>CAWUFW010006721.1:0-600000 GCA_963921515.1 Calotriton arnoldi | reverse complement strand
ACCGTTTACTGTATGGGGGTATGATTCC
This sequence comes from Calotriton arnoldi, assembly GCA_963921515.1. Lineage (NCBI taxonomy): Eukaryota > Metazoa > Chordata > Amphibia > Caudata > Salamandridae > Calotriton > Calotriton arnoldi. The sequence continues at coordinate 599,972 of CAWUFW010006721.1, read as the reverse complement.
AACATGTTTGATACCAAACATGATAGGATTCATTACAACCAAATTCGAGATGGTCATCGCGTAATGACGCGGTGCCCCTCTTTTATATGTCATATGGCTGTCTCACAACCCGGGAGAATGGACTCCATAGGCTGTAGGGGTGTCCTACTCATGCAGGGGCACCCTCACACTTAGAACTGAGCACCCTGCCTTCAGGATTGAAAGGCCTGCTCTAGTGGTGACTTATAGGTTTTAAGTGCAGTGACCTTAGATATAGGGAAACCTATATCTTTCGTAAGTGGTGCTAGCACCAGCTTACACAGGCTGCAATGGCAGGCCTGTAGTTACAAATTGAGTGGTCTCCCATGGGTGGCATAATACATACTTCAGCCCATGGGGGACCCCTGGTGTACCTATGCCCTGGGTACCTTAGTACCATATACTAGGGACTGATAAGTGTACACCAGTGTCCAATCTGGGATGTACCTAAGTACTTACCATACCAATTTAGGGAAGAAAGCACAGAGACTGGGGTCCTGATTTGCAGGATCCTAGTCAGACTAGTCAGAAACCATCACAGCACCAGGAAAAAGTGGGGGTAACCATGTAGAAAGATCCTACCTTCCTACAGATACTGATACCACGCCCTCCATCAACAATGGTAATGAATTGGAATTTACTCTATCAATAATTGTGTGAATATGCATTTATTTGTACAGTTACTCCAAATAACGTGTTATTGGGTCACATGTATTTTGACTGACAAAAATATATACATAGTATCAGACTACAGGAGGTAGCCCATATACCCTAAAGAGACTAGGGCAGTCTTCTGTAACATACAACAATGTCTCAAAAGGGTGTTATTTGGAAGTCAAATACATGTAGCACAATTAATTGCTGAGAATTAAATCAAAAAAGGGGAAAAAACCAGGGAGACATTCGTTTGGTGATATAAATTGTATTTTAGTGAATAAACATATTTGACATATTAAGTTTCATATGTACAAGTATATGGAACGATAGCACTGCGTTACATTGAATGGCATGCAACCTGTCAGATACTGTGCACAAGTGCTCGTGAAGGATAGTGACGGCGCAAGTGACACGTGAGGAAGTATGTACAGCGATAGTGACGGGCGCAACACGAAACAAGTGGAGTTAAAATTACAAATTTAGGATACCCTAACAATAAATGGTAGTGAATACAGAAGTTAAGTGGGGTATCCTTGATGGGGGCGCCAAGAATTCCGCTGTAGAAGTCGACGGCGTTTCGGCCTGTAGAGGTGTTAGGCCATCATCAGGACCAGGTTACAGTTACTTATATGGCAGTGCTGGGGATAGAGGGATACATAAATCTCTATACACGTGGTCATTCCGTAGTGGACAAAAAGGAGCGACAGGTAGGACAGAGTATGAAAAGTTACTTAAATTGAGCCAAAATGGGGGAGAGAAAGGGTAGCAAATTAGATGGGTGCCGCAGAAAAATACAGCGTGACTAGGCTCACAGTAGAAATGTGCGGAAAATGGCGCTAGTCCCGGTTCGGGAGGATGACTTACGCGAATGGGCGCACTTCCAAATGTCGGCCGGAGCCAAGTCCAAAGTAAGAAAGGATTGGATCTGCGAAAGTATAGCCTAGAAGGGGGGGGGAGGAAGGAGAGAAAAAAAGGGAAGGAAGAATTAAGACCTGGTGCGAGGAGGTGAGAGAGGGGGGTGGGGGGTGGAGAGAGCGGAAATGCGGAACTTACTAGGTGGGACGTCACTGGAGTCCTAGGGATCAGCGAATGATAATGGGCATCGCTGCAGTCGCCAAAAACCAAGGGCTGCTGGAGTGAACACCTGAAAGGCACAATGCGTGTGATGAGTAAGAGACCACGGGGAGGGGAAGCCAAGCGTGGAGGCAGGCTGGCAAGAGAATAGCTGGGCTGGACGGGTAACAGGAATCGACCAGAAAGTCGGGAGGGAGGTGGCAGGGAGACCCTGTGTTGTGAAGTAAGGAGTGTGCAACCATTTGAGTTCGCGGCATCGGAACACAATGAGAGGGAGCTCAAGAGGAAGGTAGCGGACTTACAGTGATAGTCCAGCAACAACAAAAATTTCACGGGGCGCGGTAGGGCTCGTGAACGAGTCGCGTTAAGGAAAGGGGAGGAAAAGGAACGGGGGCGGGGGGCTGGGAGCCTGGTGGAGTCCGTCCGTAAGGCACGAAGGTAACGAGAGCGGCACTCGTTGGAAGGGGCTACACTTACTTTCAGAGTCAGCTAGAGAAGGCGTGGCTCATCACCGGGCCGGCGTTAGTCAGGCTCTGTGTGCGAGTCACGGCAGGAGCCCGCTATGAATGTGAAGCAGGTCACGTGGTGTGCTCAGGAAATGGGAACACTAGAGCGCGCGCGGCGATTTTAGTCATAGTTAAAGAGGGAAAAAGAAGAAAGACTGGGGGTGTATCGCATTCACATTTGCGAGTATTGAAAAAACACCTAACACATAATTATAAGTCATAAGTAAAGATTAGGTACTTAATACATTCAAAGAATGATTGTAAAAACGTCAGTGGGAGTGAGGATCAACCCTTTTGCAGGTACTCCGTGGTACTTGAGGAATTTACAATGGGGGAACACAAAATGTATCATCAATTGGTTGGAACAGCATATTGGATATGGGCAACATAATCTCAGCAGTTGATGAAACATGTCAGTTGATGAATCATATAGCTAGAGCGGTCTATGAAAGTAACAGGCACATACATTTTCAAAAATTAGATACGGTCGAAGACAATTAAACATGTACCTGTAAAGAGAGAAGTGATTGAAATGACGGGAGAAGGTTTCAGAATTGTCAGGGGGGAACATACTAGTAGGAACATTCAATATGATCAAGGAAGTTCAATAGGTTATGGATGACTTATGTGAGTGTGGTATTCCATTCATCCAAAGTGTTTAAGCCACGCTCAATGGTATTACAACAGGCTATCCAGCGACATTCACACCGGTTAAGGAGCCTCTGAATGTCACCGCCCCTGGTGGGTAAGGTGGGTTGGTAGATAACCATCCAGGTGAAGTCAGTGTCATCATGGTTATGTTCCTGGAAGTGTGTGACAAGGGGTGCTGTCAACACACCGCATCTTATGCGACTGCGATGTTGAATGATTCTGTCCTTGACCATTTGTGTTGTTTGGCCGATGTATAGGAGATTGCATGGACAGCGTATTGAGTAGATGACATTTTGGGATCTGCAGTTGGTGAGAGATCTTAGTTGGTGTTTCTGTCCGTTGTATTCAAAGCATTTCGTGTTAAGCAAAGTGGAGCATGCTGAGCATCTTTGACACTTGTAATGTCCAAGTAGAGGTGACAGGCCCCATGCAGCTCTTACAGATTCGTCTCTGGTGTTCGTCTGTGGCCATGTGATGGCCTGTACCAGGTTGTCCGAAAGGTTTTTTCCCCTGCAGTACGAGAACAAAGGAGGTTCACTGAAAATGTTTAGAGGGGCAAGTGTGTTCCAGTTTCTTTTAATTATTTTAGAAAGTTTGTTGCTGGTAGGGGAGAAAGTAGAGACAAAGGGGATGCAAGAGTTCATCCTCTTTTCCTTGGGTGTAAGTAAGGTGTCCCGGTGGTTGTACCATGCGCGTTTACATGCTCTGGATACCAGTTTCTTTGGGTAGCCCCGGGCAATTAGCTTCTCAGTCAGGATCGCGGCTTCCCTGAAGAAGTCCTTCCTCCATTTACAGTTGCGGCGGATCCGTAAGAACTGTCCAAATGGTAAACCATCGCGTAATCCACGCGGGTGGTAGCTGGATTATAGCAGTAAGGTGTTTCGCTTGGTCGGTTTCCTGAATAAAGCTGTTCCGATTTTGTTGTCTTCTACTTGTAGTGAAAGATCAAGGAATGGTAAATGGTTTTCTTTGGGGTCAATGGTGAACCTAAGGTATTGTTGGCAGTTATGTAACCAATCCACGAATTGTAGTAGGTTTGCATTATTACCTGTCCAGATAAGCAGAATATCGTCTATGTAACGACGCCAGAAGGAAATGTTGGTCCTGAATGGGTTGAGGTCGGTAAGGATCTTAGTTTTTTCCAGGTGGTGGACATAAAGTATGGCGAAATTTGGGGCAAAGCAGGCACCCATTGATACCCCTTTGATTTGAAGATAGTAAGTATCTTTGTATAAAAAGTAGTTGTTTCCTAGGGCAATCTCCAGGATGGACATCACGAAGTTTGTCGTGATCTTTGTGGGTTGTGGTCTTGTGTCAAGGATTTCCCTTATTACAGTCAGGCCTTCTTGGTGGGGTATATTGGTGTACAGCGATTCGATGTCCATCCCCACCATCAAATCGGTTCCTGGTGTGAAGGGGGTGTCCTCAATGAGATTTATTAAATCCATACTATCACGGACATATGTGTAGGCCTGGGCATAGTTCGCTGAGTTTTGCTACGCGGACCTCCGCGAAGTTACAAAAAAACTCTGCGAAGTTCCGCGAGTGGCGGAGTGCAGTGCGAACTGCAGTTTGTGCTGGTATTCCTGCCGCTGGGGTAGAAATTCTACCCGAGCGGCAGCTTGCGCTCGCGAACTTACCGTTCACGATCGCGAGCAGGGAAAAAACTCTGCTGCACATCGCGAAGCGGAGTTTTCTGCACTCCGCGAGCTCCGCGGAGTGCAGAAAACTCCGCAAACTCCATGAACGGAGCGAAGTTCACCGCCCAGGCCTACATATGTGTCCGTGAGAGGAACACATTCCTTGATGATATTATCGATGTACTTCCCAATTGGCTCAAGGATCGAGCCACAGCCTGTCGGGAGGATTCCGTTGGTCTTTGTGGATTTTTGGTAGGACATAAATCACGGGAGTACGGGGATGGGTGTTGTTGAGGTACACTGCTTCTCTGTCTGTTATGATACCAAGTAATTTGTTGAATTTTAGTTCTTATGCCTGGTAGTGAATCGGATGGTAGGGCACGGTAGTGGTAGGTATTGTCCAGTTGTCGTAGGATTTCTGTGTCATATTTGGTGTGGTCTAGAATGACGATGCCGCCGTCCTTGTCGGCGGGTGTGATGATTATATCTTTGTTCGTTTTGAGGTTGTTCAGGGCTTCTTTTTCACGCAGCGAGATATTGTAGGGAACATATTCATGTTGTGATTGGATGTTCTTCATTTCATGTAGTACCCTTTTCTCAAAGGTCAAGATCTCTGCAGGCATCAGAGCTGATGAAGGATTGAAGGTTGAAGCTGGTTGAAATAGTGAGCGGGTGGTTTGTTCACGTGGGGGTCTTTCAGAGAAGAACTGTTTGAGCCTTATCCTCCTGAAGAATTGAAGCAGATTCTCCTGTATCTCAAAGAAATTGCTTTTATCAGTGGGGACGAAAGTAAGCCCTTTGCTCAAGAGGCTGGTCTCATAGGCGGACAGATCATGTTGGGATAAGTTGAAGATGGGGAGTGACTTGGTGGTATCCACGTTGATGATTTCTGTGGTGGATTACGCGATGGTTTACCATTTGGACAGTTCTTACGGATCCACCGCAACTGTAAATGGAGGCAGGACTTCTTCAGGGAAGCCGCGATCCTGACTGAGAAGCTAATTGCCCGGGGCTACCCAAAGAAACTGGTATCCAGAGCACCTAAACGCGCATGGTACAACCACCGGGACACCTTACTTACACCCAAGGAAAAGAGGATGAACTCTTGCATCCCCTTTGTCTCTACTTTCTCCCCTACCAGCAACAAACCTTCTAAAATAATTAATAGAAACTGGAACACACTTGCCCCTCTAAACATATTCAATGAACCTCCTTTGTTCTCGTACCGCAGGGGAAAAAACCTTTCAGACCACCTGGTACACGCCATCACATGGCCACAGATGAACACCAGAGACAAATCTGCAAGAGGCCCATGGGGCCGGCCACCTCTACTTGGACATTACAAGTGTCAAAGATGCTCAGCATGCTCCACTTCGCTTAACACGTAATGCTTTTAATACAACGGACAGAAACACCAACTAAGATCTCTCACCAACTGCAGATCCCAAAATGTCATCTACTCAATACGCTGTCCATGCAATCTCCTATACATCGGCCAAACAACACAAATGGTCAAGAACAGAATCATTCAACACCGCAGTCGCATAAGATGCGGTGTGTTGACAGCACCCCTTGTCACACACTTCCAGGAACATAACCATAATGACACTGACTTCACCTGGATGGTTATCGACCAACCCACCTTACCCACCAGGGGCGGTGACATTCAGAGGCTCCTGAACTGGTGTGAATGTCGCTGGATAGCCCGTTGTAATACCATTGAGCTTGGCTTAAACACTTTGGATGAATGGAATACCACACTCACATAAGTCATCCATAACCTACTGAACTTCCTTGATCATATTGAATGCTCCTACTAGTATGTTCCCCCCTGACAATTCTGAAACCTTCTCCCGTCATTTCAATCACTTCTCTCTTTACAGGCACATGTTTAATTGTCTTCGACCGTATCTAATTTTTGAAAATGTATGTGCCTGTTACTTTCATAGACCGCTCTAGCTATATGATTCATCAACTGACATGTTTCATCAACTGCTGAGATTATGTTGCCCATATCCAATATGCTGTTCCAACCAATTGATGATACATTTTGTGTTCCCCCATTGTAAATTCCTCAAGTACCACAGAGTACCTGCAAGCGGGTTGATCCTCACTCCCACTGACGTTTTTACAATCATTCTTTGAATGTATTAAGTACCTAATCTTTTCTTATGACTTATAATTATGTGTTAGGTGTTTTTTCAATACTCGCAAATGTGAATGCGATACACCCCCAGTCTTTCTTCTTTTTCCCTCTTTAACTATGACTAAAATCGCCGCGCGCGCTCTAGTATTCCCATTTCCTGAGCACACCATGTGACCTGCTTCACATTCATAGCGGGCTCCTGCCGTGACTCGCACACAGAGCCTGACTAACGCCGGCCCGATGATTCGCCACGCCTTCTCTAGCTGACTCGGAAAGTAAGTGTAGCCCCTTCCAACGAGTGCCGCTCTCGTTACCTTTGTGCCTTACGGACGGACTCCGCCAGGCTCCCAGCCCCCCACACCCCCGTTCCTTTTCCTCCCCTTTCCTTAACGCGACTCGTTTACGAGCCCTTCCGCGCCCCGTGAAATCTTTGTCGTTGCTGGACTATCACTGTAAGTCTGCTACCTTCCTCTTGAGCTCCCTCTCATTGTGTTCCGATGCCGCGAACTCAAATGGTTGCACACTCCTTACTTCGCAACACAGGGTCTCCATGCCACCTCCCTCCCGACTTTCTGGTGGATTCCTGTTACCCGTCCAGCCCAGCTATTCTCTTGCCAGCCTGCCTCGACGCTTGGCTTCCCCTCCCCCGTGGTCTCTTACTCATCACACGCATTGTGCCTTTCAGGTGTTCACTCCAGCAGCCCTTGGTTTTTCGCGACTGCAGCGATGCCCATTATCATTCACTGATCCCTGGGACCCCAGTGACGTCCCACCTAGTAAGTTCTGCATTTCCGCTCTCTCCACACCCCCACCCCCCCTCTCTCACCTCCTCGCACCAGGTCTTAATTCTTCCTTCTCTTTTTTCTCCCCCCCCCCCCTCTGGGCTATACTTTCGCAGGTCCAATCCTTACTCACTTTGGACTTGGCCCCGGCTGACATTTGGAAGTGCGCCCATTCGCGTAAGTCATCCTCCCGAACCGGGACTAGCGCCATTTTCCGCACATTTCTACTCTGAGCCTAGTCACGCGGTATTTTTCTGCGGCACCCATCTAATTTGCTACCCTTTCTCTCCCCCATTTTGGCTCAATTTAAGTAACTTTTCATACTCTGTCCTACCTGTCGCTCCTTTTTGTCCACTACGGAATGACCACGTGTATAGAGATATATGTATCCTTCTATCCCCAGCACTGCCATATAAGTAACTGTAACCTGGTCCTGATGATGGCCTAACACCTCTACAGGCCGAAACGCCGTCGACTTCTACAGCGGAATTCTTGGCGCCCCCATCAAGGATACCCCACTTAACTTCTGTATTCACTACCATTTATTGTTAGGGTATCCTAATATGTCATTTTAACTCCACTTGTTTCGTGTTGCGCCCATCACTATCGCTGTACATACTTCCTCACGTGTCACTTGCGCCGTCACTATCCTTCACGAGCACTTGTGCACAGTATCTGACAGGTTACATGCCAGTCAATGTAACGCAGTGCTATCTTTCCATATACTTGTACATATAAAACTTAATATGTCAAATATGTTTATTCACTAAAATACAATTTATATCACCAAACGAATGTCTCCCTGGTTTTCTCCCCTTTTTTGATTTAATTCTCAGCAATTAATTGTGCTACATGTATTTGACTTCCAAATAACACCCTTTTGAGACATTGTTGTATGTTACAAAAATATATACATGGCATTAATATATATATATAGGGGACGTGCTCTTACCTGCTGCCTGCTGTTCTTTCTGCCGGACCAGGGGGGACTTCAACAACCAGCCTTCCTTGCCTCCCTTGCGGCGCGTAGCCGCCAGCGTCATTGTGTAGCGCCAGGAGGCGCTACAAAACGGCCGCGGGCTCCCGCAGCGCGGGATGCGCTCTTACCTGCTGCCTGCTGTTCTTTCTGCCGGACCAGGGGGGACTTCAACAACCAGCCTTCCTTGCCTCCCTTGCGGCGCGTAGCCGCCAGCGTCATTGTGTAGCGCCAGGAGGTGCTACAAAACGGCCGTGGGCTCCCGCAGCGTGGGACGCGCTCTTACCTGCTGCCTGCTGTTCTTTCTGCCGGACCAGGGGGGACTTCAACAACCAGCCTTCCTTGCCTCCCTTGCGGCGTGTAGCCGCCAGCGTCATTGTGTAGCGCCAGGAGGCGCTACAAAACGGCTGCGGACTCCCACAGCGCGGGACGCGCGCGGGTGTGCCCGGGCCGCACCCGGGCAAAGCCCGGGCCAAGGGCGGGCCCATCTGCGCCCGTCAGAGCCAGGAAAGAGGCTGGGTTGGGCCACCCCCCCTGTCAACTGCCCCTTGGTACCATCGTCCTTTTACAGCATTGGATGCCCTCCACAAGATAAAGGTACTGCCGCCTGCAAATTCAATTGAATGACTAAGCGCTGAAATCTCGCTTTGTATGCAAGATTCCTTCTACACGTGACTATATTTAAATACCACGTAGCTGTGAGCGCAGTTAAAAAATGGGAAAGCGCAAAACTACAGAGGATAGTGTTAAGACCACTGTAAAGAAAAGGGCAAAGAAGGCAAAAAAAACAACGAGCACTGCAGAAGGGGGTGGACTGGGCGTGGGTGGAGGGGTGTTGGATCGTATTGATAGCTTACTGTTAGAATGCGAAGATCTTCTAGGTCCCAGTAGCGCACTAAATACAGCACCGAGTACACAGCCCAGTGGAAGCTCTACCACCAGCACTAAAAAACGTCGTATTCCATCAATATTCAATCAAGCTAAGGGTAAGAAACTTCCCCTAGTCGTCCTAAACCCTAGTTCCAGTGCAATGAATAATGAGGGGACAGAGGAGCTAGTGCCTGATGATGACTACGTAGCCTTTCCCTGTAGTAACAGCTTTGCTCCTCTAGCGGATAATAGCGACCTAGTAGACTTAGTAGATAATCCCGTCAACCTGAGAAGTGAGGGTCAGACAGGGGGAGCTATGACATCTATAAACAGCCAGACACTGAGGCCCTCCTAGGTTTCGTCCCCGAGGCCAGTAAGGAAGCCTCTCAAATTAGTGAAAGCACAGCCACCCCTATTATTACTGCTCACAATAAATTGTCTTTGCAAAAAACGCTACCAACGCAAATAACAAACCTGGTTGAGGAAATTAGAACGCTTAAGGTAGCAGTAGGTAACCTCTCTGAATCCCTAAGCAGGGTGCTAAAAAGATGTTCAATCCTTTAAAAATACCTTGTGCCTTCAGACTACCCATGAGGCAATAGATAAGGGAGGATTGGCCAATTCTTGCAATACACAATGGGAATCTCAGGGTCTTATTACAGGTGCCAATACAATTAGAGTTCGACATGGGAATGCCAAGGGTGTCCATCAAGACCCGATGACTCTGGGAGGGGAACGCCATAATCAAATGATTTATCACCATTCTCAAAGCCCGAAAGAGGCGCCGGGTCCTGCATTAGGTACCCAGCATTTGCAGATAACCGGGCATACTACTTTCCCCAGCGCAGAAAAATCGTTTCTGAAGAAGAGGATAATATATTTGACAAATGTACCCCAGTTACCTCCTATGGCACGCAGTGAATCTGAGGAGACTTTGGTCAATAAGTCCATCCACTGGATTCGGCGAGTCAGGGGGTGTCAGTCCATCATAAGGGACGACATACTTGGAGCAAAAAGGCATTCCATTTCGGGATGTGACTCCGATGCCATCGCCCTGACACGCCGGGATTTAGTGGATGGTCTGGTGGCTTTCGATCTCCGGACCCAACACCTTTTTGCAACTACCATCCGCCTAAAATATACCCTCCCAGATAATAACAGCGATTTAACCCCCAAACATTCCGGCGACTCCCAAATCAATAGGTCCCCACTTCGAGAGATCGATTGAAGTTGTCTTTCGCTCCCCGCCCTAACCCCACAGGCCATTAAACCAACTTATGCCTGTGAGCCTATTGCCCTCAGATCTGCTGGCACATCCTTAGCACACCGTAGCTCCCCTAGAATTGCTAGGCGTGTGCTATTCCAGACACCTGGTCCCACATCTCCCACGACCGGCCAAACACCAGGTGTCAACTCAAAGCCATGTATTATCAAGGTACTTTCCTGGAACATTGCCGGTTTGAGGCATAGGGTTGTCGATCCGGGCTGGAATAATTTCGTATACGAGTATGACATCTGTGCATTCCAGGAAACCTGGTTTACTGAGCCTATTCACCAGCCCGGATATCTTAATTTCTATAGCCCAGCAATCCAGGGCCTTAGAGGTCGGCCATCGGGGGGACTCACAATCTGGGTTAAACAAGATATTGGCCTCAAAATTCGGGCTTTACCCACAGATAACAATGACATCTTAGCGATTAGGCTCGAGATCGGCCAATATGGATCCATTGACATATACAAAGTATATGCGAGAGGTTTTAGTGGGGGGCGGAAATCAGACACCATCAATGCCTTAGGTGAGCTTTTGGAAACCCTGTCTTGGGAAGCCTCTGTAATCATAGTTGGGGACTTAAACACAACATTTGAACCCCTCGACAGCGTGGATAATGAAGTGGCGAGGGAGGAGGATGAGCTGTGGGGTGTTCCTTCGCTCGAGCTTATACCAATCAAGAGATGGACCAAGGCAGCAATTCAAATGAAAGCCCTCTGTCTAGAATATGGCCTTAGGGCAGCCCATGGTAGAACCGTATCAGACAGACAAGGGGTACACCCATATAACAGCGGATTACATTCAAGCCGTATTGATTAACTTTTAGTTGGTCTGAATATTTGGCATACCCTTGAGAACATGGTTGTGCAGGTACAAGTGGAGAGTGACCACAATCCCCTGTGCTCTAAATTTGCTCTTAGGGACTCAAGGCCACATTCACAGTCTAGTATAAACCATACCACAAGTGAACTCCAGCTTTCAAACAACATGCGGCAGGTAAAATGGCCTATGATCTTAGAACATCCTGCAGTCTTACTTTCTATAACTAATGAGATGGCCAACACAGCAAAAGCGATGGAGACATCTCTCCGTAACCATCAATCGCTAAAAGACATTACACAATTGCACTCCTCATTATTTGCATACATTCGCACCCATTTCCAAAGACCCAGTAAAGTTAGAAGAAGAGATATAGACCGTAAACATCATTGGTACAACACTGAGTGCAGAAGCGCCCGTAGAACTCTTAGTGCGGCAATTAAGTCGGGAGATGTGGCCAGAGTGCGATCTGCTAGGACCACTTATAAGAAGGTTACCATGGTCGCCAAGAAATCCTGGGACGAGGATAGGTGGTTAGAATTGAAACGTGTATGTGGTAGTAAACAATCACAACAATTCTGGCACTTGGTAAAATGGGGTAGGGGAGGAGTGGCACCACCCCCAGAAAATCATGTCGACCCTAGCGAGTGGGTTATCCACTTCTCCTCCCAATATGCTAGTGATGATGCAGATGTAGATGATTTAGGATTGGTACCGTCACATCCTTACACCACGGACAAGATATTTGTGGAGGCAGATGGTAGATCTGCCCTCAACGCTCTGACAGGAGGGCGAGCACCAGGGCTAGATTGTGTTCCTGCTGATATTTTCTTGCAGGACAGACCCAATTGGTCCCAATACATACTCTTACTAGCAAACGCTATTGCACATGGTGCTCCTATCCCAGATACATGGAAGGGGGCAGAAATAATCCCAATTTATAAAAAAGGAGACAAGTCCATGCCCGCAAATTATAGGTCAATAAGCCTCATAGATTCTATACAAAAGGTGGTAGCCCGGCTTGAGCTGGCCAAAATTTACGCATGGAAGGATGAACACTCCATCATTAGCCACCTCCAGGCGGGATTTCGGGCCCACATAAGTACAATTGATCAGGTCTTCCGCTTTGCTACGATATATTGGCGGACGGTAATTCTCGGCTAGGGCAGCATGTATGCTGCCTTTGTCGATTTGAAATCAGCTTTTGACTTGGTCTCACGGCCCAAATTATGGGAGGTATTGAAAGAATTGGGGATGCCACAGGACTTACTCTGCCTCATTGCCCGCCTCCACGGGGGGAATTTCGCACAGATATGATGGGGGGCTCAGGGTAATAAGACAGATCCCTTCCCGGTATGGAAGGGCGTTCGCCAGGGATGTGTGTTAGCTCCCACATTATTCTCCCATTTTATAAATGGAGTGGCAAATTTTCTTGCTACTATTCAAACCGATGCTCCTATTCTAGCTGGCAGAAAGATCCCGATTTTAATGTTTGCAGATGACACTTTGATTATTTCCAAAACCCCAAGCGGTCTGCAACATGCATTGTGGCGGTACGAAGAATTTTGTTTAATTCGAGGCCTAAAAATGTATGCTGACAAGACCAAGTTTATGGCTTTCAATCAACACAGATCCTTCAAGGGCAAAATAATAATGGATGGGATTCCCCTTGAGCAGCTTGATACATTTGTTTACTTAGGCATCAAACTGCAGAAGGAAATGAGGTGGAAATTGCATATCAATGCCATGGCGCTCAAACATCGACAGTTAGCGGGTGCCCTACGCAAGGAATTCAAGACCTCTCTGACTAAACCACTCAGCCCGGTCCTCCAAATCTACAACAGCAAAGTGGTGAGCTCGGTCCTTTATGATGCTGAGCTTTGGGGTCTGGAGGACATGACACAGCTAACAATTGCCGAGAACAAGTTCCTGCGTGTAATAACTAGCCTACCACAGAGCACTCCGACGGTTCCTTTACGGAGCGATCTGGGCAGGAATGCTATTGCAGACTATGCCAGGCTGTGGCCCATCCTCTACTGGCGTAGGATATGGACTACTCCAGAACTGGCTGTGTACGCTGAGGGCCTAAGGGACATCATTGATATGGATCAATTCCACAAAATCAGTTGGTTGCGTAACCTAAAGGGCCTTCTCAGCAAGCTGGGCCTCGCACATCTGTGGGACAGTCACTCTACCATCCAGTTCCCGTCGAAAAACATACTAAAGGAAAAGTATTGGGAGGGGATTGCACACGAAGAGTGCAGGCATCACGATCTCTCTTCATTAACAGGGCTCCATTTACAAAACAAACCACATCCGAAGCTCGAGCCTTATTGGGACGATATTATAAAGCCCCTAGATCGAAAATTGTATTTCCAATTTAGAATAGGAACTCTACCACTAAGGCGCTTTACAGTTAAATGGTCCACCACAACCACCAACAAATGCATGATATGTACAGATCAAGTAGAAAACTTGGCACACGTGCAGTTTGTCTGCCCTGCATATTCCAGACCACGTAAGGCCTGGTTGGTGCAAATATGCAGGAATATGGGCACTAGATCGTGCAATACAGCCCTTCGAATCCTTTGCACGGACCATCACTAAGGTATGCCATTCCAATGGCAACATTTTTAAAGTGGATGTGGTGTATCCGCTCGCAAAAAATTGTAGACGGAAAATGAAACTGTAAATACACCCAATTACGATCAAGCTTTCGGACTAAAAGTTATGTGTGGACTTTGATAAACCCTTATATGACCCCCTGAAATGAATTGAGATTATTTGAAAATCTATTTATATACGATTGTTTAAATTGTGTACCAATGGATTGGCACTAATTGGGATTTCTGACTGCTATTTTTTACTATTTTGCACAAATTGATTTTATTCTACTTTTTAACTATTTTAGTTGTTTTTATCTTTTATCTGTAACGCTTTAATGACAAAAACATCGAATAAAGCATCTTTGACTTGAAAAATATATACTGTAGGGAGATGGAGTATTATGTAGTGATGCTGGTTAGGCTTCACTATGCAAAACTCTCACAATCACCAAAAGATGGTCCCAGGATTCACAATACTAAATCCTTAGCTCAGCAAACAGCAGTTAGGCTTTACTAGAGGAACATATGTTAAGCATTTCAGAGTACCAACAAGGACTAAAAGTAACTGACAAGACTCGAAAGAAATCTGACACCAATTTATAAACATAAAGCAGATTTTTATATAAATTTAGACACCAAAATGAAGTCAATCGGATAGGCAAACCCAAAGTTATGGATTTTAGAAGCCAAATTAAATCAGTGCAAAACAATACTGCAAAACTTGAGGTCAATGAGGGAAAAAGCACTAGTGACAGTTGATCATTTGCAGGTCAAGATGCGTGGAACCCAAGGAGGGTAAGGTGATGTGGGTCCCAGGACCAAGCCATGACAGTCAGTTCGATTTCATCTGGCTCGAGAAGCCTGGGTGCAGAGTTGTCCTGGCTGTCCTTGGTGCTGAAGGGGGAGCCGCTGGGGAGCTGGTTTTACCGCTTACATGGTTCTGGTGAGGAAATGGGTGCACAAAGTCGACAACGAAGCCACTTTTGGCGTCGGATGAAGGTTTTGCGGTGTTCGTTCGAGTTGCAGCATCCAGTAAAGGTGGTGGTTGCCAGACTGGTCACCAACAAGCCTTGGCAGCGGTAAGCTCAGCAGAAAGTTATAAGGAGATCCAGAGGTCCGGAGATAACGGTAGCCACATGAAACTTGCTGGTTGTCAGGACTATATTTTCCATAATGAACTGGACCACCTACTTTTGGGCCATCCCTCAGAGGGCCCGATGACCAGCGATTCTTGGGTTCCGGTAGGTTGTTTTTACCTGCGTTGGGCAGGGTACTAGTGCCACTAGTTCAGGGAAGTCTGGAGTTGCCTTTGGCTCTCAAAGGGGTCCCTCTGTCAGGAAGAACCGGTCTTTGGTCCGGGACGAGTTGCAGTCGAGCATTCCAGGAAGGTTGCCATAGGTGCAGAGTATTACGCCTTTGGTTTGTGCAGCTCCAGTTGACGCAGGGTCGGGTCTCTTCTGTGTCCTTTGTTGCAAGTCAGATTAGAACTGAGATTCTGGTGTCAGGCGTAGCAACCCTAAATCCTAGATTTAGGGTTGGTAGGGGTGTGGGTGCAAGAGGCCAATGGACTATAGCCCCAGTGGCTAATCCGCCCCTGATGTGACAACTTCTGGGGGGGTGTCACCTTTTCAACCCCGAACCCTACCCTCTATTCTCCTACTTTTAAAAATGGCAGAAACCTTTCTTAGCTGTACAGATCAGGTAGCCCACCCTAGAGGAGTGTCTAGCCTTCTGGGTGTGAACACCTCCTTAATACCTCATTTTTCCACCTGCCCGGGTGCAAATGTGCCTGGGGGCAGGGGGAAGGCTGTTTCTACTTTGGGAGGCAGCCTGGTTGCAAATCACAGGCGGTGAAGGCTTTGAAGCTCACCGCCTTGATGTGCCACTTCACTAGTCATCCTATCAGGGAGGGAGGTGTGACCTTCTTCCCATCCATGCCATTGTTTCTGACTACTGGAAGACTTCATACCTTCTGGTAGGGGGTCAGATTTCTGTCTTGGTGGCAGCAGCTGTGGGCTGGCAGCCAGAGCACAGGAA
The DNA here is from genome assembly GCA_963921515.1 of Calotriton arnoldi. NCBI lineage: Eukaryota > Metazoa > Chordata > Amphibia > Caudata > Salamandridae > Calotriton > Calotriton arnoldi. Next base: position 583,920 of record CAWUFW010006721.1, on the reverse strand, counting down.
AGGTTGGGGCAACCAGGTGGGCAACCTCTAAGGTAGCCACCTGGGTGCATGCCACATCGTCCTCGACACAATATTCATGTAGGGGTGATGAGGCACATTGTTTGATACCAAAAATGACATATTTCGGCAGCACCATAATGGAGCTGGCGACCTCTAGTTTGCACGGATGTCAGACCATGTTACCCTAGGGACCGCTTATCACTTATTGTAGCCTTTAATGGTAAATATAACTATGAGGCCATATACGGTTGCACTTATATGTCCTCACCTTTGTTATAATGCACCTTACTTCCTGTGCATTGACTTTGCTACACATGGTGAGGGCAAAGTCGTGTTTGTGCAGTTTGCACTGCTCCTGCAGGCTGCAATGGCAAGACTGCTGTTATCCGTTTACTTGGGTCACTCAGGGTGGCACAAACAGGTGACCCCTTTAACACCCATGCCCTGGGTGCAACTGGTACCATGTACTAGAGACTTATAAGAGGGGTAAAGCCCTTGCCAATTGGGGTTGCCAATTCACATGTATCAGTTTTATGGAGAGAGAGAACTGGTACTTGCACCAGTGCACTTTCAGAGCCATAAGCATCAGCATTGGAGCAAAGATTGTGGGGGGTGACCATACAAAAAGGGCACTTATATATATATATATATATATATATATATATTCCACCAGGTTTCCCACAGCGCTGCTAGCTGATAACGGGACATGGACACCAATTTCATGCTGGTAATTTTATTTCTTTTTCTTTTTCATGGCAAGATATATATATATGATTGTTTAAATATGTATGTAGTTTATGAGTTTTTATTTTGGAAACACAAGGCTAGTGAAACAGCTAAAGTTGTCTGTAAGGCAGACCTAAAAAATCATGCTAAAAAGGGCTATTATGTCTATCATTACTTTCAGTAGAAGTGCTTGTGATGTACAAGTAAAACTACGCCTGTCCTGATTAGGACTGCAGGCACGACGACGAGAAATGTTCAGCCTCTATCTTAAAAAAAAACATACCAAGTGTCAAGTCCTTCAAGTCTGACAGCACCTGTTTGACTCATTTAGCAAAGAGTGAAGTCAGTCCCTATGCCAAAACTGTGGCTCAGTAGCAATAAACTGAATAAATGGGCAGAGATGCACACCTCTTAGATGAATTGAGAGAATAATTAACCCACAGATCGGTGCCTCTGATAGGCCAGATTATATATGATGTCACTCACGTTTCAATCGCCCTACCCGCCTTTCAGAGAAAATGACTTGTAGGGAAACGCCCAGATTTTCTTATTGGCCAGTCGATAATTTGTTAGAAATGAGCATGTAGAGATATTGAGCACAAATGAGGTATATCCCACTAATGTAGGATGACCAGGCGTCCCGGATTTGCTGGGACAGTCCCGGTTTTCCACCAGCTGCCCCGGCATATTTTGGCAATTTTGGCTCATGTCCCGGTTTTTAAAGGGGGTCGACTGAAACCAGTGAGAGGCTTATCTTGGGTTTTCTAAATCAGTGCTATTAAGCAGCTGTTATAAGTAAGCAATTTAATTAACAGGTAGGATACTGGTTTTATAAATTACACGCTATTTATTTTCTTAGTGCCTCTTCTGTGTTTCTATGTTGATAACAGCTGTCATTCTGCGCCGCTCCGTTGATGTAAAATTGTAGTCCTTCTATTTTTGCAAAATGTCACGGTTTTTGGTTCTCAAGATCTGGTCACCCTACACTAACATTATGTAATCAACAGAGGGAGAAAGAAGCTGTGATCCATTCAGCTTCCTGTTGGAGGTAATTAATCAAAGGGGGAATGGATCACTTGTACCTGTAATACCAGGGTCAGGTATGGTAACCAACTTAAAAACCCTCATTCACGTACAGGAGCGATTGAGCGGTATATACGGTGCGCACCGTCACTGGAGCGAGAACAAGCAAGACAACCTGCAGTATCAGGTGTCTGAGCTTGCCGGTCCCCCGAGGAGGCCTCAATTTGGCAAAGATAAGCTATAGGTACTATTGACCTGTTGCAGTAAAGAAGGGTGAGTTATTTACCTACCCTAATAGGATGCCTATAGAATAGCACCCTAGCACTTGAAGTAGGTCCTGAAGAAAGCCCCCCGACCTTTTGGGCATTTTCATGGGGCTGAAACATGTCGACCTTTTGCATGGACTATAAGGTGCTATAGAACAGTAGCACGTCTATACACACACCACCCTATTTTTTAACCTTGCCACCTCTTCTCCCGAATAAAGTTTGTTTGGAAAGGAGAGCTAAGCAATTTTAATTTTCTCTTTTTCACATTTTTCACTTATTTCACCTTATTCCTGATCACTACTGTCAGAACCAGTTGGTCAACCTCCAGGTGGAGGAAAGCATACTATCAAAAAAGACCCAACGATTATGCTTTCACGTTTTAAGAGAAGCGGAGAACCAAGATATACCCCTTAATCGCTCCTGTACGTGAATGAGGGTTTTTAAGTTGGTTACCATACCTGACCCTGGTATTACAGGTACAAGTGATCCATTCACCCTACACTAACGTCGTGGTGCACATCAATGCACCGTGCCGCAGGAGCACGACACCAGATGCATTACCAGTACCCAGGGCTTTAAATGGGATGAAAAAACTGGGGGAGTCTCTCAAAGGGGGGTGGTGAATGTAATTAAGGGCATGGCTTAAAAACACGTAAGCTAAAAATCTGTGCTTAGCATAGTGTGCCACCCGACTTGTATTTTGCAGTTTCTGTCATTGCATCCAGATATATGATACATCAATTAACATCATACCTACAACAAGTCAGGACTATTGGCTTTGTCGGGGGGAATATGGCGGCCGGAAGCTAAAATGTGGCGGTTGAGTTCCCCTGGCGTGCATTGTCCGGTCTCCCCGGGAAGCACAGCGAACACAGCGGCATCATAATATGACATTTCGTTAAGTAATTAGTGCTTGATCCCCCGTTGTTTTGGTTATATTTCGCTTGAAATATAAAGAAGTACTCACGCTCTTTTTTCTTTTTTGGGCGGTGTGTCCTCCCTGCCGGATGGTATCTGGGGATCAAGGCGTGGCGTCTCTGGAGCCCCCGTTGCTGCGGTTCATCTTCGCGGCGCGAGAGTGGAGGTGGCGGACTCCCGGCTTGCAGTTCCGGGTCTTCCACGGTAGAGTCAGCACATTCCGGCATGCTTCTGGGAGCCTTGGTGAGCTGGCGCGAGGGAACGTTTTGGGGAGCGAGCGCGAGGTGAGAGTGTGCTTGCTCTTTCCCTTCCAGTGCGGTGTCGGCTCGGGTGAAGGTGAAGGTGGAGGTAAGACTTTAGAATTCTCCATTAAGGATTTACCGGACTCTCCAGATGTCAAGACTGTCGCTGGAGGATATAGTAAGGTTAATCTGATACGGAAGCCTGTAAAAGGGACAGCTAGTGTTGGTACTGATAGCGAATCCAAGGATGAAGGTGTTCTTTTGAATTTTTCTACGAAGACTCACCTGTTGGCTAGTTTGCCCCCAAGTTCTCACAGTAAGGCACCTGTAGCACAGAGTTGTGCACAAGGGGTAGTTCGGACCGTTTTTTCACGGGTGGGCTCCCGGTACTGCATGGAGAACGGTGGGAATAGTTCCCCCCGTAGTGCCTCCAGTACTATTACCAATACTAATCAAACTGTTAAGCCAGATATCTGTCGCTACACCTTGCGAAATAGGGCTCCTAATCTTGTTGAACCCATTTCAGTTTCTCCTCCGGTTATAGAAATTAGGGCCACCGTGAAGCAGGGCAAAGTGAGAGCTACCACGGAGAGTACCTCCCCATTGTGTGGTAGGGGGAGAGGGAAAGCTAAGAAAGTCCTGTCCTCTAAACTCAGAATAACTCCATCTTTGAAAACATACTATAAGGTGTTATCCACCACACCGGATAAGGGGCAGAATAAAAAAACCACTATGGCTTCCACTGGTATTCAGGTGGGCCCCCCTCCACCTATGGTGGATTCTCAGCCCTCTGTTGTGTCTTCCTTTGTGGGGACGAGTGGAGTGGATACATCGGTGGCTGTCCATTCGTCTGTGGAGATCTCGAATAGATTTTCGGCTCTGGATTGCCAGGATACTGTTCCAGGTCTCCTATCAGTAGTGGAGAAGGGGGCTGTTCCTGAACCATTATCGGTCACCTTGTTAGCTAGACCACTTGACTCAACCTTAGGTCTACCCCCCAAAAACAGCCTCGTCCGGATTACTAGCTGATATTCTATTAAGTTTAAAGGAAGACATTGGGAGAAGGTTTTCAACTTCTGAGTCTAATCAAGCTGCAATCCAGGCCTCATGTGAGGTTTTGGCACAAAAAATTGAAGAGGTTTCCCAGAGAACGGATGCTCTTGAGTCTGAGATTCCTAAAATTAAGGAAGTTTTACATTCTTCCTCAGTAGAGATGGATAAATTAGCCCACCAAAATAGGGATCTGAAAGATGACATAGAGCGTCTTGAAAACCACTCAAGAAGAAACAACTTGAAAATATTAAATGTTCCGGAAGATTTGGAGGGGGAGACATCAATACATTTTTGATTTCGCTCTTAAAGGCGACAATTCTTAAAGACTCACCGGAATTGGACTTGGTCTCAGATATTCAGCGAGTACATCGAGATCCTTATAGGAGGAATTTAGAAAAACAAAAGCCAAGGAAAATTTTAGTAAACTTCCTCACATATTCTGTAAAGGAGAAAATCTTATCGTTGGCTTTGAAAGCGGGTCAGGTCAAGAGTGATTCCTTTTCTAGTTCATTTTCCTTCTCTATTAGATCGGATGTTTCCCATATTACAGCAACAAAACAGTGGGAGTTAGGCAAAAGAATGGCAATTTTAAACTCCTTGGGGGCCAAGACACAATTGAGGTTTCCCGCATCCCTCCGGATTACGTGGAACAATCACTTGCATAATCTTCGTCAAATTGAGGAAGTAGATGCCTTAATAGATAAAATAAGGAATGGGAGTGGGGTATAAGCGGAATGGGGTAAAAGTACTTATCTGATTTTTTTTTTTGTAACTCATATCGCTGTACTCTCTCGGAGAGACTGGTTTCGTACTAAATCGAATTTTTTAGAATTATCACGTCCAGGGGTCCTCGCCATAGGGCTTATGCCCAGAGGAGAAGGGAGGGTTCCCCAGGGTTCTGTGGGATTATTGGGGTCACTCGGGGGGGAGGGGAAGTGGAGGGTTGGGGGAGCACGGGTGGGGTTGTAGTGGGAAAAAATGTTAAAAATATCCTCAATCTCAACTGCGTCTTAAAATTTAAGCCATTTCCAGAATGTCTGAATAAAGCCCTGTCTGTAGATAGAAGCTGTAAGCCCTAATGAGTTCAAAAATTAAATTTATCTCGTGGAATATCAACGGGCTTAGATGTCTACGCAGACAAAGATTAGTTATGAAATTCCTTGAACAATCATCTGCACAGGTTTGTCTCCTACAAGAGACACACCTGAGCTACCTGGAATGTAGGGCTTTATTTGGTAAATATCCATGGGTTGAGTATTTCTGTTCATCTGAACAAACAGTCCATAATAAGGGGGTGGCGATCTTAATCAGGTCAGGTGCCAGAGGCATCATTAAATCGGTTTTGTCAGATCAATCTGGGAGATGGATAATAGCCCAGTTGGAAATTGGGGGGACCGAGTTGACCGCAGTCTCATTCTATGGCCCTAATATTGATGATCCAGCTTTTATCTATAAAATACAGGCCAAATTGATAGGAATCACAACTCCAATGATAGTTGGAGGTGATTTTAATGTCCTTCTCAATCCCCTACAGGATAGATCCAATCATAGCTACTATGTAGGTGCCCCTCGTATTCGTCGGGCAATGATTGATATGATTCATGATCTTGGGCTTGTTGATGTATGGAGGGCAAAAGGGGTGCAGTATCAGGTTTTACCTTCTTCAGTAAGAAATGTGGTCATTCTTCTAGAATTGACTATATTCTTACTGATAGGCTGGGTCTAGAGAATCTGTTAGATATCTCTATTCTTCCAAGTATTCTTTCGGACCATGCCCCCATTTCTTTTTTATATTCAGGAAAAAAGCAAAGTTTAAATCCTAGATGGACATTTAAAAGGGCAATGTTGTCTAACTCCGAAATAATCAGTGCCCTTAAAGCCTCTACAATGGAATATTTTGCAATTAATATAGGTTCGACATCTTTAGATTTTGTCTGGGACGCATTTAAAGCGCATTTGCGTGGACAGTCTCACAGTCTGATTTGTTCCAAGAACAGGGAAGAGGCTTTAGAATTCCAGAATCTGGAAAGGGAGATTTCTAGGTTGGAAGGAGAAAGAACGAGTTGTTCCCAGACAAATCTGACGCAAGTTCTTAATGATCTTGAATGCTTGCGTCAGGAATACAGGGGAGGTTGGATCAAAAGATAAAGGCTCAGTGGTTAGCCTGTAATATGCAAAACTACGAGTATGGTGAAAAGGCGGGTGCCCTTCTGGCTTGGAAGGCGAGGGGGGACCGTGCTAAAAATAATATAAGCGAATTGGTCATAGATGAGAGTGGGGCAACCTCTTGTAAACAGGAGGATATGCAAAAGTGCCTCCTTGCCTGTTCTCTGATCTATATAAAGAAGAGATAACACCTAGCCCCGGGAGTATTCAAAAGTGGCTTCAAAGTAAGGCACTACCGGTACTATCAGAGGACAGCCGAATTGCTCTGGATGCTCCCATCTCTGAGATCGAGATAAAACTTTATATAAACAAGATTAAGAGCAACAAGGCTGCAGGGACCGACGCTCTTCCTGGGGAGATCTATAAAGTCCTTCAGGATGAGCTAGTTCCTAGACTGTGTGAATTATTCAATTACGTCTACAGTTCGGAAGGTAGAGTCCCTAGTTCCTGGAAGGGTGCCACGATTGTGCTTATTTTGAAGCCAGGGAAAGATCCCCTTAAAGCTGATTCATATAGACCAATCTCCCTGCTTAATGCTGATTATAAGATCTTCATGAGTATTTTAGCGGGGAGATTGGTCAAGTTAGCTCCGCAGTTGATTAATGTCGATCAAAAGGGCTTTATCCCAGGGAGGTTTATTCAAGAGCAAACTCTGCAGTTGATAGGCAGTATAGATCTAGCGGTAGTGCGGTCGGAGCCCTTGGCAGTGGCAGCATATGACGCAGCTAAGGCATTCGACCGGGTCTGTTGGGTTTTCCTTTGGGAAACCCTTAAGACAATGGGATTTGGTTTAACCTTTATACAGACCCTGATTAGATGCTACGAGGGTGCCTCTGCAGTTATCCTGCTAAATGGTCTCCTAACATCAAGCTTTAATATATCAAGGGGAACAAGGCAGGGCTGTCCCATTTCGCCCTTATTGTTTGATATTTATATCGAGCCTCTCGCTCAAGCCTTAAGATTGGATGATTTAATCACTCCTTTTCAAGTCCATCATTATAGCAGTAAGTTAGCTCTATATGCGGACGATTTGTTGATTTATACCAACAACCCAGTCGAGGTATTCCCAAGGGTGGAATCCCTTTTGAAGGAATTTGGTCTGTATTCAGGGTATTTGGTTAATTCTTCTAAGACGGAGGTAATGTGCTGGAACATCAACAATTGGGTCGGAAAGGTGAGCAAGGAATTTAGATACCTAGGGATAATCATAGTTAAAGATTTGGATGATATTCCTCAGATTAATTTGAAGAAGGTATCTAAAGAAATTGACCACCTTTTGCAAAATGGCAGAATTTACCTCTGACTATTTATGGCCGGGTCAATCTTATAAAAATGGTTGTTCTGCCAAAATTAACATATTTGTTTAGCACTATCCCCCTTGATTTCCCCAGTAAGGCTATGAGTAGAATCCAAGGCAAAATAGGAAGTTTTATCTGGTCTAATAAGAGTGCTAGGCTATCCTGGAAGAAGTTAAGACGTAAGCTACTGGAGGGAGGTTTAGCTCTCCCGGATTTGCTTTGGTATTCTTTTGCTTTTCAGTTTAAAAATATACGGTCACTGCTTATTACTTCTCCCGAAACTAACTGGGGGAAGATTTTGGGCGAGATGGCTACGTTAGAAGGGGGAGGACTGGGCTTTTTATATAAGTTTGGGGCTCCTAGGTTTTTAAAAAGGTTCGTCTAAAAGTCTTAAAAACAGCTCTTAAAGTTTGGTATGGGGTTAGAAGGAAATTGGGGATTGGCTATTATTCTGATTTTGCTCCCATATGGGATTCTCCTGGGTTACCCACATGGTTGGAAGATAGCCTTGCGTTGCCTATTAAAAATGCTGGCATAGTGATCTGGTCCGATCTTATTTCATCAGACAAAGTTCACCCATGGGAGGTCTTAAGATCAAAAATAGGAAGCTCCTTTTCAAAATTTAAATATTTACAACTGTCCTCCTGGTATACAGCTGAGAAAGAAAATATAGGTGGAAATTGGGAAATCGAGCTTCGTCTTCAAAACCCAAAACCCATAAAAAAGGAGGTCGGGTATTGGTATAAGAACTTATTGGACACTGACGTTGTAGACCTCCCTCCACATTACTCTGTTTGGAATCTGTCCTGGACGCTATAGCTGTTGATTTGTATGGTCTTTCTCTACAAATATTATATAAGTATGTTAAGCCAGCATCTCTCAAAAGAATCACTTTTATGTCATCAACAAACTATACTATACCCCCATGAAAATAGCAAGATTTGCTCCTCTCTCCTCCTCGAAGTGCCCAAGATGTGACTTTACCGCGACGGATGATATGCACATATTTTTGAATGTGCTATTCTAAGAGGTTTTTGGAAGAATGTGGAGTGTGCTCTTGGAGCAATTTTTAAAGTAAAGTTGAATCTGAATCTCCCACTAGTCATATTTGGTATGGATAATGACCTGACAAATAGGTTGTCGGCAACACAAAAAGGCTTGTTACTCTACCTGATCCTTATTGCCCGCAGGGAGATATGTAAACTTTGGAAAGATTCTAGGCCCCCCTTATATGAGAACTGGTTGAGTGCTGCATTTGGTATGGCTCGTTTGGACCAAAATCATTTGAATGACAGTAATTCTAACATCTGGGCATCGTTACTATCATGGGGTAATGAAATGCGGTTAGTCCAATGCCCTTTGGTCCAATGATTACACCAAGCTTTATACAAAGAAGCTGGCTTGGTTAGGCCTGAAGCCAATGCAGTAGTAAAAGGCCGGGGTGCCCAGGTTGGATGGTAGCCTTATGCTTTTTTCTGCAGACGCTTTGGTGAGATGAGGACTAAAAAAAAATTTAAAAAAAAGGACTATTGGCTTTGTCAATGGTTATTAGTTGCATAAGATAAATAAGCAGCAACTATGGCTTGTATATAATATTGAAAAAGCGTCCACTTAAAGCCCTGGTGACACCACGACAATGTTGCTGCTCCTGAGTTTCAAAACGAGAAGGGAAATCCAGAGAGAAAATGACTCTCTTTAAAGGATTTCCCTTCCCCTACAACGCTCACCTGGCATGACGTCATGCCCTAACATCTCCACTAGTGAGAAGTGAGCAGTGTGAGCAGGCGCATATCGATGCGCCTGCTGTCACTGCAGTCCGGAAAATAACGGACCATGGGGAGTAACAAAGGCCCCCCGCAGACCCCGCAGTGCGGGCGGGCCCCGAGCTCCAGGGGGCCTCCTCAGCAAAGTATGCTGGCCTGAGAGCTCCTGAGTGAGCCGGAAGGGGGGCCCTCCATGTACTTTGCAGGGGGGCCCCCTCGAGTTTCGGTACGCCACTGAACAGACCGCCTGTCCCAGGACACAAAACAGAGCCCGATAGAGACCCGTTTCGAGGCCTCCTTTAAAAAACTGCTGGTGCTCAGCACCAGTGAGACCCGGCCCACTTAAAGCCCTGCCAGTACCGGTATTAATTCCTGCACATTGAAGCCAGACCTTGCTGCTGCGGTAGTGCTGTCTCAGCTCTCTGCCACGTGCCATGGTAGCGAGCTGCCATGGTAGCGAGCTGCCACGGCAGTGCGCTAATATCAAAGCTCGTGTCAGAGACCAGGAATCCTGCAATTAAGTGATGACTGCTGACAGGCAGCACGCTCCCGCCAGCTCAATGCAACAGCCCCGGGAGGCCTAGGCTAGCAGAGCTCAGGTCACGGTTATTTCCCCATGACACCAACTTCCTTTACTCATTTCCGTCGCTGGCAAGTTTTACACCCTTTCGTGAAACTTCAGACCTGAGGAGGTAGAAGTGCCAGATTCGTTTCCATTGGCGGCATGGGATCTTTTAAAGTAAAGTAGTGAGAAGTCATTCAGCCATTGCAGCGAGCAACGAAGAAAGCAAGCAAGCTCAGCTTCCTCCAGGGGGACTTCCTCGACAGAAAAATATGAAAAATGGGGCTAAATAATACAGTTTACAGCAGTTTTCACTTACAGCTGTAAAAAAAAAACATATTTTCGCAAAAGGCACACATGTAATATTTTAATACTTTCGTGGTGCTGAAGCACAGCCATTACAACCAAGCAATGTTGCAAGTTCACTAGCCTCATGAAATCTTACAGAAAATGGTTCCAAAATGGTGCATGTTTTAGCCACAAAAACGTCTAAAAAGCCCTGTATGATAGAGGCAATTCAGGAAAAAACGTTCCTATGGTCAATCAGTTTTCATAGCGGCCATCAAAATCTCTACACATGATTTCCTTTCACACCTCCAACATGTCTTCCAAATAGTTTCTCAATCATATTTTATGACTAAGAGTTACCCTGAACAGAGCAGGGTGCAAAAGAAAGAAAATTCACAAATTTGCCAATCTACGACAGTGCACAGCAGAGGTAGACAGATTATACGAGCTCCTAGTCGAGTGCTATTGCTTACGTTAATGAGAATTTAAAGATTCAAACAACCAAAGGGTTATACCACTCTTACAATCTAGGGTCCTAGTCAATAGAAGCGATCAACCCAAAAATATCAGCTTTACACATACATCCTCCTTCTCTCGTGCCACTTAGAAGCACCATTTTGGGTCAGTGTGCACTTAGAAGCACTATTTTGGGTCAGTGCTCTAGCGGCTAGGCCTGCCAGGATCCTTCTCTCCCCATATAAGTAAGACCATGCCGGTGCCCACCCTCGACCGGTCTGCGGCCAGCCACGCTGTCCAATTTTCCATCTATCAGGGCAGCATATGTTCCGGAGAGTCTCTCCTTGCCTTAAACACCAGCCCTTGCCACCCTCAGAATGTATATTCTCTGCACGGTAAGGTTAAGAGTGCTTACTCCTGTGAGGCGTGTGGCTTAATCTTAAATAACAATGATACAACTGAGCTAAGGCAGATTACTTATGGTGCTGGCGCACCTTCGTTGCCACTTAACACAGTACCAGCTTTACTGCAAAACCCAGTGGGCTATAAGGCCTGGCTTATCAACTGCAGGTCCTTACCCAAACATTCGTCCGAAATTTTCCTCTTCCTGTCCGACTACACATGGGACTTTCCATTCCTCACGGAAACATGGCTGAAGGACAGCACTAACCCGGACCTAGCCTTGGCAATTCCACCAGGTTATCGAATCTTGGCGGTAAACATATCTTGGCGGTAAGCCGAGGGAGTGGCTATTATTTTCAGGAACACATTTGAAGTATTCACTATAGCACTAAACCAGTGTGGGAATATTGAGGGTCTTGTCTTCAGCTTTAAACTCACTCCCTCCTTGTCCTTTTCTGGCCTGCTGGTGTATATGCCTCCCGACTGCCTTAGCAGCTGCTTTACTGCACTATTTGACAGCATCGCACAATATTCTCTTCAATATGCTAATTTGACCATCCTAGGAGATTTTAATGTCCATGTAGATGATCCCACTTCCGCCGTAACCACCCAGTTCATTCAAGCATTGGCTGGTTATGAACCTTACCCAACATGTCCAGTACTCTACTCATTGTGCTGGCCATATGCTAGACCTGATTTTCATTACTGTACCTAGCATGCAGGTCAACCATCCGGAGTATCTCATCTGGTATGATCACTTTAGTATTCCATTTGCGTTTCAGGGATCCTCCCGGCAGATTAGGATCGCCCATCCCCTAAAGATGAAAAGGAAATGGCAGAATCTGTTGGAGGTATCTTTTGCTCAGTCCCTCAGCTCCTCTCCAACGATCTTTTAGGGATTAGTTAACTCTGACATTTCTCTGTTTGATATTTGGATCACTAATTCACTAGACCATCTTGTACCTTTATAAACGTATGTGGCAAAAAGATCGGGGCCTTCTGCACCCTGGTATTCCCCGACCCTAAGGGCTGAGAAAAGCCTGTGTAAAACATTAGTGCACAATTGGAGGAAATCATATGACCCCAATGATATGATTCTCTATAAAGAGTCACTTAGTAGCCTCCGTAAGAAAACACGCAATGCAATGAAAGAATACTTTGCCCATCATAGCGAGACAGTGGCTAATTCTTCCAGGGAAGTGTTCAAAATAAGGAATTCCTTGGTCTCCCCTGAAGGGGCTAAAACTGCTATTATCCCCTCAGCCGAACTCTGCGAAAAACTTTCGGTCTTCTTTGATGAGAAGATTCAAAATCTACACTCCTCCTCTCCGCAGACACCGAAGAAGGCTTTAACTTCCAGTTCAGTTTTTGTCAATGCCATCTCCCACACACACCCCTGTCCCATGCCATCCTTCTCAGAACTTGCCCCTATTTCAGAAGAATGCTCCCTAAATGAGATAATAAAGTGTTTGTCCGGCTCCATAATGGAGGCTCACAAGATCTTGGGCCCGGAGAAGGAGAAGTAGTCAGCTGCTAAAGGAGGCCCAGCTGAAGCTCTCCTAACAAAATCCTGAACATTAAAAAGTGAAGAGAGAGAAATGTAGTGTCAAGCCTAATAGGTAGTTTAAGGCACTATTTTGGGTGAAAACGTTTATTGAACTAGAGAGTGGGATTAGGGAAAGGGGGTGAGAAGGCCCATGCATTTGATTCAATAACAAACATGTGATAGAAGCTAGGTATGATAAGTGGGGAAGAGGTTAGCAGTAATGGGAGAAGCGAGAAAACCCCTGCCACCCAAACAGGGTTTACGATTTCAACATATAATTTAAGGGGTCACTCAAATGGCTGGAAATCTTGTGCGAGCCTGCAATGTTGTGAGCTGATGTGTACTTGCTGCTGGAGATCGACTTGTAGGGAATAGTCTCGGAGTCGGGGATTATCTGACACAATTCTCCTCCCGTTCTCATCATCATAGTAGTTGGAATCCTGGTGTGTAAGAACATAATCCTCTCTGTTACAGTCAGCTAAAGGGATACAGAGGCAGATGGGTCATGATACAGGTACTATAGCAAAGCGGGATGCAGCCCTGGCTCTAACAGGGTCAGTGGTCCTTCCTGCAAGTCTGTTTTACAACTCCTGGTGAACTGAGTGAAGAGCCCTCTGCAGGAAAGTGGATTATTAGTAGGTGGGGGTATTCACCATCAGCTAATAATAATACCACAATCACTAATAGGTCCAGTCACGCCTAAATAAATTAATTCTTACTCAACCCTTGGTAGATTGGCAAACAAGCAGTCAGGCTTAACTTAGGAGACAAGTATGTGCAAAGCATTTAAAATCACCAAAACAGTAAAAATAAGTAAAAGACACAGCACAAAAAAAAACCAACACCAATGTATAAAAATAGAGAATATTTTAATATTTAAAATTACACTGAAATTACAAGAATCCAATGTAGGGAACCAGAGATTAAAGATAAATAAAAAATTGTGCATTCTAGGGCCAAAAAGCTTAAAGCGTCACTCACGGCTATCTAATTGCACTGGACAAAGAGAAAGTCAAAGTTTTAGGCCAACCACAATGGAGTGCCTGTCAGATAGGTTGAGGGCTAAGTCCTGGTCAAAAGTTTACCTCCAGGCTTAGTCGTTTTCTTGGAGCTTTTTTCTCGACATTGAGTCCTCAGGTTCCCCAGATCTGGAGTTAGATTTGATGATGGCGGCCTGCTACACCGCAATGCCTCGGTGAGCCCTCAGAAGTCTTTGTCCTTGGCGTCGACAGCAGGGAGCTCTGGAGTTTTTTGCAGGGGAAGCCAGCACAGTTCGCGGTTTGACGTCGGCAGCTGGTCTCTCGACGACGAGCCAGTTTCCTCCTGGAGCTTTTCAGCAAAACTTTGTAGAAAGTTTCCAAACTTTCCGATCTTGATCTTTGTTGGTTCTTTTGGGAACAGAAGCATCCAATAACACGAGCTAAGGGTTCAGAGACTTTGGATTGACTCTTGGGGGCTAGGACTCAATCTCCCACAATGCGCCTGCACGGTCCAGGAAAAATCCAGTTGCAACTGGTCAGCTGTGGTGATCCTCTCTTTTGGCTTGTAGGTGACTTCTTCCAGCCCTGGTGTACCTGTTGTTGATCAAGAAGTCCACGCCTTTTCCTTTGAGTCAGGCACAGTCCTTTCTTTGTGGAGCTTTGAGAGTGCAGCAGGTGCAGTCCTTTTGAGTGCAAGCTTTCTGTGGCGCAGTCCAAAGGCTCAGCAGGACAATCCTCATTTTTCTTTTGATCCAGCAATGTTCTGAGGAGCTCCTGCAGCTCTCCCATATTTACCCTCAAGTATGGGCTGGCAAGAGGGGGTACACCCCAACCAATAGGAGTACAGTTACTTCACTCTGCTGTGACCACTTCCTGTGAAGTGTGGAATTTTTTGACCCAGAAAGCAATGTCCTCCAAAAACCAAAATGGAGAAAATCTCTCCTTGGTGTGTATACCTGTGTAACCCAGCCCAAAGTTGTGGCTAACAACTCACTACACTGCCGTTCCAGCCCCTCTCTGAATCTAATTAGGGAGGGCTCCCATATGGCTGTGGATCAAGGTGGCGGGGGCTGGTCTGGGTCCTGTGACAACTGTTCTACTGCCTTTGAAGCCAGCTTATCTCCCCAGCCCCATTCCTATCCCTGGCATCTCATGGAAACAAAGCTTCTCCCACCAAATGGCTGTATTGTTTGAGCTCCAGGCCTCTTCACAAATACTCAGAGAGCAGCTTGGCTCAGGCTGTCAAAGTCTGGCCAATCAGAAGAGGTTGCTACAGGGCTGCTTGAGATAACCTCAGGATAGTCCGTTCTAAAACTACTTTCCTGTAATAGTTACAATAAATCTGACCTTCGCAAGTTGTTGGATTTATTATAACCATTATTTTGATACTTTGAATGATATTTCTAGCTCGCTCCATCAAAAGTTAGACTTAATTAAGTTTAATATATCCTTCCCATGTTAGCTTTTGGAGCTAGCAGCACTACAATAGGGGATAACGTCTTTGGTTGTTTTTCCCTACCAGGGCATATAAAACATACTTAATATTGTCCCTGCTTTTATAACAATACACCCTGCCATTGGGACACCTAGGCCAGACCTCAGGGGTGACAGATAAGTTATAAAAAGGTAGCTCTGGACTTTGGAAGGACTTTTAATTCCAACATCAAATTTGGGCATAGTTTTATTTTAAAACTAGCCTGCAAGGCAGGCGTGGCTTTAAAATGAAATTAGACACCATAGCAATGCACACTTAAGTGCATTAAGTCCACAGATGTCTCTAACCCTACATGCCCTACCATATACGAGGGACTTAAATGTAGGCTGGCTTGGTCAATTAGAATTATACCAATTACCAGATATCTTTAGAGGACAGAGCAGTGGCCCTGGGCCTGGTTAGCAAAGCCCAGGGCACTTTCAGAGTCAGTAACCACCAGCATCAGTCAAAACATGGGGGTGATCACGGCAAAAAGATGGCTTCTACATCCTCTCGTAGTAGAAGGGGACTTAAAGCTTGTCATGCACAGCACAGAAGACATAACAGAAAATGGATTTGGAAATCACCAGCCATTTCAATAGGAAGGGAAAATACAGTGGAAAGACTTGCAGTTGATCGATGGGTGGCACTAAAGGCATTCATTGGGAACATGCTACTTGCTCTACTTTGCTGCACATAAGAGCTATGCAACGTTAGAAAAAAGGCTGATTTCAAAGGTGCATGTGGTAGATCCCGGCTTCATCACATTTTTGGATCACTGTCCTGTCACCTGCATTTCAAACTGGCCCCGGCAAAGGGATAAAGCAGGAGTAGGGACATGGCGATTCAATGATGCATTGCTGAAAATCCCAATGGTGTTATAGATAATAGGCCAACACAAAAGGGATTATCTTGTGGTCACTAAGAAAGGGTACATCAGCACGGCTACATATTCTAAATGTTATAGTGCCGAACCACTTCATTGCTGAAGCAGCCTGCCACAAGAAAATGAGTGAAGAACATTTGAGACAGCTGAAAACTAAATGAGTCTCACAAACATAAACAGTAATAGTGCATATGAAGAAAGGTAGTGGGACTGAGGTGACAGATAACAACACTAGAAGAAGGAATGGAGTGCTGGCCTATCAGACAGTTTGTATTTTTTCCTCGGTCACTCTATAGGGCTTTGGAATTGTGCAACAAAAGCAATACTGCATGACTTCAAAGTCCTTCTGTGAGGAAAAAGGCGGAGCGGTGCTCAAATGCTTGAATAGGCAAGCCACCACTGTTTGTTTGACAAAACTTTTTAAGAGTACTGCAGCACTGCAACAGTATGAGCTACTTCCAAAAACATGAGCTCCCTTCCAGAAGTGCACCAAAGTGGTGGATTGCCATTAACTTCGGCAGGCTAATGCATGGCGGACTGTGTAAGCGGCATTTGGCCCACCCCACTAAAGGCATAGTCTGGTCCTGGAGTTAGCATGTTCAAGCAATACCATGTCAGAGCTGTTGGGCCTCAGCAATACGAGCTCCATTTAGCAATGCCATGTCTCTGTGTTGTAGGGTTCCAGTAGTATGAGCTTTTCACAGAAATGCCATCTCAGTGGTGTATTAGTCCAGAATCGTGAGCTTGTAGAAAGAAAGTTCTAGCACTGTAAAAAAAAAATGACCATTTTCCCCATTCAAATTCATTTGACATGTTAGTGAATTTGAGAATCTGGGGAGAAGGTGCTCCATATTTTTGTTGCCGAGTCAGCACAATACAAAGCTTGGCTGATTAGGAAATGCAGCCAAAGTATATCCTCATACATAATGGAGACAGACTAGGCCATGGAGAGACTGATGGAAGATTCATTGTGAGAACCAGTGGATCAAGTGATTGCCCCAGGCTCCAGCCACTGAAACAAGCATTTGCAATGCAATAGGTCTCGCATTTATGAGAGTTTGAGCTATTCGCATTGTAAATGACAATGCCTTTTATTTATATGTTGTTTTTAAAACAGATAAATAAAAGGCATTGTCATTTACAATGCCAATAGCTTAAACTCTCGCAAAGCGAGACCTATTGCATTGCAAATGGGTGCAATAAAAATGTAAAAAGTGTTAGGAGAGAGCATGTCCTGCCTGCAACAGCAGGCAGGACAAAGCTATTTGAGAAAATAGTGCTCGGAGGCTGTAATTAACGCCTACTGAGCAACAACACACGTAACAGGGGGTGTCGCCAAGGGAGGTTACAAAATGAGACAAGGCGGTATTAAGGAGGGACTACCAAGCCTTTTGACCAATGAACAGCCACAGTTTACAGTGGACAATGACACAAGCCAACGAAAAATGTGGGCAGAGAGTGGGCGGAGCTTCAAGTCCCTACCTCAATACACCATGCCTCGCAGAGCAGCGCATGAGCTGCCCAGGCTCGACCTAAAAATGGCTTGGTGGCAGGTATTAGTTGTTTTTCATGTATACTGAATTAATAAACAATTGCTGATTCTGCTCATGTCTAAATTATACAAACAGCACCACCATGTGAAGCTGTCATAAGTGTTGGTATTGACAATTTAGTGCCTGTGCCGAGCACCAGAAACCACTGGCTCAAAGTAAGCACTCGTCTTTGCTAACATCAGACCTAGAAAGAGAAGATCAAAAGCTAAGTTCATAGGAAAATAAGTTGATTGAGGAGTTGGATTTAATATTCAGGAAGCAATGACTACTAGAATAAGGAATGGAAAGCATCAGAGGAAGAATAGTACTTTAATCGGCTAGAGATAGAACTCTAATTGGCTAAGGGAATGAGTGAGAATGAGTGAAGAGAAAGAAGTTTAACGATATTGCTTCTTTTTATATAATTATCGGGTGGGCAAAGGCATAAAAGGGATTAGTAAGGAATGACGCCTTGCCACAGTTTCACATGGTTACATAGAGAGGGAGATATTTTGTGATTGATCTCCATTCCTTTCGGTTTGATTCCACTTAAAGATCAACCACCATACACAGAACAAGGAAAAATATGAGGATCGAAGAGCCATGCCAGAATGTCCAGGCAGAGGAAAGGTAGATGAAGGCATGGCACTGAATGGCCCTGAAGGATGCAGGGCACCCAAAGACAGCATGAGGCATAACAACTTAAGGAGAATCCAACTAATGAGACTTGAGGTGGATGAGTGGAAAGAACATGAAAAAACAGAGGGCGTTCTTTTGGATCAGGAAACAAGTAAGGGTGGAGAGGGGAACAATGATTAACCCATTGAAAAAATGTCTTCTGAGGTTCTGTGGATTTATGAATTAAGAGGATAATTAAATCTCTTTCAGAAGTTTTGTTATAAGTACACATATGCCACGAGGACTGGTAGTCAAGTAGCCTTTTTTGTGTGTCACGTGTTTTATTGCCAGCACTCTCATTTATCACCCACCAGGCTCTGGGTCCACCCTTAGGTCATATCTGCTTACCTTTATCTCTTCTTTTGTCTTACACTCTGCAAATTTTTCTTTTCTAAGATACCCTAATATATGGTTAGATAACCCATCCAATGCATTTAGGGACAGACAGATTTATCAACACTTTGCGCAGGTGCAAATTCACCAAATGTTACGCTCAACAGCACCAACGCAAAGTCACCAAAAGTGACGCTAACCAGTGCAAAGTGTTGATCTGTTATATACTTTTCAGCACAAAACTTTTTTTTTGCTGGGAAGTTGCCAGCTTTGCATTACTTTGCATCAAAGGGGCATCCCATGGGTGCAACATTGGTGTTCCAACCACACATGGATTTTGATCCAAAGCTGTGAGTCAAAGATTAAGTCTCCTTGAGGAAAGTACAAAGTAGGAGAAACTTTTTTTCTCCAAACTTTTCACATGTACTTCTGGGTTTGCACGGGAACATCATACTTCCAGTACCAAACCTATGCAAGACATCACTCACACACCTTTGCACCAATTTGCAAAGCAGTGTGCGTGGTGCAAGGCAGTGTAAATCTGCAACAGTGATTGAGATGAGTGCAGCAGCGGCACATTTTCATAGAAAAGGCGCTGTCCTGATCTCTTCCTCCCACATAACGCAGCACAGCAATGTTGGTTGCGTCATATATTAGTAAATCTGGCCTTTTGTGCTCTGCTACTTAACTCAATGCCCATACTTGGCAAGAAACAATATGTCCCTTATCCTACACAAGAACCTTGCCCTCTGATCTAGTCTGACCATATGGTCATAGGAATTCCATTTTCCTTTATCTGGGTGCCCACTCCAAATTCTGATACCTCAAAATCTGCATCCTCTCTGTGTAGACCGTAGACCAGGGAAAGTTTTCGTCCTTGTCTACCCTATTAGGAGTGACAAAAGCGGTAAGATGGTGACACTGTGGAGCTAACGCAATCTGGTCGTACGTAGAATGAATGTCTAACATCGCAATTATTTTCACACTTTTATAGGTGACAAAGCAAATTACCCACCCCTGTATCCTTATTAGTTGCTCTACATTCTAGCCACATTATATAGCTCCAGATTTCTTCATGGCCATCATGAAAGGGGAAATCCACAAAGAGGAATCTACGGGTTCAGTGATCCCATGCAAGCACATAGACTGTGACAAGGAGGATAGACCAATGTGGACGCTCAGAAGTACATTATGTAAACAGTGCTCAACAGGGAAAAATATTTAAAGAAACAAACATTTT
The DNA here is from genome assembly GCA_963921515.1 of Calotriton arnoldi. Taxonomy (NCBI): domain Eukaryota; kingdom Metazoa; phylum Chordata; class Amphibia; order Caudata; family Salamandridae; genus Calotriton; species Calotriton arnoldi. The sequence continues at coordinate 564,085 of CAWUFW010006721.1, read as the reverse complement.
TACGTGTAAGTGAACTTTTGCGTCATCTTTCACAGGTGGAATTATACACCTATTACAATTCTGCATAAGACAATACTTAAGCAATCTACATCTTTTCTAGATGTCCAGAAGTACACCTTCAATTCCTCCACACCACTATTAGAGAAGATAGTGGTGTGGTCTAAAACTCTCTGTTAAATGGCAAGAAGCACTAAGGAAGATGGTGTTATTAGGAGGTGGTCGCTAGAGGTCGTAGGTGTGAATTTGATAGCAGAGGATGAAGAGAGAAAAACAGGTAAAACTGTTGCTTGGTGGACGCTGTTCAGGGTTTATCGAGGTTTAATAAAAGGGTATAATTCAACCCACTTGTAGAAGGTCATCATGTTTCTGCATATATTTAACCACAAACATGGAGTGAAGGTATTCTTCAAGACCATTAACAGTGCACTCAGCCAACAAAATAAGTGAAAGAAGAAATCGAGCAATACAACTAGTGGTGAATTAATTAATGCTCATCTATTGACGGCTGGACCGGTCTTTTTGGGAAATAATAACAAAGCAGAGATTCTGTAAGCACATAGCAATACAAATAAAAATAAATAGCATCCGTTTATGGTATGCCACACAAAGGTCGCGACTCGCTTGGTTTGCCAGCTGCGGAGGGGTCGTGGCACTCTGTTGAGGTAAAGAGGTAAATACTGCATGCAGTAGTGAAGTCGTGAAAAAACTTGCAAAACATCTAGAAAATAAAACGCTAGGCTTAATCTCTTAACATAGGGCCTAGGCACCATACACTGTTCTTCTGGTCAAAGCTATCGCACAACTGAGACCACTTAACGTGGCACAATATGACACAAGTTGGTAGCACATTTGAATGACCAGTAATGGTATCAGAAAAAAACATTGCATTTCTAACTTTTCGTGGCCACTCATGCTGCTACTCATACAGCCTATTCACAGAAATCAAAGATAGCATCAATAAAAACCAACAGGAGTTTGAAGAGAGGATTTACAAGGTAAATACCAAAAGAAACCTTTTATAAGTGGTGGGAGGTTAGGCAATTGTTCAATGATAAGAGGGGAGAACTGAGACTAGCAGATCCAGTGAAGAGGGCAAAAGGAGCGCGTACTTGTTCTAGAAGGTACACCGGCTGTAGGGGAGTGCTGGCAGGGGGGCTCCTCCGCTAAGGATGAGGAGCATCGCCCCACTGCCTTTCAGCAATGCAAAAAGGGAAAAAGATGATAATAACACAAGGTTATTATCAATTAATGTTTCCCTGCTGCTGCAATTTTGCGGGCGGGGCTGGGCAGCGCAGAAGGGAGGAGTGGTGGCACTCTCTAAGTGCACTCTCTAAGTGCTTATGACTGTTTGTGAAAAATAAAAATAACTACTTTCACTCCAACCTATTTGTACTGTGCTACCTTCAAAAAAGGAATTAACCTACTGACGGGTGTGTATATATGTATTTGGAAAGGAGGAACATATGCTCACAACCCTCTCCTCACTTATTTAATATGTAGTGCCTGTCATGGCTGCATCTGGTGACATGTTGTAGCAAACAGTGTTGTGCACAGAAGAACATGTTTAAATTGTTTAAGGTTTAGTCTCTGACCTCTGCCTACCTCTCCCCAAAGAATCAGAAAGAAAACATGTGGTCAGGATACAGCTAATGGCCAAATGACACCCATCGGCAATTAGAACCCTACGTCTAATCTCACAAAACCATCTATAGTTCAGAACGTGACCACTGATTAAATTTCGTGTCACTGGGGTCGAGCAAGGCAATAGTACACCTCTAAGATTAAAGGTCCCCTGAATCTATGGATGCTGGACCCCTATAAAATGGAGAAAGACCTGACATGCAATATTTCTGACCAATTGGTTAAGACATTGTCCTGAAACACAACAAAATTGAGAAATTGACCACTATTAATATTTTGGGATGTAGGAATCAGGGCTATATATTTGACCTTTAGCAGTCATGGCTGCAAGTAAAGTTTACCAGAAAGAACATTTGTTCTTTGTGACCAATATTAGATTTTTTTTGCTTTGATTTATCTTTACCATATGTCTCCTATGCATATACATGCAGATAAAGTTGAAACAACCTTTTACGCTCCTTATGTGGCCACTCAACAAAAGCTGAGGAGGGAATATTTTCAAAAGTCTCGACCTCTGGCAGTCGCTAGGGCCGCATTCCAGGTCATCAATTTTTTGCCCACTGTGCTGCTACTCCAGAGAGGGGCCAGACATATTCAAATCAGCCCTGCTTCTTTTCACCCAATTTAAGAAATAAACATGAAGGCCTTTACATGATGTATTCACCGGAGACATCATACTTATGAAATCAACATCCACTCACTTCCAAAACGGATTGATGCTCTGGAAGGTTAAATTGAGAAACGAAAAAAATCTTCATCTTAGAGGCAAACATTAGATCTGGTATAAAACCTGTAAGGAGTGTGGAGATGGAAATATTGATGGTGCCATGCTTTTTTTTTTTTTTTTTTACAAGGTACACGCCATATGAGCATCAGCAAAAGGTTTGATCAAACAGAAGAATCGGAATCATCCAATTCTAGTTTCAGTGCACAGCAAAGACCCCGAGGGGTTCAAGCGCCAAACATAAACAAGTTTAACAAGCTTAATATATTAAAGAAAGACTGGACACTGACGTTGTATCGAAATATGTCATATTCTGTACAATAGAAAGACACCTTATTTTTACAAAGCTGAATTACAACTGAACATAAATAATGCAACTTCAGTGCATGAAACAAAACCAAGGATTAACTCCATAAGATCATTACTACATGATCTTCAGAACACATTTTTTTGGAGAACAAGTTCACAAAAACCCAATGCATTTCGGGTCGACATGCAACCCTTCTTCAGGGGTAATATGATATGACATGTATAAGTTATGCAAAGAATCCAAACATGAGATGAAAAGGAATCAAGTCAGCCGCCTGCCGGAAAAACACAGAGAAAACACATTTAGCAATAAATGCAGAAATCGAACGTTAAACGTAGATGGAATAACTAACGTATATAAATTCAGAAAGGTTATAAAGAATATAAAGAGCCTCATTTGCTGTAAGTACACCAATCCAAAGGGAATCACAAAAAACAAATGTGATACTGTACCAAAGTTCTTCACAACAAATCATGCAAATCACAAAACGCAAATACAGAACTTAACATGCGCAATAAGGCTCTAGAGAATCTGTGTGCACATATGCTATGATTGAAAACCCACCACACCGTGTCTTTAAACTGTTATAAATAGTGAAACAGAAACAAAAGTTTAAGCCAAGCCTCAATCTGTGTGACAATATCAACCAAAACCCCAACTTGCCAACTACTCTGAGAGTAAACCACAATTCACCCAAAGTGCATACTCAACGAAAAGTAAAAGTAAAATAAATGAACCTGAAGATTCATTCCAAAATCGTCCGTCTATTTTTTCTGTAAAAACAGAAAACAACCGCAAATTTCAATGGTGTATAACCTCGAAGTTAAACTACCACAAGTGATCACACGGTAACTAAAAGCTAAGTTCCCTTACCTGTTCAAAGCCTGAAGCCCCGTTACATCTAAAAAACAAATACCGTTATAACACCCGTATAACTGACGAGCCAAGAATCTTCCTACATGTACCCTGCCACAACCAACTGCACTCACCTATGTTCTACAAAATTATAAGCTCGACTCCACTGCGACTCCTTGCAAGCGCGGAAACGTATTTCCGCTTCCCTTAAATAAAGTCCCGTGAGAACTAGTTGCTAAGCAACCAACTTTATTACTCCTCGCGTCTTGTACACGAGTTCTGTCTCCATAGCCGTACATGCCGATCGGCTAGTGAATCGTGGAACAATGTTGCCAAAGAAATAGTGGTTTGAAAATCTAAAACGAACAGCCTACCTACGTGGGTGTCCACCCATTTATCCCTGTGTTGCGAAATAACAACGAAGTGAAATTATAAACTGAAGGATTGAGAATGAGAAAAATAGTGAATAATCCAAGAAACAGTGCAAAACCCAAAAGTAAAATTCTACGAAGTAAATGCGAACCCCTTGCAACCGTGAATACCATGTCCCAAAGATCCTCATATAGTATATGTGTACACAGATGTACAGTGTTATGACATAAGAACCTACGTGATTTGGTTAAACTCAATGAAGACAAGTTGCTAAACGCATGTTGCAAAAAGCGTATTACAAAAAACATAGCATTTCATAATGATCATTAAGTCCCTTAGGAATGCTTGTACCTAAGCGTTTAATCCAATAAGTTTCCCTACGTGCCATGTGTGTATGCACTTCTACTCCTGCTGGTGTGACCACTTTCTCAAGAATCATAAATCTCAATTGTGGTATTGTATGGTTAGCAACCAACCAATGTGCCGCAAGACATGAATTTGGGTTCTTAGTCCGAATCATGCTCTTGTGTTCAATGATGCGTGTCTTTATCTTGCGTGCAGTGCGTCCTACGTATGTTAAACCACATGGACATTGTATAGCGTATATCACTCCTTCAGTGTTGCACTCAGATGTATGTGTTAATGCTATTTTTTGACCTGTGTGAGGGTGCGAAAAGGTGTTACCCATCATAACGTTGCCACATTGACCACAATTCCAGCATTTACCCATTCCTTTGTGAATTAATCCAACCCCTTTAGGTTTGTTTTTCAACAGTTCACGCAAGTTTTTAGGCCTTGTGAAGGCAAATAGAGGTTGGTCAACAAACACTGTTTTGAAATCAGGTTCTTCTTCAATCATTTCCCAACGTTTCAGAATGTTTTTTTTAATACAATGGGATTGCTGCGAATGTTTCATAACAAACACCTCACGTTTCGTGGAAGTTTTTGGGACTTGTTTCAACAGTTCATTTCTGTGTTTCAGGGCCGTCTTTTCCATGGCCAATTGTAGAATCTTTAAGGGATAGCCTCGTTGTTGATATCTGGAAGCTTGTTCTCTGATTCGTTCATCCGCCTGTCCAGGATGAGAAGTAATTTGTTTTATGCGAATGAACTGTGATACTGGTAAATGTCTTTTTAGTGATGACGGATGAGCACTAGTGAAATGTAACGCATTGTTCCTGTCTGTAGGTTTTTTGAATACTGATGTTCTCAAACCTTCTTCAGTTTTTTCAACCAAAATATCCAGAAAATTGATGCGATGAGCATCAATTTGATGTGTGAATTGTATACGAGGGTTGACATTGTTAAGAGTAGATATGTTAGATTCCAGTGCTTCACGTGAACCTCTCCATATGATGAGTATATCATCAATATACCTCATGAAGCTTATCAAATGCCGAGTCCAAGAATCATTATGCAAGATGTGTGTATGCTCAAAATACGCCATATATGTATTGACATACGATGGTGCCCCGGGAAAACCCATCGCAGTCCCCGAGCGTTGCAAATAGTACCTATCCTGCCAAATGAAATAGCTATGATACAATGCAAATTGTAACAGTTCCAATAGAAAGACGCCATTCTGTGCTTCCTGAGGCTGATGCAACAAGCGCCATTCAACCGCTTCCAACCCCTCATTATGAGGAATTGAGGTGTAAAGAGCAACTACATCTATAGTGCATAACCATATGTCTTCCTTAAAAACATCCTTAATTGCTTCTAGCTTGACCAGACAATCTGTAGTATCTTTAATGTGGGTACTCCATGCTTGAACAAGTGGCTGCAAATGAAAATCCAAAAAGCGTCCAATAGGTTCATGTATAGAATTGCAACCAGCCACTATAGGTCTGAATGGAGGGTCAATCACACTTTTGTGCATCTTAGGTAGCATATATAATTTGGGTGTCTGTGGAGTTATCACCTGCAAATATTTTCTGGTGGATTGATTTATCCAACCCAATTCTAGTGCATGATCCAATATGGCATGCAAAGTTTCACTGAATTCCTTGATTGGATCTGCATCCAATGCCAAATATATGTCTGTATCAAGAACATGAGCATCCACCTTAGCATTATAGAATGATTTGTCCATGAGCACAATTGCTCCACCCTTATCTGCTGGTTGAAACACCACACTACTGTCTTGTCGTAATGCTTGTAATGTTCTCCATTCTCTCACTGTAAGGTTAGTCACTTTGGATTGAAGATATTTCAAGGACGCCAAATCTTTCTTGACAAGAAGTTCAAAGTTATCAAGCGTTTTATGAGAAAAAGGTGCCACAAAGGTACTTTTTGGACGAAACTGCTCAGGAAGTGTACTTGCTTTTGATTCTTGGTCCTTTGAAACAGTGTGGAAAAACCACCTTAATCTCAACTTACGTGTGAATTTATAAAGAGCGATTTCTGTTTCTAAAGCGTTAGAAGAATATGTGGGAACAAAGGACATGCCTCTGCTCAGTACTGCTTCTTCTGAAGCACTCAACTGTTTACTCGAGATATTCATGATTAATTCATGTTTTTTTTTAAATTCCTCTGTGGGCGTCCTTGTTCTGGAAATTTTTTTGTGCTTTTGTCCACGCCGGGACCTTCTTCTTTGCTGGTGTCTATTTTGTCTGGACGATGGTTGGACGTAGTGCCCTGGTCTAAAAAAGCTTGCTTGCCACTGACTGATGGCATCTCATTAGTGTCTAAACGGGTGAGTTCTGCCATGTGGATAGATGCTGAAGGTCTTGACAGCTGAAGATCTTGATCGGTGGCAAGACTTTCATCTGATGATTGATTATTTGTCTTTCTAATGAATCTCTTCTGCGCATATGCCTCCGCCCATGTGTAAACTTCGTCCAGTTTGTAATCAATGGTATCCCGTCGAAACTTGCGTATTTTACGGTCGTGTACCTCTTTAGCATACTGATCAAGCTTATTGTTAATCTCATCTAAGGATTTACCTAGGTCCTCACTGGACATCCGTGTAGCAAGGTCCTCTTTTAATACTTGTATCTCTTTGGTTAAATCACCCAAAACTAAAGAAAGTTCTTCAATGATCAAAAGAATTAAGTCTAATGAACATTTGTTGAGTATTGCATACCAACGATTCATGAAAGTTTAATCAAATTTAAACAACATAGGTTTGAGGGCTATCCTAAGGCCCCTGGGAATACGCTTAACCTTGTGATACTCTATAAGAGTGGTGGCATGCAGACGTTGGTTCACTTCTTTCCGCATCAAGTATTCTAATTGTCGAATTTGTTGCGTTGTGTTACCGGGAGAGGCGGCAAATATTCTAACTTCTTCAATAAGTGAGTAAATGGATGCAGCTTCAGCAGCAGTGTATACTTTAGTGTCTGCTTGATTTGATGTCAAGTCAGCTATCTCTTTAAAAGACATTATTCAAAGTGGGTGCTGTTGCAGTAGTGGGCAAACAAGATAATAGTGAAAATGTGTATGTTTGCAACGCACTCCTCAGTTAACTAAGTATACTTGACTGTTTATAAAAATTCATATATTTCAACAGGCGTGCAACTGTAAACAAGGGTTCTGCCCCACCCTTAAACAAATGTATGATCAAACAGAAGAATCGGAATCATCCAATTCTAGTTTCAGTGCACAGCAAAGACCCCGAGGGGTTCAAGCGCCAAACATAAACAAGTTTAACAAGCTTAATATATTAAAGAAAGACTGGACACTGACGTTGTATCGAAATATGTCATATTCTGTACAATAGAAAGACACCTTATTTTTACAAAGCTGAATTACAACTGAACATAAATAATGCAACTTCAGTGCATGAAACAAAACCAAGGATTAACTCCATAAGATCATTACTACATGATCTTCAGAACACATTTTTTGGAGAACAAGTTCACAAAAACCCAATGCATTTCCAGGTCGACATGCAACCCTTCTTCAGGGGTAATATGATATGACATGTATAAGTTATGCAAAGAATCCAAACATGAGATGAAAAGGAATCAAGTCAGCCGCCTGCCGGAAAAACACAGAGAAAACACATTTAGCAATAAATGCAGAAATCGAACGTTAAACGTAGATGGAATAACTAACGTGTATAAATTCAGAAAGGTTATAAAGAATATAAAGAACCTCATTTGCTGTAAGTACACCAATCCAAAGGGAATCACAAAAAACAAATGTGATACTGTACCAAAGTTCTTCACAACAAATCATGCAAATCACAAAACGCAAATACAGAACTTAACATGCGCAATAAGGCTCTAGAGAATCTGTGTGCACATATGCTATGATTGAAAACCCACCACACCGTGTCTTTAAACTGTTATAAATAGTGAAACAGAAACAAAAGTTTAAGCCAAGCCTCAATCTGTGTGACAATATCAACCAAAACCCCAACTTGCCAACTACTCTGAGAGTAAACCACAATTCACCCAAAGTGCATACTCAACTGAAAAGTAAAAATAAAATAAATGAACCTGAAGATTCATTCCAAAATCGTCCGTCTATTTTTTCTGTAAAAACAGAAAACAACCGCAAATTTCAATGGTGTATAACCCCGAAGTTAAACTACCACAAGTGATCACACGGTAACTAAAAGCTAAGTTCCCTTACCTGTTCAAAGCCTGAAGCCCCGTTACATCTAAAAAACAAATACCGTTATAACACCCGTATAACTGACGAGCCAAGAATCTTCCTACATGTACCCTGCCACAACCAACTGCACTCACCTATGTTCTACAAAATTATAAGCTCGACTCCACTGCGACTCCTTGCAAGCGCGGAAACGTATTTCCGCTTCCCTTAAATAAAGTCCCGTGAGAACTAGTTGCTAAGCAACCAACTTTATTACTCCTCGCGTCTTGTACACGAGTTTTGTCTCCATAGCCGTACATGCCGATCGGCTAGTGAATCGTGGAACAATGTTTCCAAAGAAATAGTGGTTTGAAAATCTAAAACGAACAGCCTACCTACGTGGGTGTCCACCCATTTATCCCTGTGTTGCGAAATAACAACGAAGTGAAATTATAAACTGAAGGATTGAGAATGAGAAAAATAGTGAATAATCCAAGAAACAGTGCAAAACCCAAAAGTAAAATTCTACGAAGTAAATGCGAACCCCTTGCAACCGTGAATACCATGTCCCAAAGATCCTCATATAGTATATGTGTACACAGATGTACAGTGTTATGACATAAGAACCTACGTGATTTGGTTAAACTCAATGAAGACAAGTTGCTAAACGCATGTTGCAAAAAGCGTATTACAAAAAACATAGCATTTCATAATGATCATTAAGTCCCTTAGGAATGCTTGTACCTAAGCGTTTAATCCAATAAGTTTCCCTACGTGCCATGTGTGTATGCACTTCTACTCCTGCTGGTGTGACCACTTTCTCAAGAATCATAAATCTCAATTGTGGTATTGTATGGTTAGCAACCAACCAATGTGCCGCAAGACATGAATTTGGGTTCTTAGTCCGAATCATGCTCTTGTGTTAAACGCTTAGGTACAAGCATTCCTAAGGGACTTAATGATCATTATGAAATGCTATGTTTTTTGTAATACGCTTTTTGCAACATGCGTTTAGCAACTTGTCTTCATTGAGTTTAACCAAATCACGTAGGTTCTTATGTCATAACACTGTACATCTGTGTACACATATACTATATGAGGATCTTTGGGACATGGTATTCACGGTTGCAAGGGGTTCGCATTTACTTCGTAGAATTTTACTTTTGGGTTTTGCACTGTTTCTTGGATTATTCACTATTTTTCTCATTCTCAATCCTTCAGTTTATAATTTTACTTCGTTGTTATTTCGCAACACAGGGATAAATGGGTGGACACCCACGTAGGTAGGCTGTTCGTTTTAGATTTTCAAACCACTATTTCTTTGGAAACATTGTTCCACGATTCACTAGCCGATCGGCATGTACGTCTATGGAGACAAAACTCGTGTACAAGACGCGAGGAGTAATAAAGTTGGTTGCTTAGCAACTAGTTCTCACAGGACTTTATTTAAGGGAAGCGGAAATACGTTTCCGCGCTTGCAAGGAGTCGCAGTGGAGTCGAGCTTATAATTTTGTAGAACATAGGTGAGTGCAGTTGGTTGTGGCAGGGTACATGTAGGAAGATTCTTGGCTCGTCAGTTATACGGGTGTTATAACGGTATTTGTTTTTAGATGTAACGGGGCTTCAGGCTTTGAACAGGTAAGGGAACTTAGCTTTTAGTTACCGTGTGATCACTTGTGGTAGTTTAACTTCGGGGTTATACACCATTGAAATTTGCGGTTGTTTTCTGTTTTTACAGAAAAATAGACGGACGATTTTGGAATGAATCTTCAGGTTCATTTATTTTACTTTTACTTTTCGTTGAGTATGCACTTTGGGTGAATTGTGGTTTACTCTCAGAGTAGTTGGCAAGTTGGGGTTTTGGTTGATATTGTCACACAGATTGAGGCTTGGCTTAAACTTTTGTTTCTGTTTCACTATTTATAACAGTTTAAAGACACGGTGTGGTGGGTTTTCAATCATAGCATATGTGCACACAGATTCTCTAGAGCCTTATTGCGCATGTTAAGTTCTGTATTTGCGTTTTGTGATTTGCATGATTTGTTGTGAAGAACTTTGGTACAGTATCACATTTGTTTTTTGTGATTCCCTTTGGATTGGTGTACTTACAGCAAATGAGGTTCTTTATATTCTTTATAACCTTTCTGAATTTATATACGTTAGTTATTCCATCTACGTTTAACGTTCGATTTCTGCATTTATTGCTAAATGTGTTTTCTCTGTGTTTTTCCGGCAGGCGGCTGACTTGATTCCTTTTCATCTCATGTTTGGATTCTTTGCATAACTTATACATGTCATATCATATTACCCCTGAAGAAGGGTTGCATGTCGATCCGAAATGCATTGGGTTTTTGTGAACTTGTTCTCCAAAAAAATGTGTTCTGAAGATCATGTAGTAATGATCTTATGGAGTTAATCCTTGGTTTTGTTTCATGCACTGAAGTTGCATTATTTATGTTCAGTTGTAATTCAGCTTTGTAAAAATAAGGTGTCTTTCTATTGTACAGAATATGACATATTTCGATACAACGTCAGTGTCCAGTCTTTCTTTAATATATTAAGCTTGTTAAACTTGTTTATGTTTGGCGCTTGAACCCCTCGGGGTCTTTGCTGTGCACTGAAACTAGAATTGGATGATTCCGATTCTTCTGTTTGATCATACATTTGTTTAAGGGTGGGGCAGAACCCTTGTTTACAGTTGCACGCTTGTTGAAATATATGAATTTTTATAAACAGTCAAGTATACTTAGTTAACTGAGGAGTGCGTTGCAAACATACACATCAGCAAAAGGTGCCATTTATTGACAGCAACGCCTGAGGTTTGATCAAGGGTAAACCATACATAAAGCCTTTGCCTCTGGTATGGAATTATGTGATATTGTGGTTACTGAGTTTTCCGCTTATTCATGGGTTTGTTGCATTTGCCACATAATCCATCATTTTCTGAATAATCTGCAGATTTTAACAACAACAAAAAATTGTTTCTAGCTCAAAAAGATCAAAAGTTACTAACAACACAGTAACACGTGTTGCCACAGGTTGGAAGCCGTTTGCAAAAGTTAACTGGTCACCGTTCTGTTGCTCATTGTGAATTTGGGTGTTAAAGTAGTACTAATGAGGTGAAACTTTTGCTCAGACAGTGTTAACCTGTGGAAAAAAATGACAACATAAGGAAATAATAGTATCACAAAATGGGCCTCATTACGCTGCATAATTTGCTGTTTCTTGACACATAATTCAGTTAACCCTGATGCACAATTTGGTCAGCCTCTACCGCATAATTTGGTCATCCTCTGCCACATATTTCCAGTGGCCATACTAGATATATAGAGCACACTGAGTCCACAGTGCAGCTTTCCGGTGTTAGTATGCGAAAAGCAGGTTGAGATGGTATTCCGCAAAGGAGAAGGTTACAGTGGGAAACAGCAAATTTTCCGGATGCAGCGGGATAGGATTGTACTACTACTGTTTAAAGCAGGGTATCGTAAAGTGTCACACATACATTAAGCTTCAACCCGCAAGGTACAAGCACTTTTTTGTCTATATTTGAGACACTTTCTGATAAAGAAAGTGGATGCTGTGATTGATGATGGCTTCTTTTGCAACAAATAGGACCTTGAACTCAATTAGTTATGGTGTTTGCCAGCCAGGGAAGTTCATGGAGTGCCAGGTAGACGTGATCCCTGCAGGTGAGGTGAAAAGGTAAGCACCTATCACCACCTTCGAGGCCGTGCAAACGAACCACATTTGATGGCTTTACTAGGTGATGATGTGAGGGAGGCCCCTAGTTGGATATCAAAGCCAATAGGCAGGGCTTTAAGTGGGCCGGTTCCTGCCGGTGCTCAGCACCGGGAGTTCTAAAAAGCAGGTGCTGAGACGGGTCCTTATCGGGCTCTCCACTTTTGCCCTCAGGATGAAAAATAAATCTTAACTCTGCCGCAGTTCCTCCCTTCACTGCTTTTGATGTAACTTTGAAGAGACTCGTTCTTGCACAGTCTCACATTTTCAGAGCGGAAGCATTTTCAATATTATATACAACAAAGCCCTAGTTGTTGCTTGAATGAATGAATATACTTTATTCGATTTCAGTTCATAATAAAATCATAAAAGCCACAATAAAACCATTCGTAAAAATATATCAATACACAATACAAATATATCAATACTAACCCTGGGCAAAGCACTACGCTACGCTCGCGTAGTTTGCGAAGTTTGCGCTACTTCGCACAACGCGAATTGCACGTAGCACAGTGCAAACACGCGTAGCGTAGCGTAGCGTAGCGTAGTGCAGCGGTCATTTTTTGCTTGCTCGCGGTCCTCAACGTCAAGTTGGCGACCGCGAGCAAGCAAAATGACATCCCGGAGAGATTCTCAACGCGGGAGGTCAGGTTTCTCATTGCGAGTGGTCGCGTATGCTCGCGACCGCTCGCGATGAGAAACTACCAGTCCGCGTTGAGAAAGCTGCCGCTCGAGTAAAAATCTACTCGAGCGGCAGTAAACGACAGCTCGCACTGTGCAAGATGCCGTTTTCAATGATTGCACAGTGCGGACAAGCATCCGGCACTGTGCAATCATTGCGAACAGTGCACTACGCAGTTCGCGTAGTGCTACGCGTAGCTCGCGTAGTGCGAACTGCACTTTGCGTAGCTTCGCGTAGCGCTACTTCGCGAACTACGCCCAGGCTTAATCAATACACAATACAAATTTATCTATACTCTATTCAATATTATCTAAACGACTGCATTTTAATAGGACTCCTATCTGTTATTTGCACTAAATTCCTAACATGTCCTTAGCGTTTTGGATCATAAATACACATTTTAAATTTATAAAATAGAGACCATTACCTAATAAAACTCTTTCTTTTTTTCATTATACTTTTCAGAAGGCCACTCATGATCATCACACAATAAACATTTTCCAATAATTGCAGATATAAGAAGGCTGGGCGGCATTGCCTCCAGCCCCCTAGTCTTAACAAAGTCAGAATCCATCTAGCTCTTTCCTTTGCATATATTTTACAGAAGAGAATCACGTGGATAGTTGATTGCTTTGAGATATTGTCACACGGACAATGACACAATTTCCTTGACCAATCGTTAACAGAAGGGAAACTGACCAAGCGATGGAAACAGTCAAACCTAAACCGTGTCAGAAGATATCTATCATACCCTCCAATACACCAGACCAAATAGGGCTGGATACGATAGGTTGTCAGAGTCAGATAATGCTGGGTCACCGTGCATTTATTCATCTCCTGTGCGGCTCTTAGGGACTCTAAGTGTGTCATACAAAGAAATTTAAAATCTTTCCTAGATATAGAATTCATAGTTTCTGGTACGTTATAAAAATCATAGCAGTTAATATCCAATAAAAATTTTCTAATATAATTCAGCCATTTAATTCTACAGGCATAGTCCAATTTCATTACATCCTTGATAATATCTCTATTCAATCCTGTATAGGTAGATGTCCAAACTCTATACCATAATAATAAAGGTTGCATTCTAATCATATCCTTAATATATGGAATCCCTAATTCACTATGACAATTAAAAACTGGGGAGCTCTGTGGGACCGCTAAAATAAATCTTAAAAAGTATTTTCGACTAATTGGATTAGGGAAACATCATAAAAACCCCAGATTCCTGCCCCATACATTGCAACACTCATACACTTGGCCTGATAAATTTTGAGGAGAATCTCCGGGGGTCTTTTACCCATTTTGTTTGCAAAGCTAACCACTGCCGCTACAGACCTCTTAAAAAGGAGACTCCTACTCTTAATCGCAGCTCCCCAGGAGCCAGTACGCTCAAACAGAACACCCAGGTAAGAGAACGTACTGGTTGAATCTATCCTATCTTTCCCAACTGACAGAGTTCTACCTTTGCTTCTCCCCCTCCCACATGTCATAACAAATGTTTTTTTTACATTAAGTTTTAATCCTCGGTTATCCATAAAACTGATATACGAGGCAAGTGCTCTCTGGAGACCCAGCTGCGTTCTGGCCATAAGGACCGCATCATCCGCGTAGAGAAGAGAAACTATCGGCTTATTGCTAATCCGAGGTGGATCTCTCGCCCCGGCCACCAATTCCTCTTCTAGAGCGTTCGTATACAAAGAGAAGAGGAACGGGGCCAGGACGCAGCCTTGTCTCACACCCTTCTCCACGCGGAAAGACGCCGTACATTCACCCCTTAACCCGTATCTCACCTTTGCACTGGCCCCCGAATATAATTGTATTAAGAATTGCACAATTATTGGGTCAACTTTTAAATCTGTCAGAATTTCCCACAGTCTAGCGTGATTGACACAATCAAATGCGGCCGTAAGGTCTACGAAGGCCACGTAAAGCTTACCTTCCTTCGCTTGCGTGTATTTCCCCATTAGGAGGTTCAGGTTTAAAACCTGCTCGTTAGTCCCCAACCCCTGTCTAAAACCATATTGGACCGCACTCATCCTCTGCCCATAATTGTAATCTATTTAAGACAATCCTGCCAGCTACCTTCACCAAAGCATCTAAAAGCGATATTGGTCGGTAGCAGGCAGGGTTGTTCCGATCCCCTTTTTTAAAAATCGGTATAATCACTGATTCCGACCAAGACCTAATAAAACCCCTTGCACAACAAGCTTCTAACACCCGAGTTAACAATGGGGACCATAACGTTGGGATCGATTTAAATAGATCCATCGGGACCCCATCAGGACCTGGTGCCTTACATCCTTTACTGGCATTAATGGCCTCTAGCACCTCTTCATGCATAATATGCATCTCTATAGGCCGAAAACCATCCAGTTCTTCCCCATGCACAGGGCCAGGGTCCAAAGAGTTTCCTACCTTCTCCTTACAGCTATATACATTAGAAAAGAAGTCAATCCAAGATTTTTCATCGATAGCAACCTCAATCCTAGCTCCATCGTTATTGGAAAAGAACGGGGCATTAACTGCCTGCCAGAATGAGATACTATCCTTTCTTAATGAAGCTTCGAGGAGAGTATCCCACGCTAAATCTTTAAGTTCTTTCTTCCTTACTTTTCTGGCAAGATTATAAGCCCTCCTACTTTCTCTAATCTCCTCCCGATCTCTCACCGGTCTATGGAGAGCATTTTTTAGTCCTGTATAAGTCCTGGTACAGTTGGAATCAAACCAGCCATTTTCCTTAATAGTAGGACCCTTACTCTGTGCTGTGAGAAAGTTTTGGACCACATTACTAATATTGGCAAATGCACTCAAGGTGTCATCAAAAGCAGTATCGTCTTGTAAGCATACTAGGATGTTATCGTATGCTTTGGTGATGATCTGCTTAATGAGCATCTCTGGTTCCTTACTACCCCAACGCACAGAATATCCGTTCTGGCGGCCTACGGCAATATTTTGGACCCATGCCAAACTATTTTTATTAGAATAAAAACCCCATTTAGGGGGGGCGATAGTAAGACTTAAGGGCAAATGATCGCTTAACACATTATAATGTGTTTTAAATTTATCAATCCAGGTGGCGTAACGGTTGGGAACAATAATGAAATCAATTATAGATTCACAGGCTCTACCAATAAAAGTGTGATCAAAATCCACCGGAGGGGAACATAACAGATTCGCAAAACCCAGCTCATGTGTGGCCATTAGATCATTAAACTTCTCACCCCTATCGGTATGAACAAAATGAGTTATCGGATCATTCTCTTCATTTATTACCCCACACTGCCCGGATCCGACTTGAGTGCATATGTTTACGTTAAAATCACCTCCCCAAATCGTGATCACATCAAGGCCTATTAAGGCCCCTAATTTGTCCATTTCCTCACTAAAGGACTTTAAAATATCACCTAGTTGATCTTTCTCCATATTGTTGTAAAAGTTAACTATGGACACGGCTATATTACAGTTCAAGTAAATAATAACAAATTGATAGAATGCTGTGCTTTTACCATTTTCAATTCTTAAAACCCCCAGTAAATTTGAGATATAAACACATATCCCACCTTTATGTCTCCCATGGGTTGACCGTATTGCTGGCATATGGTACGTCTTGTACCCATCAATATTAACTTCATCCAACAGCCAGGTCTCCTGAAAACATAGGATATCAAAGCTGCGGATGAAGTCTATCCAGATGGAATTGTTCAACTTAGAATGCAAACCTGCGATGTTCCAGAAAAGCACTACGATATCCTTGGGTGCTCTATCAGTTGGATTGATGTTGGCCAAGCTTTTCAAGGTCTGCCCCGTGGTCTCCGTCCTCCCCAGGCCGCTCACTATACCTTCATCACTATTATCGACAAACAGGGATTCATCCATTCCCACCCCTCCATTCAATATCTCACTCTGATCAATGATGGGTTCCATGAAGTGAGGTGTTACAATTCTCTCCTGGATAATTTGAGGTGTTAAACTTTCCTCATCAATGTATTGATCAGAGGTGTCAGAAAGTCAGTCATTCTCATCTAGCGATTGAAGGGGCCCAAATCTATTTGACACCTCTAAATTATAGGTTGAATGAACAATGGGCTGGGTAAAAGGATGCAGATTTAAGTACCCATTAGATATACTAGGCTGATAAAAATAGCCCAGAGGGAGAACTTGTATACCTGACGCCATATTATTAATTTTATTGCTTCTAAAAAGAATTTCTCGAACCAATAAGGGATTCCCCAAAGAAAGAACAACGCAGTCCCCTGGAAAAACTTTCCTACTTGTACCCACCCAAGCAACACGTCTTACCATCTTAAAGGCAAGAAACATCTCTCTAGTTAAGCCCACTCTTTGCCCCAAACAATGAATAACACAGTTCCTCAGGGCTATCCATGATTCGTTACTTCCATCAGAATGAGGGGGCACATTAGTCAAAACGACTGTATAAGGAATGGCGGCAGGGGGCAAATTTAAATTTAAATTCTGCAATCTAGACGGATACTCATGCTTATTTATACTGTGTGGCCTTGGGTTCGGGCAAAGATCATTCACCGAAAGTCCACCTTGCTGTTCTAATGGTCTTCCTTTTACTGCCTCACATGGAGCCCCCTCCTTTGGCAACGGTTTACTTCTAGGAGTTTCAGTAGGACTCTTGGGTCCCGAAACACCAAGCTTCCTGGCCCTCTCAACATGCTGACTGGCAGGACTAATTAAGGTAGCTGATGAGGACTGGTTAGATGGCTTTAAGACACTACCCTCTCTGTCCTCATTTATCTTGGTAATATTTACTTCCTTTACGTAATTCATATGTTGGTTCTTGATAATATTTTCCAACCCCACTTCTATTTTACTTAATCTTGCCTCTAAAGTACCAATCGATAGTCTGATATACTTAGTGAGGTCGGTTATCAAACTTACTATCCCGTTACTTTCAATAGAAGAGGGGGCGTTACTCTTACTTTTATTACATGTAACTAAGTCTTTATCTTTACCTTTACCTTTGTGATTTAACGGGGTACCTTTCCCCTGCTGTTTATCGGCTTTAGCCTTATGTACTGGGGGTACAGGGGAGGCCTGATGGATAATTGGCAGTAGATTTCCAGGTAGTACCTTCACAATGGAGTTACAAGATCTTTTAGATGGAGGAAGTAGCTCTGGATCAGGATCGCTAAGTGATAACTCGTCTCTGTTAGGCTGGATACAACCATTTCGGGGCTCCTCAACCACATTAATTATGGTAACCGCGTCCGTACTCTCATTGTGGTGTAGGTCAGTTGTAATACTACTTGTTAAGGCACCCTGTGTATCCTTAGATAGAGACTCCTCAACGGTGGATATCTGCTTTTCAAGAGCTCCAACCGCCCCCGTGAGGTATTTCAACAGGGTCATATTAGCATCTTTTGGTTTATTTGTTGATTGCACAGTTTGCCCAGAGTTCATTGTACGTAGCTTCCTTTTACCCATATCTACAAATTCTCTGCAACTAGAAAACAGCTGAATACGCCAGTCCTTATACCCCTATAATAATAGAAGTGTATCTCTCTAACCTATATGCGTTCCCCCTACTTCTCAGCATCAATTCTGTAGCAAGATCAAGTGAATACCTTATATAAACCCTCTTTCTTATAATACAATGATATACGGCAAATGTCTAAATACAATTGTTTTAAATGTCACTAATCTTACTCTTGTCCCATCCGGCAGGTTTTAAAGGTATAGCCCAGCCCAGCCCAGCCTCTTTCAATCTCCTTCAATCTCTGACGCAATGGAGTGGCGGGATAGAAATGCCCCCCCCTCACCACCGGAGCAGAGGAGGCAATACAAAGACCCCTATAACACCCTGGAGCTCATAGTCCCACCAAGATGGCTGGCAGCACCAAAGAAGTCTCGGACGAGCGTTCCAGCAACTAGAATTAAGAGTGGACACTCTGGGCTTAGGCTCCCACCAGAGAATGCAGGCTCAAATCAAGATAAAGTGAAGAAAATGCCCCCTTCAGTTCCAGCGCGTACAGTTACTCAGGTTTATGACTTACGTATCCCTACTCCGTGGAATCAGTGGAGGAGTCTTCTTCGGGGCATTTTAAGGGTAGCAGATGACAATAATATGGCCCAGCCCGGCCTCTATCGGTCTATGATGGGCTAAGACGGGCCCGTCTTGGCCCGGTCTTCGCCCGGGCCGAGCCCGTGCGCGTCCCGCATCGCGGGACCGCCGCCGCCGATTTAAAGCCCCTCCGGGGGCCGGGTCTAAAGTGCAATGTGCGTTGAGCCCAGGGACACAGGCAAAGTCCTTTGAAGCAGTCTCCGCGTCGCGGGACCGCCGCCGCCGATTTAAAGCCCCTCCGGGGGCCGGGTCTAAAGTGCAATGTGCGTTGAGCCCAGGGACACAGGCAAAAGTCCTTTGAAGCAGTCTCCGCGTCGCGGGACCGCCGCCGCCGATTTAAAGCCCCTCCGGGGGCCGGGTCTAAAGTGCAATGTGCGTTGAGCCCAGGGACTCAGGCAAAAGTCCTTTGAAGCAGTCTCCCGCGTCGCGGGACCGCCGCCGCCGATTTAAAGCCCCTCCGGGGGCCGGGTCTAAAGTGCAATGTGCGTTGAGCCCAGGGACACAGGCAAAAGTCCTTTGAAGCAGTCTCCCGCGTCGCGGGACCGCCGCCCGCCGATTTAAAGCCCCTCCGGGGCCGGGTCTAAAGTGCAATGTGCGTTGAGCCCAGGGACACAGGCAAAAGTCCTTTGAAGCAGTCTCCGCGTCGCGGGACCGCCGCCGCCGATTGAAGCCCCTCCGGGGGCCGGGTCTAAAGTGCAATGTGCGTTGAGCCCAGGGACTCAGGCAAAAGTCCTTTGAAGCAGTCTCCCGCGTCGCGGGACCGCCGCCGCCGATTTAAAGCCCCTCCGGGGGCCGGGTCTAAAGTGCAATGTGCGTTGAGCCCAGGGACACAGGCAAAAGTCCTTTGAAGCAGTCTCCCGCGTCGCGGGACCGCCGCCGCTGATTTAAAGCCCCTCCGGGGGCCGGGTCTAAAGTGCAATGTGCGTTGAGCCCAGGGACACAGGCAAAAGTCCTTTGAAGCAGTCTCCCGCGTCGCGGGACTGCCGCCGCCGATTTAAAGCCCCTCCGGGGGCCGGGTCTAAAGTGCAATGTGGGTTGAGCCCAGGGACACAGGCAAAAGTCCTTTGAAGCAGTCTCCCGCGTCGCGGGACCGCCGCCGCCGATTTAAAGCCCCTCCGGGGGCCGGGTCTAAAGTGCAATGTGCGTTGAGCCCAGGGACACAGGCAAAAGTCCTTTGAAGCAGTTGTTGCTTAGTTGTCTTATGCAACTTACAACCATTGACAAAACCAATAGTCCTGGGGGCAGATTTACAAGCCCCTTGCGCCACTTTTGCGTCATTTTTAATATGGGAAAAATGACACAAAGTGGCGCAAGGGGCTTGTAAATCTGCCCCCTGGTTTGTTGTAGGTGCAAAGTTACTCATTATAATATATATCAGGTTTCAATGACATAAGCAGCAAAATACCAGTCGGGTGGCGCACTATGCTAAGCATAGATTTTTAGCTTATGTGTTTTTAAGCCACGCCCTTAATTACATCAGCCACACCCCTTTGAGAACCCCCCCTCCAGTTTTTACAGTTTTCATCCCACTTAAAGGCCTGCCAATAGGACTGGCTTGCATTTGGATAGTGACTGCTGCAAAAGAAAACGAATCAAAATAGTTTGCTTTCTATGTAAAATGCATCTATGAGACAAATAATGTAATGTGTGACAATTCAGTGTACTTCTGAGATGTAAAATAGTCCTTCGTGCATTGCAATGCAAGCATTCTATAGGATGTGGAATGATAAACGAGAAAATCTCCAGTGGGATGAGCCAAAGGCCGATAATCTGCATTTTAAAGGATTGACTAGTTATACAGACAGCTGCACTGTCAAACCAGACCTGAAAAAGAGAACCCATAGTGTGGAATCAGTGTCTTGAGAAGAATGTTAGACAGTAATGGAGGCCAGCAAGACCCCTCAGAAATCCTGCAGGAAGACATAAATAGAAATGTGGACGTAAATAGAGGACTGTGGGTGGCAGTTTCACTCCTCTGGGGATTATTTGAAAAGGCAATAAATCGCAGTCTTGAGTCTTACTTCGGCGAGGATGTAAAGGAGTATGACCATGAACACACAACCTGCATTAAGAGTCAGGACTGTCCACTTCAAGGACCTGTCACAAAACATGCAATGTCACATGAATGGACATAGATGTGGGAAGGCCATCCATCGAAATTGGAGGGAACATCACTAGATAGTGCACCTTGTTTTATTGTGTGTGGTTAGTATTTTTGGTGGTGAATTTATTTAAAAAATGTTTTGTATTCCAATCTAGTTTCCATACTACTACAGATATTCAAGGTGCATGGTGTTGGGAGACGTTTTCCTTTAGCTAAAGTGCCTTCAGGGTAACCTCAAATCCTCAAGCTTAAATGCAACACGAGGATCAGAGGGTTTGTGTAAACGCTAAAGGGAACTATCGAAATCGTTATCTATAAACCCATAATCAGAAAGGATTAAAAAAAACAAGAATTCGTCAAGCGGTGTTGATAGTGAGAACAGAATACTCAAATGCAGGTTAGCTCTCTGGTGTATTTTGAAGATCTGAGTTGTTTTTCAATTGTTATGGGCAGTAAACAGTGTTTTGCATTTGCTAAATCACAGTTTTCTTAGCCTTTTACGCCTCACCGGGGTATTTTGGACTGCACAGAATTTCCAACGGAACACACGGCCTATTTTCAGCGGTCCAGCTATGCGACAACACTTTTTAGCTTCACAATATCTAAAAAATCAATTTGTGGCCTTCCGAAATCCACAGGAACGGGCCCGCAGCTAGACAATACGCTACGATGCCATATCAATGGCGGTTGGTGCTATAAAAAAAAAGTGAATAACATAGCACTATGGTGATTCCTCGTCAAAGGAGAATGTGAATGATAAACCTTGTTAGGCCATTTGTTCCCTACTTACCATAAAAAGCTTCTGAATTTTCTCAAAATCCTCAATGCCGAGTCTGTTTTCAATGTGTTCAGGTGCTGCATGTTGCGTTTCTTGGTCGCTTTCTGCACTGGGTGGGTTATGTTTTAGACTGGCTCCACTTTCGGATTGGAGGGAAAGGTGGTGCGTGCTCATGCGGTTTCACTTTCTCAATAATCCGCGTGCTCTTTTGGTGCACTTGTTGGCCACCCCCCTCTCCTCAATGGTTTGTTTCACCTCCGCAACATCATTGTTGTATTTAGCTTTGGAGATGGAACGCTTATATGACTGCAAGGGAAAGTAAAACACGTTGTTTGAGAAATGCTGAAATTCAAGCTAGAGGTTTATTTCATTTTACAAAGTACTTTTGAACCTTGCTAACAGATTGGGAAAATCGTGGCGCTCGCGATGAAAATAATTAACAAGTAGGGGGAGTGCGGCCGGCCGAGAGTAGGCAGCGTTTCCCTTGCGGGAGCGAGCGGCACCAGGAGAGATAATTGCTAACACATGGCGCCAAAGCTCGCTCCCGCAAGGGAATCGCCAAACGTGCACGCGTTGCCATTGAAAGCAATGCAACGCGTGCACGTTTTTGCCTGCGAAGCTGTGTCGATTACAAAAGGTCTTTTTTCCTAAGCAGCGCATGCGCGCTGCGTAGGCGAGACCTAAAAAGTGTCAGCACTGACTAGCCATTTTTGAAATGTGGGGACCTAAAGTTTGCTCCCACCAGGGAATCAACTATGGGTTATAAGTCCAATCAAAGCAACAGTAGTTGCTATGTTGGAATACTGAGCTTTGGACCAGCTAGAGTTGTAAATGGCCCTTGATCAATGTCACTTTTCCCTGTCCCTGAACCACCAGAACTGCAGTGGCCATAAATTGTGAGAAAGTGCACAAAATTGCTCTGAAATCACCGTAATAGAATAAGCCATGTTGATTCATTTGTTGCCATTTTGTTTGCACATGTTGTGTATAGCTTGTACGTATGTATGTTGTACTTCTGTAGCATGAACCAAGTCAGAAGTCAATGGAACGTGGTACAATGTCAAATACAAGCATAAAGTCAATGTGTCAGGGGAGAGGAAGCTGGATTGTGGATGGTTAATACACTGTGATGTAGTGTTTTTTAAAGAGTGAGTCTTCAACTCTTTCCTAAACTGGGGTAGCGTTGGAGCTGTTCCCATGGATACATGGATGTTGTTCCAGATCCTGGGTGCCTAAAAGGTAAAGGCCTGCCTACTTGTCTTTTTTTTCCACACTTCTTAGTCTGCAGTCTGATGGTGTCCTGGATGCAGGTGCGCTTAGTTCCACCAGAGATGATGAGCTTGTCTGCAAGATAAGAAAGGGTGGCGGTTAAGAGAGCTTAAACTGTTTTATTATCTCTGACATCTTTTAGCCTCACTCTCATGCTTAGCACTGCTAAGCAAAGATTCAAAAAGGACTAGCTTGGCATCTGTAAGTTAACATCTTGTATCTTTTTTCAAGGTAATTTTTCATTCTTTTCAAGAGAAAGGTGTACACCTGTTAACTGAGTTTCATTTCTGTCATGTAATGTAATGTAAGGTGGATTTGTGAAGTGGTGCTTGTCACCCATGTGTATTTTCGCTTGAAACAGGTTTTTAAGAAAATCTACAAAAAGACATGCTAATTGGGGAGGGTTTAGCAAGCCGACAGCTTATGAAGGGGAGACGGGGCCCCTTTGCATAGCAATATTGCACTTTACTTGAATTGCTGAATACGATTGTCCAAAAGTCACTTAGGCATACGAGTAGTTCAACGTTGATAATCGGAAACTGAGCATATAGGACTCCGGGTCCAGTTTCTTTGGTTAACAGAAACCACATTTTTGTTGATTGGGAATTCCAGTTCATTTTTGGGTATGTGTCTTTTGGTTTTGGAGATGTTTGATAAGTTCTCTGCCACCTGGGCTCAAACCCACAAATCTGCCTTCTCAAAAAACAGGGGCAATGTAGGGATTAGGCCCAAGGTCAGCCACAACATAGGACTCCGGATACATTTATAGCATTCGGTTGCCTATTAAAATCATTGAGAAACACTGTCTCATGGATGAACTGTTGTTATCTTGCTATCGCCCCGTAAGAAAATAATAGCCAGGGAATCGAAAGAAACTTTAATTATAGCACCTGGCTGCATAAGCAATTTAAAAGTTTTTGGTGTCGCCTCTGGACCACATTCTGTTTTTGTATTTTACTTCATTTTGACTTTTTTGTTAAATAAGGCCGAGTTTTAGTTTTGACTGGCGATTGAGTTTAAAAGTGTGATTAATGTAGTATCCTCTTCTTTCCTTTCCTTGTCCACTGTAAACTGTGGCTGTTTATTGGTCAAAAGGCTTAGTAGTCCCTCCTTAGTACCGCCTTGTCTCATTTTGTAACATCTGATGGTGACACCCCCTGTTACGTGTGTTGTTGTCCGGTAGGCTTTAATTACAGCCTCAAATAGCTTTGTCCTGCCTGCTATTGCAGGCAGGACACGCTCTCTCCTAATGCTTTTTTTATTTTCATAGCACGCATTTGCAATGTTATAGGTCTCGCATTTGCGAGAGTTTAAGCTATTGGCATTGTAAACGACAATGCCTTTTATTACTCTGTTTTAAAAACAACACAAATAAAAGGCATTGTCATTTACAATGCCAATAGCTCAAACTCTCATAAATGCAAGAACTGTTGCATTGCAAATGCTTGTTGATAGGTACACTGACTCATTTGGAGCAGTCATCATAGTCCATCACGCTCAGTGACAGGCACCTCCGAACTCTTTCTATGATATTATCCTTTCAATCAGCTTCTTTCTTTTGAAAATTCTCGCCATTGCCCTGTGTCTTCTTAGAAATTATAGGAGCGTGTACCATCTCAAGCTGAATCTCCCACCTCCGACCCCGATGTCTTTCAAAGAGACCATCATATTCTTAATCCCTTTAATCTGACCTCATGAGTGTTGGACTTGGCCCTTTTTGCAGGGTCATCCCTGAACTTTTTGCCTTCCTCCTAGTCTTTTTTCTGACCTGGTGTTGGTGGTTTTAGGACTCTGGGCACTTTAGCACTGCTGTCCAGTGTAAAGTGCGTGTGCTCTCTACAGTAAAACATGGTAAGATTGGTCTACACCTGTTTGGCGTATTTAATTTACCTGTCAGTCCCTTGTAAAGTGGTATCTCAGATACCCAGGGCCAGTAAATTAAATGCTACTGGTGAGCTTGCAGCGCTGATTGCGCCACCCACCAAAGTAGCCTTTCAAACCTGTCTCAGGTCTCTGCCATTGCAGGGCCTGCACGCGCAGTTTACTGCTGCTGTGACGTGGCACATAAAATGGGTGCCACGTCTGTGACCCCCCTTTTACTGCATGTCAGTCACCTCTAAGGTAGGCCCTAGCTAGCCCTATGGGCAGGGTGCATTGTAGGTAAAAGGTAGGACATGTGCCTTCACTGTGTGGCATGTTCTGGTAGTGACAAACAGCCATTTTGGTTTCTCACTACTGTGAGGCTGCCCTCTCATAGGAATGCATTGGGGATTCCCTGATAAATGCTTCAGTGGTAATTCCTGATCTGAGAGGAGTAGAGTGGTCAAGTTTGGTATGTTTGGTATAGTGGTAATAAATGCTGCGCAATGATGTTCGCAGATTTTTTATCACTATTTTAGAAATGCCACTTTTAGAAGTGGGCATTTCTGTGTGCTATGTGTCTTTGTGCCTGCCTGATGTGTATTGCATGTCTGGCTCTGGAGTGACAGGGGCTGGGTGAGTCAGCGCTAGGCTGAATAGGCTGGACTGCATTTGGAGTGGTGGGAGGAGTAGCACCTGGGACTGAATGGGACTGTGCCTGCCTTCCACAATGCTGGCTCCGCCCCCCTGTGGTGTGTCTGGGGCCAGAGCATACACTGACAAAGGGGGTGGTGGTGCACCTTTAGAGAAAGGTGTGAGTGCCCCCAGAAATGGTTTGGACCGGGCACAGAGCCCTGTGGCAGGGGGAGAACAAAGACACTAAGGGGTATAAGTATTGGGGCTGCGACCCTATGAAAAGTGCTGCTGGGGGCTTACTTGAAGCCTGCAGCCGGCAGGCTGCTGGAGCTGAACTGGACCAGAAGAGGCTACGCGGGACTGGAACTGCACCTGGCCAGAGGACTGCCAGGAGGAACCGTCATCTGGACTTTGCCTGGTGTGCTGATCTGGAGCTGGCTGGGCTACCAGAAGGTTTGCCACCTTCACTGAGTGTCCCCAATGTGCTGGCCTGCCTGCCCGAGATCCCGGTGCAGGTGTCTCTAGTACACCTGAAGAGAGGGGGCCCTGCTGCTCGAAGCGCGTCGTGAGCGCTTCACCTTTCTTTTATTGTGTGCTCTTTGCCCCCTTGGAATTCGAGGAAGGGGGGCTGCTGCTCGAAGCGCGTCGTGAGTGCTTCAGGGAAACTGGAAGTCAGGCGGCTGTTGCCTGACTGTGGGAGGAGCAGAGGAGAGCCCCGTGCATGTCCTCTCAGCGGAGAGTGAGGGGCAGAGAGTTGCGAACAAAGGGGGGAGCTGTGCCAGAGCAGGATTTGGAACCAAAATAAGAGAAAGCTCATTAGGCAGCAGTGGGACCTTCAACATGTTTTCTGCTGAAAATGAGAAATGACTGATGGGGCAAGGGAGACAGTCTTAGCTTTTTCCTCAATCTATGCAACATTGAATGATGACCTAAAGTTGAATTATGTGACATTGACTGGAACAGAGATGTCAAATGGTGCAATGACGAGTGAGGTGCTGACTTCAGAATAAAAGACGTAAAGCATTTCGACTTTGAAGTTGTATCTAATGTCAAGCAATGACGTGCTTAAATATCAACATTGAGATGAAAGGTGTCCTCTATGGTGAACAAATGGCGCAGTACCTTTTGCCAACATCAAAATAATTGGTGTCAAACAGGAATGCCAATTGCAGGAATGTTGGCGAGTATGTTGTTTTCTCTTCTCCTTTCTGACTTTTCTTTCCCCAGATCTCCCTCTCTGTGAGTCTTTAGTGATAAAGGGTGAAGTCACAGGGAAAGCAGTTTCTTCCCTGGCTGTCTTGTGATTTTCATCTTTTGTTTCCTTCGACTAGAGGTCCTCCAGCTTCCCACACAGCCTTATGCCTTTTCCCCAATGGGGGGGGGGGGCACTTCACAAAAAAAGAAGGCATGGTGACATTAAAAATGCTGGGGAAAATGCTGAAAATGCTTTAAAGGGCTTCTTTAAGATGAAAGATATAGAGTTAGTAAGATTTTTTTCCAGAGAAATCCAATAGTTGTGAGTCTGTTCCGGAATGGTAAAGTTGGTGCTTTGAAACTCTAGTAGTGTAAGACTCTGCCTCGGTAGCACAGTTCGAACTGTGGGACTCCAACAGGATGACATTCTTCCAGCACTACCCTGTCAGTTCTACATGCACCAAGTGGCAGGAGCTTCCACTATTAATGCCATCCGTAGACAAGGTGCCAGCAACAGGATGTTCTTGCAGTAGAGCCCCGTCAGCGCTATATATTCCCAATAAAATGAGGGAAGTCAAAGTACAGAGTGAACATGGACACGACCTTGTGCACTACCACCAAGGCTGATAGCCTGTGTAATCCTTGCATGCTTTTGCATAGATTTTCAATGTGGTCTCACCGAGAGTCTCAATGTGGTCTGCTTTACCCATCTCTGAAAAGGACCATGGAGCACCTATGCATTTTTAAATGGCTACAGGAGGAAGTGGTCCTCATGCACACTTTCAATTCCCTATTTAGGCCTCAGAGAGGTAATAATGTCTCTCCAATAAGCTGAGGATGCATACCAAACAACTTTTAGCTGTCTGTAGACATAAGCCTATTGTGAAGCATAACAAAAGCTGGCAATGGGCTTGGGCCTACCCATCGCTTACCACTGGTTGGCGTTATTGTCACCCTCATTAGCTTGCATCTAATTCGATGGCTTGCCTTCCCTTCTTGTATTCGTCCCTTCATGGGACATAGCTTCTTTACCATCCTGTTGATTGGCTGACTTGTATCCTTCCACTCCTCACATTATAGGAACTACTTTTTTCTTTTACATTAAGCACTTCATGAGAGTGCATGTGTTTTGCTGCAATCTCTTGTGTGCTGGTTCCCCATCCTAAATTACCAACCCCCACACAATTGCTTCTCCTTCACTCGTCCCCTACGTTGCTCCCCTTCCACTCAAAGTTTTTTTGTTTGGAGGGCAAGCAACTGTCATTTGCTGCCGTTATGCATTCCAAATGTGCTAATTTTGTTTTTATTTACCAATGCAAATGGTGCCCATCATATCGGATAATAAATAACATATAAAAGAAAAATTGTCTGCGTCATTCAGAAGCATGTTACATTAAACGCAAAAAAGGTGATGGGAAGAATGCTTGCAATGAGTCTTACAACTAGCAATCACTAAGCGTAGCATTTCAACCCATCGTTCTTCGGCCCATCATGCCATCTCAGATTAAACCCAGCCCTATGCAAATCGGTCCTGGTCCTGCTCCAATAGAGACAGCCCAGCCTTAACTGCCAAGCCAGGTCCTCTCTGAACTGGAGCACAAGCAACCGTATACCAGTTTTGGCTTTATTTGGCCTCTTCAGTCGGGTGTAGCATGCATCCAGTGCCACAGTTAGCAAGGGACCCACGTCTCGGCATACCCATGGCCACTTAGGTATTACATCTAACACACAAAAGATGATGGGAGGAATGTATGGGTAGTGTTTCTTTTTATTGCTTTTTTTTCCTTAGTTTTTTGCACAGCATATTACTCATGTAAAGTGTGCACTGTGAACTGAGTCGCCTGTAGGTGACTCTAGGGCTCAGATGTACTCATATTTGAGACACGGCAAGATATGGTGAACTTTTTTCCCTCTCCCTTGATGTATACAAAAAAGTGGTCGATGAAATGCTTGAATTAATCTCAGCCACTGTTAATTACTTGGATGCATCCCAGTCCATCATCTGGTTAAGTGATTGGGCCTGAGTCACCTGAGGATGCCTTCCTTCTCCTCTCACACCTTGTACAGCTCCTTATGTTTAGGGACGGAAACCCAAGGTAACCAGCTCCATTTTGTACCCCCAACTTTTGTGCGTCTAGAACAGCCCAGAGAACAATGACAAAGGAAAATGGTAAGAGGAGGTACTTTCTGCTGTGCAATTTCACTCTATATCTGCTGTTTCTGCCTGTGCAAAGCTGCTTAAAATTATTTTCTTGTTTTCCCTAAACTGTACTAAGGTTACTAAAGGCCAAGACTACATCCCCTAAAATACAATCAAAAAAGACAAAATAAATCCCCACACCCTAACCTGAGTGTGTTGAGACTGCTTAATCTGTTTTTGTAGATTAAATTGTGTTTGGGAGTCTGAGTAGCACTCGTGATGAGGTGGTAGAAAAAGGTTTTTTCAGTATGTGAAAAGCATTATTTAGTGGCTTTACATTTTGACCTTACCTGCAGGGTTGAACAGGAACTGCAAAGTATGTATTGAGCCAGTCTATATCCAAGGACATTGTTAACTGAGGAGCATCTCCCTCCCCCTCTTCTCGCCAGTTTCTGGTTAAGTGAATGGGCCAGAGTCACCTGAGCAGGCCTTCCTCCTCCTCTCACACCTTGCACAGCCCCTAAAGTTTGAGGAAGGAACCCCAAGGTAGCCAACTCCGTTTTGTACCCCAGCTTCTGTGAGCCTGGAAGAGCCCAGAGAGCAAACCTAAAAGAAAGGTGGTGAGAGCAGGTACTTCCTGCTGGACAATTTCACCTGAAATCTGTTGTTTTTGTCTGAGCATGGCTATTACATTTCTTTCCTTATTTTCCCTAAACTGTACCCAGGATACTAAAGGATAAGTCCCCCCCTTAAAATTAAAGGGTGGGCGGAGTTCGCGGAGTTGCACCTCGAGGAATTCCGTGGAGTTCCGCTCCGCCCTGGTTTGCTAAACAGTCCAGCCTCCAGCTTTGTTTATGTTGTAGTAGAGAGATGCTCCGTGCTGGACGCTTGGCAGCTGGGAAGGTAGGCTGGCTCGAGCCTTCCTCAATGGTTGGTTGGCGGGTACTGGGGACTCGAGCTCTTCCATGTGCAGCAGCATTCGAGGTGAGAGGAGCACTGCGGCGGTGGACATGCACCTCAGGCTACACACCAGGCACCGCCTTGGCATTCGGCACGCTCAAACGGAAGTCCGACGGGTTCATTCTGCAGGGATAGCGAGTGGTACAGTCAAGCATGAGACTATTTACACCAGGGCTTGGGACTGTTCACAGTACAGACAGAATACACACTAAGCACACAGACACCCTATGCAAGCAAACACTGCTTTGCCCATACCTAATGTCACTTACCGGTGAGCATGAGATGCAATGGCGTGGGGCTGAAGAGCGAGAGAGGGAGCCCCAAGTTGGAAGACATCCTCTGGCACCTCTTGAGCAACCTGCTGGGTCATTGCTGGTTCATAGCGATGCCCTCATTGTCCCTTCCTAATGGAAACGGCCCGGTCTATACATGCATTCTCTCAAAGCACTAACGGCGCCCAGCCTGCCTGAAAACGCCACGCCTGCTTGCCCTCGTGCGAAGGTGTCATCGAAGCTCTCACCATGTGATGAGCCTTGGACCATAGAGAGCTGTTGCAATGGCAAAGTTCCTTCCCCTTTCTGTCAAAACGAGTTTTGTTTTCACTTTTCTTTCATACAGTATCACTTGCATTCTGTGCTTTCTTGATCGTCTAGGGGACAATGTGCTAGAAAACAACAAGAGCGTTGCCACAAAGCGTTAGGGGTGGACTGCTGGGGCAAACTCAGCCACACCACGGAGCCCCTCTGGACAGACCACCACTGTGTACACTTCAGCTTCAACACCACCACCGCACCCAAACCCCCCACGCCCGCCACGAAGCAACTGGAGCAAGATCTAAGAGGAACACCTCAACACCACCCTCCTCCACGACCCCCCCTCCGCCACGACCGACGCCAACTCCGCTGCCAAAGAACTACACCGCTGGATCTCCAGCTGCACAGACAAGCTCGCACCCCTCCGCCACCACGCCAAACAACGCCCTCTGAAGGCCGCCTGGTTCACTACCGACCTCCAAGAAGCCAGGCGCTCCTGCAGACTCCTCGAGAAACTCTGGAGGAACAGGAAAACCCCCGAAGACCAGAACACCTACAGGAACGCCATGACTGAATACCACCAGCGCATAAGAACCACCAAGCGGACCTTCATCAGGAACAAAATCCACACCAACGCCCGTAACGCAAAAGAACTCTTCAACGTCATGCAGCAGTTCACCAAACCCCCCCAGCGAAGCCACGGACGTCACACCATCCCAGGACCTCTGCAACAAGCTCAGCTCCTATTTCCACCTGAAAATCAAGGCCCTCTACAACAACTTCAGCGAACAGACTCCAGAAACCAACCCACACTCCACCACCAACAACCAGCCCACCATCACCGCCTGAAAACCTGCTACCACCGAAGACACCGCCACGACCATGAAGAACACCCACTCAGGAGCCCCCACGGACCCCTGCCCGCCGCACATCTACCACAGAGCCGCCGCCGCCATAGCACCCGAACTAGGCCGGACCATCAACGCCTCCTTCGAATCCGGCATCTTCCCCGACGACTGGAAGCGGGCAGAAGTCAAACCCCTACTCAAGAAGCCCTCGGCCGACCCGACGGACCTGAAAAACTACCGGCCCATCTCTCTCCTTCCCTTCGTAGCCAAAGTCACCGAAAGACTCGTAAATGCCCAGCTGACCACCTTCATCGAAGATAACACCATCTTCGACCCCTCCCAGTCCGGATTTCGCAGCAACCACAGCACCGAGACCGCCCTCCTCGCCGCCACCGATGACATCCGCATGATACTCGACCAGGGCCACACTGCGGCCCTCATCCTACTAGACCTCTCCGCGGCCTCCGACACTGTCTCACAGCGCACTCTCGCAGCCAGACTCCACGACGCTGGGAAACGTGGAACCGCCCTCGACTGGATCCGCTCCTTCCTCTCCGGCAGAACCCAAAGGATCAGACTCCCACCCTTCCTCTCTGAGCCCACAGAGATCAACTGCGGAGTACCCCAAGGATCCTCGCTCAGCCCCACGCTCTTCAACATCTACATGGCCCCCTCGCCGCCATTGTCAGACAGCATGGGCTCAGCATAGTATCCTACGCGGACGACACCCAGCTCATCCTCTCCCTCACGAAGAACCCCGAAGACACCAGACTCTGCTTCCAGGAAGGAATGAAGGACGTCGCAGCCTGGATGAACAACAGCTGCCTGAAGCTTAACTCGGAGAAGACTGAGGTCCTCGTCCTTGGAACCTCCTCCTCTGCCTGGGACAACACCTGGTGGCCTTCCGCCCTCGGAAACCCACCCACTCCATCAGACCACGCCCGAAACCTCGGCATCATTCTAGACTCCTCCCTCACCATGACCAGCCAAATTAACTCCGTTGCCTCTGCCTGTTTCAACTCCCTCGGCATCCTCCACAAGACCTTCAAGTGGATCCCCCCCGAATGCAGAAAGACCGTCACCCACACACTCATAACCAGCAGACTGGACTACGGCAACGCCCTCTACGCCGAAATCAACAGAACCCTGCTACACAAGCTCCAAACCATCCAGAACACCGCGGCCAGACTCGTCCTCGGAACACCATGACACAAGCACATGACCCAGCACCTACAAGACCTCCACTGGCTCCCCGTCAAGAAGAGAGTAACCTTCAAGTTACTCACCCACGCCTACAAATCCCTCCACAACATCGGACCCAAATACCTCAACGAGAGAGTCTCCTTCCACGTACCCAAAAGGAACCTCCGCTCCGCCGACCTCGCCCTGGCAGAGACCCCTCGCATCCGCAGAACCAGAGCGGGCGGAAGAGCCTTCTCCTACGTCGCAGCAAAGGCCTGGAACGAGCTCCCAGTCAACATCAGACGCTTCCCTACTCTGCACACCTTCAGGAAGAGCCTCAAGACCTGGCTCTTCGACTGAACCGGAGCTGCACCCCCCCCCCCCCCAATGCCTTGAGACCCTCATGGGTAAGTAGCGCGCTTTATAAAATCCCTGATTGATTGATTGACGCAGCGGAATCAGAGTGTTTTGCCGAACTCAGTGGCCTCAGCAGAGCGCGTAGTTGACAAAACTCTGCAAACTCCGCTGGCAGAGCAGAGTTCACTGCCCACCCTACTCAAAATACAATAAAAAAAGGCAAAACAAAATTCCCCAAACCCTAACATGAGTCTGTAGAGACTGCTTAATCTGTTTTGGTGGTTTAACTTATGTTTGGAAGTATGTAGCACTCAGTTTGGGGTGGTAAAACAAGTTTTTTTTAAGTGCAAGAAAAGCATTATTTAGTGGCTTAACATCTGGGCCTTACCTGCAGAGTTGATCAGGAACTGCAAAGTGTGTATTGGGCCAGTCTGCATTTAAGGAGCTTGTGAGCTGAAGAGCATCTCTCTCCCCCTCTGCACACCAGTTCTGGTTAAGTGTCTGGGCCAGAGTAACCTGAGCAGGCCTTTCCCCTCTTCACTCCTTGCACTACTCCTTAAGTCCAAGGTCACATTCTCTTTGAATATGGTTTTTATTGGTTTCTGCACCTGATTGGCTCCCAGGGCTAGGGTTTCAACTGGACCAAGTGCTTAGGGTTTGGGTTCTGATTGACTGATAGGGCTAAGATTTTGATTGGCTCCAAGGGCCATGGATTAAATTGGAGCGAGGGCTTAGGGTTGAGTTCTGATTGCTGATAGGACTATGGATTTTTTTATTGAAACCCTAGCCCTGGGAGCCAATTGGACCTAGGGCTTAAGGTTTGGTTTCTGCTTGGCTGATAGGGCTAGGGCTGTGATTGGTTCCTAGGGCTAGGGTTCCCATTCGTTCAAGGGTTGAGGGATAAGGTTCTGATTGATTGGGCTTAGGGTTAGGGTTTCCATTGGCCCAGGGTTCCCTGATAACTAGAGCTGTTTAACCCTAGGGCTTCCAGGTAAAGGGCGACAGTTAAGGGTGTTGCCTGTTTAGGCCTGTTAGGGCCTGGAAAGTGCCAAGGACCAGA
This sequence comes from Calotriton arnoldi, assembly GCA_963921515.1. Taxonomy (NCBI): domain Eukaryota; kingdom Metazoa; phylum Chordata; class Amphibia; order Caudata; family Salamandridae; genus Calotriton; species Calotriton arnoldi. Next base: position 530,206 of record CAWUFW010006721.1, on the reverse strand, counting down.
AACTCAGCATCTCCACCATAAGAATTTCAGCTAAGCAACCACTTCTTACAATGACTTTATCAACTAATAATCCCTAAAACTCCACCTATTCTGCAACTCACCCATCAAATACAAACACTGACTAACTTTAACTACTAATAAATCTCTCCATCAACCATCCAACTTATCCAAAACAAAAAAACAATCATACCACCACACAACCTATCACAAACAGCACAACAATTGATTAACCACAACCCAAATAACCTAGAAAACAATATAATTTGCCAGAAAGAAACTAAAAATCAAAGCAAGGCGCAAACATATGATCCAAAGGCTCCCTGATCGTACCTTCCCACCACAACCCCCCCACTCTGCACAAATCACCAGACAACACATAAGCAGCCACGGTCCGTGCATGTAACAGTGGTGGGGCGGTTGGGCCGGGTGGGGGGGATTCCGACAGACGATGATGAGGGAAAATGTAATATTCATTTAATTTTCCCTCAGCATCGTCCCTCGAAATCCCCCCCCCCCACCCAGCCCCACTGCTGTTACCTGCACGGACCGCGGCTGCACATAAGTTACAACACCATGACCCACCTCAAAAAACCAACACACACACACATATCTCAAACTACACATTTCTGTAACTAAACAACTTCCCTTCCAACTCAAACAACAGCCACAAGCCCAATTCACCCCCAAACCAGCAACATCAAAATACCCTACTCCTCCACCTCCACTCTTACTACAGGACATGGCGAAAAAAGAAACACAACAACTACAATGACTACCCTTTAGCGCGAGATTCATGAACAAAAATCGCTTTAGCATCTTTACTCCCAGAAACAACTCCAGACCTCACCTTCATTACAGAAACATGGCTCAGAAAAGATTCTGCACCCACATGCCATGAAGCTATTCCTCCTAATTTTCACATCATTAACAAAAATCGTATTGACAAAATTAGAGGAGGCTTAGCTGTCATTGATAAAACACTACAAATCATTGAAAATCTCACCATGAACAGCTGTGAATTCTTGATGATAAGATGTCACCCCACTCCAACTATTACCTGTTACTTCCTCTTAATATATAGACCACCACGTAGCACTGCCAAACTAAAAGATGTCCTACTTGATACAGTAATCACACCCATCTGAACCACCAAAACGTATACAATCTACGAGACCTCAACATATGGTTTGGCAAGGAGAACCTAACAACAACCACAGCTATCACACCAACCTTGAAGCTTTTAACCTACAACTAATAATTTTTGGTCTAACTGACTGCGCAGGAAACACACAAGATGTCATGTTTTCACTCTTAGGGCAAGTCACAGTTACAGGCAACTCCCCCATAAGCTGGAGCAACCACAGCATCCTCATCTTCACAATCCACACATCTATCAATACCAACACTTTGAAGACAACTAAAACTACCAACAGCAAACACTTGTACAGACAATGGAAAATACAGCAACTTAACACCCACCTTGAAAAAGACCCAATAAACATGCAGCCAAAGACATATCCACCTTCTACAACTGGAGCCCCACTGCACTGGACAAACAGAAGCCAACAAAAACCGCATCCAGAGTTGACCACAAAAAGAACAGCACATGGGTTAATGACATCAAAAGAATGAAAACATAACTCAACAAACTGCAACACAAATGGAGAAAATCAGGAGATGAAACAGACAAAAGCAAACTATGGTACTATAACAGAACTAACAAAACAGCCATCAGAATCGCAAAAAGACGCTAACACTGCAAGTGCATAACTGAATCAGACTGCCCTTCCATAGAACTTCATAAAATTCTAATAGAATTCCACAATCCAGAGTACCTAAACACAGAAACCCTACAATCACAAGACTTCTGTGACAAAATCTGCAAAAAAATTGATCTAAAAAATTACAAAACTTGAAAATTACCTGAAGGAGAATGCAGACAACACCACAACAATGCATGACCCAACCACCACAGAAAGAAAAAACAATAACCATCCACAAATGTATATCTTCGCTACCCTGTCACAAAAGGATTTCCTCAATATTATCATTGTAGCCAGACCATCAGGATCACCATCAGACCCACCACCGCCAAGAATCTTAAAAGATATCCTTTGCTAATCCTGGGCAGGAGAGGTAGCCAGATGCCTAATCAGCAAGTCCCTTGAACTAGTTTCATTCCCACCTGAGTACAAAACCTCCTACATCAGCTCTGATCTCAGCAAAACCCAACCAACCTGATCCAGCAGACTACAGGCTCATTTCAAATGGACCATACTTAGGAAAACTTCTTGGGAAAACAGTGTTTACTCAACTCTAACCAGACATTATGGCATGCTGTCAGACCAACAGTTCGGTTTCAGACTAGGTAGAGGCACAGAGTCAGCCATCATATCAATCTTGGATGATCTAAAACTCACAGTGTACAAAAATGTAGTAGTTTACTTATTACTTCTGGATTTATCAGCTGCATTTGACACTGTCCACTACCAAATGCTACTGGTAATACTTCACAATATCGGAATCCATGAAAATGCTTTAAAATGGATTGCTTCTTATCTCACAGACAAAGTAAAGCCTATTTACCCCCTTTCACATCACATCCTCACACACGACACTATGCCTTTCCTCAGGGGTCCATCATATCCCCTCTGTTATTCAATATCTACCTACTCAAATCTGATTAAATCATACAACCTCACCTGTTACAACTATGCAAATGACAACTAAATCATTTAAAAAATGGATAGCCCCGAAGACCTCTACAATTCAAAACTCGATGACTGCCTTTGTGCCATAAACACGTGGATGATTAATAACCATCTAAAGTTCAATACTGCAAAGACACAGATTATGGCAAGTGGACAATGGCAAAACTACCTGCCTACCGCTATATGGCTCAAGGAACTTGAAGCCTCTCTGACAACATCAAGACAAGTTAGAAAACTAGGAGTAACCATAGATTTAGACCTATCCTCATTATCTCATGCTAACAATGTCACAAAGAGTGCCTTCTACACAATGAAAACACTACGTAACATCTTCCCATACCTTGCATACCATTCTCATACTTGTAATTTCCAAGCTTGACTATGCTAACAGCCTATCCCTTGGCACACCCGCCTTCATTATACAAAAAATACTACTCATCCAACATTTTGCCACAAGGGTTCTTCTCCGCCTTCACCCAATAGCCTTCATGACTCCACTCCTGCAATCAAATCACTCCACTGGCTACCTATAGCTAGAAGGGAAATGGACAAGGCAGTTTGCATTGCCACAGAGTCCCCAAAGGAAAAGGACAGCTATACCTACAAGTTAAATCCAAGCAATACAAACCAAACAGAACAATGTGCTCCAGTCTTGCACCGCTTATCATCATACCACGATACCAAAAGAAATCGGTAGGCGGCACTGCTTTCTTAGTACAAACCTCCAAGCTCTGGAACCCAATACCAGCCAGCATTAGAAGCACTCAGGAGCATACACACTTCCGAAGACAGTTGAAAACTTGGCTATTTCCTAAGTAACTGCACCCTTTGCATCCTGGCAGCAGAGCTCAGAAACAGACACACCCTCAAGCACAAGCCTCAGCTTAGAACCCACAAACTGCAAACAACTCAACCAGCAAACTGGTACATTATGCAGGTAAGTAAAAAAAGGGCTGACCTATGGTTTGCCATGACATTAAATAGTTATGTACTTCTACATATAACAGTTATGGCCAACAATAACACTAAAACGATAATACACAATAGTCAGCAACAAACTGTAACTTATACCTATTAAATTCATATATCTGCTATGAGGGTTGTGCATTCCAGCACTGTACAGCCAAAAAACCAAACATCACCTAATGAACAGGCATGGAATAACTGAAGAGTTACTGGCCAATTTTCTAGGACTTTAATATAGTTCTTTCACTGCAGGTCCCCAAATATCTTTACAATCTGACTGTTTGTCACATAGCCACTCAGATTTGGAATGATAATAAAAATGTCCATCCCAACAGATCTCTCCACTTCTCTCTCCTTCCAACCATGCCAACTCAGGACTACAACCATACACAAACTCTCAGATTGGACAACCTGGTGCAGTAATCATCTAAGCAGACTATATTGTATGAAATACCATAAAGGGGCCAGCAGAGCTGTTCAAAGATTACCGCATACTGAAAACTATAAAACTGTGTGTCTGTCTCTTAGATTTCATCATCCAACACACTGCTATACGCTGCAACCCACAACACGATAATCGCACCTCTGTAGTCATCATGCACAACATATAAACAATTCACACATTGGATCAAAACAAAAATAACATCCTTCCAACCACTCACCCTACATTGTGTAGCATGCTACACATGCACTCAAGCACTTCAGCTCTCCACATAAGGGTAGTAAGTGTTATAAAAAATGCTGCAATACAATAAATAGAATTATTTTGCACACCATGCCACCTCAGTTTGGACCAAACCATATACAAATCAGTCATAACCCTGCTACATTCAATCCTAGTGGACTCTAACAAATCCCTAGGAATTACCCTGGACAAGGCTTTAAACATGCGATCACACATCAACACGATGGCAAACAATGCACGCTTCCATCTGAGCTATCTTAGAAAACTGAAACCATTCATCGATACAGCTGACCTCAAAACGGCAGTCCAGGCTTTGGTCATCTCAAGGATTGAGTACGGATGCACAACTCTTTCAGGTCTTCCCAAGATTTCAACAGCTCCCCTAAAAGCCTGCCTCAACGCAGCAGCCAGACTCATAACAGGATCGAGGAAATTTGACCACATCACTCCACATCTGAAAGAGATCAATTGGCTTCCTATACGAAGCAAGAATCCATCTAAAGATGGCATGTATCACTCACAAAGCACTGCACTACAAAACACCACTTTACCTGGCCCAGAAAATTACGTTATCCGGAGGCAGCAGATTCTCTTGGCGCACTGGGGATATAACACTTGGCTTTTTCAGCGGGTTTACCCCCAGACTTTTTGCTTTTTGGCCACCTGTTTTTGACCCTGTTTATGTTGGTTTTAGGACTCTGGGCACTTTACCACTGCTATTCAGTGCTAAAGTGCATATGCTCTCCAGTTAAATTGTGTCATGGATTGGTGTTTCCATGATATGCATATTTGATTTACTGGTAAGTCCCTAGTAAAGTGCACTGAGAGTACCAGGGCCTGTAAATCAAATGCTACTAGTGGGCTTGCCTCTGAAATCACAAATGAGACGTTATTTGTGCCACAGTAGTCCTTTTTATTAACTCTGGGCTTCAGTCATTTCAATTCTTTTTTTTTTTTTTATTATTTTAAGCGAAGGTTCTTTTCACATAGTACATTAACACATACACCTCTGCATTTTTTATACAAAATTTCAAGAAGGCTGTAAAAAAACAATATTTACATCACATACATATATTTTGTCACTAACCACAAATAATATTTTACACACATAGAAACGACATCAAACATTGTTATACATATACTTCCATTTTATCAAAAGATAATATTTCCATTAGAATTTATTGTCCTACTGATTTATGTTCGGTATCGGGATCTTTTTATTTTGTATCCTCAATACTATCTATTTCATGGGTCCTAACGAGGTCAGCGTCTTATTTTCAAACTCTATTCTAGAGCTTATTCAGTTAAGCTCAAGATGCCTATTATTTAGCGAATTCTTTTTCATGGTTGCTCTAGGCCTCTTATACATATAAGCCAACGCGTTTCGACCTTCTTTGGGGGACCAAGACGATATATTTACAAGAAGGTCTTCATCAGTCTCCCGGCGACTTGAGGATCCCAGACGGGAATGCGGAGAAATGTGCACCCATAACGAAGATAAAGCAAGAATGCCCAATCATTGAAGGGAACAAGGTATTTAAAGACAACACGGAACTGACCAGCATAGGTGACCAGAATCAACTGCACTCAGGCACATCAAGAAAACCATACCTGGCATCATACGTCCTACCCGAACAAAGTCCTGCCCTGATGAAGACCTTCTTGTAAATATATCGTCTTGGTCTCCCAAAGAAGGTCGAAACGCGTTGGCTTATATGTATAAGAGGCCTAGAGCAACCAAGAAAAAGAATACGCTAAATAATAGGCATCTTGAGCTTAACTGAATAAGCTCTAGAATAGAGTTTGAAAATAAGACTCTGACCTCGTTAGGACCCATGAAATAGATAGTATTGAGGATACAAAATAAAAAGATCCCGATACCAAACATAAATCAGTAGGACAATAAGTTCTAATGGAAATATTATCTTTTGATAAAATGGAAGTATATGTATAACAATGTTTGATGTCGTTTCTATGTGTGTAAAATATTATTTGTGGTTAGTGACAAAATATATGTATGTGATGTAAATATTGTTTTTTTGACAGCCTTCTTGAAATTTTGTATACAAAACGCAGAGGTGTATGTGTTAATGTACTATGTGAAAAGAACCTTCGCTGAAAATAATTCTTTTTTAAAAAAGAATTGAAATGACTGAAGCCCAGAGTTAATAAAAAGGACTACTGTGGCACAAATAACGTCTCATTTGTGGTTTCAGAGGTACTCCTTGTATAATTATTATTCAATTGATTCCAGCCTCTGGACCCCTTAACTGAATCACCCCCCTATTTATGTACGTACTAGTGGGCTTGCAGCACTGATTGTGCCACCCACAGAAGTAGCACTGAAAAGGTATCTCAGACCTGCCACTGCAGGGTCTGCAAGCAGTTTATAACTGCCATGTCGACCTGGCAAGTGCACCCACTTGCCAGGCCCTAATCTTCCATTTTGTACACATAAGTCACCCCTAAGGTAGGCCCAAGGTACCCCTGTGGTCAGGGTGCTGTGTATGTTAAAGGTAGGACATATACTGGTGTGTGTGACCTGTCCTGGTGGTGAATTACAGTGTATTTTGTTTTTCACCACTGCAAGGCTATCTGTCCCATAGGAAAGAATGGGAGTTTTACTTATAACATCTTATAAGCATGACTTCCCATTGGGACCATATAGGGAAATGGAGTTTAGTATGCCTGGGCTCACAATGTGAAAATGCATCTTTTAGTAAAGATGATTTTTATGTTCTGTGTTTGAAAATACCACTTTTAGAAAGTACATATTTTCTTGCTTAGCCATTCTATGTGCCTCTGCTGGTTTGTGTATTGACAGTCTGGCTTTGGAGTGACAGGGGTTGGGGAGGTGCATTCTCTCAGATGGCCACCTGGGGGAGGGGGGGTTGATGTGTGTTCTGCCTTTCCTGATTGAGTCAGGGCTGGGTTAAATAGACCTGGCTGCATTCAGAGTAGTGGGAGGAGTTTTCACTAGCACCTGAATAGGCCTGGTCTGCATTTAGAGTGGTGGGAGGAGATTTCCCTTGCGCCTGAATAGGCTGTGTCTTCCTTGGACAATGCTGTCTCCACCTCCTGCCAAAAAGCTGCACCAGAGAGGACAGAACTGATTTTGGCTGGGCAAAGAGCTTCTCTGCCACCAGAGAACAAATGAATTTGTGCTATAAAAAGTGGGGTCCAGACCCCAGAACTTTAGATTAGTACTGAACTAAGGAACCTGCCAGGAAGAAGAGCTGGAAAAGCTGTCAGGAGGAACTGCCACTTTGCTGCGTGCTCTGCTGTGTTGGCCTGCTGCTTGCTGCTTCTGTATTGGGCAGGGAAAGGACTGGATTGTACTTTCATCATCCTGCTGTTAGAGTTTTCTCCAAGGGCTTGAAGTAGAGCTTGCCTCCTGTTGGAAGTCTCAGGGAGATAAAAGACTTCAGAAAACTCGCTGGAATCAAGGAACCTGCCAAGAAGAGCTGGAAGAGCTGCCAGGAGGAGTACTGACCCTTTGCTGTGTTGTTGCTTTGTTGGGTTGGCCTGCAGTTGCTACTTCTGCCTTGGGCAGTGAAAGGACTGGACTGAACTTTCTTTACTTGTGCTGAGTATCTCCAAGGGCTTGAAGTAGAGCTGGCCTCCTGTTCGGAAGTCTCAGGAACCGTAAAGACTTCACCGACCTCTGGGTACCGCCTCTGGAACCGTGGTTCCAGTTGCCACAGAGGGGGGAAAGCAACTGACTCCGTCATCGACTCCTTCGCTGGCTCTGTGTCCTGAAGGCACCGCAGAGGGCACCGTCCGCATCTCGCACCGCAACCCTGGTCTCACCGACAACTACGACTGCTGCCACCGAGCTGTGGGCACCGCACTCCGCACCGCCTCGCTTCACTTTGCCATCCTAGTCTCACCGAAACCATCACTGCACACTGACGGCGACTTATGTGACTGCATCGTGGATTGGGGGCACTGCTCGTAAGTCTCATGATGCACCGCCCCGTCCCACAGCGCAGTCCGGACCAACCGACACCAGCTCCCAGCAATCGGCTCTGTCGCCTGCACCGTGATCTATCAGCACCGCAACGAGCAACGCCTTCACTCCGCACCGCAGCCCTGGTCTCACCGACACCGCTGGACAACCGTCATTGAGCTGCTGCCTGCACCGTGACTTGAGGGCACCGCATGCCGCACCATTACGTTTTGCATCGCAACCGCGACGGTTGCCACGACCGGCCCGAACCAATGTGTCACCCGCAACACAAAAGGTACTGTTTATGAGTCTGTCGACACCACTGACCGACGCGGTCAGATGGAACTGTTGGATTCTGTTGTTTAGAGCACAGCTGTAGCATCGAACTGAGCTACCGACTTCAAGGAACTGTGTTTTTAAAGTATTCGTGCAAAGTGCATAGTTTTAAAGTTTTGTATGCTGGATTTTTGTCGTTTTGGTCTTGTTTTGGATATATAAAAATATTGGATATTTTTCTAAACTGGTGTGGTGTCCTTTTGTAGTGTTTTCACTGTATTACTGTTGGTTATGTGCAAATGCTTTACACACTGCCTCTGAGATAAGCCGGACTGCTCGTGCCAATCTACCAAGGGGGTGAGTAGGGGTTATTTTAGGAGTGTAACTCCCTTACCCTGACTAGGAAGAAGGGTCCCTACTTGGACAAAGGTGCAAACCATTGACAACTGGAGATCCCCCATTCCCAACATTGGTGGCAGTGCTGGGATAGGACTTGTGTTTGCACTTGACTTACAGTGATTGGTGTGCACTACTACCATATCGCCGACCATTACGTGCTACATGCTATTTTCTTCTTGGTCTATTTTTGTGATCCCATCATTTTTTTACTTGAACTTGCTATTGCATCATGCCTGAAACAAGAACTTCATCTGTTGTATCCTTGGAAGTGGCCTTTGAGGAGGAGAGGTTAGAAACTTACAACATGAAGGAGTTGAAGGCTATTTGAAAGAACCTCAAAGTCCAAATCAGGGGAATCACCAGGAAAGAGGAGCTACAAAAGGCGCTGACGGCCTGGGTAGCAGCCAGACATGCCAGTGGGCAGTCTGGAGATCTCAGTGTTGAGGCGGAGAAGCCTATTCCTAGGATAGATGTGCTTTTGGGAGGGGGGGACCCTCCAGGCCAGGCAGCAGTGGCTTTTCCCCAGGGGAGCTGGCGGGCAGGCGGGAGGCAAGGAGGTTTGAACTGGAAAAACTCCGGCTGGAGAATGAGAGGGAAGGCAAACGAATAGCCATGGAGGAAAGAAAAATGATCCTGGATCATGAGCGTAAAGTGAGAGAGCTAGAGCTGGACTGGGAAGCCAGGAGGGCTAGGTCCAGCCCAGATGGTGACAGCAAAAGTGTTAGGTCCAGTACTGAGGATGAGGTACACACACACACACAGACTTGGTGCCCTGCTTCAAGGAGGGGGTTGACATATGCCGGGGGGTTTAGGATTGTGAGGTAACTCCAGTGGTGCGCAGTGTCCCTGAGGTGGATTGGGAAACTGGCACAGGGGATCATATTCCTGGTGGTGGGAGGGACACTCTAATGACTAGCTGGGAGGTGCAGGGAGAGGGGTCCCCCCATGGTAGAAGCCCTGGTACGTGAGTATGGAGACCAGCCAGAAAAGTATGGGTTGAGGGACAGCAACAGTCAGACACTGTCTCACCAGTCTTGCAAGAATGAAGTGGGGTACTTTTCTGAGGCACTGGATGGCTGGGTGAAGGGTAGTTTGGTTGACACATGTGAGGGGCTGTGTAATTTGGATGCTGGTGAGCATATGTTTCAGTCCCTGTTTTCCAGAGCTATGCCAACACCAGGTGGAGTGTGAGTTCTCTGACCCCAGGGAACTTGTACTGGAGGCAGACCTTCTGGTGGATTCCAGAGGGTCTGAAGAAGCATCTGGGGGCGATCCTGAAGGAGGTGGCTCAGGTCTTCTCCAACCAAGTGAGGTAGGGGAGGGTTGTGACATCCCAGATAGGTCCCAGAGCAGTGGGAGGGGTGTAGGGTCCCACGTCCTGTCTCAAAGGAGAAGGAGTGGGAGTGGACTGTGTCCCGAGGTGCCCGAAACCAAGTCCCAAGGCCTGGTTGGTTCCATGAATGAACACCAGGAGGGGGGCCTAGTCTTTACCGGGAAGCCATTCCCTGAGGGGGATCCCAAGGTGTCAGGTGAGCTGGAGGAGACTGCTGTAACAAGCGTTGCACCAGTTTTGGTGTCTGGTAGCACCGCTCCAGTTGGTCCAGAGAAAGGGGTAAGTGGGGGAGACAGTCCCCAGTGGAAGGACCAGTGGGTCAGGGGTTGCCCGCTCTGAGGTCAGGGCGCCCCAGGACTGACTCTGGTGAGGCCACTTCTGGCCTGGCGGGTCTCCATGCTCTGTCAGGTGGACAGGAGGCTGGAGACTTGCGCCAGGCAGACTCTTGCACAACTTATGAGGAGTGTGTTTCCCTGGGGGGGTTGGTGTACTCCCCTGGAAGTCCTGGGTTGCCAGGCACAGATCCAGCCTAAGGGTACAGACCCTGGGTTGGAGGACCAGGTTCAGGGTGTCCCCCTCTGACCTGGGACCTACCGGTTTGTCTTCTTGGGGTACCTCTCCAGGTGTAAGGGTGCAGAGCCCCATGGAGGAGGACAGGGTGTGGGAGCACCCACCCCAGTTCCTGGTTCAGCCTCAGGGTACAGACCCTAGGCTGATGTACCAGTTACAGGCTAGCACCCCTGAACTGGTGGGTGAATTGTGCAGGTCACCTGTCACAGGTGCCCTGACAATTCTGGAATCTGGGGTCACCGCTCCCGGTGGAAGGGTGCCGAGCCCCAGGGAGGAGGACAGGGTGTGGGAGAGCCCACCCCAGTCCATTGTTCAGCTTCAGGGTACAGACCCTGAGCTGGTGGGCCGGTGTCAGGAGGCTATACCTAACATGGCAGGGGGGAGAGTGGACAAAGGGTGCCAGGCAACTGCCCCCCACTCTCTGACGCCAGAGCGGTTAGAGAACCATGAGAGGCATAAGGCCTGGCTCTCGTCACTGACAGCTGTCAGTGGCCACTGTGACTAGCTGTCCTGGGGTACAGAACTGCCCCTGGGGAGGGGACCGGAGTCACACCCTGTAGGTGGACTGGGCCACACCACTGTGTTGGCAATGTGGGTACTGTCTGCCTGCTGGGACACACCTGTGAGCAAGCTACGGTTAGGTGCTGAACAGATGGGGTCCCCAGGTGAAGAGAAGGGTTCCACATGGGTCAGCTTAGTGGGCCCAGAGAGTATGGACAGAGGGATCCAACGGGGTTCAGCAAAGCGTAGAAACAGAACGTGCCCCCGCTGTTGTGGGCCAGGTCTATGTTCTATCGACCCAAGCAGGGAAGTCCATCAAGGGATTGATTAGTCTACCCTGGTTTTAGGCTTGGAGGGGGTTGTGTTAGACTTGGCTTTTTCAGCGGGTTTACCCAAAAACTTTTTGCTTTTTGGCCACCTGTTTTTGACACTGTTTTTGTTGGTTTTAGGACTCTGGGCACTTTACCACTGCTATTCAGTGCATATGCTCTCCAGGTAAATTGTGTTATGGATTGCTGTTTCCATGATTGGCATATTTGATTTACTGGTAAGTCCCTAGTAAAGTGCACTGAGAGTGCCAGGGCCTGTAAATCAAATGCTACTAGTGGGCTTGCAGCACTGATTGTGCCACCCACAGAAGTAGCCCTGAAAAGGTATCTCAGACCTGCCACTGCAGGGTCTGCGTGCAGTTTGTAACTGCCATGTCGACCTGGCAAGTGCACTCACTTGCCAGGCCCTAATCTTCCCTTTTGTACACATAAGTCACCCCTAAGGTAGGCCCATGGTAACCCTGTGGGCAGAGTGCTATGTATGTTAAAGGTAGGACATGAACTGGTGTGTGTGACATGTCCTGGTGGGGAATTACAGTGTATTTCGTTTTTCACCACTGCAAGGCTATCTGTCCCATAGGAAAGAATGGGAGTTTTACTTATAACATCTTATAAGCATAACTTCCCATAGGGACCAGATGGGGAAATGGAGTTTAGTATGCCTGGACTCAGAATGTAAAAATGCATCTTTTAGTAAAGATGATTTTTATGTTCTGTATTTGAAAATACCACTTTTAGAAAGTAGGTATTTTCTTTCTTAGCCATTCTATGTGCTTCAGCTGGTTTGTGTATTGACTGTCTGGCTTTGGAGTGTCAGAGGTTGGGGAGGTGCATTCTCTCAGACGGCCACTGGGGGGGGAGCGTTGATGTGTGTCCTGCCTTTCCTGAATGAGTCAGAGCTGGGCTGAATAGGCCTGGGCTGCATTCAGAGTAGTGGGAGGAGTTTTCACTAGCACCTGAATAGGCCTATGTTGGAAATGGGGGTCTCTAGTTGGCAATGGCTGGCGCCACTGTCCAAATAGGGACCCTTCTACGCAAGTCAGGGCAAGTGGGCTACCCCCTTTGATAACCCCTGCTCAACCCTGTGGTAACGTAGCACGAGCAGCTCGGCCTATCTCAGAGGTAGTGTGTGAAGCATTTATGACCATGCACAATAAGGCAGTAACGACACCACAAAAGGACACAACTCAAGTAGGTATAGAAAAAATAGTAGCTTTATCTAAGGTTTGGTACGAGACTCTCAGAAGCGTTTTAACCAGTCATCAGGCATGTGAATCATTAGGGACTTAAAAAGGCAATACATGTTCACCAGAACGTGGCACTGACTGAGTTCAAGGCCTGGGTCTACGCGACCCATTGCGCACCAGATACCTGCCGTTGGACGGGGACCCAGCACGTAGCTTCTCGAAGAAGCGGAGACGGTGACAGGCGGACTCCCAGCGACCACAGTTCTCGATGGCAGTGGTCCGCAAAGTGCACTTGCAGCGATTCGGGCACTCCGGGACAGGCGGGCCCTCAGCGGCAGCAGCACGCGGCTGCGGCAGCCCGGGCTGGTGGTGGCGATGACTCTCGTCGTGCAGCTCCGTGGTGGACTCGCGGCGGCAGCAGCGCTCTCCTAGCTGCGGCGGCCCACACGACGATTCACGATGGTGCAAGTTTGACAAAGACGTGGGCACTCAGCGGCAGCAGCTCTCTCTTAGCTGCGGCAGCCCACAGGACAAATCCTAATGATGCAAAGTTAGCCAGGGTGCGAGCACTCAGCGGCAGCAGCTCTCTCTTAGCTGCGGCGGCTCACAGGCCAAATCACGATGATGCACAGTTAGCAAGGGTGCAAGCACTCAGCGGCGGCAGCTCTCTCTTAGCTGCGGCAGCTCACAGGTCAAATCACGATGATGCACAGTTAGCAAGGGTGCGAGCACTCCGCGGCAGCAACTCTCTCTTAGCTGCGGCGGCTCACAGGACAATTCACGAGGATGCACAGTTAGAAGGGGTGCGAGCACTCAGCGGCGGCAGCTCTCTCTTAGCTGCGGCGGCTCACAGGTCAAATCACGATGATGCACAGTTAGCAAGGGTGCGAGCACTCCGCGGCAGCAACTCTCTCTGAGCTGCGGCGGCTCACAGGACAAATGACGGTGATGACAAGTTAGCAACGGTGCGAGCACTCAGCGGCGGCAGCTCTCTCTTAGCTGAGGCGGCTCAAAGGACAATCCACGATGTGGCACAATTAACACGAGTGCGGGCATCCAGCGGCGGCAGCTCTCTTAGCTGCGGCGGCCCACACAGTTGCAGCGCAGGTTCTGCAGGTTCAAATTTAAGGCGGGCACTCAGCGGCGGCAGCTCTCTCTTAGCTGCGGCGGCCCACACAGTTTCAGCGCAGGTTCTGCAGATTCAATTTAAGGCGGGCACTCAGTGGCGGCAGCTCTCTCTTAGCTGCGGCGGCCCACACAGTTTCAGCGAAGGTTCTGAAGATTCAAATTAAGGCGGGCACTCAGCGGCGGCAGCTCTCTCTTAGCTGCGGCAGCCCACACACAGAGTTCACAAAGGTTACCAGTCCGCGTTCCTCACAGTAGAACTAGAGGTTCCGGATTACTCGACGGAGGCCTCACCTGCAAGTAGAATTCCTAGCGAAGGAATTCGGGCGGCTGATGGGGTGAAGTCTAATGTCCTTGAGACTTCAGCAGGAGGCGCTCTCAATTCAGGCCCTTGGGTAGTTTCTTCAGCAAGCTTGGTGAAAGTTTCAAAGTCCTTTCCTCTGTCCGCTCGGACAGAGTTTCGTCTTGACATCCAGAAGGAACACACTTGAAACAGGATTCAGCGCAGCGCTTTATACCTAGAAAGTCTTTGTTCTCTGCAGTCACAAATCACTGCATCCAGTCAGAACCAGTTCGGTGGGGTCGGGGAGCACTTGGTTTACGAGGCGACATCCTGCCCTTTGGGAATCTGGGGGTCTGCTATCAGACGCCCAGTGGGAGATGGAGCCATCATTCACCTTGCCAGGCACGGCCCTGCTCGGATCAAAGAGTCACCCCTCCCCATACTCTAAATGCCGATCTCTCTCTCCAGCCAGGTCTGACCCAGCTGGCCCTGCTGCCCCAAAACCAGACGGCCAATACACAGGCTAGCAAAAGCCTACAGGAAAGCTTCAGACCAGAAAATACCTCGTTTCTAGTAGAGGCATTTTCAAACACGGGCTACGCTAATAATCCTTACTAAAAGATGCATCTCCATGTTCTGAGCTTACACATATCAAATTCGACGTTCCTATCAGGTTCCTGGGGGCAGGAAGGATGAAGGCATGCAATACTCAGCCTGCACATTCTGGCCTATGAGAACGGGTGGCCTCGCAATAGTGAACAGTGAAATGGAGGGTAACTCGCTATTAGAACATGCTACACAGACATACTTTCAAAGCTGCTTCGGTGGGTAGCGCAAATCAGCGCTGCCGGCCCACCAGCAGTATTTGGTCTATCAGCCCTGGGCACACGCAGTGCACTGATACTAGGGACTGACAGGTAAACCAAACGAGCCAATTATGATTATTCCAATTCATACAGTTATCTTTACACAGGGAGCATTCGCGCTGTGTCACTGATTGGCAGTGGCACAGCGCCCAGAGCATCTAAATCCAGCCAACATAAAAGGTCAGAAGAGAAAAGAGGAAGGGAGACCCACGCCAATGATGCCAGGTCTAACACACGTCCCCTCCAGCTGAAATGTGGGGAGAACTAACCATTCCCTTGGGAGTTCTCATCACTAAGGCGGAAAAACCTGGACAGACCGTCAGCATTGGCGTGCTCTGTACCAGGGCGGTGTTCCACCGTGAAATCCATACCCTGTAGGGAAATGGACCACCTCAACAACTTGGGATTCTCACCCCTCATATGCATCAACCATCTAAGGGGCCTGTGGTCTGTCTGAACCCGGAAGTGAGTCCCAAACAAATATGGCCTCAGCTTCTTCAGCGCCCAGACCACAGCAAATGCCTCACGCTCAATTGCACTCCACCTCTGTTCCCGGGGAAGTAACCTCCTGCTTAGGAAGGCTACCGGTTGGTCTAGTCCCTCCTCATTGATCTGTGACAGAACAGCCCCTATACCATGCTCTGAGGCGTCTGTCTGGACAACGAATTCCTTTGAAAAGTCGGGCGCCCGAAGCACGGGTGCAGTGCACATGGCAGTCTTCAGGGCGTCAAAAGCGTTCTGACAGGTGTCAGTCCAGTTTACCTTCTTTTGCTGCTTCTTAGAAGTCAGCTCAGTCAAGGGTGCAACAATGTTACCATATCCTTTGACAAACCTCCTGTAGTACCCTATGAGTCCTAAGAAGGCTCTCACCTGCGTCTGAGTCTTGGGGGGTTCCCATGCCAGGATAGTTTCAATCTTGGGCTGAAGGGGCGCCACCTGGCCGCTCCCTACCTGGTGCCCCAAATACACTACAGAACCATGCCCAATCTGGCACTTACTGGCTTTGATTGTGAGGCCTGCCTTCCGCAGTGCCATCAATATCTCCCAGAGGTGGCGCAGGTGGTCCTCCCAAGAGGAGCTAAACACCGCAATGTCATCCAGGTAGGCGGCACTGAAGTCTTCCAGCCCAACCAACACCCTGTTGACCAGCCTCTGAAAGGTGGCAGGGGCATTCTTCATTCCAAAGGGCATCACCCGGAACTGGTAGTGCCCATCGGGTGTGGAGAAGGCTGACCTCTCCTTTGCCCCCTCGGTCAAGGCGATCTGCCAATACCCAGACGTCAAATCAAATGTGCTGAGGTATTTGGCAGCCCCTAACCGATCTATGAGCTCATCAGCTCTGGGGATGGGGTGCGTGTCAGTCTTCGTGACTGAATTGAGGCCCCGATAGTCCACGCAGAACCGAAGTTCGGGGTGGTACCAGGCGCTGCAGCTTTTGGTACCAGGACCACTGGGCTGGACCAAGGACTGCTAGAGGACTCAATCACCCCAAGGGCAAACATTTTGGTAACCTCATCCTTAATGTAGGCCCTTACCCGGTCAGTCACTCGGTAAGCCTTGTGCTTAATGGGAGGACTGTCCCCAGTGTCCACGTCATGGACACACCAGTCAGTGACACTAGGTACCAGGGAGAACAGATCACTGAATTGCCCCACCAGGTGGCGACAATCACCCTGCTGCTCAGGGGTCAGTGTGGTGGAGAGGACCATACCCTCCACTGACCCATCTCGCTCCCCTGCACACAGGAGGTCAGGAAGGGGCTCGCTCTCCTCCTCCATCCCAGCATCTGTGGCCAGAAGCATGCCCACTTCAGACCTCTCAAAGTGGGGCTTCAGGCGGTTAACATGCAGGACCCGCAAGGGGTTCCTGGGAGACTGCAAGTCCACCACGTAGGTAACAGGACTCTTGCGCTCCACCACCTCAAAGGGGCCGGTCCACTTATCCTGGAGCGCACAGGGCTCCACCGGGGCCATGACCCAAACCTTCTGTCCAGGCTGAAACTCGATCAGAGTGGCATTCTGATCGTGCCAGCGTTTCATCTCTTCCTGGCTGGCTTCCAAGTTTGCCTCAGCAAGTTTCCTGAAACGCCGAGTCTGGTTCCTGAAGGCCAGCATGTAACTAAACACATCCTGGGGAGGTTTCCTGGGAGATTGCTCCCAGCCTTCCTTGACCAGGCTCAGAGGCCCTCTTACCGGGTGACCATAGAGCAGCTCAAAGGGACTGAACCCTAAGGACTTCTGTGGCACCTCACGGTAAGCAAACAACAGGCATGGTAAGAGGACATCCCACTTACGCCTCATGGGCTCGCCTAGGCCCATAATCATGCCCTTAAGGGTCCGGTTGAATCTCTCAACCAGCCCATTCCCCTGGTGGTGGTAAGGAGTGGTGAACTTATACGTTACCCCACACTCCTCCCACAGAGACTTCATGTACTTGGAGATGAAGTTAGTTCCCCTATCGGACACCACCTCTCTGGGGACTCCCACACGGGAGAAAATCCCCATCAGTGCCCGTCCCACCACGGGGGCCGTCACTGTCCTGAGCGGGATGGCCTCAGGGTACCGGGTGGCATGGTCCACCAAGACCAGGATGAACCTGTTGCCCATGGCTGTCTTGGGATCCAGAGGCCCCACAATATCAATGCCCACTCTTGCGAATGGGGAGCTCACCACGGGAAAGGGCTGTCGTGGGGCCTTAATCTTCCCCCACTCTTCCCACTTGCCTGGCAAGTCTCACACGTTCTGCAGTGAGCATCGGAGCTCCTGCGCATCTGGGGCCAATAGAAGTGGGTGACCAGCCTCTCAAAGGTCTTGGTCTGTCCCAAATGTCCGGCCAGTGGCACATCATGAGCCAACCCCAGTAGGAAGGTCCTGAAGCGCTGGGGTACCACCAGCACACGGGCTGACCCAGGCTCAGCAACCTTAGGCTCGCTGTAAAGGAGGTCGTTCTTCCAATAGATCCAATGTGACCCTGTCTGGTCACCTACTGCCTGTCGCCGCACCCCCTCAAGAGAAGGGCAGGTTCTCTGCTGCTCGCAAAATTCCTCCCTGGAGGGCCCCCCTTCCTGCTGCCAATGGGTCAGCTCCGGTAGGTCACCCAGTTCGGCCACTTGTTCCCCTGTAGGTCCCAGGGCATCCCCCTCAAGGTCCGTGGGAACCATGGGGGCCAGTTTCCCGCGCCCCCTACCCCTTCTCTGTGAGGCAGGGGCCTGGGCCATACTTTCAGGCTCCAGACCCTCCTGAACATCCTTCTGAGCTGTCATGGACCGAGTGGTCACACACGCCCACTGAGGCAACCCCAACATTTCCAAATGAGACTTTCTCTCCACCGTAGCCCACGGGGAGTTCTCCAGATTGTTGCCCAACAGACAGTCTACAGGCATGGCGGCCCTCACAGCCACTTGAAGAGTTCCTGTGACCCCCCCCACTCGAAGGGAACCTGAGCCACCTCACACTGGCTCTCTGAGTTGTCTGCTGACACTACGGGGCAGAATGCATGGGGGACAACTTGCTCTTTGGACACCAACCGGGAGCTGACAGCAGTCACACTAGCTCCGGTGTCCCTGAGAACCTCCACCCTATGGCCATTGATGGTCACCCACTGCCGGTACTTCTGAGTGTTGGTCGGGACCTTCTCGAAGTCCCCTAGCGAGACAAGGGTTAACTCTACGGGATCCCATCCACCTTGGACCTCCATTTCCTCCCCCCCCAGGGCTACACTGGCAATCTGGCGGGATGGTGCACGGGGTGGTGCACGAGGGGATGCATTGGGGTCCCTCTGGGGACACTGGGGATCATAATACCAGTGGCCCACTTGATCACACTTGAAACAAGTAAGGGGCCCCCTATGAACAGGCCTACCTGTCGGGGACACTGGCTTCTTCTCAGGGGGAGGCTGGGACACCACTGCTTGGTTCCCTTGGGAATTACTTTGGGGCCCTCTCTGGAACGCCCTCTGTTTACCCTTGTCCCCCCCACTTTTCTGCTGGGGACCCTGCCCACCTCGGGCGAAGTCTCCCACAAAACCTTTGCGGACCCGGGTGCTCACCCAGCGGTCCGCCTCCTTAGCAAACTTCCTAGGGTTAGTCAGCTTGCTATCAATAAGGTGCTGGCGTAGCTCTGGAAAAAAGTTACTGGACAAATGCTCCCACGCAAACAAATCATACAATTGCTCGAAAGTTTCCACTTTGCTACCTTTTACCCAGCGATCCATTGCTCTGCAGAAAAAAGACACATATTCAACCCACGTGGTACCCTCTAACTTCTTACAGGTCCTAAACCTCTGCCTGTACATTTCTGGGGTCAAACCATTACGGGTCATCAAAGCTTCTTTCATATGGGCATACACCATCCTGCTCTCCTCAGGCAGGTCCAACAGGGTATCCCTACCATCACTCACAAAGCGCCCCCACAATCCCGCTCCCCAATCCTGCTCAGGGACCCGGTGGGACACCATTGCTATCTCATATGCGGCAAACCATTGCCCAATATCCTCACTCTTGTGAAAATCCTTAATGACATCCTTAGGAATATAAACTCTACTCTCAGGAGTTACTAACGGTATGCTGCCACCAGAGGGGGAGACCGGGACACTCCTCGCCCTGATCTCTATCTCCCTCAACATTCTCTCATGTTCCATTCTCATTTTCTCAAGTTCAAATGACAATCGATTTTTCTCAATGTCTAACTTCTTACTCTCAAGGTCCTTCTGCCCTTCCAATTTAGCCATCTCCAAACTATGCCTCCTATCTCTCTCCCTGTCCTCCAGCTCTTCTGGGGTCAGGCTCCTTTGGGATACACTAGTACCTGGATTGGAGGGTGTTCTATCTCCCCCCCCTCTACTGCGTCATCCGGCTGCCCTCCAGCATTCTCTTCCTCATCCACAGCGGACTCTCTCGCTTCCCACCAGGCCTTCAGCGCCTTGTGGTACTCCTCCTTCCTAGAGAGACCTATCACGGGGACTGTGCAGTGCTTACAAAATGACTTCAGCTGTTTCTCAGTATAGGTATCTAATCTTCCCTCCTCAAAGGCGAGATCCTCCGAAGCATTGGAGGTTGGCTTTCCCATGTTAGCAGTACTCATGGCTGCGATCAACAATTCAATACTAAACAACCAACTAAAAAAAAAATTCGGAGAGAGAAAAAAAATCCGCGCGTGTCTGCGCTTTGGTCTGTACTCACTAGTGGTGTCTACCAGTTATTGTACGTGGATCATAAATGCAAGTTCTGATCCTCACCGCTGACCGCCAATGTTGGAAATGGGGGTCTCTAGTTGGCAATGCCTGGCGCCACTGTCCAAATAGGGACCCTTCTCCCCAAGTCAGGGCAAGTGGGCTACCCCCTTTGATAACCCCTGCTCAACCCTGTGGTAACTTAGCACGAGCAGCTAGGCCTATCTCAGAGGCAGTGTGTGAAGCATTTTTGACCATGCACAATAAGGCAGTAACGACACCACAAAAAGACACAACTCAAGTAGGTATAGAAAAAATAGTATCTTTATCTAAGGTTTGGTACGAGACTCTCAGAAGCGTTTTAACCAGTCATCAGGCATGTGAATCATTAGGGACTTAAAAAGGCAATACGTGTTCACCAGAACGTGTGGCACTGACTGAGTTCAAGGCCTGGGTCGACGCGACCCGTTGCGCACCAGATACCTGCCGTTGGACGGGGACCCAGCACGTAGCTTCTCGAAGAAGCGGAGATGGTGACAGGCGGACTCCCAGCGACCACAGTTCTCGATGGCAGTGGTCCGCAAAGTGCACTCGCAGCGATTCGGGCACTCCGGGACAGGCGGGCCCTCAGCAGCAGCAGCACGCGGCAGCGGCGGCCCGGGCTGGTGGTGGCGATGACTCTCGTCGTGCAGCTCCGTGGTGGGCTCGCAGCAGCGCTCTCCTAGCTGCGGCGGCCCACAGGACGATTCACGATGGTGCAAGGTTGACAAAGACGTGGGCACTCAGCGGCAGCAGCTCTCTCTTAGCTGCGGCGGCCCACAGGACAAATCCCAATGATGCAAAGTTAGCAAGGGTGCGAGCACTCCGCGGCGGCAGCTCTCTCTTAGCTGCGGCGGCTCACAGGACAAATCACGAGGATGCAAAGTTAGCCAGGGTGCGAGCACTCAGCGGCGGCAGCTCTCTCTTAGCTGCGGCGGCTCACAGGCCAAATCACGATGATGCACAGTTAGCAAGGGTGTGAGCACTCAACGGCGGCAGCTCTCTCTTAGCTGCGGCGGCTCACAGGTCAAATCACGATGATGCACAGTTAGCAAGGGTGCGAGCACTGCGGCAGCAACTCTCTCTTAGCTGCGGCGGCTCATAGGACAATTCACGAGGATGCACAGTTAGAAGGGGTGCGAGCACTCAGCGGCGGCAGCTCTCTCTTAGCTGCGGCGGTTCACAGGTCAAATCACGATGATGCACAGTTAGCAAGGGTGCGAGCACTCCGCGGCAGCAACTCTCTCTGAGCTGCGGCGGCTCACAGGACAAATCACGGTGATGCCAAGTTAGCAACGGTGCGAGCACTCAGCGGCGGCAGCTCTCTCTTAGCTGCGGCGGCTCAAAGGACAATCCACGATGTGGCACAATTAACACGAGTGCGGGCATCCAGCGGCGGCAGCTCTCTTAGCTGCGGCGGCCCACACAGTTGCAGCGCAGGTTCTGCAGGTTCAAATTTAAGGCGGGCACTCAGCGGCGGCAGCTCTCTCTTAGCTGCGGCGGCCCACACAGTTTCAGCGCAGGTTCTGCAGATTCAAATTAAGGCGGGCACTCAGCGGCGGCAGCTCTCTCTTAGCTGCGGCGGCCCACACAGTTTCAGCGCAGGTTCTGCAGATTCAAATTAAGGCGGGCACTCAGCGGCGGCAGCTCTCTCAGCTGCGGCGGCCCACACAGTTTCAGCGAAGGTTCTGAAGATTCAAATTAAGGTGGGCACTCAGCGGCGGCAGCTCTCTCTTAGCTGCGGCGGCCCACACACAGAGTTCACAAAGGTTACCAGTCCGCGTTCCTCACAGTAGAACTAGAGGTTCCGGATTACTCGACGGAGGCCTCACCTGCAAGTAGAATTCCTAGCGAAGGAATTCGGGCGGCTGATGGGGTGAAGTCTAATGTCCCTGAGACTTCAGCAGGAGGCGCTCTCAATTCAGGCCCTTGGGTAGTTTCTTCAGCAAGCTTGGTGAAAGTTTCAAAGTCCTTTCCTCTGTCCGCTCGGACAGAGTTTCATCTTGACATCCAGAAGGAACACACTTGAAACAGGATTCAGCGCAGCGCTTTATACCTAGAAAGTCTTTGTTCTCTGCAGTCACAAATCACTGCATCCAGTCAGAACCAGTTCGGTGGGGTCGGGGAGCACTTGGTTTACGAGGCGACATCCTGCCCTTTGGGAATCTGGGGGTCTGCTATCAGACGCCCAGTGGGAGATGGAGCCATCATTCACCTTGCCAGGCACGGCCCTGCTCGGATCAAAGAGTCACCCCTCCCCATACTCTAAATGCCGATCTCTCTCTCCAGCCAGGTCTGACCCAGCTGGCCCTGCTGCTCCAAAACCAGACGGCCAATACACACGCTAGCAAAAGCCTACAGGAAAGCTTCAGACCAGAAAATACCTCGTTTCTAGTAGAGGCATTTTCGAACACGGGCTACGCTAATAATCCTTACTAAAAGATGCATCTCCATATTCTGAGCTTACACATATCAAATTCGACGTTCCTATCAGGTTCCTGGGGGCAGGGAGGATTAAGGCATGCAATACTCAGCCTGCACATTCTGGCCTATGAGAACGGGTGGCCTCGCAATAGTGAACAGTGAAATGGAGGGTAACTCGCTATTAGAACATGCTACACAGACATACTTTCAAAGCTGCTTCGGTGGGTAGCGCAAATCAGCGCTGCCGGCCCACCAGCAGTATTTGGTCTATCAGCCCTGGGCACACGCAGTGCACTGATACTAGGGACTGACAGGTAAACCAAACGAGCCAATTATGATTATTCCAATTCATACAGTTATCTTTACACAGGGAGCATTCGCGCTGTGTCACTGATTGGCAGTGGCACAGCGCCCAGAGCATCTAAATCCAGCCAACATAAAAGGTCAGAAGAGAAAAGAGGAAGGGAGACCCGCGCCAATGATGCCAGGTCTAACAACCTGGTCTGCATTTAGAGTGGTGGGAGGAGATTTCCCTTGCACCTGAATAGGCCCTGTCTGCCTTGGACCATGCTGTCTCCTCCTCCTGCCAGAAAGCTGCACCAGAGAGAACAGAACTGATTTTGGCTGGGCAAAGAGCTTCTCTGCCACCAGAGAACAAATGAATTTGTGCTATAAAAAGTGGGGTCCAGACCCCAGAACTTTAGATTACTGATGAACTAAGGAACCTGCCAGGAAGAAGAGCTAGAAAAGCTGTCAGGAGGAACTGCCACTTTGCTGCATGCTCTGCTGTGTTGGCCTGCTGCTTGCTGCTTCTGTCTTGGGCAAGGAAAGGACTGGATTGTACTTTCATCATCCTGCTGTTAGAGTTTTCTCCAAGGGCTTGAAGTAGAGCTTGCCTCCTGTTGGAAGTCTCAGGGAGATAAAAGGCTTCAAAGAACTTGTTGGAATCAAGGAACCTGCCAAGAAGAAGAGCTGGTATTGCTGCCAGGAGGAGTACTGCCCCTTTGCTGTGTTGTTGCTTTGTTGAGTTGGCCTACAGTTGCTACTTCTGCCTTGGGCAGTGAATGGACTGGACTGAACTTTCTTTACTTGTGCTGAGTATCTCCAAGGGCTTGAAGTAGAGATTGCCTCCTGTTCTGAAGTCTCAGGGGCCGTAAAGACTTCACCGACCTCTGGGTACCGCCTCTGGAACCGTGGTTCCAGTTGCCACAGAGGGGGGAAAGCACCGACTCTGTCGCTGGCTCTGTGTCCTGAAGGCACCGCGGAGGGCACCGTCTGCATCTCGCACCGCAACCCTGGTCTCACCGACGACGACGACCGCCCCGCTGCCACCGAGCCGCTGCTTGCACTGTGACCTGTTGGCACCGCACTCCGCACCGCCTCGCTTCACTTCACCATCCTAGTCTCACTGACGCCGTCGCTGCACGCTGACCGCAACTTCCGTGACAGCATCGTGGATTGGGGGCACTGCTCGTAAGTCTCATGATGCACCGCCCCGTCCCACACCGCAGTCCAGACCAACCAACGCCAGCTCCCCGCAACGGGCTCTGTGGCCTGCACTGTGATCTGTCGGCACTGCAATGAGCACCGCTTTCACTCCGCACTGCAGCACTGGTCTCACCGACGCTGCTGGACGATCGCCACCGAGCCGCTGTCTGCACCGTGACTTGAGGGCACCGCACGCCGCACCACTATGTTTCTCATCGCAACCTCGACGGTTGCCACGGCCGGCCCATACCAACGTGTCAGCCGCAACACGAAAGGTACTGTTTACGAGTCTGTTTACACCCCTGACTGACGCGATCAGATGGAACTGTTGGATTCTGTTGTTTACAGCACTGCGGTAGCACCAGACAGAGCTACCGACTTCAAGGAACTGTGTTTTTAAAGTATTTGTGCAAAGTGCATATTTTTAAAGTTTTGTACGTTGGATTTTTGTCGTTTTGGTCTTCTTTTCGATATATAAAAATATTGGATATTTTTCTAAACTGGTGTGGTGTCCTTTTGTAGTGTTTTCACTGTATTACTGTTGGTTATGTGCAAATGCTTTACACACTGCCTCTGAGATAAGCCTGACTTCTCGTGTCAAGCTACCAAGGGGGTGAGCAGGGGTTATTTTAGGAGTGTAACTTCCTTACCCTGACTAGGAAGAAGAGTCCCTACTTGGACAAAGGTGCAAACCATTGCCAACTGGAGACCCCCATTTCTAACAGGGGATCTTTTACTGAAACCTGCATTCTTCCGCAAGAAGAGAACATATGATAGAGATTTCTTTGGAGCTGCTCCAAGAATCTGGAATTCGCTTCCACCGTACGTACATTAGAAGAATCACGTCCACCGCCTTATTCAAAAAGGAGGCTAAGTCCTTCCTTATGAGCAATTTCCTCCCATAACTATCAGCGGTCACTGCTAGGGGTTTATTTGAATCCAACAATCAATCTCTCGTTCTTCGTCTATGGGCTGCTCCTGTAGGATACATGTTACAGGATTATAGTCCCGCTATTTTTGACATTGGAATTTCTGGACATCGTACTCCAGTTCGCTATCATTGATTGACATGTTCAGCTAAACAGCCTCATGGAGTATTTGTCTGATCGCGTAATATTGTATCAAGAACTAATATCATGTAATAATCAGTATGTGTATGAATCGTAAGAGCTATTTGATTGCCACTTTTAGAATGATCATTTAAATGTGGTAGTCCACTTAAGTTCATGTATACCTACAGAAATTGATTGCTTTTGTACCGTGAAGCACTCTGACACCCACTTCTGGGTCATGTTCGCGCTATAGAAAACAAGGAATAAATAAATAACCCAAACTGCCAGGCTAGGTCCTCCCTGGACCAGAACACAAGCAACCCAAGACCAGTTTCGCCCTGATTGGGGCTCTTCAGTCGGGTGTAGTTTGGTTCTGGTTGCACAGCCAGTACTGGACCAAATGTCCAACAGAGATACTTAAGAGGAGCTTGCTGAAAGGGGAACAACTGGAATGATGCGCATGCCCATTATTGAGTTATATGTCTGGTCATGAGTAAGATGGGATCGTGATATCAAGTTATATGGCTACTGTATTTGTCTCGTCAGGGCGCACTGCGAATGCTAATCAAACTGCAGCTTACTTTTTTTTTTACTACTCGTGCCTGAAAGTGATCTGTGGCTACTTAACATATTTGTGAGACTGTCTCTGGGCGAGAGAGTGACGTTTGAAGCGATTCTGCCTCTGGACAGTAATATAATTATTCCTGAGTTAGCTTGAAGATTTAAAAAAAAGTAGTAATAATTTGCTCCAAGACAGCTGCCGATGCCTCGCTTCTGAGATGAGAACCCCCTACTGCACGTTACCAATGTTTGTTTTTCCAAACTATTAGTGTTATCTTCGCCTTCTCGTGAATGCATTGTTGACCTCTGCAGTTTCCTTTTCCTTTTATATGTCCTCGTTCCCTCTTTTCTTCCAAACACGCCTGTGTGTTTAGGTCTCGCCTACGCAGCGCGCATGCGCTGCGTAGGAAAAAGACCTATAGAAATCGCTTCGGCTTTTCAGCCAAAAACGTGCACGCATTGCATTGCTTTCAATGGCAATGTGTGCACGTTTGGCGATTCCCTTGCGGGAGCGAGCTTTGGCAACATATGTTTGCTCTCTCCCGCAAGGGAATCGCTGTGTGTTCTCTCGCACTCCCCCCACCCTTCCCACTTGTTAGCCCAGTACTGTTTCACTTTCGCGGCTGCGGGGCCGCGTTTGTGTTTCAGCGCTTGTTAAGGTTAATCATTGAAGGCTGCGGGCTTGTTTCCGCAGCAAACTCATTAACTTACTGAAGTATAGTACCAGTCAAGTGTTTTATCTCTTTCTAGTCCGTGGTCACTGAATTCCGTTTGTTCCACTGAAGAAGACGGAAGTTTACATAAAAATACCCTGCAGATTCCTGCGCTTTCAGTTTGCCCTTTCTTGGACCGGTTGGTGTTTTGTTGACCCTGTTGGTGTCATCTGATCTGTTTACTTTGTTGCTGCGCCCGTGTGCTGTGGAGTGAGTCTAATAACCCCAGTAACTGGGGCAGTCGGGGAGTTGGCCTTTACAAATAAACATGCAGGGCTGTGTGATTGCAGGCGAGGCCGTTTCTCGCTGGTGTATCGTGTGCAAAGGTCCAGCAGTTTTATGAACCTGTTTTCATTGGACACCTGCCTGCTCTGCGCAGTATTTCCTGGGGTAGGGAGTGGAATGCAAGATTTGTGACCTCCCAACATGGCGCCTGGATACTTTAACCTGTGCAACGCCCCTCCCCCTGCACGTTGCTATTGAGGAAAGGGGGGGGGGCGTTGAGTTGGCTAGTACAGACACTGGCGTGCAGTTACAGTAGTCCTTTAAAGCATTATATGATTACATACAAGTCAGATGCATGTAGGGATAGTTGTCTTTTTGAAAGTTACTCCTAAGGCAGGGCAGAACTTGCCCTGGATGCCATTGTACGAGAGGCATCATGGCATAATATTTCAGCAAGCTAAATGTAGACTTCGAACCGGAAGTGACGTGATCTGTTTCGCTCAAAGATTTCCCACGTACAGGTCCATATGTGGAATGATTGGAAGTAAAAAGCGTGTCAGCTCCTCTCGGGGGTAGTAAGTATTCTACAACTACAATGCTTTACAATTAAAGCTCGACCAGCTCACCGGAGCCTAGGCCTTGATAGGGTGCCAGTCAATGTATCTAAATACGATCCAGGGCTTTGGGCACCATTCTAGACCAGGGTGTTTAATGAAGCTTGCAAGTCATGGCATCTCCTGGACAGCTGAGCTAATTCCATAAATATTTCCATATTCAAGAAAGGTGGCCGAACCCTAGCTGCTACCGACTAATATCACTATTGGATTAATCTTTTAACATTTTGGGAAGCATAGTTTTGAATTGATTCAGGAGTGGTTCAGATCCTTGTGAAAGGTTCAGCTGGATTTTCGTCAAGGAATATGTTTTCCAGAGAGCAATATATTCATCTTTTAGCTTCTGTTTGCCAATTGAGTTTAGATCAAGAAGGGCAATCTGTTAAGCATTTATGGACTTCTCTGCAATATTCGATGTTGTTAATAGGTACACATTATGGTGGAAAGTATATCCTATTGAGTGGGGCCTAGTCTAGGAAATGTGTTGCAAAGAATACATCATTCTCTTCGCTTATTGATCTGTTGTTGGGAGTAAGCAGAGAATGCACTAGCTCACTTATGCTATCCCGAGGGGTCTGTCAGGATGTGTTGTCTTTCATTATCCAAGATCTTTTGATTTTACTAACATTCTATCTAGTAATTATAGGGCCTTTCAGCCAGCCCTCCTTATCCATTGGTCTGTCCTGTCATTCACATTTATTCTCCCCACTACAGCATACAGCGTCGAACAGTGGGTCAGCCCACTTTAGCTACTGACTAACTTCACTGAGAATGACGCATTCTGCTTTCTCACAAGGAGTATAACCGCATACAACGTAGTTACTTCAGTGCCAGTGACTACTATTGCAATGTGCGTTTTTTGAGAACAAAAAAATTGTTCTGTTTTTTTCTAGGTGAAGCCTGCCAGACAGAGCAAGCTGTCTAGTTGTGAAAGATCTATTGGGAACTTACAGTGGGCTTAGAGTCAGCCCATTGTTTACCATTGATTGGCTTTGTCACTCGCGTTCGCTGGCTTTTTATTTGTTGCCTTGTGTGGGCTTGACTTCCTCTTCTGTTTGTCCCTCTCCTGGAGCCTATCCTCTTTACTTGTGTCTTTCCACTGCTTATTTATGAGGAACTACGTGTTTTTAGTTAAGCACTCCATGAAAGTGCATGTGTTTTCCAGCTGTCTCCCTCATGTACTACTCTTCTTCCTCCTCTGCTCTGTATTGCACTCTCTTGCTTGTGTGCATCTCCCCCCATGTTGCACTCACCCTCGTGTGCTTCTCCCTGTGATTTCTCACTTGTGCGCTGCTTTTCCCCTCCCATTGCTGCTCCCCTGTACTACTCCCTGTTGCTGCCCCCTTCCACTCTCCGTTGCTGCCTCTTTCCACTCTCCTTTGCTGCCTCTTGCCACTCTCCGTTGCTGCCTCTTTCCACCCTCCTGCTCCCTGTTGCTGCCTCTGTCCATCCATGTTTTTTTGTTAAAAATTTATTTATTTATTGCTCTGCAGAGGTCCATGTGGCAAATTGCTGCTGACTCTCTCTGCCTTAAAGTGTTTTTGAGCTTTTTTACTTGCACATCCATGTCGGATCGGCAAACAAAAAAAAAGTCACAAGTGCCATTTTTAGGTCGAGCCTAGCGCAGCGCGCATGCGCTGCTCTATGGGAGGCTTCTTGTAAGCACTCCCAACTCCCTAGAGCTTTTCCCTGTGTTGTTTTTTTTACGCCCACGCATTTGATTGGCCATTGCGTAAGGCTTTCACAAAAGAAAGCACGCAACTGGCCAAAGGCGTGGGTATGTCCCGCCTTATTTTAAATGTTCCCTCCCATAGCATATGTGTCTCGGGAGCGAGCGCAGTGATTAGCGGCGCGCAGTGTGCCAGCTGCACGGCAGGCTGCATTCCAGTATCAGGTTACTTGTACTAATTTCCCCAGCACGGGCGCTATGACTTTCGCGACCACGCTGGTTTCCTGTCTGTTTTGCCTCCTTGGTATGTATCTGCCGTTAAGCACAGTATCCCTGACAATACCATGGAAAAGCAAAACACTCATTAGGTCACATGTAAATGGTTAGCTTAGTAACCACCGTTTCCTGCTTTTCAATCGCAAACTCACAAACGGCTCCAGGGCAGACCAGAGACATGGAGCTGTCAAAGTGAAAATGAAAGTCCTTCTGCCTTCCAACAGGTGGAAAATCTTTCAACTGCTCCAGTAAATCAAAGCACGGTGTCCTGAAATGGAAAACAACGCGTCATCGCCTTGTCTCAAAGTCCAGGGTCTCACTGACCTACGGGACTCAGCCGATCAAACGTGTAATCAGTAAAGTCAAAGAGCAACGTGAAATCAGCTCAAAGTAGTGTTTATTCGTTGCACAGACTCATTTCAGGCTTCAAGTTGCAGTCAGAGTAGCTAAGGTCCTTGGATGCACATGAAAGTTCCATCCAGCATCAAGTGATGATCCTGGGGCACTTTAAAGTAGCAAAATATGTGTGATAATTCTCGACACCACCAGAGACCAGACTCTCACTGTCCTTATGTCGCCCTAAATGCTTTAAGAAATACATTTTCTCCCCTCTCTCCCATGTCCAATTTAAGGTATATCTGAAGCAAGAAAAAATGGGCATTAGTAACAAAACATGTATATGAGATGGTGAACTAGGCTGTCATGGGTTACCGTAAATCATCATAGATCACCATGGTGCGAGGGCTGCTGCTTATGCGGATAAAGGACTGATACATTTCACACTTTTAAGTAAATGCGTACATTAGGTCCCCGAATGATATCTCTTTGAAATGCGGCCTGAGATTTATTATCAGTATGCAGATGACACTCAAATCTATGTCTTAATCTGATAGCCTTGGATTACAGTGGCGGCCGCCACAAACAACAAGCATTTGCAATGCAATAGGTCTCACATTTACGTGAGTTTTAGCTATTGGCATTGTAAATGACAATAACTTGTATTTATGTTTTGGTTTTTAAAATGTAAATAAAAGGCATTGTCATTTACAATGCCTATAGCTTAAACTCGCGTAAATGCGAGACCTATTGCCTTGCAAATGCTTGTTTTATATCACTTCTGGCTGTGTTGCGTATTTCCACGACCCAGCATTCATTCACTCTCCGTGACTGACTTACTGCCACGTCGCTACTGTCTTCTGACCTTCCGCGCTTCTTCCAAGCAATCCTTCTTTTTCTCCTGCCTCATGTACGATAACTCACCGACCTCCGAAGAATCGCGTGTTTCTTTTTAAGGGACGGAGCGAACGAGGAAGGAACCCTACGTCCCTGGCAGGCGAGGGCCGCATTTCTGTGGTCCGACCAGAATTGCAGGGAGTCACGTCGCGGAGCCTGCCGGCGTTGCCGCGCCCGCCACGAGCGTCAGGGACCAGCCAGGATCAGCAGCTTCGCCTTCCCTCTAACCCAGAAGGACCTGCCAAGCAGCCCACTGGTGGCGGCCCAGCCAAGAGCTCAGTGGGCGACGTGCCCCACATTGACCTAGGAATGTAAACTCTGATTTACGCGCTCTCTAGGCTCCAAACAACCCATGTTTCATTCCATCTGGATGCCTGAACTCTAGATAAATATTTTAAGGAAAGATCATTTTACACATCTATTTGCAGTCTTCAGTACTGATCATTTTGGACCAGCACTAGTCCACACACGCCCTGCTGGCAATACTGTTTTTTTGGCAATTAAAAGGTAATATTTACATTTATGATAACTCTGTTACTTCTAGTCTCTCTCCTGAGGAGCATAGACCCTGCTGGAGTAGGTAAGACATTTTTCTTTGGTCCTTTGTTCCTAAAACACTTTTATTACAAGTTGCCCCTATTTTCCTTCCTAACCTGCACCGCCGTAACCCTTTCCTGTATCATTTTATGAGCCCACTACATCCACGACAGACTCGATTCCTATGCCCAACCAATGGGGACCTTGTCGCCTAGTGGTGGGCTCAGAGATTTCTGAAAGCTGTATACCCAAACTATATGCTGCCTGTAAGCACGCATAGGTGAGCTAAGCAGCCACACCCAAGACCCCCCTGCAAGGCTGTACATTATCACTTGTCTCCCACATAGAAGCCAACCAGAGTGATATCTTTCCCTGTCGCAGTGGAGTTGGGGGGGGATGATATTGAGGCCAAGCAAGGGCTTTGTACTAGCCATGAAACAGCCGCACTAAAAGGAAATTTATCAAACTCCTACATCCTAGCTTCCACTCCTGTTCTTAAAGAATATTCAGATTCCTGTAATGAAGTGGCCTCCATATGATAGTACGAAAGTGCATTCTTTATTAAAGTCACAGGAAACAAA
Organism: Calotriton arnoldi; assembly: GCA_963921515.1. Lineage (NCBI taxonomy): Eukaryota > Metazoa > Chordata > Amphibia > Caudata > Salamandridae > Calotriton > Calotriton arnoldi. The sequence goes on along the minus strand of CAWUFW010006721.1, from coordinate 498,445 downwards.
ATAAACTGGTGTTAACATGAACCACTCACAGCTGGTATCGTCTGAATCCACGCCTGGTCGCCCAGTTCCAACAACTGCTGGGACACACATAACAGGATTCAACATTTTTGCAGTTAGCAGCATACTCACTTTCTTAGACAGGCGCACTAGATGCAAAATTCCCCGGCAATAGGAGCAAAACAAAAATAGAGGAAAAAAGAGAACTGTGTCTACTGGGCAGCCCATGGCCTTTAGTGAATACATTAGTTGGGCCTTCTTGATCAAATTGTTCATAACTTTGAGCGGAAGCTTCAAGAAATTAACCCCAACAAAATGCGTTTGACACATATGGCCTGCAGATCTCTCTTATAGAGCTACAGTATGTCTGGCTGGAAAGCACAACAAATGCTGCTACTGCTATGGAAGAATGAGCACAAATATTGACTGAAGATGTCCTGTGCAAAAGTGGCATTGAAAGATTCAGAAGGTAATCCAGCATCTTTATCAACTGGTGTAGTAAGGAGCTGTTTAGAGGGCTGGAATCCCTGAGTTGTGTCTATGCTGAACAAGAACCTATCAGCAATAATAATTATTCAACAGGGCAACTCACAGCTTTTGCAACTTAAATGGGAGGCGGGCCCAGCACCCATCCCCACCTGGCGCCTTCAACCAGTGGCACTGGAAGACCAGCCATTCCGTTCCTCCTTGGGGGCTGCAATCATGGAATACTTTGAGGTAAACGAAGGCTCCACAGGCAATGCGCTACTAGAGTCGGACGACTTTAAAGTAACTACTAGGGGGCATTGTCTAGGGCTCACCTGGAATATTCGCAAGCAACTAAGTGAAGCACTTAGCAAAATAGTGCACCAGCTGGTTCAGCATGAGAACAACATGGCTGCAGATACAGAAGATACACAGAGCTTAGACGAGTTGGGCGCTTGACATGTAGACATATTGGAGAGGCTTAGATGTCAGAATTATGCGGCACATTCTGCACACACACATGCAACATCAGACTGGGCAGGACGGATGCTTGCATGGCTCCTGCTCCAGGAACAGGCCCGCTGTAGGAGGCTGGCTTAGTATATGGTGAACACTTATTTAAGTGAAGCACCCTGCACTAATCCAGACGACCCTTATGATGATTTTCACTAATCCAGACGACCCTTATGATGATTTTAGTGGTCTTAGACAACCATAGAAAGCTCTCTAAGTGGTAGCTGTGGAGAGCAGCCGTCAGGCTTAGTCCCGAAGGAGTGTAAAGCAGCTTGTTTTACCAGTACTAATCATATAGTGTAGGTTAAGTGAAAAGGAACCACACAGTGTAGTTATAAAAATATGTATTTATTATAAACACTCATTAACACATTGAGATATCTCCTACCCGGAGATATAATCACAATACACACAATAATACTTCAACAGTAGAACAGGTAAGTAGAACAAATACACAGGGGTCTCCAGGGGGAGACCAAACCATGTACTAATAAAATGGAAAGCGAACCACAACTGAAGTTGATACTGGACCCAGAAGACTGAGAAGAGCTGGGGACCCAAGTGATAGAGCTCGATTTTGCTCTTTCATTTGTAGGGGTGCATTATAATCATGGGTAGTTCGCACCAACATATAATCCTTTGTCGTGTTAACATTTGGTTATTAGATTGTGTATTGTAATAACGTGCAAGGTGAAGTGTTAAGCATTGCTTTCCTGTAAGATGAAGAATTAACGTTGCAGTTACTTGTGTTTAGATGAAGTTTCACCATGTAAAAGTGCATTCCTAACTAATGAACGTTTTCAATATTAATGTGTTCATGTAACGTGTCAAATTTAACGATTTATATATGTGTGTGTTCCCTAAAGCTTATGTATTCTTATGTTGACCGAATTCGGTAGGCCTAAACGTGTATTTCTCCCTGTTCGCTCTTTTGTTAAGGATTGCTATTAGAATTCATGTGCATGTGGAATTTGTCTTTCTCACATTTCTGTTGCAGGTGGAAAAATTCATCCTTGTTAGTTAGAATAACGCTTTTGTTTTAGGAGTTAAGCTTAGGGAAGAGAAGATACATTTGAACAAGCGATACTGATAATGTTGGATGGTGTTCTTTCTCACCGGAGAAGGCCTGGGAATCAAGGTCATCGAGCAAGAGCCTGGGAGCACCGTTGCTGCATGGAAAGTTACCTACGAGGAGGTGTCGAGCTGGATGGGGTGATCACGTGATGTCATGATGGGCGTGACCTACGATTTTGTGATGGGGTTAGGGACAGAGTCCGGGGACTTCTGCTGTAACTTGAGTGGAGAGAGCATCTTAGAACAAGCTTTGTAGCTTTATGCTACTTGACCCATTCAACGTGAGTGTACTTCTTAGGAAGCTTTCACGTGCTGACACCTTTTCTGGAACGTGCCTGGGAAATGCTAAGTAGGGATGTCACGATAGTGGTAGTGTAGGGACAGACTAATGCTTTTCACTTACGAACCTCCAATGAAGAGAGCTATTGATGTCGGCGCAGTTATCTTCTGTGTACTGATATTGGAATTGGTCGTATTGTGCATGCTGCACCGTCTAAATTTCACTCGTAGATTTGTCTTTGTATTAGTGCCGATGTACTTTTACACCCTCGTTTTGAGGTGTTTGCATGTTCAACTTTTCTTGGGTTTGTAATAAACTTACTAACTTTGGATCTGGAGTCTGTGGTCCTTGAGTAACATGGGCGATTGTAATGGTAATGTATAATTGGCTAATGATTTTTCCTCCCCTCCACACTTTCAAGCAGGCAACAAAGAGCCATCGACCAGGGGTTCCAGAGTAAGTTTAGAACGTGGAACCCGGCTCCTTCAGTTGGTAGCAGAGTAGGATGTTGCCTCTTGAAGTGAGGGGAGAATCTAGAAAATTCTAGAAAGATTTAGACCCATAGAGCCCCAAAGAAAGAGAGCCCAGGGATCGAGAGCGGAGAATGACGGACTTTGGCGGAGACCGACGGAGATTGACGTTGTGGTGAGAACAGCAGTGAACGGTGGACTGAGTATGAATAGGGATGTGTTGTGTGTTAGATTGCGTGAATGATTTGATTGTGTGATGTCTTGCGGAGTTGGGATGAGAATCGAGTGAATGTGGTTTTGGGCCGGACGCGCGTGGTCCATGAGTTTCGTTTTGTTTTGATTATCAGCCTCAAGAGTAGCCGAAGATCCCGGGATATATTTATAGTGTAGAAAACACAGATTTGTTGTAATTGTCTGACCATTGGTTTGTTGGAAAGTTGTGAAGTGCCACCGACAACCCACCTGAGACAGGGAACTTTGTGTGAGTGGATTTGTTAGAATCGGGTGGAAAGCCTCGTGCGCAGAGGTGGACTACAGCGATTCGAGTGGCCAGTGTAGGTCGAGGGTCACAGTGCATGAATGTTCTTGAGTGAGTGAATTCTATCGATCTTTTAGTAAGGCAGACAATTACCTGTTTCTATGATTGCGAGAGTGAATGCGTAAGGTGAGATTGTGAAGGAGGGTGAACCGCTGTGAGGGGGAAAAGTGACGCTGGAGTGTGCGGTGCTGCGATAGGTCAGTTGGTGTAACGCTGCACTGGGATTGGTTGGTTGTCATCAGAAAGTTGAACGAGGAAATCTTGTCAGTGGAAATAATTTGGTTTAATCATGCAGTGCTATAAAGTATTACAAGATCTTTGTAGGGGAGATAGAGGAGTGGTAACTCGAGTGGGTGAGGAAGCACCGCCCGAGGATACCCCAGTACACTACATGTCCACGAATGCAGGTCTCCATACTATAGTCTGACTCAAAATTGACACAAGATTACTGAAAAGGAGGGAGATTTGGCCTTCTCAAGTTACAGTTCATTTCGATTGGAGGTATTATATCATTCGAGGGGAGTGATGTCATCATTACGGCCCCCACCTAGACCAACACAGTTTGAGGCATTAGATGCTTGGATGCGAGCAGCTTAGGTGAAGAATAGGGAAAAATGTCCGGGAAAGATGAAAAAGGCGATGAAGGCATATCAGGATGAGCGATAGGATGCATAGTTGAAAAGGTGGAGAGTAGACACCATTAAGGAAGAGAGATTGTACCCACTATTAGTGAATAAAGGAGACGCTCAGAACAGGAATATAGATGATGAGAGTGACACTGATGACACCATGTTAGATAGATTGTTAGAAGAGCGTCCTCCACCATACATTCCAAATTCGGAAGAAGGAAGACGAGCAAATGCAGCGAGCACAGAAGGAATGGTAGTGCCGCAGACAGACCCTAGTGCGAGAGTAGTGGGGAAGATTTAACAAGGGCAGAAGGAATAGGGATCTTGGAAGTGCAGAGATGAGTGGAGTCAATGCTGCTATGCCGTTACCAGAAGCCCTTACGGTACCGGTCACCATTGGACCTGTAGTTTCAGTGTATGACCCAAGTTTAGGGGAAAGCAGTTGTCAGCCACAGACAGGGCTGGGGGAGAGAGTCAGCTCAGAGGGAAATGCAACGATGGATGGAAATGGTACATTTTCGGTGCTTGTGGAAGCTAGTACCCCATTACCAGCAACCGCGGACCCTTCGAGGGTGCGTGTTGGGTCTAGTACAATACGATCAGTGTCACTAGTAAATTCCAATTCAGATTTGAGGATGTGGGAAGCTCCAGTTAGAGGACCCATGGGAAGGATATCATAAGTAGGTACCGATCAGGGAGTTTCCGGAGATTAGCATGTCTCGCAGACTACAGTAGCAGGAAATCGCCAGAGGAGTCAGAGCAGTGAACGAGAAGGACGGAGTAGCGTGTCGAGTCAGGGAACAATCAAGGCTGTAGTAAAGGCCAAATTGTTAGACGTAGTGAGGCTGAAAGCAGAGGCAGACGAGATAATCAGCGGAAGCCTACCTATGCAAAGGATAGAACTTTATGAGCAGGATGAGCTGCTGTTCGTGGCGAAGGATGTTACTAATAAGGCAAGGCGGGCGCATGAGAAACTGACAGAAGTGGCCCAGAAGTATGATGTAGATTTGTCCAAAACGAAAATGTTACAGGGAAGTCATAGGTTAAATTATAGTGACCAGGAATTGGAAGAGAAAAGGGTCACAGGTTTGAAAACACACATTCGAGAATTGGTTGTAGGGATATCCGCATGGAGCATTCTTGACAAGTGGGAAGAAAGATGGTCAAAGAAAAGGATTGTCAGGAAAGGGATAGGAGGTACGCCGCCTCCGGGAGGAGGGACAACAGGAGTAGAGGCTTACAAATTGCAAGAGGTACCAAGCGGAGGGTATGTGTATGTGCCTTGGAGCAGCGGTGATTTGGCAGCATTTACAAACGATTTTCCTCGGCTGAGGGAGAAACCTGCTGAATGGTACAAAAAAGTTGATTGCTTTGTGAAAATCCCAAAGGTGTTGTGGATTGATTTGAACACGCTATTTGATATTGTGGTCCCTAGTGATTTGTGGTCTGTTTGTAAAATCGCTGTTGATTGGCCGTCTGCTGAAGCAGACAGAGACCCCATAATACATGGTCCTTCACCTTTGGTCATGAAAAACTTTGAGCAGGTAATCACATGGTTAGAGTCTAAGATTGCCCCACAGGATATTGATTGGGTTAATATAGATTGAACCACCCAACAGCCCAAGGAATCAGTACATGCTTATTATGAAAGGCTCTTGCAAGCCTTTAAGCAGTACATTGGGTTGGATACTCTAGACCCTAAGGATATAGAACAGTTTGTTTCCAAGTTTGTGTTGGGACTGAGACCAGAGATTAGTTTTATGATCCAACAGCATTTGATCTGCTGGCAAAATAAATCTGTGGATGAAATCCTGCGGTATGCCAGATCTGTAGCGATGAGGTGGATTCTAAGCATAGGAAGATAAAGGATAAACTGATGCTGGTTCAGATGAGGAACGCAGATAGGGTAGAACAAGCACAGACGAGCGGAGGAACTTTGGGTCGAAAGCAGGGAAATAGTCATGGAGGGACCCAGAACGTGTCAACTCACGTGGGACAGGGAAGAGGGAGAGGAATAGATCCCAAGACAGGAGTGGATGTTGGTACTCTAAAGAAGACCACTGCTTGTCATTATTGTCACAAAATCGGGCATTAGAAGCGCGAGTGGCGAGAAAATCAGTTCCAGGATGAGGAGATTGTGCAAGCACCTGATGTTATAAATACTGTGACAAGACCCAGATCTGTCAATTGGGGGGTCCGAATCAGCAAGTACAGGTACCTCAACCTCCAAGAATTTCACAGGGTAACATCAGATAAAGATGCCCTTCATCGAAACTCTAGATGGGTTTGATCCAGACCCACTACAATGACGGTGCTTGAGGGGGGAGGAAGACTGTACCCTTGAAGCAGTCTTGGAGGTAGACCAGAGGAGACCGTAAGTGGAGGCAGATGTGGACGGTCATCCCATTACATTCTTGATTGATACTGGTGCTACCCGTTCTACTGTGAGGTCTGCAGTAGTCCCAAACCTACCCCTCTCGGGACAATCGATCCAAGTTGTAGGAGTCGCTAATAGGAAAAAGACAAATCTGTTGACAGGTGAGATACCTGTAAGAATAGGAACATTTCAGGATCAACACCAGTTTGTGGTGTGTGACTTGAGTCCAGTCTGTTTGTTTGGACGTGACCGCTTGTGTAAGCTGAATTGTACCATCTATTGCATGCCCAAAGGAGTAAAATTGCAGACTAATGATGATGACATTGAATTCAAACTGGCGAACCAGAATCTCTGTGTGGAGATGTTCCCTGTGCTAACGGTGGATGACCTGCCATATGATTTGAGAGACGTTGTCTCTCAGGTGGTGTGGGTTTTCACGGGAGAAGAGATAAGATTGATTCGAGGGGTTGAGCCAGTTAAGATACAGATCAAGCCAAATGCTGAATTGCTGAGAACGCCCAGTACAACCTGACCCCGGAAACGGTGGCAGGAATTACACCTGTGATTGAGTCAATGATCGCGCAAGGCATTCTGAAAGAGATCATAGGAAGCCCGTGCAATTCACCTATAATGGAGTTGCAGAAGCCGAGTGGCAAGTACAGGATCGTGCAGGACCTGCGAAACGTCAACACGATTGTGATTCCATGTTGTCTTGTGGTACCAAATCCATCTGTGATCCTATTTCAAATCCCTTGTGAGGCTGAATGGTTCACTGTGATTGACCTATGCCAAGCATTCTTCTCGATACCCTTACACGAGGAAAGCCAATTCTTGTTCGCATTCCGGCTGGGAAATTGTGTATTAACGTGGTGTCGTATCCCACAAGGGTGTACTGAGAGTCCATCGATTGTTAATCAGATTCTGAAGAAGACCCTTGAGAGTCTAGTACTGCTGCAGAGTTCAGTACTCGTGCAGTACATTGCTGACCTCCTGATTGCCTCAGAGACTGAGGAAGCTTGTAGGGTTGACACCATTGCTCTGTTAAACCACCAGGCAGAAAATGGGCACAAGGTGTCTCCGAGCAAACTACAGTACTGTTTGCCTGAAGTCCAGTATTTGGGTCATCGCATTGAGAAAGACAAGAGAAAGGTGTCAGCAGACCGCATTGAGGCAATCATGAAAATGAATGCGCCTACTGCGCAAAAGGAAGTCCAGATGTTCTTGGAAATGGTTGGTTACTGCCGACAGTGGATTACCAACTTTTCATTGAAGGCGAAGCCTTTACAGAGATTGATGCACAAGGATGTGAGTGATCCGGTACCATGGGACAACGACTGTCTGGTTGCCTTCTTGGAGCTGAGAGAAAGCCTATGTCGCGCTCCTGCTCTAGGAATACCTGATTACAACAAAGCGTTTTCGCTAATTTGCTGCGAGTGGAAGGGTTGTGCACTGTCTGTACTCAAGCAAGACACATGTGGGTGTCCATAGACCAGTGGCCTATTTCTCAGCTACATTAGACCCTGTAGCTTCAGCATTGCCCGGATGTCTCAGATCCGTTGCCGCAACCAGTGTCAGCATTGAAAGGTGTGAAAGCATTGTGATGGGTCATCCTCTTACTGTCAATGTTCCACACTTAGTTGAGCTTCTGATGACGAAAACCAAAACACAGCATTTGACCAATAACAGGCTCACCCGTTATGAGCAGGTTATTCTGTCCTCGGAGAACGTCACCTTGAAAAGATGTTCTGTGTTAAATCCTGCTACTTTGATGCCAATTCCAAATGTTGAAGGGGAAGATTGTGAGGACCATGACTGTCTGGATGTGACTGAATTTTGTACCAAACCAAGACCCGACATTGTTGATGAACCTCTGCCTGAGTCAGACCAAGTCCTTTTTGTTGATTGTTCATGTCTAAGAGAGAATGCGGGTTAGCTGAGAGCAGTGTTTGCTGTCTGCACCTTTTCTGTAGTTGTGGAAGCTGCTTGTTTACAGTGAGTACACTCCGCACAAGTAGCTGAAATCATTGCTTTGACACATGCATGCCTTATTTCTGATCAAATCCGAGTCACCATTTACACCGACAGCCAGTACGAATTCAGTGTGGTTCATGATTTTGGACAGCTATGGTCATAGAGGGGGTTCTTAACGTCATCAGGATCTACTATCAGAAATGGGGAATATGTGAGACAACTGTTGGAAGCTTTGCAACGACCAAGGAAAGTAGATGTGGTAAAATGTGCTGCTCATGGGAAGGGGGAGGATTTCATCACCATGGGCAACAGGTATGCAGAGGAAGTTGCACGCTTTTGTGCCGTACATGGTTGCATTTTCAATGGGGATTATTCAGGAGAGAACACAGAGAGAACCGAGCTCAGCATGAAGTTAGCCATAGCGGACACTTGGGATGAGGTCAAGCATCTGCAGAGAGAAGTGTCAGACCAAGAAGAAGCTGGTTGGATCAAAGCAGGTTGTGAGAAAAGAGATGATGGCATTTGAGTTTCAATAGATGGTAGAGCATCATTGCCGGATTGTTTACTGAGCCCTATGGCGAGGCAGATTCATGGAGCAGTTCACATTGGGAGAGATGCCATGGTGCGAGTGTTCAGGCAAACATGGTTTAACCAAAGGTTTCGTGTGTTTGCTGAAGCGGTATGCCACAGGTGTGTTACGTGCCAACAGATGAATGCTGGAAAGAAAATGGTGGTTGCTTTGAGTCACATTGGGAAGTCGGGGGGTCCTTTCAACAGAATCCAGCTTGACTTCATAGAGATGCCTAGGTGCAATGGGCTGAGGTACATCTTGGTTGTGGTGTGTGTCTTTTCACTATGGGAAGAGGCATATCCAACTAGAAGGTATGATAGTCTCACAGAAGCTAACCTGTTACTTAGGGAACTTATTCCGCGCTTCGGATTTCCAACTTTATTGGAGTCGGATAGAGGAACTCATTTCCACAGTGAGATTATGAAGCTGTTGTGTACCGCTTTACAAGTTGATCAGAGATTGCACTGTAGTTACAGACCAGAGGTGTCTGGCATGGTGGAGCAGATAAATGGGACTCTCAAGATGAGAATGGCGAAAGTGTGCTCTTCAACGTCTTTGAATTGGCTAGATGCGTTGCCTTTGCTGCTAATGAGCTTGCATAGCATTCCAGATAGGAGAAAAGGACCCTCGCCACACGAAATATTGATGGGGCGGTAGATGCGCTTTGAATTGGCTAGATGCGTTGCCTTTGGTGCTAATGAGCTTGCATAGCATTCCAGATAGGAGAAAAGGACTCTCGCCACACGAAATATTGATGGGGAGGGAGATGCGCTTGCCAGCTGTGCCATCCACAGCGTTGATAAACATCACAGATGATTTGATCCTTGATTATTGCAAGGGACTGGCTGACGTGGGCTGTTCTGTGTCTCACCAGGTTGAAGCTGCTACCGCACCGACCTCAAAGGACCTCTGTCATGAGCTGTGTCCAGGTGACTCGATATTGGTCCGGAAGCATGTGAGAAAGAACTGTCTTGATACCCGTTGGCGAGGTCCGTACTAGGCCTGGGCGGTGAACTCTGCTGCGTTCGCGGAGTTTGCTGAGTTTTCTGCACTCTCGAGGAGTGCAGAAAACTCCGCTTTGCGTAGTGCAGCAGAGTTTTTTCCCTGCTCCTGTTCGTGAACGGTAAGTACGCGAGCGCGAGCTGCCGCTCAGGTAGAATTTCTACCGGAGCGGCAGGAACACCAGCGCGAACAGCAGTTCGCACTACACTCCGCCACTTGCGAAAGTTCGCTGAGTTTTTTTGTAACTTCGCAGAGTTCCGCGTAGCAAAAATCCACAAAGTACGCCCAGGCTTAGTCCGTACCAGGTGATTTTGGTGACAAACGCAGCTGTGAAATGCGGAGGCTTCCCGAACTGGATTCACGCCGCTCATACCCGCAGACTTTCAGGACCCTCGAAAGAAACAGCTCATCTTCCAGAACAAAATCCAGCCGTGGTTGCGAGGCCACTGGAGAGGGCAAGCCAAGCTGTGGGGGTTTCTGCCGAGGCTGGTTACCCACCAGGTCGAGCTGAGGGGGTCACACTACACAAGGCCCAGGTATTGACTCTGAGGTAGATGGTAACGTTGCAAGTGGTATAGAGTCAGACTCAGCTGAAGAGACAGGTGTGGGAAGGCGTGGAGTACAAAGGAGGAGAGCAGAAGTCGCAAGAGAATTGTGGCCTGTGAGACAGAAGAGGCAGAACTTTAGACTTGTACCTGAAAGAGACCATGCTCCCGTATCTGAAACACCCGAATCAGAACTGAGTGACACAGAGCAAGCACAAGGGGGCTTGAGAATGTTGAAGAGAGTAAGAGTACCGTGCCAGAGATACGCTGCCCCGGAGTGGACTTATCTGATTACAGATGCCAGGAACAGTAAGGTCCGGGAGGCTGAGATGCGGACGAGTGATGCACGGAGCTTCAGTACTGATAATTGAGATAGAACTGTTGGTCCCTGGAGTAAAAGCTAATGGAGTTATGACATTGACTGTTCCAGATCCTCCAAGATTGAGAGGCTTGCGAAGCCTGATTTTGCAAGATCTTTAGTTTCCGACTTTTGTGTATCAGCAACCAGCTCAGGAGATTGCAGCATTCCGCCTTGAACGTTTACAGCGTGTCATTGACAAAATTGGCTCTTATAGCATATGTCAACTGAACTGTGAATTGTATATAAAAGTTTTCTAAAGAAGATAACCTAGGCCCGAGTGTACGAAGAAGAAAATTAGGGATCTTTCCGTAGAAGAAGAAAGAGGGCTAGGGAAGTCTTTGAACTGTGTAACTAATTGTGCAACAAACTGAAGACTGCTTCCACGACTTTAGGGAACTGTGTATGAACTTTGTTGACCAGCAGTGAGAGGCAGAGAAAGAGACTTTGCATTGATCCTCTTGCTGTGGCAACCTAACTTGTTTAAAGATGGAGTCTGGAAATCCGAACCATAGAGCAAAGTGTGTAATAGGTACTCTTGTAGGAGTGATCGTAGTTATAGCAGTAGTTATTATCATGTCTGTTAAAAGTTCACACAAAGCAGAAGTTGATGGGGTAGGAGTACAAGGGACATCCACACCTACCACTTCTATCACAAAAGAGGGTACATTAGGAGCTGATAGTGCTATGATTGATCAAGATAGTCGCTTGTTGCATGTAGATTTGTCAAAAGGTGATTATACGTTGAATGCTTATGCGAAGCTGTTGCATGAGTATGTAAATACGATGGATGTGAGAGATTGTTATGTGTGTATGCAGTTACCAGCATCGGTTGAGGAGGGTATCAGATACCACCACCTGTCTCTGACATATAGTATTACTTGTAGCTTATTGCTTAGCATGTTCTATTGTAAGGGCCATTATGAATACTATTTCTCCAATTACGATGTGGTGCTTTCAGAAGTTCCGGCTTACAAGCACCTGAATAAGTATGATTATTATAAGCAAGAGGAGAGGATGCAGAAGTACTTCATACCTATGGTTACATTAGACACGGCTTATGCACATAGACATAATTTGACATGTATGTTGACTGACATAGAAAAGAAGTTTGTAGATCAGGTTGAAGATAGACATAGGACATTAGCAGTTAAGCCTAACAATAGAGAGGGAAAATTTGAGTGGACCAAGGAGGAGTTAGCACACAAAGCTAAAGGGAGTTACAGTCCTTTGTGGGACAGAGTGTGTGTGATCACATTTTCACAATTGAAGCGACTGCAAAGAAATTCTTAAGGATGCGGTACAAGTGGTGCCGAATGTGTACTTTGTGTGTGGGAGAAATGCGTATGTTCGATTGCCACCGAATTGGTATGGCACGTGTTATGTGGCTGTTGTGTTTCCCAAGATATATCACGTGGATGATTTGGGACCTTTGGAAGGAAAGCAGTCCCATAGAGAGAAGCATGGTACACGTGCAGGAGAGATTATTGGAGATGTGTTTAGAGCAATGATACCAAGTTTGGGAGTTGTTTTGAACGACATCAAGATTAGAAGGTTATTAACTATTGTGGATAAGTTGTCAGCAAATACAGCTCAGTCTTTGTTACTCGTGGATGGAGAGATGGCCCCCATAAGAGCTACGGTGATGCAAAACCGTCTTGCTTTAGATGTGTTGTTAGCAAAGGAAGGCGGAGTCTGTAAAATGCTGGGGGTTCAAAAGTGCTGTACTTATATCCCAGATCATAGTAAGGATCTGAGGAAGTATATAAGTAACATTACTGAGATACACCATGAGATACATGATTTGGCAACAGAGGGAATTTGGGATAAAGTTGGGAAAGGATTTGTAAAGGTTGGAAGTTGGTTTGCAAATCTTGGGAAGGGATTTCTTGGTTACATCTTGAAGCCAATAATAATAGCTGTGATTTGTGTCATCCTTTTGCTGGGAGCGATAAGAGATTATAAGTGGCATAAATAAAGACAGGTTGAGAATTCTCTTAGGCAGCGAGAGAGGAGAATGGAGAGACTGCAGGACAGTCACTATGAGAATCTCAAGACCCTAGAGAAGTTTCGACAGGGAAGACTGGCTACAACGTCTGTTTAGGTCAGTTCTTTCTACAGAGACATGAAAAGGATTATGATGACACTAGTCATCAGAGGGGTACTGATAGAGCGCAATTTTGCTCTTTCATTTGTAGGGGAGCATTATAATCATGGGTAGTTCGCACCCACATATAATCCTTTGTCGTGTTAACATTTGGTTATTAGATTGTGTATTGTAATAACATGCAAGGTGAAGTGTTAAGCATTTCTTTCCTTTAAGATGAAGAATTAACGTTGCAGTTACTTGTGTTTAGATGAAGTTTCAACGTGTAAAAGTGCATTTCTAATAATGAACGTTTTCAATATTAATGTGTTCATGTAATGTGTCAAATTTAACGATTTATATATGCGTGTGTTCCCTAAAGCTTATGCAATGTTCTTATGTTGACCGAATTCGGTAGGCCTAAACGTGTATTTCTCCTTGTTCGCTCTTTTGTTAAGGGTTGCTATTAGAATTCATGTGCATGTGGAATTTGTCTTTCTCACATTTCTGTTGCAGGTGGAAAGATTCATCCTTGTTAGTTAGAATAACGCTTTTGTTTTAGGAGTTAGGCTTAGGGAAGAGAAGATACATTTGAACAAGCGATACTGATAATGTGGGATGGTGTTCTTTCTCACCGGAGAAGGCCTGGGAATCAAGGTAATCGAGTAAGAGCCTGGGAGCACCACTGCTGCATGGAAAGTTACCTACGAGGAGGTGTCTAGCTGGATGGGGTGATCATGTGATGTGATGATGGGTGTGACCTTCGATTTTTTGTTGGGGTTAGGGACAGAGACCAGGGACTTCTGCCATGCCTTGAGCATCTTACAACGAGCTTTGTAGCTTTATGCTACTTGACCCTTTCAATGTGAGTGCACTTCTTAGGAAGACTTCACGTGCTGACACCTTTTCTGGAACTTGCCTGGGAAATGCTAAGTAGGGATGTCACGATAGCGGCAGTGTAGGGACAGACTAATGTTTTTCACTTACGAACCTCCAATGAAGAGAGCTATTGATGTCGGCGCAGTTATCTTCTGCGTAGTGATATTGGAATTGGTCGTATTGTGCATGCTGCACCGTCTAAATTTCGGTCAGAGATTTGGCTTTGTATTAGTGCCCATGTACTTTTACACCCCTGATTTGAGGTGTTTGTATGCTCAACTTTTCTTGGCTTTGTAATAAACTTACTAACTTTGGATCTGGAGTCTGTGATTCTTCAGTAACATGGGCGACTGCAATGGTAATGTATAATTGGCTAATGCTTTTTCCTCCCCTCCACTGGCGAAGAAGATGAAAGAGTCCGGTGGAATCCAAGGGTGGATTCTTGAAGAGGAGTACTTGCAAACAGAGGGGACAGAGTCTATGCCATTCGGGAGTGACCAGGAGGCCCGGAAGACTAATGACCACCGATGAACAAAGATGCAGGAGAGTCGACGGTGCCCTTGTCGCTGTAGCTGTGAGGACCAGGTGACGCTGTGGAAGACCAGGAGCTGTTCACGAGCTGTCCCACATCGAAAGTCGAGAGCCAGGAGGTCGGTGTCCGGCGGGAGCACCAACAAGCCTTGGCAGTAGCACAGACGAGGAAAATTAAGAAGGTGCAGTGTTGGGACCAGCAAGGTCCAAAGGACTCACCAAACACAGGAGAGTCAGAGCAGGCCCCGAGCAAGCAGGGGAGCCCACTGGAACCAAAGAAGACCCTCCACAGGACCCACAGGCCAAAGGCACAGGAGTCGCAAGAGGACCTCGTGCAGCTCACCAAGAATGCAGGCCAACGGTGCAGAGGATGCGGTGAGGAGAAGATCTTGGTAGCAGGAGATGCTGGAGGCTGGAGCTTCTTGGAGCCCGAAGCTCTCTGGAGAAGAGAGTCAACAAGCCTTGGCAACGGCAAGTTGACGCGGTGTACAGGGGTACTGCTCCAGCGGTTCCAACAAGAGATACTGGCTTCAAACTTGCAGAGAAGACAGTGCGGCCTCGAGGGAGTTGCAGAACCACCACCTGTGTTGCTGAGCCTTTCGGAGTCCGTAGGACATCAGGAGCAGCAGACCGGTCAGCTTAGTTGCAGTGCCCTCAGATGCAGGGAAGTGACTCCTTCACTCCAAGGGAGATTCCTTCTGGTGTTTTTGATGCCCACAGGCCTGGAGAAGAACCTGGATGGAGCACAGGCACAGACAATCCAGAAGACTGGCAGGACAACGAGACCAGGAGCAGCAGGAGTCTTCCAGATGCAGTCTTGGTTCCCAAAGCGGAGTCCAACGTGCCCAGACGATTGAAGATGAAGTGGTTTTGGATCTGATTCTTGTCCCACGACGAATCTGAAGAGCCACCCACAGGTAAGCCCTTAAGTACCCTAGGGAAAGTGTTGGGACGATTCGGGGATCCCTCCCAGAGTAGGGGCTGGACAGAGGGAAGGATGCTTTCATGGCCTTTGTCCAGTTTCACACCAGAGCGGGAACCAACGGCTCCCTGAACTAGTTCCAACTGGAGTATGCGAGGAGGGCACCAAATGTGTCCTTCAGAGCAGTCTGGTGGTGCTGGCAAGCGCCCCCAGCCCAAAACACTACGTCCTGTCTGGGAGGTGGTTACACCTCCCTGTGACAGGAAACCTATTGTTCTACCTTTCCCTGCTCGAGCCTGACTCAGCAGCAGGAGGGCAGAATTGTGTCTGTGGTCGGCAGCCACACTAGCTTGTTGTTTGACCCTGTAAGGCTGGTACTGGGAATACAGGGGGCTTCCTAGGGTAGACCCCCCCCCCCCAGTACAAGGGATCCTACATCGAACACTGTAATCGGTGTTGGGTAGGATCCCAACATGTTTGATACCAAAAATGACCGGTTTCGGTGCAGCCAATATATAGTTAGACATCTCGTAATTGACTTGATGTCCACTATATGTATAAAATGGCTAACCACACTTACAAAGCTGGGAGAATTGACTCTTAGGTTTGTAGGGGGTGTCCTGCTCATGCAGGGCACCCTCACACTTATAACCAAGCTCCCGGCCTTCAGGATTGAAAGGCCTATCTTAGGGGTGGCTTATAGGTTTTAAGTGCAGTAACCTCAGATATAAGGAAACATATATCTGTTGTGAGTAGTACTAGCACCAGCTCACACAGGCTGCAATGGCAGGCCTGTAGTCACAGTATGAGTGATCTCTCATTGATGGCATAATACATGCTGCAGCCCATGGGAGACCCCTGGTGTACCTATGCCATGGGGACCTTAGTACCATATACTAGGGACTTCCATGAAGCCAGCCTTCCAGAGCCTTAACAGCATTGTCTATAAAATCAACCCAGTCTTAAGTGTGTGCCTTCTGAGTATCCCTGAACTTAACCCCGTACTGTTCAGTGGTTAAGCCAAACCCATCTATGAGGGCACTCTTCAAAACTGAGTAGTTGTCAACATCCTCTTCTCTAACAGTGAGGAGCTTGTCTCTACCTTTGTTAACAAAGGAGAGCCACAGGACAGATGGCCACTGCTGTTGAGGGACCTTCTGAACTTTACAGGTCCTTTCAAAAGCAGTGATCCATTTATGGATATAATCCCCCTCCTGATAAGGAGGGACTATCCTGCTCAGGTTCCTAGTATCAAAGGAATTTTCCCTGAATCTAGGGACACTAGTGCTGCCACCATGGGACTCTAGTCCCAAATTCTTCCTAGCCCTCTGGAATTCCAGGGTCTCTTTATCAAGGGCCAACTGTTCTTGCCTGAGCTTGATTCTAACTCTCTCAAATTTTATCAGGTGGTATTCCCTCTCTAAAGAGTCCTCTCTCATGCTAGAGATGGCGATCCCTATGGAGTTTCCAGAAGCATTGGAATTCACAGAGGAGGACCTAGATCTCCCCTGTATTCTCTGCACCCTTCCAGGAGGGACAAAGGTGGACCTACCTCTAAGGACACCCTCTGTCTCATCTGTACTGTTCCCTGGGGGATCAGAGTTCACCAAGGTGGAGTCATCAGACTCCTCCTGATCATGCTTAGTATTAGGGTCACTAGGGGTAACCCCTCCTGAACAATCTTCTGGAGCATCCCCACCCACTTAGTCCTGTTCCTCTGACCTATCAGGATTCTGGTGTTCATCTAGGATAAGCAGCTCTAAGAGATGCTTAGTGGTGGGGTTACTACCTGTCTTTAACTTCCTAGAGGTACACAGGGTCCTCAGTTCCTGGAACGTAAGACCACTGTATCTAGTAAACTGAGAACCATTGGGTTCCATAAGTAAAGACATGGTGTCTAGGTGTAGTGTGGTGTTGCACCTACCTACCCAAGTGGAAACTAAACTTCCTAAGTTTGGAGAAAGGGTTGTGCTATGCCCTTAACAACCAATCTAAAAGTTCAGTAGAACTTACTTGTCTAAAAAATATTATATCTGCCTAATGCTAGTGATGGTTTCTCAATTAATCCACACCTAGAATTGCTGGTAAAACTGTGCAGGCTTAAATCCCAAACGCTGCACACCAATGTAGGAGGCTGGCTTAGTATATGGTGCACACTTATTTAAGTGAAGCACCTGCACGAATCCAGACAACACTTATGGTGATTTTAGTGGTCTTAGACAACCATAGATAGCTCTCTAAGTGGTAGCTGTGGAGAGCAGCCTTCAGGCTTAGTCCAGAAGGAGTGTCAAGCAGCTCGTTTTACCAGTACTAATCATATAGTGTAGGTTAAGTGAAGAAGAACCACACAGTGTAGTTATAAAAATATGTATTTATAATAAACACTCACTAACACATAGATATATCTCCTACCCGGAGATATAATCACGCTACACACAATACTTCAACAGTAGAACAGGAAAGTAGCACAAATACCCAGTGCTCTCCAGGGGGAGACCAAACCATATACTAAAAAAGTGGAATGCGAACCGCGACCAAAGTCGAGACTGGACCCAGAAGACTGAGAAGAGCTGGGGACCCAAGGAACCACCCAAGGTAAGTACCCAGGAACCCCACGGAGGACGTGTGCAGAGTGGAAACATGACCGCATGCTCAATACAAGTCAATGGGGAAGTCGCGTTGCAGTTTTCAAGAAGAAGAATCCTTCCCAGAGGACCCTGAAGAAACACAGTGGAAGATGGAAGATTGGAGAGTCACCCCACTCATGGATACCCCAGGAACCAGGATACCTACACCAGGGAAGCCGGGTGCATAGGTGTAAAGTGACGTCAGAAACCGCCGTAGACCACAATGGAGGACTTCAGTGAAGATGCCGCTGGCGAAGAAGGTGAAAGAGTCTGGTGAAATTCAAGGGTGGATTCTTGAAGAGGAGCACCCGCAAGCAGAGGGGACAGAGTCTATGCCACTTGAGAGTGAGCAGGAGGCCTGGAAGACCAATGACCACCGATGAACGAAGATGCAGGAGAGTTGACGGTGCCCTTGTTGCTGTAGCTGTGAGGACCAGGCGACGCTGTGGAAGACCAGCTGTCCCACATTGAAAGTCGAGAGCCAGGGGGTTGGTGTCCGGCAGGAACACCAAAAAGCCTTGGCAGCAGCAACAGACGAGGAAAACGAAGAAGGTGCAGTGTCGGGCCAGCAAGGTCCAAGGGACTCACCATACACAGGAGAGTCAGAGCAGGCCCGAGCAAGCAGGGGAGTCCACTGGAGCCAAAGAAGACCCTCAAGAGGACCCACAAGCTGAAGGCACAGGAGTCTTAAGAGTACCTCGAGCAGCTCACCAAGAATGCAGGCCCAGGGTGCAGAGGACGCGGTGAGGAGATTATCTTGGTAGCAGGAGATGCTGGAGGCTGGAGCTTCTTGGAACCCGAAGATCTCTGGAGAAGAGCATCAACAAGCCTTGGCAATGGCAAGTTGACGCGGTGCACAGGGATACTGCTCCAGTGGTTCCGACGAGGGATACTGGCTTCAAACTTGAAGACAGTGCAGGCCTCGAGGGAATTGCAGAACTACCACCTGTGTTGCTGAGCCTTTCGAAGTCCGTAGGACATCAGGAGCAGCAGACCAGTCAGCTTAGCTGCAGTGCCTTCAGATGCAGGGGAGTGACTCCTTCACTCCAAGGGAGATTCCTTTGGGTGCCTTTGATGCCCACAGGCCTGGAGAAGAACCTGGATGGAGCACAGGCACAGACAACGCAGAAGACTGGCAGGACGACAAAACCAGGAGCAGAAGGAGTCTTCCAGATGCAGTCTCGGTTCCCAAAGCGAAGGTCAACAAAGTCCAACGTGCCCAGACGGTTGAAGATGAAGTGGTTTCGGATCTGAATCTTGTCCTACGACAAATCTGAAGAGCTACCCACAGGTAAGCCCTTAAGTACTCTAGGGAAAGGGTTGGGACGATCCAGGGATCCCTCCCAGAGGAGGGGCTGGACAGAGGGGAGGATACTCCCAAGTCCTTTGTCCAGTTTCGCGCCAGAGCTGGAGCCAGCAGCTCCCTGAACTCGTTCCAACTGGAGTATGCCAGAAGGGCACCAAATGTGCCCTTCAAAGCACTCTGGTGGCACTGGCCAGCGCCCCCACCCCAGCCCAATATACTAAGTCCTGTCTGGGAGGTGGTTACACCCCCCTGTGACAAGGAAGCCTATTGTTCTACCTTCCCCTGCTTGAGCCCGGCTCAGCGGTAGGAGGGCAGAATTGTCTCTGTGGTCGGCAGCAGCACTAGCTTGCTGTTAGATCCTGAAAGGCTGGTACCGGGAATACAGGGGGGCTCCCTAGGGTAGCCACCCCAGTACATGGGATCCTACATCCAATACTGGAATCGGTGCTGGAGTAGGATCCTACCATGTTTGATACCAAACATGACAGTTTTCGGTGCAGCCAATATATATTGAGACATCTCGTAATTGACTTGATGTCAACTATATGTATAAAATGGCTGACCGCACTTACAAAGCCGGGAGAATCGGCTCCTAGGTTTGTAGCGGGTGTCCTGCTCATGCAGGGCACCCTCACACTTACAACCAAGCACCCTGCCTTCAGTATTGAAAGGCCTACCCCTGGTGTACCTAGGCCCTGGGTACCTTAGTACCATATACTAGGGACTTAGAAGGGTACACCAGTAGCCAATTAGGAAGGTACCAAAGTGCTTACCATAGTCCAATTTAGGGAGAGAGCACAGTGACTGGGGTTCTGATTAGCATGATCCCAGTCAGACTAGTCAGAAAAACAGAATGACACCAGCAAAAAGTGGGGGTGACCATGAAAGCAGATCCTACTTTCCTAATCCCGCCAACCTATATGCACTCTGCCAGACAACGTGGGGCACATGTTATATACACAACATGAAATATATGCAGCAATGACTCGCCATTATGCATCACTCTACCAGTCCTCAGGGCAATGTGACGAGCAGCGACTATGCGCCTTTCAAGACTCAGTAAGTCTGCCCAAGGCAACCCCTCAACAATGTGAGACATTAGACGCTCCAATTTCCCCTGATGAAATTCGTGACGCAGTTGTAGAACTGGCGACAGGAAAAACTCCCGGCCGAATATTATAAGGCGTATGCTGCAACATTGGTTCTGCGCCTGTACACCCTTTACACTATGGCACTGGCGGAGCTGAGACTCCCCTCGTCAATGCGTGAGGCAAGCCTAGTGTCACTGCTGAAATCTGACAGGGACCTCGCAGACCTGGGCTCCTATAGACCACTAGCCCTCATAAATGCGGACTATAAGGTACTGGCGAAGATCCTAGCGGAGGGGACCAGCCCTCGTCCATGCGGATCAAAATGGGTTTGTGTCTTCTCGAAGCACCTCCTTAAACCTGAGGCGCTTCTTCAGAGTCGCCACATATTCTGCGTCCCACTGGCCACATTGGGGATGTCTAATATTAGACCTGGAAAAGGCCTTTGACTCCCTGGAATGGGAGTTTCTATTCGCCGCCCTAGCTCAATATGACCTTGGCGACATGTTCATTCGTATGGTTAGGCTGCTGTACAGTGATCCGACGGTACGGGTAAGAGCAGGCCCATATATATCTGAACCAATTTTAGTGCAAAGAGGGATCAGGCAGGGATGCCCGCTGTCTCCACTCCTCTTCTCGTGAGCCATAGAGCCACTAGTGGAGGCAATCAATACCGGAGCGGACTGGGACATCCCACTAGGGGATGGCACGCACAGGATTTCACTGTATGCAGACGACCTCCTGGCGTACATTGGAGATATCTGATCGATCTCTACGCGACTAGCACATACTTTAGGAGACTTCACCCTTTTGTCGGGGCTGAGAGTTAACACTGCAAAGTCATGTTTATATCCTTTCAATGAGACTTGCCGGGACCCGATGTATATACTTAATGGGGTATGTGTGCAATGGAAAGTTGACACCTTACACTACCTGAGTATACAAATATACAGTTAGTAGACGGACCTGCTGGATGGCAACCTGAGCAGAGCATTGACCGCCGTTGGCTCTCAAATATCTTTCTGGGGCATGTTCCCACTGTCAGTAACAGGCCGGGTGGCCCTCGCAAAGATGGTGATTCTTCTGCGGTTCCTATACTATTTCATAAACCTACCTCTATACATTCCTCCGCCTCTTTTTTTTACCCTCGAGACGACAATCAGAGACCTAATACGGGGTAGCTCGCGACACCGGGTGGCGATAAAGAAACTCTACTTGCCCACAGACCAGGAAGGCCTGGCAGCACCAAACATGGAACAGTATTACCTAGCGACACAACTGTAGTGGGTAGCAAGGTGGCTGGCTGATCGCCAGCTCTGTGATACAGCGACCACACAACTGCCCTGGTCCTTAACTGCCCTGACCAGGCTGTTTCACCCTTGAGCGAAGACAAGACCATCCGCGTCACTGCTGCTTAATGTGGCATACAGATTTTATCGCTGGAGCCTGTATATCACCCGGAGCGTGACGCCATATGCGCCTGCTTTACCAGTGGCCCGCTGCCACCTTACAGACACAGACCTACTGCACATGTTGTGGGAATGCCCCAACCTACAGGGATACTGGAGGGTGGTAGCAAGTGCCCTTTCCCAATGTACGGACCGCACCCTTCCCTTTGAGTGGAAGACCTATATTCTACACCTCTACTGTAGAAGCCAAAAACATAAAGTAACATCTTGTTTCCTAGATCTAGGAATTGCAGTGGCTAAGAGGCTGATCACCAGGAGATGGATGGCATCTGAGCCTCCTCACATATTGTTGTGGAGGCTCTCCATGCTGATATGGGCTAAAGCAGAGCGTGTTGCACTACGCTGAGAGGACACACTGGGTATTCGTAAGAAAGTCTCCACTTGCTACAAGCTGGGATGCGATATTGGTTGAGCTGCAAAACATTCACAGCACTGATAAAGACACACTGCCCTCGGCGAACAACAATGCCTCGGAACACACACTGGAGGGGGGGATAGACACTGACGGGGAAGTGGTTCTGAGTTAATGGCTGGCGGTCACTGTCGCACAATAGTTAAAGCCGACCTTAGGGCGCACACCAGATTGCCCTTACCAATGACAGCAAAGGCGACACATCATTTAAGGGGAGCAGGAAGAGCTCCAGTTTATCACACAATCACCTGTTATGTTTTATGTTGTCTCGTTTCATTATTTCCCGCCTCCCTTGTTAACAGACCTCTCTATGCAGTAGGCAAATACAGGGTCGAAACACATTATGTACTAAGATACTGAGGATCTACAGTTGACATTGATGGTCGGTGCGTGAGACACGTGCACATAGCAGATGCGCGTGGCCGATAGAGACATGGACCCATCATGTTCGCAGCTGTGTTGCTATATACTTACCATTAATGAACCAACCAAATGGCTGATACAAAAAAGTGATATATCCTGTGTGTCTGTATTGTTAACTAAAACTTAATAAAACAAATTCAAACAAAAAAGAGGTATTAATTACTCGACAGTGGAAAGAAGCAGCGCAAAAAAGTTGATGGAATGGGATTGGTAAGTGCCTTTAGTGCAAAGTTATGGCGGACACAAAAGACCACCTTATGCAAAAGTACAAATTATGTACAGTACAGAGACATATAGGAGCTGAATTAAAATGTGTTCTATGGAGTTAATGTCGAACATGGGTGCCAATTTCCATAAAAGAAGCCAAAATTTGCAGGAAGACGCTGGCCCTGACAGTTGATGCATAAGGCATGAATGAACAAAGCATATTCCATCGAAACGTGTAACTTCTGACCAACTGAAAGGGTAAAAAGGGCAATGGGATGATGTTTAGTAGCCGACTAAGAGCTTGCATTGAATTACCCACGATTGTAGCTGTAGGTACAATTCCACACCAGGCAGATCTTATTTGCATCAATGCGCATACCGGATTGATCTATCTTTTTAGGAAAACAAATGACGTAGTTACCCAGGGTTAATGATTCTTGTTTCATTTGCTAATTTGGACATTGTCAGACTGGCTGTCAAACCAATAAGAATGTGGTAGTCCTGCCTCTGTCAGCACCGCAGCAGCCAGCCCACTGAGAAAATTGCAGTCCCTAGGGACACAGCCTGTGTAGGAAAAGGGAAGGGAACACGCACAGACATGCTTACACAACACAGGCCCATGCAATGTCACCAGATTACACACTGCCATGAGGGCACACCACTCCTGTGGAAGGTCCGCTGTGCCAAACCTTGTCTGTGCACGACCCAAACATGTCAGCAGAACACTCCGTCAGTGAGTCAACAACCACAACACACAGAAGGCTCTGCTCACATCAGCCTGGGTACGGGGGTGTCACGTCAGTCATCTGCACACACACCAAACACGTGTCAAGCAAGTTGCACTGTATACACAGATGAGTCCTTCGACATTGATGTGCAAAACTGCATGTCCAGTGGAGCTGGGCACACAGTCAGGGAAATCGGAACATTGAACAGTGGTAAGCCCACCAGATGTGCATCAGTGTAAGACAAAGATGTTCATTTACAAATGCAAAAGGACATCCCTGTGTCAAATGCTGAACATTACACCCTCAGACTGTAGCAAAGGATGCCATAGATCCAGACTACAACAGGACACATATCCCATGGACCACATGGAGTCCATCACTGCAACACTTCATCGTCCTGATGTGAACACTATTACAACTGCAAATGCAGGATGCTACTCATCCACATCATGTACATCTAAAGAAAACCCAAAAGTAAACAAAAAGAGGCTTTATTCAGCAAATGTCAGGGTGAAAACGGAAGTCCAAAAGAAACTAAGGCCAATGGCCAGTCCAAAATCACAGTACCAACGGGGTGAGAAGTGACAACTGGTCACACATTGCTTGCCTGCACTGGTACGGTTGGGGGACATCACCCTTGGAGGGGCATACAAGGGGCAGGTCAGGCACCGCAGGGACAGGATCAGGGGATGGCAGAGTGAGGCAGTGAAGGGGTGGTGGGTGCAGGAGTGTCACCGGCAACTGCAGTGGAGGTGTCTGACTCAGGGGGTGCCGGCACCACCGTGGTACACAAGTCAGTTGGTGTGGGTGCCGCAACCACTGCAGTGGGCTTGACTGATGTAGTGGACTGGGTACCCACTGCAGTGCCCGAGTCAGACGTGGTGGTTGTGGACTCCACTGCAGTGCATGACTCCAAGGGAGTGGAAGGGTGGGCAGATGAGGTGGGCAGGACAGAGGGGGGACCCGGTCCCCACAACAGTGCCACTAACAGGCAGAGCGTCTGGGTTGGGGGTGGAAGAGCAAGTGGCAGGGGGGAGGGCCTAAGCAGTCTGGGGATGCGGTATCGGTGTGTGGGGAACCTGGGGCAGGGTGTGGCAGGGGAACCTGTGCAGTGGTGGCCTGGGGGATGGAGGAGAGAGACTGGGCGCTGGAGCTGCGTGGTGGTGGTGGGGTCTTGCTCTTCCTGCTCCGGGGGGACTTCCGAATGGGCTCCTGTGTCTGCCTGCGCCTGGGGGAGGGTGTCTGGGGGCGAGGGGCACTCCTCTCTGTGTGGGTGGACTTCCTCTTCCCCTGGTGTGCTGGGTCAGCAGGAATGGTGGGGAAGAGGCCGAGGTCACACAGGAAGACCTGCTGTGTAAGTGGGGTAGCAGGCAAGGCAAGGGAAGGGGTCTTGGAGGGAGAGGATTTGGAGGACTGCGGAGTGGATGTGGATGCCTGTGTGTGTGTGTGTTCCCCATCCCCTGTGTCTGTGGTATCAGTCCCCTGAGGATGCTTGTGTGCACGTCTTGCCTTGCTCTTGGGTGTGTCTGTGCTGCTCGTGTCTGTGTGTTTGGGTGACTGTGCAGGTGTGCATGTGCTTTGGACAGGTAGGGGGCAGGAAGTGTGGATGGGGCAGAGGTGGGAGGGTGAGGGACTGTTGGAGGAGGGACACTGCTGCCGTCAGGGAGGAGTCCATGGACCTATTGCTCCTCTGTAGGGCAGACATACCCGTCGAGATGCCCTCCATGAACGACACCAGCTGTGTCAACAGAGTGGTGTGTGCATGGAGGACACTCAGCATTGCTGTCTGCCCTACATGGAGCTGCCGAAGGAGGTACACAGACTCCTCACTCAGGGCAGCAGGGGCACAGGGGCAGGGGCTGCGGTGCCTGGCACGAAGGAGACACGCTCCCGAGCACGGGAGCCTCCACGGACCTCAGGAATGGGAGCCGATGGGAGGGCGGTGGTGGTGGTGGCGGGGCCAGACAGACTAGCTGGCCTTTGGTGGCTGCCAAGACCCGCCTCCACAAGGGAGTCATCCTCCGAGCTGCTGTGGTCCCCAGCTGAGGTGGATGGTGCTGAGGACTCCTCGGTGTGGCTCCCCTCGCCCTCCGTGCCACTGGGTCCCTCTGACCACTCGTCCGATGCTGACCCAGTCTGACTCCGCTGCTCCTCCTGGTCCGTGGAGCTGTCCCCTCCTGTGGCCGTGGATGTATCTGCAAACAATTAGGGAAACAGACAAACATCAGTCACCTACACTGACCGCACACACCACAGTGAGTACAGCACATTACGGAGCAAGCCCTGGCATCCTTAGTTGAACATTGCCTGAAGTCCTCACACAGATTCGGGAAGCCAATTGTCAGTCTGATGGTCAACCATGGGACTCACACCCCTCCTGCCCTTGCACCCATCTGTCTGGTGCCTGTCTGATGGTAAGACCCCAGTGTGGACACATGCACCACCTACACAGTTGTTGGACATTGCAGGGAACACGGTGAAGTATGTGAACATGCACACATCACATCTCTTGCCACTGAGTCAGTGCAGGTGTCCGGATAAAGGGATGGCCAGAGTCTAATTAGAAATGCATGTGATGCATACCAGCACCAGACACCATGATGCACCCACGTCCGGATAGTCAATGCCACAATGGGTTGCATGTTGCACATGTCACTCCCCTGCAGGATCAGTCCCAGGAAGTTTAATGCCATGACACAGGAATGCGTGCAAAGTCATACATTACTGTCTCAAGTCACATGTCCATGGCAGCCAGCCAACAACAGTCTGCACTGTGTCACAATCCGAGGGCATGGGGAATGCAAGTTATGTGACTGACAAGTGCACATGTCCATCCCCCAAAAACCACTTCATCTGTACTACCATTTGTCCACATCATACCAACTGGACATATGGGGGACATGAAACACAACTCTCTGAACATGAGCACCTCACAGTGTGCTGTGAATGTAAATACAGCTGCCTGAAAGTCACAGTCGCAAACACCTGTGTGCACAGTCAAGTGATCAGACACCTATAAGTCACAGAAGTATCGTCTATCATGGTCACATCTCAGATGGCATGCTGAGCCTTAACCAATAAACATACCAGTAGTCCTGACAACGAAGACACAGCACAATGAGACAGAGGCAGACACCTGAGGGTACATTTCACTGATCACAACATGCCAGATGATACACAGGAGTGGGAGTACAGAGTGTATTGTATGCCCTGGAGTAGGCATGACTGTCCAGCTCCACCTGTAAGAGGGATGAGTCCTGGACAGTAGGCAGGTGGCTAAGCATGTGTGACACACTGGATACACATACTCCTGAGGCCCAAATATTGTTCACACCAGCAGCATGGGTGTGTGCCAAATTCCCCAGGGACATGTGGTGAGTCAGAGCAGCAAGCGGACCACATATCAAAGTTACACCCAGATCACATGTCAGAACTTAGGCATTGTGTAAGCAATTGACCCACCCATGAATCGCACAACATAGTCACGGGAACAAATGCTGTCCCCCACCTTGAGCAAAGCAAAATGCAATGACACAGACCCCAAATGACACAATTTCCTGACTATAAGGGCCACACATATGCGTATCAGAGGAGAAGTGGGCATGTCACAAATGAGGGACATGGGTCCTGGACCACATGACTGATGTACTGTGGAAGTTTAACCAGGCCAGAGGAGGGCACATAGCATGTCAGACAAAGTGCACAGTGCAGTCATGGACTCACCCCCTCCTTGCTGCTATCTGTCCTTCAGCTGCCCATCCAGGTCAGGGAAGACCACCGCCAGGATCCGGAGCATGCGGGGGGTCAGGGTCCGGTGTCCGCCCCTCCTGCGAGGAGGCGACAGCTTCAGCTGGACCCTTGCGATCCTCCGGGTCCAGCCACGAAGGTCCTGCCACCTCTTTTGGCAGTTGCGGATCCTGCGCCTGTAGACCCCCACGGATCTTACTTTCCGGGCGATGGTCAGCCAGATGTCCTGCTCCTGGTGGGCATCAACCTGTGAGGATGACAAAGTGAAAAGGCCATTACTACACTTGCAACATATACGTGCATCACACAGTTGGATATACATGTCTCAATCACAGGGGCATATGATGTACACAGGCAGTGCAACAATGGCTATGAACAGTTTTCCAGCAGTCACTACATGGTATCATTGCATGGAAGTAAACCTGGTTGGAATGCACTGTTACTGCACTGTACCAGTTCAGTGCATGTAACTACACACTTTGGGGTGTGACAACTACTCAGTGGGCATGCTAGCCAGTGGTGTGCACACTGAAAGTCCTGCTAGTCAGACAACATGCACAATTAGTGATGCAGTGGACAGCACACTCACCTGCTCCCCTGGTTTCCCATACAGCTTGCTGTACTGTGGAAGGAGGCTGTCCAGCAGGGCCTGGTTCTCCTCAAGGCTGAAGGCTGGGGCTCTCTCCACAGTACATGCCATTGCAGGAGCCAGAGGATGCATAAACAGCAGCAGTGTTGGTGGCAGATGTCGTCCTGGAGCATGTAGTGCAGGCAAGTGAGCTCTCAGGGGAACAGCCAGCATTATATGTGTGCTGCAGAGGCAGATACTGTCCCATGTGTCCAAAGTGATAGGTCCAAGTCGTTTGCATCTTCTGAATCTGACCAATCCATGGAATAGCAGCACTAATACACGCCCACAGCATCCTTCAAATCTTCAACTTCATGACACCCATGATTTTGCAACATTGTTGTGGCTGGCCAACTGAATTCACTGCATCAGACTCGTTGGAGCTTCGAAAGCGCGTCCGTTGCCATGCCAGGCCCCAGCCAATGTGTGCGCACCGTTCGGTCCATTGCTGTACAACGTGTACCCGGGATCCAACGCGTACCCGCTCACATTGAATGCAATGGGCCGGCCGGGCACACCGATCGGTCCATTGCAGTTCAACGCGTACCCGGGATCCAACGCGTACCCGCTCACGTTGAATGCAATGGGCCGGCCGGGCACACCGATCGGTCCATTACTCTACAACGCGTACCCGGGATCCAACGCGTACCCGCTCACATTGAATGCAATGGGCCGGCCGGGCACACCGATCGGTCCATTGCTCTACAACGCGTACCCGGGATACAACGCGTACCCGCACACATTGAATGCAATGGGCCGGCCGGGCACACCGATCGGTCCATTGCAGTTCAACAGCGTACCCGGGATCCAACGCGTACCCGCTCACATTGAATGCAATGGGCCGGCCGGGCACACCGATCGGTCCATTGCTCTACTACAGCGTACCCGGGATCCAACGCGTACCCGCTCACATTGAATGCAATGGGCCGGCCGGGCACACCGATCGGTCCATTGCTCTACAACGTACCCGGGATACAACGCGTACCCGCACACATTGAATGCAATGGGCCGGCCGGGCACACCGATCGGTCCATTGCAGTTCAACGCGTACCTGGGATCCAACGCGTACCCGCTCACATTGAATGCAATGGGCCGGCCGGGCACACCGATCGGTCCATTGCTCTGCTGCGTACCGGGATCCAACGCGTACCCGCTCACATTGAATGCAATGGGCCGGCCGGGCACACCGATCGGTCCATTGCTCTACTACGCGTACCCGGGATACAACGCGTACCCGCAGACATTGAATGCAATGGGCCGGCCGGGCACACCGATCGGTCCATTGCTCTCCAGCTGCGTACCCGGGATACAACGCGTACCCGGGATACAACGCGTACCCGCACACATTGAATGCAATGGGCTGGCCGGGCACACCGATCGGTCCATTGCTCTACAACACGTACCCGGGATACAACGCGTACCCGCACACATTGAATGCAATGGGTCCGGCCGGGCACACCGATCGGTCCATTGCAGTTCAACGCGTACCCGGGATACAACGCGTACCCGCTCACATTGTATGCAATGGCCAATGCGTGTGCACCGATCGGTCCATTGCTGTACAACGCGTACCCGCTCACATTGTATGCAATGGCCAATGCGTGCGCACCGATCGGTCCATTGCTGTACAACGCGTATTGCGGATACAACGCGTACCCGCTCACATTGTATGCAATGGCCAATGCGTGCGCACCAATCGGTCCATTGCTGTACAACGCGTCCCTGTACAAGTCACTGGCATATGTCACCATGCCTGTCACAGGTGAACATATGCCAGCCACATATACTTCCCAGGGAGTGAGGGGCACACCTACAACACCACAGCCTGTCCAAACTGTATAATAAGGCATGTGAGGCTGCATTTCCTATTGTGTGTATGTTGGTGTACATGTTGTCCTGTGGGTGTCACCTGGGGGCAGCCACCCCCAGGCTGTGCACGTGTTCATGGGGACAGGATCCTGGGTGTTACGTGTACATGAGCACTGTGATGTGCAACTGTTCATATCTGTGCATGTGCCATGGTCCATTGCAGTTCAACGCGTACCCGGGATCCAACGCGTACCCGCTCACATTGAATGCAATGGGCCGGCCGGGCACACCGATCGGTCCATTGCTCTACAACGCATACCCGGGATCCAACGCGTACCCGCTCACATTGAATGCAATGGGCCGGCCTGGGCACACCGATCGGTCCATTGCTCTACAACGCGTACCCGGGATACAACGCGTACCCGCACACATTGAATGCAATGGGCCGGCCGGGCACACCGATCGGTCCATTGCAGTTCAACAGCGTACCCGGGATCCAACGCGTACCCGCTCACATTGAATGCAATGGGCCGGCCGGGCACACCGATCGGTCCATTGCTCTGCAATGCGTACCCGGGATCCAACGCGTACCCGCTCACATTGAATGCAATGGGCCGGCCGGGCACACCGATCGGTCCATTGCTCTACAACGCGTACCCGGGATACAACGCGTACCCGCACACATTGAATGCAATGGGCCGGCCGGGCACACCGATCGGTCCATTGCTCTACTAACGTGCCCGGGATACATCGCGTACCCGGGATACAACGCGTACCCGCACATTGAATGCAATGGGCCGGCCGGGCACACCGATCGGTCCATTGCAGTTCAACGTACCCGGGATACAACGCGTGCCCGCTCACATTGAATGCAATGGGCCGGCCGGGCACACCGATCGGTCCATTGCAGTTCAACGCGTACCCGGGATCCAACGCGTACCCGCTCACATTGAATGCAATGGGCCGGCCGGGCACACCGATCGGTCCATTGCTCTACAACTACGTACCCGGGATACAACGCGTACCCGCACACATTGAATGCAATGGGTCCGGCCGGGCACACCGATCGGTCCATTGCAGTTCAACGACGTACCCAGGATACAACGCGTACCCGCTCACATTGTATGCTATGGCCAATGCGTGCGCACCGATCGGTCCATTGCTGTACAACGCGTACCCGCTCACATTGTATGCAATGGCCAATGCGTGCGCACCGATCGGTCCATTGCTGTACAACGCGTATTGCGGATACAACGCGTACCCGCTCACATTGTATGCAATGGCCAATGCGTGCGCACCGATCGGTCCATTGCTGTACAACGCGTCCCTGTACAAGTCACTGGCATATGTCACCATGCCTGTCACAGGTGAACATATGCCAGCCACATATACTTCCCAGGGAGTGAGGGGCACACCTACAACACCACAGCCTGTCCTCACTCTATCCTAAGGCATGTAAGGCTGCATTACCTGTTCCGTGTATGGGGGTCAACATGTTGTTTTTGGGTGGCACTTGGGGGCAGCCACTCCCAGGCTGTGCACGTGTTCATGGGGACAGAATCCTTGGTGTGTTGTGCACATGAACACTGTGGTGTGCAACTGTTCATTTCAGGGCATGTGGCATGGTCACATATCACGGTTGTGTATGTGTATGTCATGTCACATACCCCCTGAGTCCCATGTGGGACGGTATGTACGTCCCAGGGTGACCCATTGCCACAATTGTGATGGCCCTCCACAGTCTGTGTGCATGTTGTGTTTACAATGTCCCTGATTCCATGTGCACAATGGGAGACAGTCTCCACATCCACGTTGTTTGTGCATGGACTTTGATGTTGTGAGTGTGTGTGTCACAGACGTCCATGTCTGTCCTGCCGCGGCAACAGGGACCACTACCTGTGGGGGTCATGGTTGTTTAGCTGTGGTGTATTCATGATGCACCATGTCATGCCAGTGTCCATGTGGCAATACAGGGTCCCTGGGAATCTACCTGTCGATGAGCTGTGATGCCTGGGGCACATCTGTCCTCACATGTCACTGTGGTGTGTGTTTGGAACGTGACAGCAGTACATGGGTACTGTGACACAGCCTAATGATATCCCATAGCACAACCTGGGACTTGTTGAGGACACATGTTGAACTGTGATGTTAGATGTTAGCCATGTAGGTGCCATACATGTCCTTACGGAGCGGCACACGCATCATGTACTTGTGTCTCGTAATGATGTATCATGTGATATTGAGTCTGGTCTATGCCACATATGTGGGGTGACTGACAATCTTTCTTTCTTCACCTATGCACTGCAGAGCACCAGCTGTCCATCGGCCATTCCCTGACCTTGCAACAGTGGTTGAACTGGACTGCATCCGACGGTACCGCTTCACCAGGCCACTGATTGAGGAATTGACGGTGCGGTTGGCCCCACATTTGCAACCTGGCCGGACATACCCTACAGCGCTGACCCCCAAGGTGAAGGTGATGGCAGCCCTACACTTCTTTGCCACCGGTAGCTTTCAACACACTGTGGCGTCTGCTGGTGGGATGTCACAGACCATGTTCAGCCGTGTGCTCCGCAATGTTTTGGAGGCTATGTTGAGATACCTGAACCAGTACATCTATTTCCCTAGACTTCAACAACTCACTGACGTGAAGAGTGACTTCTATGCCCTGGGGAGGATGCCGCATGTCATTGGCTCCATTGATGGGACACATGTGGCTTTGGTACCACCACAGGCCCAAGAGCAGGCATACAGGAACCGCAAACACTACCATTCGGTCAATGCACTGGTGGTATGTCTTGCAGATATGAGCATCTCACACGTCTGTGCCCGTTTCCCCGGTTCTGCACACGATGCCTACGTGATGAGGAGTAGTCGCATCCCGAGGATGATGTCACAGATGCGGAACCAGCGTGCCTGGCTTGTTGGTGTGTACTGACTTTGTAGCATTGTGTGTGTTCTGCAATGTAGTGTTCCACCCTCTTTTCCAAATCAGCTAATGTGCAATTGTCTGTATATAGGTGACTCCGGATACCCCAACATGCCGTGGTTGCTGACGCCCCTCAGGAACCCTGTGACACCAGCCCAGATGCGCTACAATGAGGCACATGGTCGGACCAGGAGAGTGATTGAGCGGACATTTGGTCTCCTGAAGAGCCGCTTCCGCTGCCTGGATAAGACAGGAGGGGCCCTCCCATATGCCCCAGCAAAGGTGTGCAAGATTGTAATCGTCTGCTGCATGCTACACAACTTGGCAGTGCGGAAGGAGTTGCCTCTCATCCTGGATGACGATGACCAACATCCGCCACCTGTGGAGGATCCTGGGCTGGACCACGATGCCAGTGATGATGATGATGATGAGGTGATGTCCGCACACAGCT
The DNA here is from genome assembly GCA_963921515.1 of Calotriton arnoldi. Classification (NCBI taxonomy): domain Eukaryota; kingdom Metazoa; phylum Chordata; class Amphibia; order Caudata; family Salamandridae; genus Calotriton; species Calotriton arnoldi. The sequence continues at coordinate 465,413 of CAWUFW010006721.1, read as the reverse complement.
CATCACCAACTTCTTCAGCTGAATGTGAGTATCCAGGGATGTTATGTCAATGATGTGAGTTTGCATGATATGTGTTGGTGGTGCTCTGGTGCTGTTTGAGTGTGTCCATGTGCTACTTGACTGGATGCGTGCAGCGATGTGTCCTTACAGGTAGTCTGTACTCCACAACAGTGTTGACATGCTAACTTGGTTCTGGGTGGGTATCTTGTGACATGTATTGGGCATGAGTATTGCAGTTCTGTCCTGTTCTTCAGTGCTTTTGACTGTGTGTCATTCCTGTCCTTCACAGGGTACTTTCAGAGTTGTTTGGTCAACTGTGATCCCCCGACACCGTGAATCAACTTCCAGGGTGGTAGCTGTCGTTTCCCTACAGGTGATGTGCGCCACACCCATGGACTTCCTTTCTTCTACACTTGTTGACTGTGTGCCCACTGCCAGGTGGGATCACCTTGCATCTGTAGTGGTTACAACATGTTGCAAATGTGTAATAAACCTGTGCTTCACTTTGTGATGTGCGTTGTCTGTGGTCACACATCTGATTGACATTTGCTTACTGCACCAGTGGGCTAGTTAACACAGACTGTGAATAGGTGTTGGGTCTGTGCATTGCACCGTATTTCCTGGCAACATCAGTGTAGGCGATGAGTCAGATGGCCCTGGTGTGTATGTGTTGTGTAGCCCTGGTGGTGTGTCTCACTCATATGTGTCACGTCGCCATGACTCACATGCCGGTGTTGTACTTGCTGTAGCAGTTAGCATGCACAGTGTCATTTCACAGATCATCATCTCCACTTCAGAAACAACGTTGGAATCACAACAGAGGCAAGTATGGTGTATTAGTGAGTTTATTGACATACATTGGGAAGCGCGCTCAGTCTGCTACTGATTGACAACACGCTGAGTACCTGAGTGCGAGCGGACTGCTGTTGCTCCCGCCGCTGCTGCCTCTGCTGTTCGCGGTCCGCGGCTCACGGCTTGGCTGCCTGCTGTCGGCTGTTTTTCCCCGTGGCTGGGGCCTCTCATTGTCCCGGACTGCCTGCCTGCCGCCCGGAGTGCTGGAGTGCCTGCCGCCGCTGTTCACAGTCCGCGGTCCGCGGCTGCTGCTGTGTTGCTGTGTTGCTCCGTTGTGCTGTGGCTGGACTGCTCATTGGCCCGGAGTGCTCGCCGCTGCCGCCGTCCGCGGCTTTGGTGTTGACTGCTTCCTGGCCGTTTGCCGGCTGTTGCTGGCTGTTCCGGGCTTCGTGCTTGTTTCGCTTGCCGAGGCGGGACTGTTGGATTGCCGGACTGCTCTGTATCCCGGTGTGCTGCGTTGCCGGGGCCCGGCTTGTTCCACCGGGGATCCGCCACCCAGGAACTAGGACCTGCACCCCCGGCTGCCCCCCTGCCGCCTCCCTGCCAGGTGTCTCGTGCCTGGTGCTTCTGTTTTTTTGCCTGCTCTGGTCTGGTCAGGCCCGGTCCGGCTCCGGTCCGGCTTCGGTCCGGATCTTATTGGTACATCGATACCGGACCCCTGCAGCCCGTCGTGTGCCGTGTGCCGGTGACGAAGGAGAATTGGGGGAGCCACGGAGTCTGTAGGGGCCGCTGAAGACGCTGAGCAGACCCTGGGGCCTTTCTGCACTCTTCTGATTATTGTCCCGGTGCATTTTGGGACTTGTAGTTTTGTAGTTCCCCACAGAGGTATATTAGACTCCCCTGCCTGCCTTGTTAAGGGAGTCTCTCCGTCAGGACGAGGAGGAGCCCCGCGCAAGCAGCGGTCGTGTAATCTGAACGCTGCAGAGCAGAGCAGAGTGAAGTGGAGTGGTGCTTTCTGTATTCCTGGATTTGTGGGAGAAAGCCTAGAGTCACTTTCTGCCCTGTGTCCCTCTTCTGTATGCCTCATGTTTGGTCAAAGTGCAGCATGTCTCTAGAGCAGTAGTGGATACAGGTGTCCACCGTGTCCAGGCATCTGGTCTGTTGTTCCTTGTGCAGTTGAGACGCAAACGCTTGAGTATTCTCTAAAGGCTCTCTAGACTTTGTTTATTCTGGCCACCCAGTTGGGGGTTGCTAGTTAAGTAGCGCTAAGTAGTGCCTGGTGCACGGTGTAGCATAAGCGGCGCACCGGTGCATCGGCGCTCAGGCGCATCGAGCCTTGGGAGTTATTCCTGAATAAAGCTATGACTGCAAAAAAATTACGCTCTGGTAGATTAGTGTACACAAGAGCTTGCACAAAAACCAGAGCTAACCCTTTAAGGAACAACTCTCTGCAAATAAACTCTTTGAAGTGTTTCAATACCATCCCTTCCTTTTTTCCTAAAAAAGAAATAAGTTCTAAATCTGTAGGGATGTCGGAGTTTCTCCAAAAAGAATATGTTGATCAAGTAGAGATCAATGCAAGTCCTGAAACCCATTCCCAGTAGTACCTTCACCAGTAGTACCCTCCATTTCACCGTCTATAATCATGGGATCACGGCCTTCTGATCTTCAATATTCAGAATCTGGGGTGGCTGACTCTTTGCTGGCAAATCTAACTATCCACCCTTTTGTGAATGGGGTCTCTGAACCGGAAGGAGTTCCGCAATCAGTATCAAAAGCGGGAGAATATATAATGGAAGATTTTACTTTACCTGATATAAATTTAGATCAGCCTCTAAAAATGTTCCACGCTCACAACCAAGAATCATCCAGGGTTTTTACTCCCACCACCCTACCGTCCCCTAAGGATCATCCTGTGAAACTGCAACTGTTCAGCAGTACACCTAGCGGAACAAGCTTATTAGACTCACGGGGTTCAATTACTCCTGATCTCTCCCGAGATTTTCTTCCTTCAATTCATAATCTAGAATCACAAAGGCCCATGTCGGAGTCATTGGTTTGTCTAGAAAGAGTGTTGGTTTCCATCTTAGCCCTAATGGAGAAATCAGTAGATAACTCCGATTTTATTTTGGACTCCGTTTTAGCCCTGACTAAGCATATTGCCTCTGAACATAATCTATTGTCAGGAAAAGTTTGTGTATTTCCCCTAGTATACCTAACCCAGAGAAAGGATCTTCCATTCCCCTTCGTTTGAAGGTAGACTTTGACAAGTCTCACTCTACCCAAACAGATTTTTTTCCACATGTTAAAGGGCGGGACTTTGGCACTCAGGCTGGCAAGCCTTTTTCTAGTAGAAATATCAATACCAAAATGAAAGAAAACAGTGATATTTTTGATAAGTCATTTTCTTCTTCTTTACTGCAGCTTTTCGACTCCGAACCCTTAGCTACAGTTGCCGCATCTTCGTTCCGGACGCAAACTATGATGGAAAATACAAATACAAATATAATTCAAAAGGTCTTCCCTATCTTTCTAAAATCTGGCATTAATTCCTCAAAGCAGCCTATAGAGGAAGATATTAAAATTGGATGCTCTCTGAGTAAGGAAAAAGTTCTTATGAACAAAAGTAGCAACATACGTAAGACAAAAAAGAAGGAAAAAAGGGAAAAACGTCGAAGGATAAACAAAAAAGGTCAAAACAGTTACGCTTCGACCCTAAACCTATCCATATTATATCTCCAAAGCTGGATTTAAATGTTCCGAAAATGGAAGATGGACAAGAAGAGTACAATCCATTGGGTTCTTGTTCTCCCTCTTTGAACTTATGTGTTCCTATTAAATCGACCAAAGATGTAGTACCACTAGATACAAATGTTTCTCCTATGGTTCAGAGTACACTGAACCCTAATGCTTCTTTGTTTGCTTCCTCTCTAGGTACCAATGTCATTTATAGCTCCAATAATACCATCCCTGAGGTATCTAGCTCTGATAATAACTTCCAGCCTGCCCCTTACAGCTTGGATTTCTCGTTTATTTTTGATTATGAATTATATATGAACAGGTCTTTTTTGTTGGGTTGCTTTGCTGAAATTGTGGGCCTGCGGATGATTGAAAGTAATGACTTAGCTCTGGTGGAGGTACAAAAATATAATAATCTCAGGGGTGCAAGAGTTACATTTTCATCCAAAGCAATCTCCCACCTGATTTTGGCACATAGCGATAAACTACGCTGTTGCGGCATTGATGTTTTAATTCCCGAGGTGGAGCTATCTTAAAAAAAAAATTCTCAAATCAAGCTGCCTAATACTGATGTAGAATCCTCCGGACGAGGTACACCATTTCCGGAGAAAGAAAGTACCTTGCAGGTCTTTCTTGGTAAAAATGGTAGGAGGGTTTCGCTCCATACTGAAAAAAATATTCAATATGTGCTTCCCGCAGAGGAGGAAGATAAGAAATGGAGTTGGGTTGCAGGTGCTCTTAATTCAAATAGACCTTTAGGCCTAAGATGTGGGAATTCTTCCTAGCAAGGATATTAATGTGATATCTTGGAACGCAGCCGGCTTTAGCACAAATAAAAACAAACTTATATTCTTGAAAGAGCAGAATCCCGATATAATTTGTCTCCAAGAGACTTGTATAGCTAAGAACTGGTCCACCGAAGATTATATTGTGCTAAGCAGGCCGGCGCTCCATGTAAATAGAGGTCATGCTAAAGGAGGTATTGCAATCATGTTAAGTACAAGTCTCAGTTGGTCCTATAAAGAATTTTCTCACGCCTCTAATCTAATTCAGGCGGTTAAGTTGGATCATAAGGTCGGTCAGCTTTTATTGGACTCGTTGTTGATAATAAACGTATATTTACCTCCCGACGCATCCTCCTCACACCTATTAAAAGATCTTTTCTCCTTTATTTCCTCCATTCTGGAATCTGAAGACTGTAGGTACACAATATTAGTGGGAGATCTGAACTCTAAAGTCTCATCGCATAGTCTAAAGGTATTTTCTAACATTGAAAAAAATGAAGCCCTAAATATTCCCACTGCTCAATTCCCGAACAATAGCAGGACAGATACAAGAGGAGTTTTACTTCTAGAAGGTCTGAGAAGCTTAGATCTTATAATTGCTAACGGGAGGTTGGGGAAAGATATTCCAGCAAACTATACCCATAAGGCTCCTACTGGGAGATCAATTCTGGATTAACTAATTGTCTCTGCAGATTTTTTCACAAACTTACAAATATGGAAGTCTTGGGAAATGTTTTTAGTGATCACATGCTGATTTGCTTTAAAATCGACTTCATTTGTGATAAGGTAGGCTCCTGGAATTTTAAAGGTGCTACTGTAGGGTTTAATGTAACAAATGGAAGAAGCCACTGGAACACTCAAGCGACCTCTAAACTAAAGCGCACTTATCAACACTAATAAGAGATCAGCTGCTCTTAGAATCAGTTGAATGTGACTGTACTCAACCTGATTTACTTGATGTCTTTTCCCGTAACATTGGCCTTTTGGCTAAATCTGGTAAATCAACTCATGTCCCTGTGCAACGGAGACCATATTTTAACCCATTGCTCACTCTAAATAGGGAAATAAATAAACTAGTGAGGGCCCAGTTCCTGTATTTTTTGCAGGAGCGAAGCAATTTAATAAACCTGCTAAAGAGGAAAAGACAAAGGAAAAACGCTCCCTAAGGCAAATAAAGGAAGATGGTGCATGGACACAGCTAAAAGAGGCAGCTTCAAAAAATAATTCAAAAGGTACTGGGAAATAATCTCCGACTGCTGCGGCACTAGGGTGAAATCTCTCCCAATACCCATAAAAGAAGTGGATTGGAAACTTTATTTGCTGGAATTGTACTCTGTGAATTTCGATTCCTGCAGATCTGATATTGTGGCATTGGACCAGCCTTTAATTTCAGTACCCAACTATGTCCATTCTATCGATGAAGTGGTCGGGGCTATTAAAAAAATGAGATCCTCAGGAGCAATGGGCCCTGATGAAATTCCCATGACGCTAATTAAAAAGGAGCCTCTCTTGTGGGCTACCTATTTAGCTCCATTATTTAATTTTTGCTACTCTAATGGGAAAATTCCACCATCTTGGTCAGGAAGTATTTTAATTCCGCTATACAAAAAGGGCCTTAGATCGCATCCAGGTAATTATCGGCAAATAGCCTTACTGGATGCGACGGGGAAAATATTCGCACGTAGAATCCTCGATCACCTTACGGAATGGGTGGTAGAGAAGAAAGTTCTACCCATTGAGCAAGCAGGCTTTAGGAAAAATCACTCTACGCTAGATAATATTTTTATGTTGTAAACTAATAGAGGAAAAATACACAATCTACCGTAATTCAAATGTATTTATGGCTTTTATTGACTTCTCCACAGCCTTCGATAAGGTAGATCGACCTCTATTATGGAGAAAACTGCAAAAAATGGGTTTGCCTTCCCCCCTGCTATCCTTGATCATAGCACTCCACTCGCAAACTTTGTGCAAGATATTAATGGGTGGAAATCAAGGATTATCAAAAGTAATCCCTACTGAAAATGGACTCAAACAGGGTTGCTTGTTAGCACCGCTGCTATTCTCCCTATATATAGCTGATTTACCCGATTGTTTTGCTCAAGCTGATGGAGATGCCCCGAAGATAAGTTCCCGCTCTTTTGCATGTCTACTCTATGCAGATGACATAGTAGTAATGGACTTAACCCCTATTGGGTTGAATAGAAAGTTGGCTTCCCTACAAAAATATACAGTGGGCCACTTTTTGAAAATAAACATATCCAAAAGTAAAATTTTAATTTTGAAAAGTACTAAAAGTAGAAAATCATATAATTTTAATTGGCAAATCGGTCCCGAAAGGCTGGAGGTGGTAGACTCATACCTTTATTTAGGGAAATTTTTAACAAGCAGCTCGAAAAATAAACCTCAAATTTCACACTGTACTAGTAAAGCTACATCGCATGCCAATGGTTTGCGCATTTTCTATAGCGCTATGGGTAGAAGACATTTTTACACTTATTGACGGTTTTTAAGGCAAAAATCCCTCCAACCTTGCTTTATGCGATTGAATCAATCCCTGTTAAGGATTGGAGTTTTTGGATAAGGTTGAAGGTCAGATACTACGTAAAATGTGTAACTTTAACACGTTAGTTCCTACGGCAGCAATTAGGTTGGAATTTGGTTTGATAAGCTCTTATACTCAAGGCTTATCCAGGGTTTTACGCTGGGGTTATCAGCTAAAACATAGCGAGCCAGATTCACTAAGAGGTGCTCTATGCCATGAATCTTTGATGCTAAGGCAGGTAACTACTCCTTTTACCGTGACTTCTCATTGGCACTAAAAGCCTTTAGTATACAAGAAGAACTAGTGCTCACCCTTCCATCATTAGGATTTAAGTCACTCCTGAAAACTCTGAGTGGCAAAATTAGTTTCGATAGAGACATTCAATTCTGCAACTCTAAAGAAAGATTAAAACTAATAATTAGGACAAACTCACAGAGAATTGCACAAAAATATTTATTTTGGAATTTAGAACACGGTATTCGACGCTTGCTTATTTTAGGTCGTATGAATCTCCTGCCTTTAAATGACCTTACAGCAAACTGGTCTCAGAATCCGAATAATGGGAAAATCCGTAATTTGTGTATGTTGAGTACCCAGACTCTGGACCATGTTTTATTTGTATGTCCTGCATTGGCTTTGAGCCGTTATCGCTGGCTTCGCCCGATGTTTCTACAAAACTCTGTTAAAAATGTAGCATCAGCCCGAGATTATCTCTTTTGTCCTAAAAACGAAGCAGTGTGTGTAAAACTATTTAATTTTTTTAAGGAATTCATGTATATTTTTTAAACTTGTACCGGTGTTCTTACAAGATTGTGTAAAAATGTAGTATCAACCCGAGACTATCACTTCTGAACAAAAATGAAGCAGTGTGACTAAAACCTTTTACATTTTTTTCTTTGGAGTTTATGTACATATTTTAATTCTTCCTTTTTAGCACACTTTTTAAACCGGCGGCTATCCTCTTAGCTAGCCTCTCCATCTGCAAAGTATTAGTATTCTAGTTTTTATTAATTTGTATTTTGCACATTGATAGGCAGCTATTAACCGATCTTTTTTCTCAAAATAGGGTTAGGTTGCGTCTGCTTCCCACTATGTTTTGTTGTTAATTTTAAAAACTTAAATGTAGTGGGATTCAGGGGGTATTTTGCTAATGAGCCGGCTGCTACTGAATTGCCTTTTGCACAGGTCTGGACATGCCCATGTTTTATCTTGCCTCTAATTCTAAATTAATTTTCTAGCTGAAATTGAACTTTTGGACTTTTTTAATGAATCGTCAGTTTTTTAATGTCCTATGTACATCTTAGGAGTTGTAATGTGGAAAATCTTAAGTACTGTATGATCTGGGCTCTCTGACAATATTGTTTGTTTCTATTTACAAGAAATTTAGCTAATCTAAGGCAGGCTTTTGATAATTTTATGATGGTTAGTGGATTGTGCTTGTTATGTGTTTTTCTTTTATTTGAAATAATATGTATGCATTTTATGTGGACCTCCTTGGAGTTCCAAATCTTTAATAAATATATTGAATTTAATTGAATTGACATACATGTGTGAGTATAGTGCACAGGATGGTGGGTGCTGTACATTGTGATTGTAATCCAAAGTTCCTAGATGATTTGAAAGTCCTGATAGCAGAAATGTCCTGAGTAAAGTCCACAGTCATCTGATACATTGGTCCAACTTGAGCTCCCCATGTCATGTGGGAGAGTTGTGTTGCATCGACAGGGTGAAGAGTTTGGGCACAAAGGTGATTTTCCAGAACAGGTGTTGGCTTCCTGGAGGTTGTGCATGGCCATCAGCCTCTCAGTTGTCCTTTCTCGGACGACCCCTCTTCTTTGGGGGGGGACCCTCAAGTGCAGGCTGCTGCGGTGCAGGGGACTCTCCGCCAGAGTCATCCTCCCTCCCTGTGGCATTTGCAGTTGTTGCAGCACCAGATGTTGTGGGCACACAGGGAGGTGTTGACATGTTGGTGCAAATCTGGCGGAGGCATTGTAATATGTCCCTATGCACCGCCGTCTGTTCTTGCACTGTGTCCCACTTGGACTCCATGCGGGACATGTGTAAGTCCCGCATGATGGGCAGCCTGCTGCTGTTGAATGTCCCTGAGGATCCCCACTACCTGGCTGAACTCTCCGGTGCTAGTCTGGTACGCATCAGCTATGCGTACCAGTTGTGGGTCATCATGCAGTCCAGACCCCTCTGCAAGCAGCGACCTATGTCTACCACCCCTCCCACCACCCCATGCGACACGTGAAGGACCTGCGGTGGCACGCACAGGTGACCCTGGGCCCCCTTGGGGGTTGTTGCTGGTGTTGGTGTCCGTAGCTCCACGTTGGGCCGGGGTCCGTGTGCTGTTGGTGGTGGTGGTCCTTGGTCTGTCCGTGTCGGCAGGGGTGGTCTGTGTGTTGGCAGTTGTTGGAGGGGTGGGTGCAGGGGGTGCAGCTGGTGGTCCTGCTGGTGCTGCATGATGACTCACTGCGGAGGTGCCAGGTAGGTCTTCGTCATCCGAGGTGGGCAGAGGCTGTTCCACACCAGTGAGCTCAGTTTCCCCCGGAGCCTGGAACAGGGACTCCTCAGCGTCTGCTGCTGTGTCCCCATCATCACCTGTATTTGGAAGAGACACACAATGTATGTAATGTTTCTACAGGCATCAATGGTTCAAACACCTGACAGTTGTGACTGTACCTCTGGATGCGGGCCTGTACATTGCATTGTCCTAAGTTGTCACAGTCAGCTGTTGATATTGGTGTAGCGCATTGTCCTGACAACATGAAGCATTTCAATGTGAATGTTGAGGTGTGTGCATGGCCAGCATTGGTGGTATTTGGCTGACATCCGGACATCTTTCTCCCTCCAGCCCAGTTATCCCACCATGAAGCATGCCACCCTTGCAGTGGGTGCAGGTTGACTCTCATGATGTCAGTCAGTGGTGTCCTGCTGTTGGTTGGTGGCCAGTTCCCAGCATGGCCTTGTGCTCCCCACAACAGAGCACCAGTGTCAGACATCTTTGATGGGGCTTTCCACTCTCTGTGAGGTGTGCATGCTTCAGTGTGAGCTTGCTGGGCCATGTGGTTTGGGGATGTTGAGCTGTGACTACCACTCCCATCATGCTATTGCCTCCACCCCCTTCCCAGCATGCCCATACTTCCTTCCTTTTGAGTGTACTTCACTGTGTGTGGGTGTGACAGCAATGGCAAGATGGCTGACAGTGGTGTCCTGCTTTTGGTTGGTGGCCAGTTCCCAGCATGGCCTTGTGCTCCCCACAACAGAGCACCAGTGTCAGACATCTTTGATGGGGCTTTCCACTCTCTGTGAGGTGTGCATGCTTCAGTGTGAGCTTGCTGGGCCATGTGGTTTGGGGATGTTGAGCTGTGACTACCACTCCCATCATGCTATTGCCTCCACCCCCTTCCCAGCATGCCCATACTTCCTTCCTTTTGAGTGTACTTCACTGTGTGTGGGTGTGACAGCAATGGCAAGATGGCTGACAGTGGTGTCCTGCTGTTGGTTGGTGGCCAGTTCCCAGCATGGCCTTGTGCTCCCCACAACAGAGCACCAGTGTCAGACATCTTTGATGGGGCTTTCCACTCTCTGTGAGGTGTGCATGCTTCAGTGTGAGCTTGCTGGGCCATGTGGGGGGGTTGTTGAGCTGTGACTACCACTCCCATCATGCTATTGCCTCCAACCCCTTCCCAGCATGCCCATACGTCCTTCCTTTTGAGTGTACTTCACTGTGTGTGGGTGTGACAGCAATGGCAAGATGGCTGACAGTGGTGTCCTGCTGTTGGTTGGTGGCCAGTTCCCAGCATGGCCTTGTGCTCCCCACAACAGAGCACCAGTGTCAGACATCTTTGATGGGGCTTTTCACTCTCTGTGAGGTGTGCATGCTTCAGTGTGAGCTTGCTGGGTCATGTGGGAGGGGGGATGTTGAGCTGTGACTACCACTCCCATCATGCTATTGCCTCCACCCCCTTCCCAGCATGCCCATACTTCCTTCCTTTTGAGTGTACTTCACTGTGTGTGGGTGTGACAGCAATGGCAAGATGGCTGACAGTGGTGTCCTGCCGTTGGTTGGTGGCCAGTTCCCAGCATGGCCTTGTGCTCCCCACAACAGAGCACCAGTGTCAGACATCTTTGATTGGGCTTTCCACTCTCTGTGAGGTGTGCATGCTTCAGTGTGAGCTTGCTGGGCCATGTGGGGGGGGATGTTGAGCTGTGACTACCACTCCCATCATGCTATTGCCTCCACCCCCTTCCCAGCATGCCCATACTTCCTTCCTTTTGAGTGTACTTCACTGTGTGTGGGTGTGACAGCAATGGCAAGATGGCTGACAGTGGTGTCCTGCTTTTGGTTGGTGGCCAGTTCCCAGCATGGCCTTGTGCTCCCCACAACAGAGCACCAGTGTCAGACATCTTTGATGGGGCTTTCCACTCTCTGTGAGGTGTGCATGCTTCAGTGTGAGCTTGCTGGGCCATGTGGGGGGATGTTGAGCTGTGACTACCACTCCCATCATGCTATTGCCTCCACCCCCTTCCCAGCATGCCCATACTTCCTTCCTTTTGAGTGTACTTCACTGTGTGTGGGTGTGACAGCAATGGCAAGATGGCTGACAGTGGTGTCCTGCTTTTGGTTGGTGGCCAGTTCCCAGCATGGCCTTGTGCTCCCCACAACAGAGCACCAGTGTCAGACATCTTTGATGGGGCTTTCCACTCTCTGTGAGGTGTGCATGCTTCAGTGTGAGCTTGCTGGGCCATGTGTGTGGGGGGGGGATGTTGAGCTGTGACTACCACTTCCATCATGCTATTGCCTCCACCCCCCTTCCCAGCATGCCCATACTTCCTTCCTTTTGAGTGTACTTCACTGTGTGTGGGTGTGACAGCAATGGCAAGATGGCTGACAGTGGTGTCCTGCTTTTGGTTGGTGGCCAGTTCCCAGCATGGCCTTGTGCTCCCCACAACAGAGCACCAGTGTCAGACATCTTTGATGGGGCTTTCCACTCTCTGTGAGGTGTGCATGCTTCAGTGTGAGCTTGCTGGGCCATGTGGGGGGATGTTGAGCTGTGACTACCACTCCCATCATGCTATTGCCTCCACCCCCTTCCCAGCTTGCCCATACTTCCTTCCTTCTGACTCTGCTTCCCTGTGGGGTAGTGTGCCTGTGCTGAATGGATGGCTGACAGTGTTGTCCTGGCGTTTGTTTGGCTACAAGTCCCATGTGTCACTGTGCTTCCCACAGCATGACCCAGGGTGGTGGTTCTTTGTAGGATAATTAATTTTAGTGTGAGGCAATGCATTTTCCCAGGTGAGTTGTGTGTAGTTTGTTTTAGGGGTGTGTGTGGGAAGAGCTGCTGGTAACTATGGTCATAGCTGTCAGTCCTCCTTCCCACCCAGCCAGATATCCCACCATGGAACGTGCTTCCATTGCAGGGAGTGCAAGTTGGCTTTCAGGATGTCAGTCAGTGGTGTCCTGCTGTTTGTTGGTGCCCAGTTCCCAGCAGGGCCTTGTGCTCCCCACAGCAGTAGCAGTGTCAGCCATCTTGTCAGTTGTTTTCCACTCCCTGTGATGTGAGCATGGTTCAGAGTGGTGTTGATGGGCGTATTGTGAGGGTGGGCAATATCTGTGACTACAACTCCCATGATGCTATTGGCTACACTGACTTGACCAGCATACACAGAATTCCTTCCTTTCTGTGGGATTCCCTGTGTGGTGGTTTTATAGTGGTGGCTACATATCTGAAGGTCCTAGATAGAAACTACATTATCATCCTCTTAGCACCAATCTGCCTCTGGCAGTGTTGGTTCTCTAAACTTCTATATCTACGTTGAGCAATATTTTTCAATTCTCTTAAATAAAAGATAAGCTGACAGAAAGGTGCAGAAGGATCTGAAACCAAGAGCCAAGATGGGCACAATCATTTCCTGTAATGGGTTCCTACAAGGAGAAACCTTTAAGAATAAAACATCTGAAGCCCGTGTCTTGCACCAGTGACGGGAAACCTGAGGTACTGTTATGTGTGGGGAAAGTCACAGTGATTCCAAGTGCTTCCAATATGTGCTAGCGTCAACATCTTAAACTTCAGAAATCACACACAAATCAATAATTCGTCAAATTTCTCAGAACATTTTTCTCTTCAGAATGTATCAGGAATAGAAAGACCCCTAGTTTCAGTGAGGAAGGACTGTCTCTATGACCTCCAATAGGAGGAGTCTAACAGCGTGTGCTAGAAATTCTTGAAACATAGTAGATACCTGGGATTTTGCCAACAATAGCTTCAAAATATATATAACCATTAAATAAATGTAAGAGGATTAGGTGATCAAGGACACTGCTGGTTGTAGTGATAATGCACGTATCCCACTGGGGAGGTGTTGGTCTTCTGCGACATCCTACCTTCATTTAATTAATTCCAGACTGCACTGTGAATTTTCTGCCCAGTTGCTTCATATCTCAAAGGTGCTCTTTGTGTGGTTTTTTTTGGACTTTGTCTTGCAGGCCCATGAAGACCTCCAATACTTGCTCTGGATAAGAAGCTCTAACCAGGCCTCGGGTCAGAGTTCTGGCTGGCCCAGGACCGGAAGCCTTCATCCATAGGCTCTAGTCCCCAGCCCATTGTGCTGCAAAGTGCTCCGGACGGGGTACTGTAGGCCCGGGAAGGCCTCTGCCTGTCTGTGTTAAAAAGCTCTGACCAGGCCCCGGGTCAGTGCTCCAGCATGCTGGGGGGTTGGAAGCTACGCTACCCCTCTGCTGGTGTAATTTCCAGGGTGGGTAAGGATCAGATCAGAGTCCCACAATCACCCGTTACTTGAAACTATCGTTCTTCCTTGTGGGTTCTCCAATGATTTATGTACCTTTGGGAGAAAGTATATCACTTGTGTTCTAGGAAATTAGATGTTCAAATACTGATATTCCTCATCTGATAGAAACCCCAATGAACTCGAATTAGTCATCATGCACTCAAGATTTATTTCAGTTCTTTTCACTGTTACCAAGTTAGCAGTTTCATAGCAAGATTCATCAGATAACTGTCTCCTTGCTTCTTTGTCAAAATTGGAATAGTCCATCACTACCAGAGCACCTCCCTTGTCAGCTTTTCTGATCACTATTTCTTTATTTGCCTTCCAGGATTGGAGAGCTGATTTCAGTCTCTTGCTCATGTTCATTGCGGGTTTGTTGAATTGTATCTGATTTACATCACACAACACACATTTCTCAAATTCATCAATGTTATCTCCATATGCTAATTTAAGAAAGAAGGTCGATTTTTCTGTCAATCCACTTTCCAATGGTTCGTCATACTCATCCTCTAAATCTTCTGCAATATTTTTGACAGAAGAGGGGTCAGTAAAAGACAATCAACACGATCCTGGATCGAATGGGAAACGGCAGAAGCAGTGTTCCCTCGTATATTTCTTTGGTCTAGGGTACCCTCTCAAATACATTTTTTAACTTCAGCAATTGAAATTGAAAAAAGTCTAAATGATGTGCTTCAGCAAATGCCATGCCTTTATTTAATACACTTAGCTATTCATTAAAGAGAATCACTTTGGACACATTATATACAATATTCAGCTCTTTGTCATTTCTAGTCTTGTCTGCTGCCTCGTTTTTACATCTTTTCCTTGTCTCCCTTCTTTCACACTTCTTATTTCTTCCACTGGTAATATTTTCTCTGCATCCTGCTTCTTGAATTGGGGCTGAGACCTTCCTGCTTTGCGAATTCTTAGCAATTCCTCTAAAAAAGAGACCTCAGTAACAGAAAAAGAGAAGCTAGTGGATGTCTCGCAATCCGTTGTGACACTGGTTGCACTGCTGAAAGGAGTCTTAGATATACTAATCTCTTTGGAGGCTTCAATTGGTACTTAATTGATCACAGAGTCGTATTTCTTTGCATAAAAATAGATGAGTTCTGGCCTATAATCTGGTATACCTCGTTCTAGCTTAGATTTCTTTTTAATCCTTATTTCTTCTTGATATTTATCTAAAATATCATCTACAATTTCATAACTTTTAGCAGACAACTCATTACATTTTAAACCCTCAATCTCTTTTTCGAGCTCCATAATCTTGACTGGTAACTTAGAGATAATTACTTCAGCTTGATTAATAAGCATTTACTTTAAATCAAAAGATGTCACCTGCAACTTAGAATGCCAACTCTCACCTATCTCTTCTGTGTTATCTTCAGAAGAAGGAAAAAGATTTATCTGTAGATCCCTTGCGATATCTTTTTTGAAATACTGTTTCAAAGCTTGGATCTCCCACAACTTAGAACTTAATCATAACTCTCTCCAGTTTTAAAAATAATTGCTGTTTTGGCTCGGAAGAAGCGACACGTGTATTCTGCACCAGTCGTGAAATGTAGCACTTAAATAAGACATTATCAAATTGAACAGATGTCGGATGAATTTTTGTTCCTAAAACACTTTGGGGGATATTCACATTGAAGTGGCGGTGAGAGGCGTTAGACTCCTTGGCTTAACGCCTCTCACCGCCACTTCGAACACGCCAGGCTGCACCCTATTCACAAGAATGTGGTGCAGCCTGGATGTTCCCCCTGCGACGGCGCTAAGTCTCACGACTTAACGGCAAAACAGGCACCCTTGCACCAGAGCGCAAGGGTGTCTGCGAGCAGGGAGGTTTGTTAATGCACAGGAAGGTGTCCCTTCCTGTACATTAACAAACCGAAAATGCTAGTTTGCTTTTTCCATGTGTGCTGCTACATGCAGCACACATGGAAAAGCAAAACGAGGAGAAATAAAGCTTTTCTCCTCGTTTAGCCACCCTAAGACCTGATTTTTCTAGGTCTTAAGTTTGGCGCTGCCACCTATTATCGCCGCCCTTGATAATAGGCGGTAGCGTCAAACTCAATGGATGTTGCGTGGTACGCCCACCGCACGCCCCCTATCACTCTAAGTTTAGCGTGAAAGAGGCCCTATTCTCAAGGCAGCGTTAAGCCACTTGACGTGGCTTTAAGCCACGTTAAGTGGGTTAAGGCTGCCTTGGGAATAGGGCGCTGGCCCTATCGCCACAGGAACGTCAAAAAAAGTGACGTTCCCGTGGCGATAGGGGCTTGTGAATATGCCCCTTTGTTCTTGACCTCAAATTAATTTGTATTATTTTAACAGTAACTCATGCCCTAAATTAACTATAACTCGTACCCTAGCCATGCACAGTGTTGTTTTCAAAGATGTCATTTCAGATGTCATCAGGGTTGTAATCAATGCAGTCATTGAACATGTCAAGAGTAATGTGACATGTGAGGGTAGGTGCAGAGACAGAATATCGAGTAAAAAATATCGAATTGTACAAATATCGTGTCAAAAATATCTTGGGTCAGGAATATCGACAGACAAATCCTCGTGGTCAGAATATCGATTTTAGGTAAGTAATATCGATTTAAAAAATATTTAAGTGTTTAATATCATTTGCAAAAATATAGTTGTTAAAAATATCGATTTTTTATTAATGTTATGTATTTTAGTATATATTTTATATGTGTGATGTATGTTTTTTGTATAAGAATTGTTTGCATTTTTATTATATGTGTTACAATTTTAGTACTTATTATTTGCTTTTTATTTGAATATTGCGTTTTTAGTTCCGTAGCGGGTTGTGGGTTTATAGGGGAATAGGGTGGTAAGTAAATTAATCATATTACATTTATTAAATCATTTTTATTTATAAATATTTGTTTAATTGAGATGTTCTAGTGTTAAATGTGTAAATTAATTTATTATTAATTATTTAATAATTAATTGTTAATTAATTTTAATTAATTAATTTGTAATTATTAATGGTAGTTGTGTAATAAATTTTAGGTGTGTGTTGTGGTGTTTATATGTGTAAATGGTGGGAAGGAATTTATTTTTATTGATGAATTATTAATTAGTTGTTAATTAACTTAAATTAAATATTTAGTAATTAATTATGGTAATTGTGTCATTAATTTTAGGTGTGTGTTGTGGTGTTTATAGGTGTAAATGGTGGGAAGGGTGGGAAGTAATTTATTTTTTATTGATGAATTATTAATTAGTTGTTAATTAATTTAAATTAATTAATTAGTAATTAATTATGGTAATTGTGTAATTAATTTTAGGTGTGTGTTGTGGATATTATAGTGTTAAAGAATGTGTACTCAATGAATGTTTATTTTTTTTATTAATAATATTGTTAAAATTCATTATTAATTATGTTAATTATGGAAATAAATTTCAATAAAAATGTTGGTCTTTTTTTATTGGTGTGGTGTTATAGGGTAGGAAATAAAATAAATACATTTATGTTTTAAATAATTTGTTTGTTTGTTAATATTTGCTCCTTTTAAATAAATATTGTTTATAAATGTATTTATTAATTTTTTTAATATAATATTTGTACCTTTTTGTTATATGTAATTAATATTATAATATGTGTTCTTTTTATATGTTTAATATATTTAATTGTATATTTTTAAAAAATTGTTTATTTATTTTTAAGATTATTTAATTTTTTTCAATGGTTTAAATGTTAGTGATTTTTGTTTCTCTGCTGTCCAGCACTTTCCCTACTGTTGCACTCACTGTAGTGGAAATAGTAATTTTTACCCCTCCACTATCCAACACTTTCTATACTGTTGCACTCACTGGAGTGGGAATAGTCATTTTTGCCCCTCCGCTATCCAACATTTTCCCTACTGTTTTTTTAATTTTTTTAAACCAGATTTTATTGGCATTTAAAAACATTCACAGTACATATAAACCATTCTCTATGAATCTTACGTACATCTTTAATGCATTTCTGGCACTCTATACCCAACCTTTCAACTTTGGGGCCGATTCTGATGCGGGTTGGAAAAGCTTCCCGACCGAGGGCCTGATTCTGATGCGGTTAGGAAGGCCTCCTAACGGCATTTGCTCCTTCCAAATCGGATCGGGAACGTGTCTTCCCGACCGAGGGCCCAATTCTGATGCGGTTAGGAACAAATGTTCCCATTGAAGTCAATGGGAGTTCAACCAAATCGTATCTGGAAGCATCCGGATGCATCCTACTTCGCCGGTCGGACTTTCCCGATCCGAGTGGGTCGGACACCATTTCCCAACCGATTTGGTCGGGAAGCTTTTCCAACCCGCATCAGAATCGGCCCCTAAGTTCCCCATCCCTCCCCCTGCCCTCCCTCCCTCTTGAGTTGCTTCCGCTTCCACTTATTGTTCTCTCTCCATAGGTATTTGACGACTAGTATCTTCCTACAGTAGGGTCTTTTGATCGCATATGTCATGTGTCTTATGTCAAAGGGGGAATTCATGGAGTTGTCTTGGTCTCTCTCTATCTGGCCTGCTCTTCCTCTACTGTCTGGTTTCGTGGTGGGGAGCTGCCGGGAGATGGTTGCTCCTGTTCCTGCTCAGGTGCCGTCAGTTCGTCTAATAGTTGTCCCCATACTCTGGCCCTGTCAAAGGTGCCTATGCCCCGCCCTGTCTCTGCTAACAGTATCCTCCCTTCCGCACTTCCCCATTTTTCAAGCTCACGCTTTCATGTTCCTACCCTTGGTCCCCCTGCCGATTTCCAATTCCTAGTGATCTCCCGCTTGACAGTACTAATGCCAGATCCTGGAATTTCGCAGTCGTTTTGGTCTTGGCCGTATGTGGGAACCAGCCCAATATGCAGTGCCCCGGGGTGTGCGGGATCTTTTTATCTACAATTGTTCCTAAGATGTGAAGGCCCTCTTCCCAGAATGGAACCAACTTGGGGCAATCCCAGAACATGTGCAGCATGTGTGCCTCTCTAATCCCACACCTAGGGCAGGCCGCCTCCTCAACATGAAAGTGCTTCCTGATGCGAGCCGGAGTAAGGTAGGCTCTTTGTAGGACATAATAGTTAATTAATTTAATTTGAGTTTCTAGTTGATTTTGGTGTTCTCTCTACTATACTCTCCCAGGCCTCCTCCGGGATCGGGATCCCCAGAGGATCGGGATCCCCAGTTCCTTCTCCCACTGCGATCACAATCGCTCCATCGGCTTCTGAATGTCTTGGCTCATTGCTCTGTATAGACAAGAGACTGTTTTTATCCTTCCCGCCGATGTGGCGACATATCGGCAGCCATCCAAAGCCTGGGGCTCCACGACTCCTGTCCCCCAGTGCTTTCTCATACTCATGGTAATTGCCCTGTGTGGTAGAAAGTGACCCTGGGGCAGGTCATATTCTGCCCGAAAGTCCTCGAAAGGGAGCATTTCAGAGTCACGGAACAGGTCTCCCACTCTCTGCACTCCAGCCTCCAGCACTTTCCCTACTGTTGCACTCACTGGAGTGGGAATAGTAATTTTTATCCTTTCGCTATCCAATACTTTCCCTACTGTTCCACTCACTGGAGTGGGAATAGTAATTTTTATCCTTTTGCTATCCAATACTTTCCGTACTGTTCCACTCACTGGAGTGGGAATAGTCATTTTTACCCCTTCGCTATCCAGCACTTTCCCTACTGTTGCCATCACTGGAGTGGGAATAGTAATTTTTACCCCTTCGCTGTCTAACACTTTCCCTACTGTTGCACTCACTGGAGTGGGAATAGTAATTTTTACACCTCCGCTATCCAGCCCTTTCCCTACTGTTGCACTCACTGGAGTGGGAATAGTAATTTTTACCCCTTCGCTATCCAACATTTTCCCTACTGTTGCACTCACTGGAGTTGGGATAGTAAATGTAATTCTTCTGTAATCCAACATTTACCCTACTTTTGCACTCACTGGAGTGGGAATAGTAATTTTTACCCCTCCGCTATACAACATTTTCCCTATTGTTGCACTCACTGGAGTTGGGATAGTAAATGTAATTCTTCCGTTATCCAACATTTACCCTACTTTTGCACTCACTAGAGTGGGAATAGTAAATGTAATTCTTCCGTTATCCAACATTTACCCTACTTTTGCACTCACTGGAGTGGGAATAGTAATTTTTACCCCTCAGCTATCCAACATTTTCCCTACTGTTGCACTCACTGGAGTTGGGACAGTAAATGTAATTCTTCCGTTATCCAACATTTACCCTACTTTTGCACTCACTGGAGTGGGAATAGTAATTTTTACCCCTCTACTATCCAACATTTTCCCTACTGTTGTACTCACTGGAGTTGGGATAGTAAATGTAATTCTCCGTTATCCAACATTTACCCTACTTTTGCACTCACTGGAGTGGGAATAGTAAATTTTACCCCTCCGCTATCCAACACTTTCCCTACGGCTGCACTCACTGGAGTTGGAATAGTAAATTGAATTATTCCGCTATCCAACATTTTCCCTACTGTTGTATTTATTGTATTGTGAAATGTACGTTTTAATATTTTTTTAATAGTTTAATGTTTTGATTAATTATAGAATTTTTTTTAATTTTAAATTATTGATATATGTATATATTTTATTTTGATATAATTTAAAAGTTTAAAAATTAAATAAAGATAATAGTTAATAAATTATTTTAAAGTAAATATATGTATATGTATAAATTATTATGTTTGTGTGTTTATATTTCTTTAAATCAAGTTTATTTTTTCATTTAGTTAAAATTTATATTACATTTAATTGTTTATATTTTTTTAAATCAAGTTTATTTTTTTAATTTAGTTAAAATTTATATTAAATGTAATTTATTTTATTAAAGATAATAATATTTTATATATTTAATATATATTATTTTATTTTATTTATATTTTTAAATTGATATTTTTTACATCCATATTTTTAACTTCGATATTTTTGATTCAATATTTTTGTACTTACCTGTTTAAGTATAGGGAGTCGATATTTTTGCATTCTATATTTTTTTTCCGATATTTTTTACATTGATGTTTTTAGCATCGATATTCTATCAGTGAACCGTGAGGGTACAAGCAGTGCATGGACAATGTGCAAGTTATAATTACATTGTCAGTGATATCAATGATAACATCACTGATGACATCTCAAATGACACCACTGATGACATCATCCAGTGAGAGTGTTTCGTAAACATTTTTGAGACTTAAAGGTATAATCTAAGCTACTGCAAAAGTTAAATTTGTACTCTTTCTGTACTACCAGTTAGTGATACTATTTCTAACATATGTCACCTAATCTATAATCCAGTTTTTTAAAGCGGAAGTATTATTTATCAGTAAACTAGCCTC
Source organism: Calotriton arnoldi (assembly GCA_963921515.1). Taxonomy (NCBI): domain Eukaryota; kingdom Metazoa; phylum Chordata; class Amphibia; order Caudata; family Salamandridae; genus Calotriton; species Calotriton arnoldi. The sequence continues at coordinate 444,420 of CAWUFW010006721.1, read as the reverse complement.
TACACTGACACATGTCCCCTGCTGATGTATGTGTATGGTAGTGCTTTGAAACAGTCTAAGCTGTTCATTGAGACTTAACTCATGACGGAGTATAGTTCTGTTTTATGACATACTGACCAGTTTCCTTAGACTTCTCTCCTTGTAATGAATGACTGTAGTAGTAGATTGCAATAAAGTAATCTCTTCGCTAAGTTCTTTCTCTAGGGGGATGGCTCAGTGTAGTAGACATTTACAACAAACTCAACTCAATGCTCACACCTTTTCCAAGAGGATGAAGAGTAATTTGACTAGGGGCGTGCTAACTGCCAGGCAAGATGGCCGCACACTAGGAGAGCTCAACAACAGCCCGAGAAATAATCTCCACTAATCCGTCATCATCCGACCTGCAAAGTGACAGTCAGACCCTGAGGCGATAGCGGAAGCAAGCGGAGCCTAATCAATCCCCTTCTGACGATGGGCTGAGATCTCATGGGGATGGAGTGGCCAGCGCCTCCCAGTGGGCCGCACGACACGCGAAAGGCCCGTGTGATTGAGGCGGGAGAGGAGTGCTGCAACCGAGATGGCCCTGCAGTTGAAACTGGAGAGGCGGGATTGGCTGCAGCGAGACACTTCTGGACTCCGGCGGGGGCTGGGGGACGGAACGTCGAACAGTGCAAGATGAGAGGCGACCAGGCCTGGAAGTTCTACTGAGGCCTGGGTCGTGGGATCAAGATTGGCCATATGGGGGAAGTGTGCCCGCGGACCCTCTCCCATTCCTACCCCCTCGTCGCTGACGTCCCGCCGGAGGATCCCTTCTTCTCTCCGTCGCCTGTGGCCGGACCCTCGGCTCTGCTGGTTGAGTGGGGATAGGACATTGCTCCTCTGCGGCCGCTGTAGAGGGTTGCGGGATCCGGACGGAGCGACCGAGCTGTTCCGGCAGTCAGGGCTGGGATCAGGCGGCCGGCAGGGGCGGAGAGGCTGCTTGCCACTCGGTGGGAGCCGGTGTGCGGAACATCGTACACAAAAGAGGTGAGAGAGGACCAGGCCAGAGAGACTACCGGGGCCTGGTCCCAGAAAACGTGGGATCCTGCTGTCCCAATCCCCCCCCCCTGGCTACGAATATTATCACTCCTTGAGGTGTTCTCCCCCACGCCGCCCCCTGCATTTTTAAGGCTTGGCTCTTCGGTGCTGCAGATTGCCCGGAAGTGTGAGTCTGCCCCCATGCGACCACTGCGACTGGGAGTCGCTTGAAGAACCAACGTTCGCCCCGGGACCTTGGTGGCCGCTGAGGAGGGAGGGCCCTGGGCCCTTGTGGCAGGGATCCTGGTGGAGAGGGGCGAGAGATATACAGATCCCCTGGGCCCTCCCCTGGATGGTTGTACTGAGCCGACCGGCGCTCATGAAATATCTTGGCTGCGGGGATAGATCTGAATCCACAAAGGGGGGGATGGACTGAGTATTTGCCCCTTTCCCTCCCAGGAGTGCAGCTGGCCGTAGAGAGAGGGCAGCACTGGATGAGTAGAACGGAACCTCCACTAAACACAGCATTAACGAGTGACGGGGATAACGGCGCTGGAGGGACTGACCAGAAGTAAGGAACTTGGGGCAATGGTCAGGAACCGCGGGACCAAACTAATGCAATCAAACAAGTTGGACAAATACACTGTACCAATGGTGACCCAAGGAGACACTTCCCCCTTGATGGGGACTGATGCGGGCCACTCCACACAACAGGAGGGGGAGCCCACACTGAGAGAAATAATGGCAGCAATATGAGACTTAAGAGACACACTGGAACCTAAATTGGATGCGGTTGCGACGGACATAAACCTCCTTAGGGCAGATGTCAGAAACATTGCAGACAAAGTAAAGACGGCAGAATCCCAGATAAATGGTCTGCAATCAACGACCAAACGTCTGGAGGATCAAGTGCAAACCCTCACAAAGGACAATGCAATCCTCACAGCAAAAGGTGCCGATCAGGAAGGCAGATCTAGGTGTAATAACATCAGGGTGGTGGGGGTCCCAAAAGGAACGGAAGGGCCTAGTGTCGATTTGTTTCTTGAAGACCTGATTCTCAACACGCTTCACCCGAAGAGACGCTAAATTCGTTTCCATAGAGCAGACACACAGAGCCCTGGGGCCGCGACCAAAACCGGGTGCCCCACTACGCATGATCATAGGAAGAATATTCAACTATAGGGACCGGTGCATAGAAAATGCAACTGTTCGATTCTTCCTAGACTTCTCCCTACAAGTTCAAAGAAGGAGCTTTGAAGCAGTGAAACGAGCCTTCCGGGAAAAAGACATCAAATATATGATGCTCTAACCGGCCAGATTGAGAATCCTCAGCGAGGGCAAGACGTGGCATTTTGATACCCTGGAGGGAGCCTGGGAACGGGTGGAGGGGTGGAGACCAGCGCATCGGAAAGGATCTAGGAACAAAGAGATCCAAAGGCTCGAAGGGGGAAATGATGACCAGCTAGAGGACCGCCGACCCCCGGATCAGGGGCCAGAACAGTGAGAAACTCATGCTAAGAAGTATTAGCTAATCTGTAATTCTGTAACCCTTCCGCTATAGTGCCTTCTATGACTGTTTTCTAAATGAATAAGACCTGGGAGAGTCCAGACTACAGAGAGGGGGTATCAAAGGAGTGGTGAAACTTTCCGGCATAAGACGTTGACTGGGGGTCACTGCAATAAGATCCTGGTTGGAGGAGATGTTGATGCTTGTTTATTTAGACAATTTGATCTTGGGTTGGCATGTGCTGCCAGCCCCTGCACTTGGTTTGTTATGTTTTCTATTGGGCGACAGGCACTCTGCAAGTTGGAGGGGTGGGCACATATTAGCTAGCTAGGAAGGGTAGCAGGGAGGGGGTAGTTGGAGATGTTCTAGGGTATGTTTTATTAGAAAGAATCGATGTTTTGACTATTGATGCATCATTACAGAAATGCTTTGCTTGGGTTGCAAGAGGTTATCAGAATGGTCCAGAGCCACAGAGTGCCGGAGTCGGGGCAGTACGCAAATGGCCCTATACAATCATTCCACTCAACATGAGCCAGTAGAAACTTACATATTTGGTCATGGAACGTCAATGGATTAGGCCACAAAATTGGTCCTACAGTACATACGAAGGCAGGCTCCAGACGTCATATTACTCAAGAGACACATCTTAATGGCACAAGTTACAGGGCCCTTGATAGGTTTGGGTACACACTGATAGCTCACTCCGGGTACACGACAGACTCATGGGGGGGTAGGAATACTGCTTAAGAAGACAATCCCTTTCACAGTGCAACATACCTGGAAAGACCAGCAGGGTAGATTTGTGACAGTGACAGGTACTTGGGAGGGTGAGACTTTGAATCTATGCTCCCTCTACATCCCACCAAGACTACATACAGGAAATCTGCCAGAAGTGGGTGCAGCACTATTGGCCTTACCGGTTGGCACATTGGTGTTGGGGGGGACATCAATGATATAATGGATACAGCCCTAGACAAAATGAGTGGGGCGGGCCCGACTGGGAGAAGAGGGAAATTCTCATCCTTTGCAGAGGCCATGGGACTGGTTGACCTGTGGAGGCAACACAATCCTGCTGTCAGACAGTTCACACATTTCTCCTCACCACACACCTGCTACACCCGAGTAGACTACTTAATGACACATACTACATCGGCCGGACGGTTCCGTGATGCACCAATCCGTGCAAGAGGCATCTCAGACCACTCTCCAGTAGGAGTGTACCTACAAGGGACCCCAATGAATAGACCATCGATTCCCAGAATAGACACTTGGTATCTCCTAGAGAGGGCAATGAAAGTTAAAATTAGAAAAGGTACCAACCTATACTTCGAAGAGAATCAGGGGACAGTCCGCTTCCCATGCGTACTTTGGGAAGCATATAAAACGGTGCTGCGGGGCCAGGTCCTTGCTCTTATTGGTGGGAAAAGGAAGGAAGAACAACAGGAATTTGAGGACCTTGAAAAGGAAGTCCTAATCTTAGAAAGACAGGCAGCAGCGAAGGATCAGAGGTAGTAACCCATCAGCTGCGCCTGAAGCGAGATGCCCTTCGTGCTCTTGCAGAAAACAGAGTGAGAGCGCACGCCGTTTATACGACATTGGTGACAAGGCCGGTAAACTCCTGGCCTGGCTGGAGCGCCGAGACAGAGAAAGAACCTGGGTATTGGAAATTAGGAACGCTGACGGAACGGCTCGAAAAACAAATATGGAAATAGTGGAGGCGTTCGCCTTCTACTACGAGGCCCTACATGCCCCCCCAGATCCGGAATCGGAAGTAGACAGCACAGAACATTTATAGCCCTTCGACATACAGACATTGACGCAAGAGGACAGAGAAGGATTAGAATCGGATCTAACGGAAGAAGAAGTGGTTGGGGCGATAAGAGGGCTACAACCCGGGAAAGCAAAGGGTCCCAGCGGGCTCCCTCTTGAGTTATTTAAGATATGCGCAACTAAGGTGGCCATACCAATGTTGGCCATGTTTCAAAAGGCCGGAGAAGAGGGTGGGCTGCCAAGGGACCAGAGGATTGCCACGATAGTCACCAATCATAAAGTTGGCAAGCCCCCCTCCCAGTGTAGCTCGTACTGCCCAATTTCCCTCCTAAATGTGGAGGCCAAAGTGCTTGCGAAGGTGCTGGCGACAAGACTGAGAGGGGTTATCACAAAAATAACACACCCAGACAAGTCGGGCTTCATGCCCCATCGTAGCACCCGGCTGAATCTCCGACGCCTATTCGAGGTCCTGAGCCAAATTGAGCCACCTTTCTTAGATAAAGCAGTGGTAATGGCGCTCGACGCTGCAATGGCTTTTGACAGTATTTTATGGAAATATATCTTCGCTGTACTACCTAGGATGGGTTTTGGACCAAACTTCTGCAAGTGGGTCCGAGTACTATACCAGGAACCCTTGGCCCAAGTAAGGGTCAACGGAGTAACCTCTAGGGTGTTCCCCTTGGGCAGGGGGACGCGTCAAGGCTGCCCACTATCGACGATAATCTTCGCACTGGCGCTGGAACCGCTTGCGGTATGGATACGCGTAGACCAACTGATTAGGGAAATACCTATGCCCAGCAGGTGGGAAGAACGCATATCACTGTATGCGGACGATGTCCTACTGTCTGCTACTTAGTGAGCAGGTTGCTCCTGATATTTGCAGAGTTTGGTGACCATTCAGGATATCAGATAAACTGGTCTAAATCGTTGATCTTCCCGCTTTCGGGGGGGATCCCCCAACTGCCGTCAGACTGTGGGGCTCGGTCGTGGAGGACGGGTTCTGATTACTGGGTATCCACATTACCAGGGACCCGCAAAAGTTTCTCAGATTAAATGTGCACCCCCAGATAGATCGATTACATGAAGATGTGACCCACTGGTGCACTCTGCCACTCAAATTGTTGGGAAGAGCTGCACTATATAAAATGATGACCCTCCAGTGTCTTATCTATGTATGGCAAAACACGCCGTTTTGTATACCGCCAGAGTTGTTTCAGAAGATGGAACAGGAGGTGCGGACGTTGTTGTGGCAAGGGTCGGCCCATCGAATAGCTTTGCTTAAACTACAGAGGGGTGTGTATGATGGAGGCTTGGGGATCCTAGATGCCCAACTCTATTATTGGGCAACTCAGCTGATGGTAATTAATAACTGGGTATCGCAGATCAGCGGGAGCCCGCATATAGAGTAGATAGACTTGCGATGGGAAACGGAAACTTCGAAAATATTCTATATCAAAGGAGAAAGGAATACACTGTCCCCGAGCACACTCGCTCGGTGATCAGAGCCTGGCGGGAAGCAACATGCTACCTGGGTTGGCACAACAGACTGACAGAAAAGACCCAACTGTGGCGCAACAACTTACTGAGAGAGGTGAGAAGACTGAAGGTATTTAAACACTGGGATACACTCGGGATAGAACATTTAGGAGACATTTGGAGAGGGCAGGCTATAATATCATTCACAGATCTTCAACGAGAATATGAACTGTCTGAAAAGGAAAGATTTAGGTATATACAATTGGGCCATGCGCTGAAGCGCCATGTAAGGGAGGGAGACTCGTTGCCGGATCTATCGCCCTTAGAGGACAGACTCATAGCGGACCCTATGCCTAGTAAGGGTATATCATTGACCTATAAAAACCTATTACATAGATCCCTAGATGTGACGACATCACTGCGTCAGAAATGGTCAGAAAATACCGGGGACATAGATGATGAGGAATGGGTCGAGGCAATGCAAAGCCCGAGAGAGGTAGCCATTAGAACTACGTTCCGTTTGTTCCAACTATGGATCTTGCATCGATCCTACTACTCCCGGACCCTCCTTTTCAAAATAGGAAAAACACTGTCATCAATGTGCTTGCGGAGATGCGGCCAGGAAGCCACCTTTTTTCATATACTATGGGAATGTCCTCTCATTCAGTCCTTGTGGGAACAAATCATCAGAGTACTGGCCCGAGTCCTATCCGAAACTGTCCAAATGAATCCAAAAGAAATATTACTGAATATGTCTGGAGATGAGCCTAGACCAAGGTATCACCGTATATGGGTCACCTTAGCCCTAGGGGTAGCAAAGAGAAATATTGCTAGGGCATGGGGCAAGACGAACCTACAACATTACGAGAATGGATGTCAGACATGGATTGGTGCCAAAACACAGAACAAGTGATATATCAAGGGCGAGGGTGTCCAAAAAAGTGGGAAAAAGTGTGGGGACCTTGGAGAGATTATAGAGGTACTTGAGGTGACAATTGGGATTGGAGGGCGCCCAAGGTGACCAGGGCGGAAAATGGTTGACTTTATGGCCCTGACTCTGAGTAATGCTGATTAAAACATTCTAAGATATGTTGAACACCAAAAAACTGATACCTATTAGCCCATGTTTTTCTTTTTTTTTTTTCTCTTCTGTAACTGTAACCTAACGATAAATGCATGATTCGTGCTAAATGCATGTTGCAAACTTTAATAAAAAGAGTTTAAAAAAAAAAAAAAGAATAATTTGACTAGGGGGTTATGACACAGTGGCCTGTCTGCTAAGACCTCTCTACTGGTTGTATGTTGTAGTGGTTTGTGTAAATCTGACATTTGCAGTAAAACGTCTTTCCAAGTTCACGAATAGTGTTGTGGTTTGCAATAGGCTAGCCTATACCGGTAGAGGTATTACTTTGCTCATTAGTGTTTAGAATAGTGGCTCAGAAGAGAAGGACTATCCACTGAGAACTGTCTCTTAGGTGATAAGTGAATGTAGTAGTTGATAAGGTTACAGTGAGCTCTGTGCTGTACGTCTCTCATGTGTGTCTTCTTACTTTAAAAAAATCTAAATAGTATTTTATGAAGTATGTTGAAGTTTACTTTGCTGGATGATGTCATCAGTATGTCATTTGAGATGTCTCAGTGATGTCACTGACATGTCCAGATTGTAACTGTCTCCCTATTAGCTTGAAGTAGGGGGATGGGTGACTTGAATCATGATTTGAATCACATGTATTTGTTGATGTTGTCTGTCCAACTTCTTATTTCCTCTTGATATGCAGGTCTGGTGCACATATTAGTGGAAAATGGTCCTCATGCCCTGATGAAATTGCCAGTAAGTTTGGGGTGGCAATGAAACATGTTGGCCGTGTTTCTTAAAATGGCCTAAATATGGTAGGTTATTTTTAGCCATGAGTGTGGGCATAAAAATTAAAGACTGATGCTAAGTGCCACACATAATGTCTCATAGTTGGAATACGCCCGGTTAGAAACACCATCATTTCACATACTCATGTTTCTTAAGTTGCCTTTTTTTTTTACACACTGAATTTTTTCATACATTTGCTTGTATGTCTGTGCAGGATAACTTTCTCTGAAACTGCATTGCTTGCATTTCCACTTCATAAGCACACTATCACGACACCTTGAACATTCAATACAAGGGATAAAGTTCACTTGCGCAAATGTTGTTGCGTATTGTTGTCCAGAAGGCGAAGAAGCTAACACAATAGAATAAACAATAGCTGCCAGACTGGGGTTTCGGCCATGCAGCATGGGTGTTTTTAATTATATATACAGAATTGCTTCCTTCTTTAAGGGAGAGTAGCATTTTGCTGACACTGCGAGGGTGCTGCATGAATTCCAGCCCAGCTGATTCCTGTTTTCCCCTGCGAAGAGGGATGTCCAGCTCACGACCAAGACAGGCATCCTGATGACAATTACCCACAGGTAATGGGAAGTTAGACCACCCGACAAGGATTTGGCAGATCACCCACCCTATGGAAACTAGGTTAGGAAGCTCTAGGAAGGAGTATTCTATAATACAGTACTTATATGCCCACATATGTTCACTGTCATAGAAAAATGGTTGAATTGTTCATCTATTCTCATAATGCTAATTACACCATTCTGTTTCATTCTACTGATTATTGCAGCACACGTATTTTATACAAGAATCACAATGCTTCAATAAATATTGAATCGCCTTGCTGAGTATTTCTTGTGAGTTTCTTTGGGTACGCGCTAGTAACCAAATGAAAGGGTTCTAGATCTGTTACCCCGATTTCCTTCAGGGATCAGGGTTGTCATGTTCTGAGGTTGCACACACATTTGTTACCCTGTGAGGTTAGGGGTGCAGATGGTCCACTATGAGCTAGCAGGGATAAAGGCCACATATCCTGAGAGTGTGCACGGAATCAGTCTGGAACCATCCAGACGTTTATGTTGTCCAACAAAAGCACGGTTTTATGGGAGAGGTACAAGCCATATGACATGGCGCTGCCAACGTTCTAGTTTGGGCTCTTATTCAATGGATCACCTGAGTAGTTTTCTTTTGTGTACCCAAAGACCCCTACTCACCTATTAACGGGAGATGTCCTTGGTGTTAGGGAACATATCCTCATCAGCTGAGCAGGTTAACCCTATGTATTGGCTATAGGTTGTTCAAGTTTGAACCTTTCAAACGATCTACCTGTAGTGGTACCCTCTCTAAATTCAACATATTCTTATTGCTGACCCTGCAGCACTAAACATACATGAAACTGCAGAAATGCAGTTACTCAGAAGCTGCTCCAACATGATCTCGAACTTGAGGTTATCTTCGTGGTTGAGGCTCACGAAGCATTTAGCACAGAGGTATTCTACTCATGGGTTACATTCCCAGCAGCAAATGGCTGATCACATTTACACTGCAAGTGATGTTCCAAATAACTATACAGCTTACGAAGTTTTAGGAATACCATTAACTTACTAAGAACATCAAAATTGGTTTAAAGGCGCCCTACTATACACTACAGAAGAAGTTAGACTAGGTCCCCTTAGTAATAAGATGGCAACATGGCCAGTCTTAGCCGGCTACACACGACATATAAACATAGTTAATCTGACAGCACCACAATTACGTAGACTATATAACAGTCTCGTCAGAATATACAGAAGTTCATCATGCGAAAAATGACAGTAAATCCTGTGAAGGCTGCTCAAGCTGCACAACCACAATTGGTTACACTGGGCATAAGCCCACAAATGATCAGTGCAGTCATGGGTAAAGTTTCTGCCAGACAGGAGGAAATTCCGTCCTGGATTGCACAAAATACAAGGCAGCTTGAGGCAGTGTTTCCACATACGGGACCCCAGGAAAAACACAGAATTCTTACAATTTGCTTGACAATGAGGGTGGCTCCCCCAGTAGAAGACTGTATCACTTGGGGTACAGTTTTTGCTGCAGTATATACCAGAATACACGGTACACCCTCATTAGCTATTTTGTCAGAGGTGCTTTAACAGATCCAGAATGAGTACGGGGCAGCCCTAGCCCTGGATTTGGGGATAAAACTGTTGGGCAATTTTTCTGCAGTATCCGCCATTATGCTAAGTAACATTAAAGGGGAAACAGCAGCGTTGGCTATACGCCAACATCTTAGGGATTTGACTTCGGGAGAACAGGAGCGTGAATTACCTAAAATTATTGAAGATAGATGGGTAGAGATAATTTGGGAGTCAGACCTAGTAAACTACAGATCAAGAGTAATTCTGAAAAGGATAACACAAAGCAAGCACCCGAATCTTCTAAAAAGAAGTGGCATAATAAGAAACATAAAGAAAAGACTAAGGGGCCGATTCCGATCTCGGCCGGTAGGGCTCCGAATGGGATTCGGCTTTACCGGATCCGATTCGGAGCCCTGTTTCCCGACCGATTCGTACGCGGGTCCGGCCGAGCGAGTACGATGCAAGCGCCCGCGAAATCGCCGACCGACTCGTACGCGGCTTCAACACGCTCCGACCGACTCGCACGGACACAACTCGCACCGCGCGATGGAGTCGTTCCCCGGCCGGGCAAGTACGATGCGCGCCGCGAGCAGTCCGACCGACTCGCGCCTTCCGGCTCGAAAGAGCTGTCGGAGCCGGACTTTGGGGGTCCGCGTCGGACCCCCTGTACGCGTGGCCGCGCGAGTCGCACACAGGGGGGACCCATGGGTCCCCCCTACCTGTGCATGTACGGCGCGATGCGCATCGACGCGTACCCGCTGTAGGGGGCGCCCCTGTTTGCCTCGCACCCATTGAGTCAATGGGAGCCCGCGTACGCGTTGTACGACCGGCTCCCATTGACTTCAATGGGAGTCCGACCGAATCGAGTCCGGGTGCATGCGTGCGCATCGTACTCGTTCGGTCGGACTGCCAGAGTCCGATTCGGTCGAAAATCTCTCCGGGTCCGGCTCGGTCGGAGAGGTTTCCGGCCCGAATCGGAATCGGCCCCTAAGTTGCGGGGCAGATCTCCTCAACAAGAAGACACTGAAAAGCACTTTAATCTGCATAACATGATAATATTAAAACACCTGACAGGTATTAGGATACTGATACATGTTCATTTAATTCCTTTCCGGATTGGTCTGAAAAACGTTCAGAGAGAGGTGGATGGTCAGAGCGCAGATCAGAGGAGTACGTGAAACCAAAGAAGGACTTGCAACACTCTTCTGCCAACATAATAAAAAAAAGAAGATAAACATTCAAAACCTCAATTCAAAAAGAAGAAGGTAGCTGGACCGAAAGTAAAGAATGCCACGGATATTGAAGACACCACTTCTGAGCTGGGAATGGGGTCTGACAATGCTGGATAACGCAGCAGAAGTCACAATAGTTTGCTGGAACCTGATGGATTGTCAGGTGGCAGTAGCGTTGAGTGACTATATCCAGGTGGAAACACCGGATATGGTTTCCCGCATCGTTTATACAAGATGCAATTCCAATTGGAGAGGGACGTACCGACATGTATTAATGTTCTCTTTTTGGAGAATTTGTCATTCAGCTATGACATTTTCTTGGCCAAAAAGGATTGGCCACCTGAATTTGTGATGGATTGCCCAGAGGGAGAAATAGTAATTTTACCTGCCTTCTGTGATCTCGTTCCAGACTCAATGAAACATTTATACGCCAAGGAGGGGGCTTTAGGGCTAGCTCCTGTGTTATACCGCAACCATGTGGGGTGGGTTGACGGTTTCCTTTATCCTGTGATACCAGTGAAGTCAACCCCACAACCTCAAAGACAATACCCCATTAAAAAACGAGGCTTGAGAGATCCTCACTCAACTTGAATACCAGGGTGTAATAGAAAGTTGCACCTCTCCTATGAATAATTCTTTGTTTCCATTAAGGAAACCTGACCATTCATATCATCTAGTATTAGATTACAGACACCTGAACACAGCTACACATACATTTGCTGTACAAAACGTGCATAGCGCGGCACTAATGAATAACATAGTGTAGAAGAAATACAAAACAACACTAGATATCTCAAAAACAGTTCTGTCAATTACCTCAAGGGTATAAGAATAGTCTTGGTGGTTCTCAGCACGGGTCGCAGAACTTCTACAAGAATTTGGTGACCAGGCATTGTCCTATGTCGATGACATATATTTGATGGATGAGGACCTTACTACACACTTGACAAGAGTAGATCGCATAGTTCTGGGATTTGCTCACATGGGCTATAAATGTAATTTTAAGAAATCAAAAATAGCCCACCTCAATGTTCTATTCCTGGGATATGAGCTGTCAAGTGAAGGCAAAAGCCTTGCAACACACTTTTTAGAGAAATGTGCACTCTTACACACACCAAACACAATGAAGAAACTTCAATCCATATTGGGATTCCTACATTTTGGCAGAACTTACATTCCAGATTACGCAGAACAGGTTAAACCATTCTACAACTTGACTCGGTCCAGACTTTATAAGCACACACCGGACAACTGGACACACACAGATATTACGTTTAGCACAAGCTGACATGCTAGCTTCAAAACACTTACACACATGTGTAAACACAACAAACCTGGCGATCCATATCATTGCGGGCGCATCAGGATATACCTATATTACATTCAATGAATGTGACACTGTACCAATTGCATATAAATCACATTTATACACCAATGCAGAGATGCATTTTGCTTTGACAGAAAAGATTCTGATGGCGGTACAGACTGCTGTGGTGTGTTAAGAGAGCACTGGCTCAGGGGAAATTAATTATTGCCGTGACTCCGGTGCCAGCCTTAGAGGCTGTCAAGACAGCCAGCATTCCCAACGCAAAAGCATTACATCCAAGATAGATAAAGTGGGCCAACTCTCTCACTGCAACAGGTATAGACCACATATTTGACTCTACACTACAGACACAAGCATACCTGCAATATGAAAATGAATACCCTCTGCCTAATTAAGTTATGCCTCTTGATCAGTATGAATACATCATCTATACTGATGGTTCCGCACAGCAGGCCGTAGGGACAAAACACCAATGTTCTGCAGCGTGCGCCGCTGTTAAGTGCAGGATGGTGAATTCCAACCTGAAAAGACTTACACGCAGTCACTAGGTGATTGCACAGCGCAGCTGGTGGAACTCAGAGCTCTAATTCTGGCACTAGAGAATACAGATCCCGGATTCCCCACACTTGTAGTGAGTGATTTGTATTATTGTGTCCTACAATGAGTATCTACACTACTGGAGCCAGAATGGATTCAGAGATTCCACAGGGTACACCATGAAGCACAAAGCACTTGGGGGACAAGAGGCTAAGCTGAAAGAATGCTTGACACAGACTCATGTGATTCACAACTTGAGTCACCAGCGTGTAGGAATACACGTTGCAGGGAATTCCATGGCTGATGAAACCGCAAAAGCAACAGTGCAAACTGCTGCTGTCGCTGCGAGTACTTGTTCGAGTATGAGGATAGATAGAGACATTATGACGGCTGTCAACACTGCATGTGATGACAACCACTTGCCGATGGCCTTCCAGCAAAGTACTCCTACCAGTTAAGTGGGCATAGAATACCAACTGCTCACATTCCCGGAGTAGGGGATAGAGTGATGCCAAATTCAGATTGCAGGTTAGGTTTAGTACTAGCAGCACATGCGGGCCTAGCATCTGCACACGCAGGGGTGGCAGCTTCAATTTCACTATTGCAGTAATGCTATTGGTGGCCATGTCTAAATAAACAGACACCTCTATTGATCTCAAACAAGCCACTCGCTTGTGTTTATCTGGACCACTGCGGCCCCTTACAATCAGATGGGGCTTACAAATACATCTTGGTTGCAGTGGACTCCTGTACTTTATTCCTATGGGTTTGGTCTCAGCGATCAGCTGATGACTGAACTGCAAGTCTTCATCGGGACATACATATTTGGCACCTTCCATTCGGACCAGGGTCCGGCGTTTGCCTCTAAGGCTTAAAAAAACACCATGGGAAAATTGGGTGTGACCGTCTGGTACTCCTCCCCCTATCATCCTGAGGGAAATGTGGTAGTAGAGAGGAAGAACCAAGACAAAAGCAGTCTTTTACAGCTAGGATGCTAGGTTCAAGTCACAGTTGGGTCCATCCTTTATATGGAGTCCAGAGAGCCCTCAACAATCTGCCCTGGGTGGTCGGACTCCCTATGAGATCCTGTTTGAGATTAAATTGTGGATACCAGACCTCGACAGTCCCAGTACAGTGGCGCCTGAAACACCATTTGACATCAATGAATGTTTGGATGTTTTACAGGAACTGAACAGCTTCCAGGACGCACAGAGTAAAATCTAAGTAAACCATACCACCACTGGTGAAGTGAAGGAAGAGCCAGCAACTCCTGGTTGGATCCCCAAGTTTGGCATCCTAGTCCTGGAGAAGATCATGGACAAGAAAGAAGTTGGCCCAGCTTACAGAGCACCTATACCTGTCATGGCTGTTGAAGGTACCAGAACTGTACTTTTACCACCCCTTGCTGGCTGCAAAAACAAGAGATTTGTGTAAATAGATCTAGTCAGACCACATTATGTAGCCGGTTCTACACAGTAGGCCTAGCGGGCTCCTGTGTAGTTACCTGTCTCCTCTCACTACCATACAGGAAGTCCTGTTGGAAGCTTCAACCAGCCCTGAAGTTTTTTCTCCCCGGCTGGGGATATCTCATAATGAAGTGGCACTTCTACCTGCTACATCAACAACTACCATACAATCAACTTGTACGGAAACGCAGATTTCAATTCTGAAACCTAACACGGATGGTGTTTATGTCAACGTACCATAATTCAAGTCAACTACCAGTTCTTCACAGCCTCCAGAGCTTTCAAAAATAGATCGAACAGCCTCAGGCTACTTTGTCAACTTTGATGACTTTTCTTCAGGTTTGTCTGACCCACCTCCGCTTCCACCCTTACAAGGTAGATTGTATGTACTCTAATTTTGGCTGAAGACATACTTTGTTCCTCCATGGCTATACCTGTGGATTACAATTTCATTACTTGTCCTCGTCCTTTGAATTGGTTTTGTGACAGTCTTTTTCCTGCTTCTGAATGGACATTATCTCCAGGAACACTCTGCTGTGCAACTGGTGAACTTGGTTTTAACACCACTATCTTCTACACACCAAGCGCGAAGAGACCTTTCCCTGGTGAACATTTCAGCTGTTCTGGTTCCTTATGGGATTGTTTGGGATAGGGTATTGTATGATATATTTGGTCCAACTGAACATTTGCAAATACCATATGTATTTCGTATTTCATTGACTGATATTATCACCCCTAGTACTATCTCTGATGATTGGGACATTGCTACAGTGCATGCAATGCTAGAAGATCTAGAATATTCCACTGTTTTTAACTCTGATGATATGTATGATGGCATGACTAATTGTGATGAAATGTTCTGTTTAAAACATTATGGTCACCACTTCTTGCATAAAGCAATTACTCCATGTGCAGTATTTAATTACATACAATGGGAACACTGCCCTACACCACCAAGGGGTGGTTCAAAAACATTTGCACAGAAGTTTTCATATTTTTCTGGTCACAATACAGCAGACCAAGGGTCTTATTATTATAGACTCACACCATCACCAGCAAAGAAAAATATGCTCACTGATACAAAGCTGATATATTCAGCATCTTTTCTTTCCCATTTGTCCACACAAGGGTTTGACTTTTGGAGAGACACTGTTGATTTAAAATCTCTTTGGGGAACTAAAGGTTGGCAGGTTTAGGGGAATGAGGCATTATTTAGAGAATGCCAGATACCACATCAACTGATTTTCCTGAACAAAACTGTGCAGCAGACATCATGTCTTCCCACATTTGCAAGTTTTGTGAACTGGCAACGGTTCACAACTTACAGGGAGGAAATATTAGACACCATGCTTTGAAATGGTTCATATAATTCTTCAGGGACCAATCAGGGGTGATGGTTAATGTGGCCATTAGATACTAACGGATGTCATGCACATTTTCTGGGTGACACCAAAGGGTTTAAGATCAGTAGCCCCGACCTAAGTTACGCGCAGACACAACACTCGGGGTGGTAATGACTTCCAGTGTTGGGAAGTTATGCCTAGATTGGCTAAAAACCTCAACATTGTCTCAGGTGAAACAACACTTGTTTCTTCTCTCTGATGACATGGGATTACAGGACTTTTTATTAGGTCTTCGAAAACCCACTTCAAAAGCACTTCTTGTATGCAATATACAATGAAGCTTCTGAGAGACTGCGCAAAATTGACAGGGCAGATTTACAAAAGGCTCTAGCAGTAGTTGATAATGGTATGACTACATTGTCCACTAGGATATACTCTCTGGGTAACATAATGCCGTCTGCAATAGACATCATACAGAATGACATGTCCTCTTTACAACATGGGCAGTCGCAGCTTAGATCGATCATGTTGCTAAGCTGGACTCTTCAGACACTTTATGCCAGTCATGTACCATGGCGACACCTTAATGCCACAAGCTTTGTGGATGTTAGCTAAGTGAATTCTGTTTAAATCTGTCTGCAGTTGAGGCGAGGGGCATGGACAGTAATCTATTGGAGCGAAGAGACACACTATGCAGTACTGATACACAGTAAAGTAAATAAATGCCCCCCTTGGAAATGTGTGACGACCCACCCAAGGCGCAATTAGAGGGAGGACTGCAGGATAATAGCCGTTGCATGTCAGTTCAAATTAATGGTGCCTAATGTTTCCCAGAAGGAAGCCTATTGAAGGCCAATGGGACTTTGATTTACTGATGTCAACAATAACTGGGGGAACATTGCCACTACCAATTGGATAAATGTGTGATTTGACTTGCAAATATGGCGGCCTGAATAACTGGAACTAATAAGGATAGCAGTAGCCCTTTCTATTTGTTCTCATTACATCATCCAATTGGAGCACGTTGTGAAGAGTTTAAATATAACTAGCACAATGGTGTTTACTTGGCAGGAATAGGCATTGATGCATAATTGCCGAACTGCGTTTGCCCATCATTTTCAATAAATACTGAAGAATTGAATCCCGTGAGTGCCCGTATTTTCCTTTGGAAGTGTTTTGAGTATATATTCACTGAAAAAAACAAAAGGTTTTAAGGACGATATAGTTAGGCTCACATTTCACTTGTACAAAACCATAGAAATTCAGCACTTATAGTTACCTGAGCTAAGTATAACTTACGCCCCCGCAATGCACTGCTTATGACCTCGCATATTACATCATTCATGATATGGTCAGTGACTTCACTGATATCATCTCAAATGACATCACTGATGACATCATCAAGTGACTGTAAATGTTTTTAAAAGTTTATGGGTGTTAAACATATATAATAACCAACTACAAAAGTTAAATTAGTAGACTAGGAGCACTACTACTGAGTGATAGTATTTCTAACATATATTATGTGAGTGGCTGTGTAATTGTATGTATCTTTGTGTATACGAGTGTGTGTGGGTGAGAGATGGTGTGTGACTGGCTGTATTGGTGAGTGAGTGGGTGTGTCAGTGGCTGTATGGGTGAGTGAGTGGTGGTGTGAGTGGCTCTATGGGTGGGTAACTGAGTGTGTAGTGACTGTTTGGGTGAGTGAGCGGGTGTATGAGTGGCTGTATGAATGAGTGACTGGGTGTGTAAGTGGCTGTATGGGTGAGTGAGTGGCAGCTTGAGTGGGTGTTTGGTTAAGTGAGTCAGTGTGTGAGTGGCTGTATTGGAGAGTGAGTGTCTGTGTGAATGTCTGTATGGGTGAGTGAGCAGATATGTGAGCACTTGTATGGATGTGTGAATGGGTATGTAAGTGATTGTGTAGGTGTGTGAGTGAGTGTTAGTGATTGTATGGGTGAGTGAGCAGTGTTGAGAGGCTGTATGGATGAGTGAGTGGATGTGTGAGTGACTGTGTAGGCGAATAAGTGGGTGTGTGAGTAGCTGTAGGGGTGGGTGTGTGGCTCTGAGTGGCTGTATGGGTGAGTGACTGGTTGTATGATTAGCTGTATGGGTTAGTGAATGGTTGTGCGAGTGGCTATACGAGTGAGTGAGTGGGTGTGTGATTGGCTCTATGGAAGAATGAGTGGGTGAGTACTGGTATTGGGCTGTGAATGGGTATGTGAGTGGTTGTGTGGGTGTGTGAGTGGGCATACAAGAGGTTATATGGGGGTGTGAGTAGGTGTGTGAGTGGTTCTGTGGATGATGTCATGAGTGATGTCATTTGAGATGTCATCAGTGATGTCACTGACCATGTCATGAGTGATGTAGTGTGTGAGGTCATAAGCAGCGCATTGCTGGGGCATAAATTATAGTTAGCTCAGGTAACTATAACTGCTGAATTTCACTGGTTTTGTATGAGTGAAATCTGAGCCTAATTATAACGTCCCTGTAACTTTTCTTTTTTTCAGTGACTTTGTAAGGTTTTTTTAACTGGTAGTCGCGTTTGCAGAGTGGTGGGGAAAGGGGATGGGGCCTCCAACCAGCTCTCAAGAATCTTGCTGTGTCAGACTTACTGGAGGTAACAGGAGGGCTTCTGGGCCCCCAAGAACCCACAGCATCCAAGAGGACTTCATCCCTCAACCAGCAGTGAGCCAGGAGGCGCATTTGCAGAGTGGTGGAGAAAGGGTGCATGCCCTCTGAAGTCCTCTCAGCAATTGCGCTCTGTGGGACTTACTGGAGGTAACAGGAGGGCTTGTTGGCCCCAAGGACCCTCTGTAGCCAAGGGGTCTTTATCCCCAACCAACAGTGTGCCAGGAGGCGTGTTTGCAGAGTGGTGGAGAAAGGGGGCGTGGCCTCTGAAGTCCTCTCAGCAATCACGCTGTGTGGGACTTAGTAAAAGTAACAGGAGGGCTTGTTGGCCCTCAAGGACCCTCAGCATCCAAGGGGACTTTATCCACCATCCAGCAGTGCGCCAGGAGGCGTGTTTTCAGCAGGGGTGGGAGGAGCTCATGGAGTTGCACTACGTGGAATTCGGCAGAGTTAAATAAAAACTCAGTGGGATTCCGCGGAGTTCCGCTCATCCATTCCAAGCCCTGGAAAGATGCATATATTATGCCCGTCAAGCACACGATGAACACACAGAGCTGCGTATCACCCTCCAATTAAAAAAACACACTCAAGCACCATCAGTTGGGGAAGAAAGCATGGCTTCCAGCGCAGCCAGGGAAGTTTCCGAGGTCCTGCGCTCCAGAAATATATATGTCAACTTTCATATCCACTTAATGCTGTCAGATTGAACGCTCCCCAGGCAGCCCGACACCTCCACCCCTTCTGTATTCATGCACACTGTCTGCTGAATTATTGATCCCCACTGCAAATTAATTTATAATGTTTAGAAGGGAAGAACCACTTCTGCCCAGACATCACACACGTTAGTGCAGCTAACGCACCTGCTGCCAATGCTTGCGGTTTTGTGCCACTCTATATTAAGGGGCCGATTCCGATCTCGGTCGGAGGCGCACCCAATACCATTCGGTCGGGAAAAAAGCCATGCGAAAGCCTGTTTCCCGACCGAACCGTACGCGGGTCCGGCCGAGCGAGTACGATGCGAGTCGCCGACCGACTCGTCCGGGCGTCCCGACAACTCCGACCGACTCGCTCGGACTCGAACCGCTCCGACCGACTCGCTCGGACCCGATTCGCACCGCGCAATGGAGACGTTTTCCGGCCGGGTAAGTACGATGCGCACCTCGACCGCTCCGACCGACTCGCGCCGTCCGACTCGAACTCGCTGTCGGAGCCGTACTTTGGGGGTCCGTGTCGGACCCCCTGTACGCGTACCCGTGCGAGGCGCACACAGGGGGACCCAAGGGTCCCCCCTACCTGTGCGTGTACGCCGCGAGCGCTTCGCGGCGTACTCGCTGTAGGGGGCGCCCTTGTCCGCCTCGCACCCATTGAGGCAATGGGAGCCCGCGTACGCGTTGTACGACCGGCTCCCATTGAGTTCAATGGGAGTCCGACCGACTCGTGTCCGATAACATACGGACGCATCGTACTCGTTCGGTCGGACTGCACGGGTCCGATTCGGTCGGAAATCTCTCCGGGTCCGGCTCGGTCGGAGAAATTTCCGGCCCGAATCGGAATCGACCCCTAAGTGTTACCAAATTCAAATCAGCTCTCTTATTGTCCAGTGGGTACGTAGGTTGTGTGAATGCACATAATTGTGGCTATACTTACTTTGTGTTGACGATCTTGGTTTTAGAGCTACACAAAGACACTTAAGACACATAAGATAACCCCATGAGTTAAGCGTTAGCTGCTGCAGTATGCCATAATTAGGTCACATGCTTGAATATTGATGGTATCAAATAGGCTTTTCATATCCCCAAAAGTCAATTCCATCGAACAATAACTTGAGTAATAAATAACCTATAAAGCACTTTACATGAGCGCCGATTTCTGATTACACACAGCAATGGTAATGGTATACACACATTATCAAGTAAAATTCTTAAAAATGGTTTATACAATGGCATACCCTTGCACAAATATAAAGAAATGCATACTAATTCTCAGATAAGTGGTGCAGTATGCACAAGCGCTGAAGCGGGTGCTTGAGAAAGGCGGGACAGAGATGGCACCTTACAGACAGGGAGGTCGGTTGCTCCCTATGCTCACAGAAGTAGCAGCACCAGCACAAGTAGTAGCACAGAAGAGACACACTTTTCCAGTTCACACAGAGCATAGCCTTGTTCAAGAGAGATGAGTTATGATTGCACTTTACATCAGCCACGGGATTGCTGTTGGCACTGTAGGTGTGCAGGTAGCTGCAGTTCATTTCCACGCTGGTAAAGTGGTAGCCGTTCATCTGCTCGACCAGGACTTACTGCTTGTATTGCATGGTTACTTAATGCCTGGTTGCGGGGCTTCAGAGAGTGCAGGCACTGTTGGTACTCGGCTGTTGCTGGCTTCTGCTGGTACCAGGTTGCTACGTACATGTAGGTGATGGTTGCACTGGGTTGCTTCTACTGCTGGTTCTGAGTTACCTCGTTTTGCACTAGGGTACCGGGAGCACCCTGGCACAAGGGTAGCACTATGCTGCTGGTTGCACAGGGGCACTGCCTTCAACAGGCTGCTGCTGCCAGTACTTCCTGCGTGTAGCGGGAATCCATAGGGTCTGGGTCTCTCTCTCTGCAGACCACCCTTCGACAACCAGAACCACCTCCGTGCAAATTCGAGCGCGCGTGCTTCTTTTTCCATTATTATAAGGCAGCGAGACGCGTTTTCCTTTATTAGAAGGCAGAGAATGAGACTCAGCTACTTCCAATGATGACGCCTGCAGGCTTGTGTCACATCCACCTTCTTCCTCCTAACCAGTCATAGCCAAGAGGCAGTTGTCTCTCTCACCTCGGAGGCTAATCACACTGGCCAAGGGTTGTTGCCTTCACCCCTCAACACACTCTCCGAGCAAGCATCATTTCAAATTCAGTGCTGATTGGTGTCCGCTGATAAACTCCACTCCGCCACGCGGAGTAGGTGGAGTTTGTGCAGAACTCCATGCTCTAGGTGGAACGCGGAGTGGCACAAGCTCCGCAAACTCTGCCAGCAGGGCAGAATTTACCACCCACGACTAGTTTGCAGAGTGGTGGAGAAAGGAGGCGTGGCTTCCGAAGACCTCTCAGCAATCCCACTGTGTGGGACTTACTGGAGGTAACAGGAGGGCTTGTTGTGCTCCAAGGACCCTCTGTAGCTAAGGGGACTTTATCCCCCAACCAGGGGGGTGCGTTTGCAGAGTGGTGAAAAAAGGGGTGGTGGCCTCCGAAGTCCTATCTGCAATTCTGCTATTTGGGACTTACTGAAGGTAACAGGAGGGATAGTTGGCCCCCAAGGAGCCTCTGCAGCTAAGGGGACTTCATCCCCCAACTAGTTGTGCACCAGGAGGCGCGTTTGCAGAGTGATAGTGGAAGGGGGCGCGACTTGCCGGTCTTTTTTTAACATATTTTTTTTTATTAGGGGAGGGGCTGCGTTGCTCCCCTTCCCTGGGCCATCTTTGGCCCCGGGGACCCCAACCCCCGGGGCCAGGCCATTTTTCAATGGGGGAGGGGTGGCACGCGGCCCCCCTTCCTAGGCCAATCTTGGACCCTATGCCCGGCCTCTTTTTTATTTTTTATTATTTAAAATAAAAAAAGGAAAGGGGGGCTGGGGGCCCCCCCTCCCGGGCTGATTTAGTCCCCAGGGACCCCATTCCCTGGGGCCCAGCCTCTAATGTAGGTGCCCTGGTCCCACCCAGGGCACCCACTCACCACAGATGGGGACCACGGCGGAGCCTGAAGGCCCCCACGGTCCCTGTAGGCTCCTCGCCTCCTGCAGGAGCCGGCAGTGCTTTTACAGAGAGGGTGCTGCTAAAATGGAGCTCCCTCTCTCTAAGAGCAATTGTGCTATGCTTCTAGCAAGGGAGACCTTTTTTTATGCTCTCGCTTGCTAGAAGTGGAGCACAGTTTGCTATGGCTTGGCGGGAGCGGTAAAGCTCCCGCCAAGCCATAGCAAACAGCTATGTCCTGGGGCTGGGCTTTTCTTACATTTTTTTTGCCACGAATATCACGATTTTGCGGCATTTAAAAAAATGCTTTTTAGGCCTGTTGGGGTCCTTCTGGGACCCCTGGAACAACTTTATGGGGTCAGGGTATTCCTACCCTGCCCCCTTTCCTTTAAAAAAAATAAATGGGGGGGGGATTTGGTTGAAGCCGAGTCCTAAGATAGCTGCCAACACTTCCTGGTTGAAGTGTTGGCTGCCAATCAGAGCTCTGGATTTCCGTGCACAAGCCGTAGTCACAGATATCACTATCTTTATTTTCTTATATTTCTTAACAACTACTGAACAGATTTACACCAAATAACAAAAAGCACAATCTGCAGAACAAAATCTAGCTTCTTGACAAATTTTGTGCAATTCCGTCCAGTGTTTCATGCTGTAGCCGTGTTGACAGGTCCTATGTTAATTAACATAGGAAACGCACCCTTTTTAAACCCCATTTTTCTCAACCCCCCCTTCACAAATCACCCCGATACTTTTCATGTGCAACAATAATAACCGGGCGAGTCAGCCGCCAAGTATTGCAAAATGGAAAGGCGATCTGGACTGGTGCTGTAGCGCCGAAAAGTTGGTGTTCCAGGGGAGGAGTTGCCCGAAAAAATGGGACAAAATTTGGGGGAAATGGACAAAATACAGAGGCCTGTGAACTAATGGGGGGAGATATGAGTTAATGACTCTGCAGGATGGAATAACTTTGTTTCAATTGTACTGTGCCAAAACAGACATGCATGAGATGATCCAAATTGTAAGTAACAAGGGATGGGGATGTAAGGGGGATACCAATGTAAAAGTATGGAAATATATATAGGATTATTGTGCAGCCAGGTGATGAACATTCATTTAATCAAAAGAATTATAAAAAAAAAAAAGCAATAATAACCGGGCTTTTTTGTGGGAAAAATTTCATGAAGATTCGTCAAACGACGCCAAAGTTATAGGCAAGTTAAAAAAATGCTTTTGTTATGGAAACTAGATCCTAACTATAACTACCTACTGGCAACCGCTAGTAGATTATATATATATAATCACTGAAAAAAAACAAAGGTTACAGGGACGTTATAGTTCGGCTCAAATTTCACTCGTACAAAACCAGTGAAATTTAGAAGTTATAGTTACCTGAGCTAACTCTAATCATGCCCCCACAATGCACTGCTTATAACCTCACATATTACATCACTCATGACATGGTCAGTTACATCACTGATGACATCAGTGATACACTGTCCAGAGGGCTATTCCATTTGAGCGCAACACAGTTGAGAAAGAGAGAGACGCGAGGAACTGCTTGCAACGGTTGTCACACAAATGTGCACGGACCCATCGGTCCTCTCTATCCAATAAGACTTTGCTCCCCCCATAACAAGACTACTTTATATATATATTTTATTGATTTTTCCATTTATAACAACAGCAATTGTCACATCGTACATTAGTGATTAGTAGCATCAACTTTGTTACATCATATGCACTTTTTTGTAATTGCAGTGTCACAGTTACTTATATAGTGGGTGTTACTGAGCGGTGGCGCCCAGGAGTTGAGCATGATGTAACTCGTAGTATGTATCAGAAACCACTGGACTACCCTGTTTTTTAATAGTGTGATGGGTAACATGTAGCAGCTGGTACTGCTTAGGTGACAACGATAAGTAGTGTAGCTGATAACTGGGGGAAGAGAACATAAAACTAGGGGCTGAGTTGGAGAATCCTATCCACCTTTCTCTATGTGTCTCATCTGTTCCACCCGTGCCTGTTACCCTGTCGTGTGGCCCTTGGTGAGATTGCGTGCTGGAACGTGGCTGTTTATTATTTGGTCACAGGCTGAGTGCCTTGGGTAAGTATGGAAATAAGGGTCACGTGCGCGGCGTTCCTCTGCCGAGTTGGTCGCTCGCGGGGTCGGACCCGGTGTGTCTACGCCCTGCTGCAGCGCCGTCAGAATTGCGTCCCAGTTTGCGGATGTCAGAACTTTTCTTAGGCCCATGGTTCCTTCGCACCGGATTGCTATGCTTTCTGCTCTGGCCCATGCGCGCGTGGAGTGCCTCCATGTTTGTATGAGCGGGGGTGGGGTGCCTTCCATTTTCTGGTGATCAATCTCTTGGCTGCCACTATGCCTAGGTCTAGGAACTTGGAGGTTACCTTAGTGTTACGTGTTCTGCGGAATTTGTGTAACAGATATGTCGGCCAGTTGAAGGGTATAACACGCTCGGTGCAGGTATGGAGTGTATCCGCTACTTCCTTCCAATATGCGCGGAGGCTGGTGCAGCTCCAGAGCATATGTATGAGATCGGCATCAAGGGTGGCGCATCTGGGACAGGCTGAGTCTGCACGGTTGAAATATCTGTTGATTTTGGCAGGCGTAAAATACGCCCTCTGAGTGATGTAGTATTGTATTTGCCTGAATCTCATATTTCTGGGAATGTTCACTGGACTGGCCAGCACCTGTGCCCATTCCGTGTCTGAGAGTTGACGGCCCAGATCGTGCTCCCACTTGTGTCGGAGGGGGTCTAGGCTGATCGCTGCATGTTGCCTGAGTGAGGCTGCAAACCACCGCTTGAGGTGTCTGCCCTGTCCCATGACATGTAGATATTGTATAGTAAGATGTGTTTGTGGTTCGGTAGTAAGATCGCCCCATTTCACCGTGAGTGTAGCCACTAGTGAACGGTGCAGAAGGAATTGACCTGGGGGGAGCCCCTCATCTTCTATCAGTGTCGCGTAGGGGACAAGTGAACCGTCACGATATAGGTTTCCAAGAGACTGTATGCCTGCATCGTGCCAGTGTTGTAACTCGGTGGCTGTAAGCGTAGATTGACCTCTAGGGGTGCCTTCTAAAGGGAGCACGGGGGCTTAGGGTGTTATGTGTTGGGTTATGTAGAGACTCCTGCGGTAGCATCTGCATGCCACGTTTAGCATCAGGGGTTCTGGGGGTCGTGTCTTTGCGCCGGGATGGAAAAGCCTGAGGAGCTGGGGTAGTGTGTGTGGTGGGCACGCGGTCGCCGTGTCATCTTGTTGACGGTATGCCATCCATCTGGCTATCCACTGAAGTTGGGCTGCCAAGTAGTAGTGTTCGAAGCACGGGCCGCTAGGCCTCCCTGGTCCATAGGTAAATATAACTTGTTTGCCGCCACTCTATGCTGACCGGAACCCCATATGAAGTCTCTGGCCATCCTCTCTAGAGTGGCAATAAAGGGAGGGGGGGGGCACGTATATGGGCAAGTTAGCAAAGTAATGAAGGAATCTCGGCAGGGCCACCATTTTTACGAGTGCTACTCTGTCTGTTACGGCAAGTGGGAGTGTGCTCCAGAATTGTATCTGGGACCTGGTGGTTGTTAGTGCCCTGCCTAGGTTGCCATCGAATAGGTCAGATGGTTGATGATATATTCATATGCCTAGGTATCGGAATGTGTCTGCACTCCACTGCACCCTTTACCCGTTAAGTACAAGGCCCGGATTGCGGTTTCCTTCTCCGAAGGCGTATAGCTTAGATTTGCCAACGTTTACCTTCAGCCCTGATATGGCTGCGAAGTCCCGTAGGATCTGGGCCAGCTGTTCCGGCACGTCATTTATGTCCCATAGATAGACCAGGAAGTCATCTGCATATAATGACACCTTGTGTGTGCCATCGCCTAAAGGGATGCCATCATTTAATTGAGTCCTTATCGACTCTGCAAGTGGCTCTATCGCCAACGCGAAGAGGAGGGGGTATAGTGGGCAGCCCTGCCGCGTCCCTCTTCTCACTGGGACTATATCCGATAACGTATGGACCCATCTTTACTCTTACAACTGGTTCCGTGTAGAGTAGGTGGGTCAGCTTTAGGAAAGTGGGGCCTAGTTTATATTTTCAGAGTTGCGAACATGTAGTCCCACTCCAGGGAGTCGAAGGCCTTCTCAAGATCGAGTATGAGGCAGCCTGCCCTTGCTCATGCGCATGTGGAATAGGCTGCAACCCGAAAGAAGCGGCGCAGGTTGAGTGAGGTGCTACGGGATGGCACAAAGCTGTTTTGGTCTGCGTGGACCAGGGTGGGGACCACTTGTGCAAGCCTGTCTGCCAGAACTTTTGCTAATAATTTATAGTCGGTGTTTAGTAGGGCGAGGGGCCTATAGGAGCTCATGTCCACGGGGTCCCTGTCGGGCTTGAGTAGGGATACAAAGTGTGCCTCACGTAAAGAAGGAGGGTGCTGTCCCGCTTCTACAGCGGCTTCATAGAGGGTGTGTAACCATTGTGCTAGCGATACCTGGTATGCCTTGTAGTACTCCGCGGGGAGTCCGTCGGCTCCCGGAGTCTTTCCCGTGGCCGGGGATGATATTACCTCCTTGATCTCCTCTAGCGAGATCAGATCGTTTAGCATCTCACTATGTGCCAGTGTCGCCTCAGGTTTTTGTATACGTTCTAGAAAGGCTGTGAGGGATTGTGCATCGCAGCGGCCTTGGGATTGATACAGCCGGGTGTAGTGCTGTGTCATGGCTGTGTGGATGTCACGTTGTGTGTGTATTAGGAGCCCTGTATCGGTGCGCAGTGTGCCTATTGGTTTGCGGGCGTGTTTCTGAAGGATTAGCCAGGCCAGCAGTCGGCCTGCCCGATCAGCAGTGGCGTGAGTACGGGCCGTGTGTGTGGTGTAATTGTGACAGCGGAGGCATTCTATCAGTTTGGCGTGCTCTGCGCGCAGCGTCTCTAGGAGATGTGCACTTCTCCCCCCGCCCTCCCCGTCTGTTTCGTGCAGCAGGAGCTGTACTTCTATTTCGCTAAGGGCAGCGGACAGCTGTCTGCGTATGTTCCATGTGGCTCCCAAGCAGTGTCCCCTCATTGCTACCTTAAATGCTTCCCATTCCACTAGTGTGTCTCCTACTGTGCCTTCGTTGATCTCAAAATATTTGAGGTGCGCCGTTCCTAGAAATGAGCGTAACGCTGGGTCTTCTTGCGCTGCAGTTTGGAGTCGCCACGTGGGGGCTGGGGGGCGTTCAGTCTCCCAAGTGAGTTGCAGTGCTTGGGGGTTACGGTCGGAGTGCGTCCGGCCTAGATATTCTATCTGTCGAACTAGGGGAAGTAGAGCGGGGAATCCCACTATTCGGTCCAGGCGTACGTGTAGCCCATGTACCACGGAGTAATATGAGTAGACCCGGGTGTCGCGGTTGAGGGTGCGCCATATATCTAGTAGTGCCCAGTGAGTGAGCCGGTCTGCAAGGGCCTGCGCATTGGATGCTATTGTAGTTTTGGTCAGGGGCGGGAACGACCTGTCTAAGTCTATGCTAAGCACAGAATTGAAGTCCCCTCCAAGGAGGCATGGAGTTCTGTTCCATTTAGCTAACACCGCGGTTAGGCTATCTAAAAAGGAGGGCTGATTTACGTTCGGGGCATAGATGGAGCCGATCAGTATCAGCTGGCCATTGTGTCGCCCACTAACTAATGTGTATCTGCCTTCGGGATCGATCAATACCTCTTCACTTATAATTGGGATACCAGCTCTCACACAGATGAGGACACCCTGTGCGTGGGCCGAGTAGGTCGTGTCGTACACTTGGCCTCTCCACCTCCTACGCAGGTGCTCTAGCTCTTTTTGGGACATGTGTGTTTCTTGGAGTAGTGCGATACCAGTAGACCTGCGCTGTAAGTAAGCGTATATTGAGTATCTGCGTGACGGCATGTGCATACCGCGCACGTTCCATGTAACTACGGTAACTTGTGCCATGTCCAGTCGTTGTGTTGGCCAGGGCTGTTTAGGGAGGGTAAGGCGTGGTTGCTCATGGTGTACGTGGGTGTGCTCCGAGATAATAACATTAAGAACAAGGCACGAGTGTAAACAAAACCGTGCATAACTGTCAAGGGCGAGTTCCAATAGTATGCTCGTCCAAACTGGGGTGCCCAACTATGGCAAAAAATATGTCAGTGCGACGTTCAGTATAGGTTTATGTGGCGTGTGACTAGATGGGGTTGTTCAGTCCCTTGGTACTGTGGTCTGATTGTATGATATCCCAGTCAATCCATCGTGCAGGGAGTGTGTGTGTGTTGCGTGTGTCCCCAATCGCGGCATCAGGTAAGTGCTGTTTGCGACAGTGTGTGGGGCGGCGCTGTTTTTTTTTTTGCAGATATGCAAACAACAGATTAGTTACGATATGAGTTTGCCAGGTTGGCAGTTACTTGCGTGTACTGGCTTCTATGTTGTTCAGCAGTCCACAGAGAGTCATATGATGCCATCCGCCATCTGCGGTGTGACATCTGGTAGCTGGTAATCTTCGGGGTCATCAAGCCTGGAGGACGTGGAGACACTGGTATCTGAGGATCTGGCAGGGCTTGGGTTCCGGTCAGGGTGTTGTGTCGTAGTTCCGAGTGTTGCAGCTACTTGTATTGCCTCCTGCCTCTCCATTCTTCTCTGTTCAGAGTTTGGAGCCGTGGAAATTGTGGCAGTGGCTGCACGGGGCCTGTTGCTCCCGCCTCGTTGGCATCTTCTACGGCCAGATTTCCTTGGCACTTCTTCCATGTGCGGTCTGGGTCCTGTCCATAGTCCCGATTCCTCCAGCCAGTCCCAGGCTTCGGAGGGCGAGTCAAAGAAGCGCACCACACCTTTTGTGACCACTCACAGCCTGGCAGGGAATAGTAGTAACAGAGGTCAAGGTCACGTAGTTGTCGTTTCACTGCGGCATATGTGCCCCTGCGCCGCTGTACTTGTGCTGTGTAGTCAGGAAATACCATGATCTGGCTGTTGCCTATTTTGATGGCTGCCAGCTTGCGGGTTTCTCGCAGGATCATATCCCTGTCCCTGTAGTTGAGGACTTTGAATAGGAATGTACGCGGGCGAGCTCCCGGTGGGGGTTTCTGTGCAGGCACACGGAGCGCCCTCTCGACCACGAATTGGGGCGATAGCACGCCAGTGGGTAGCAGTTCTCTGATCCAGCACTCAGTGTACTCCTCCGGGTTGCGTTCTTCTTCCTCTTCCGGAAGGCCCACCACGCGGATGTTATTTCGGTGTGAGCGCCCTTCTGCATCCTCCACTTTGTCTTCTAGTGCATGTACGCGGTCTATTAGGTCTTGCAGGGCCGCGGTGTAACTTTGCGTGATGGGGTTCAGCTCCGCGAGTGATTGCTCTTGTAGGCGTACTTTTTCCCCTAATTTGTGATGATCGGCACGTAACAGGGTGAAATCAGAGGTGACTTTGTCGATCCTGGACTCCAGTGAGGAGCGAGTCTGGTCCAGAGCGGATCCAATCTTCTCCACCACCGCCAGCACTGAGTCCAGCTTGGCGGCCAGCGCAGTGTTTGGCGCCTCTGCTGTGTTCCCGCTTTCCGCGATTACCGGCTCCGAGTTGCCATTTCGTGTGTTGGGCTGTTGCGTGTTTGTGCGTAGGCGGCCCATTGCTAGTTGTTGTGCTGTCGGCATTCGTTGGTGAAACGTGGCTGCCTTACAGGTTACTTGGGGTATGGTGTTTTGGTTGCAGCTGCACCGATCTGCAGGATTGCTGCGTACCAGCGGCAATAGGTGGTTAACAACTTGGATGGGCACGGGCACCACTTACTTATCCCCAGCTGTGGGTTCCTTGCCGCAGGGAGTGCAGTTCCGACGGGAGATGTGGTGATAATACGTTTGTCGCAGTCACACCGCGCTCATCAGTGGGTTTGCAGTCCTTGGTGATCCTCACTTTGTGTTCTTGGTATGGATGCGCCCACCCATGGGGATGTGGGGTTGGTGGAGCTTCGTGGGGGGGGCCTGCCTTTTCCCCCTCCAGAGGACAAGTAGTTTGGGTGTCACGTGAAGGAGGGGCGCACCGCGTCCGGGCCTGTCTTGGGGAAGCTGTGCCCGCTGTGCATCGCTGTGGTGTGCCAAGCTTCTGTCGAGCGCGTCACGCGGTCTTGGCCTAGGTTCGACTTAGATCCCAGGCTTTATGGCTTCTAGGGCACTGTCGCCCAGGCGAGTGGGCATGTCGCGTTTAAGCCTGCAGGGGGGCTGCGTTGCTTGCACGCTCCTGTGGTGTCTGCAGCCTTGTCCCCCCCTCCTTACGGTCGTAGTCAGGGCCTGTCCTTGCACTGTGGAGTTCTTGTCGCCTGTATGTGAGAGGGGGGAGAAAAGGGATGAAAGGGCGTCTTCCGCCTCTGTGTTAGCGCCTCGACGTGTTGAGGTCTGTGTCCTCCGTTGCATGGCGGCGGCCTGGGCCCGAATTGACCCTCGGACCCAGAGCTTCTCGGGGCCAAGTGAGGTCGTGTTGCGCCGGGGCCTGCAAGGTTGGCCGCGCCCTCTGTGCGTGCTCACTGGTCCTCTGGTCGCTTCCTCCACCTTCCGCTACCGTGGCCTGGGCCCGATCCGACACCCGGTGTGGGGTGGGCCTGCGCCGTCTTTCTGCTTCCCTTAAGTACTGTTTCAGGTTGCCTGTGTGTTTGTAGGTGCCTCAGGCCTCTACTTGCCGGTCTGGAAGATCATGCTCACCGCTGGGCGGGCGGGGGGAATCGCTCCCCGCAACCGCAGCCTGGGCCCGATCCGGCCCCCGAGCCTGGTACGGGGCGGGTCCGTATCACCCTCACGCCTCGCCGCAAAGCTTCTGCTGCCCGTTTATGCGCGCAGCCTCCCCTGGCCTCTGCACCCCGGTCAGGCCGATCCCACACGCCGCCGGGCGAGAGAGGTGGGGTAGGGGACAGGGAGACACCGCTCACCTTGCACCAGATGCGGCGGTCTGTTCTACGGCGGGGCAGGCGTGCTTCGTCACGGCGCTACCTTCCTTCTTCTACGGGTTGTGGCATGTCGTGGGCTCAGAAGTGCAGGGTCCCGGCCTCCCTGATGGTGCGGGCTCGCTGGATGCGTGTGGGCCGCCGGCGTATACCGCCCCACTTTGGCAGTCACCTTTTCAGGGACTGGATGAGGGGGTGCTGCCCCCATGACGATTGCCTGTTTGCGGCGCGCTCCTTCTCTGGGCAGCTCTGTGTCACGGGCCCGTGGCTTCTGGGCTGTGCTCGCGGGTTCCGGTGTCTTGCCGCCTGTGGTTGCGCCGCTGCCAGGTCCCAGGGTGCCCGATATTCCAGCAAACTGCGACTTATCCGGCTTTGTGGGGCCGCGACTGATGGCTACCGCAGTTCACCCGCACATTTGCGTCTCGGCTGTGTTAGGATGGCATGGGAATGTGGGGTTTGGCAGGATAATCGAGGGTTTACTGACGGTGCTCTAGCAGCCCGCGTCCGCCATGTTGGCTGGCTAGCCACCCCCTTAACAAGGCTACTTGATTGGGCCTCAACTGTGTGGAATAGCCCTCTGGACAACGTGTATGTAAGTTACAAGCACTTACATAGGTTGCTCATAATCTGGGATCAACCTTAATTCACCTGGTCCTGATGAAAGCTGCTGACCCGCTTGGGCTGCTAATGCTGAAACATGCCGACTTGGTGCACTAGATGTGTAGGATTAGTTATTCTTCCTAACGACATCGCCTTTCTTTTAACCTTATCCCCATCCTCTTTTTAATCTTTATTAAATACACTTCTTGGGATTGGAGATATTTTTAATTCACCCACACGCTAAATCTGTCCTAACGAAGACGGTTGACCTCCAGGAAGGAGGATGTTTTTACACCTGGGGAACGTGACCCTATGATGATGCTAATCACGATATCACCCTAACAGAGAAAATATACCGCTTCTGAGGTCGAACACATGGATGAGGAACTTCAACTGAGTCCTCCACGATTTCTTAACACCAAATTTTTAGGTTTGAGGTTCACTTCTTTTGATTATTCAACCTTCCTGGAACAGCACAACTGTGAGTCGTCCTGGACCACAGCTTGGTTCCTTCAGACAGAGGGACCCCTTTGAGTTCCAAAGGTAACTCCAGACTCCCCTGCACTAGTGGCAGTAGTTCCCTACACACCGCAGGTAAATACAACATTCCACAACCAAAGAATCGCTGGCTATCGGGCCCTCCGAGGGATCACCCAAAAGTAGATGGTCCAGTGCACTGTGGGTAATGAAGTGCTGACCTCCAGTAAGTTTCAGGCGGCTACCGTTTTTTCCTTGACCTCCGGATGTTCAAATAACTTTTTGTTGAGCTTACCACTGCAAAGGGTTGTTGGTGGCCAGTCCGGCAACCACTCCCTTTACTTGACACTACACCTTGATTGAACTCCGTAAAACTTACATCCGATGTCAGCAGTGGCTTCGTTGTCAACATTTCTCACCTGGTTTCACACCAGCACCGTGTAAGTGGTAAGTAAAACCAGCTCCCCCATGGCTCCCGCTTCAGCACCAAGGACACCCAAGACAATTCTGCAACCGGGCTTCTCGAAACAGCTAAAATCAAACTGACTGTCATGGCTTGGTCCTGGGACCCGCATCACCTTTACCCTCCTTGGGTTCCATGCAACTTGACCTACAAGTGACCGATTGTCACTAGTGCTTTTTACCATTGACCGCAATGATAAAGTTTTGCAGTGATTTAAAATTGCTTCTAAAATCCATAACTCTGGTTATACTTGGGGGGCGGAGCTTGCCTGGCTCCAAGATGGCCGCTTGCTAGCGCAGCTCAGCAGACCCGATCACCTATCCTGCAAGATCCTCGTAATCAGCCTGCTCTGCTTGGCGCTTTTATAGCCGATTGAACTTCGGAGCGAAAGCGGCACTCCAATCTGGCAGTTCCGGCGGTCCTGCTCCACTGTGGTCCCATCTATGAGCTTTTTCCTGTGGCCTGGTGCGAAGCGTGTAATACGTGCGGCGCGCCGCAGGCGCCGTGTCGGATTGAGCCGGGAGAGACCGACGTGATGCCCGCTGCCTCGCATCTCCTGAATGCTGGTGAGTCCCGGCTCTCCCTCATTGTTTGATCTGCCGGGAGCTGTGTGCGGCGTGACGCGGCGAACTGTTGGATCGTGGGCTGCTGTGGGGGAGAGGGGCCTGCCGCCGCTTGAGTGATCCCCACACGAACCCAGTGCACCGCGGTACTGCCGTGACCTTGGAGGCCTGCACATCGGCGGGGATCGCTCATTCTGATCCTGCCCCCATGGGATTTGATTGATTGGCCGCCCCGTCCCCCCTCCCCGCAGATCGTTGGGTCGCTCTTCATCCACTGTCCCTAGGCCTGGAGGCCTGCTTCTTGCCTATTACTCTTCATGAAACCAGTGTGGGGCGAGTGGGTGCGGCCATCGCTCTTCTGATTCACCTACATCCTCTGTGGGAATCTGGCAGATCGCTGCTGGGTGAGTGCGACCGGTACAGCGACAACTATATCCAGCGGGTGGGGCATTGTATGCAACAGACAGGCCACTACTGCGGGGACTGTGCTATCAATCTAAGAGGGGGGGTGACGTGTGCCCCTTTTCCCGTCTGCCCTAGGCCTCCTCCTTCTCCATTTATTAAACTTGGCGCCATCGTGGAAGGCCCTGGTGCTGTACGCTAAGAGCGGCTGCTGAGCTTGACCCTGTTTCAACAAGCAGGTTATGTTTTTGCGACATATCTAGCGGTGACCACTGCGATACACTTGGTCCTGCCAGCGCCTTGGGGATATCAGGTTATATCTAGTCCTATTTATTTATGATCTTCTGGTAGGGAGCGGCTGCTTGCTTCCATATCTTTCTTTCAATAAAGACTGCCCTTCACGGCAGAGCATAGCTTTGGAACAAAATGGGGAGCACAGATAGGTCGCAATCTAAACTGCAGTTTGAACCCCGCAAAACTCCTAAGCGGCAGGAGCCGGACAGAGATGCCCAGGAATCTGGCTCCGAGGCTGGGGACTCTATGGCCGAACCGGATCTGCAACATATATTGTTGGCAATGCAGCGTAGTCTGTCCAAAATAGATGGTATAATCGATGCCTTAACATTCTGTATGGACAGAATGTCGGAACACCTCGATAAGCATAAGCAACGTCTCGATGCTGTGGAAAAGAGGGTCGCTGACACCGAAGATGCAGTCTCTTCAAACTCGCTCGCCCAAGCCAAAGCTGACAAAATCCTCCAGGCGATGCAGAGCAAGACAGAAGATTTGGAGGTGCAATCCAGGCGCAATAACATCAGACTGCTTGGTATTGCCGAATCCACCAGCATCCCCAACATGGAGCTATTTGTGGAGCAGCTATTAATCGCACTCTTGCGCAGAGATACCTTTTCGTCAGTGTTCATTGTGGAGCTGGATTCAAATATGTGGTAGATGCACACCTTTCTTTTTAAACGTATATAGCGTAAACCAGCTGGTTGAAAAGTTCTGCGTGCAGCCGGGGTATCGTTGGCTGATCCCCAATGTGAAATAAAGATATAAGAGGGCGTTATCCAAGCAGGTAACGTCCCCCAGTTGCACAGCCCTCCTCCAAATGAGGTGGTTAATCCAGTAAACCAAAGTAAGTATTCTACAAAATGGTAATTATAATTTTCAATATAAATTGGTAGTCATGGTTTCCAATTCATTCCAAAGGAAACATGTTATTTAAAACATGGTTGATGAATCAATCCGAAATATGCAAATCAGTGGGAACAGACCCAATGCATTTCGGGCGAAGCCCTTCATCAGGGAAATATTAATCTAAAAAATGAAGCAAGAAACAGAGAATACAATCGGTATGTGGCAAAGCATAATAATGGTAAGTAATGCTATAAAAGGGGAGATTCGTTCATGATGATAGGTGAAAAAAGTATGTATGTAAAGAAACGCTACGGTGGTTCAAAGGATGTGTATCCATACGGTTATGTTAGCGGGTGTATACATGTGAATAGGCGGTAGAAATAGACAGAGTGATACATAAACCTCCATGCAGTAAAGTGATTAGATGATTCAGGGAAGAGGACGGTGAAGTAGACCGAGAATCGGGTGAAGTGTCATGCCGTTACCTAACCGGAGAGTGATCGATGGTTAAAAAGTCAGTGATTTAACGAAAAACGGAAAGGTTCAGGTAAACACGTGATGAATAAAGATAGTGGGAGGCATTGCCGAAAAGGTGAAAAGTATGACATTCAAGTAGATAACAACCGAGAGGCATGCAAGCAGGAAGTTTACAGTTGTAAACGCGTAGACTGGTTCGTCTGTGGAAAGGTTGCAGCGGTGGGTGAAAGCTTTTTGCAAGTACCAGTAACTTGCAAGGTCCGGATATACAAGTAAAGTGACCCGTAAGTAGTGGTGCGTAGTGCCACCAAAAACGAATGCACGGTGGGGGCCATTTTGAAATGTCCAATGTTTAAGGAAGATAAGGCTATGAGTGAGATGTGCGGTGATAAAGAGGGTAAAAGTCAGAAAATTGTAAAACTAATGAGCATGTAAGGTAACATCATAGATAGAAAATAACAAGAAAAAATAAGAGAAAATAAAACAGTGTCAACGGTGTAAAACATATAATGATAAAGGTAACCTTGTTAGTTAGAAATATAAATGGCAGTAAAGCAGGTAAAGTGGGGTGAAGTATAAACAGCACAAGTAGAAAATCAGAAAAAAGAATCAAGATTAAAAAACAAAAACTAAATAAGGGGAAACTGAATTGGAAAAAATTGTGGAGGTGGCTCACAGATCCCTGGCCCCTAGACCGATCCCGGGGTCTCCTCCAAGACCAATTAAAGCCAAACTCTTGAATTATAGGGATCGTGACACTGCCCTTCGCTAAGCTAGGGAGCTCCAGGAGTTACAATATGAAGGCATGAATATCTCATTGTACCCAGACTTCACACAGCAAGTCCAGGACGCTCGTCGACTATTCTTGCCCATCAAGAGGAAACTGAGTGACCTGAACCTGGACTACAACATGATGTATCCTGCAAAGCTGCGCATCCAAGCAGATGGGAAATCGCATATTTTCACAGATCCAAAGCAAGTGCTGCATTTCCTCAAGAAGCGGGAGCAAAGTGTGTTGCGCAAGAGTGTATCAATCTCTTCAGGAGCTACTGGAGGAATGGACTCGGACAGTAATGACCAATAAGCCAAATGTGCACAAGGTTTAATATGTGTAACTATGTCTCTCCTTCTCATTCTAATGGACATTATCTCTTTGTTTGATGTAAAGACGCTGGCGGCCATACTTTACGCAACTGTTGGGCTGTGTAACAAAGTGTACTAAGCGACTGTTGCCTGGGTCCTGGTCCAGGAGTCTTCAATGTGCTGATGGTGGAAATGTAGCTCACTGATGCCAATGTATATATCAGCATAGTTACAGGTTCAATAGTTTATGGCTGCAGTGTCTCAGTATCAGGATATACTGTCCTCTATTGCATCCCGCATAATTATTTTCAGATTATGATCCCCTCTTTGATTATTTTTTTTCTGCCCTGTTATCCCTCAGTGCTTAATTCTATTGTATTTAATTGTTATGGCTGATTCATAGTGTTCTGCTCTACAGTGTGGGTGTTGGCGGTGTGGAGCGTTTGCCACTGGTAACATCCTCCCCTGTGTGTTATTCACCTCATACCAAAGTTGTTGGTTTCTTCCTTTGGATTTTCTCCCTGCTTCCTTTCTCTTCCCCCCTATTCCCCTCCTCCCTTACCCTTCCCCCTCCTTCCTCAACGTTTCTTTTTTCTCCTCCTTCTATCCCTCTCTGTTTCGTGGTGGCATTATCCAGGGGAATGTACTATTTCAGGTGGGTGTGTTATGTATCGCCTATGCCAAGTTAGGGTGTGCATAGCGTTGTTGGGGGGGTATTGTTTTGATGTTCTTGTTGCAGTATACAAACAGTATAGACACACGCTTCTGGCCCGACCACAGTGGTGTAGTGAGTGGTGGGTGACACAAATGAGATGGCATGACACATGGCAACTAACACACTAGCTCATGACTCGGGTGGGGCGATTCGGTTCCTGACTTGGAACATCAAGGGCCTTAACGACTTCAGGAAAGTTCGCAAAGGTATGGCGTATCTTAAGCGGCATGCTGTGGACGTGGCGCTTATTCAAGAAACACACTTACCCTCCAATAGCAACATGTTACCACATAAGAATCTACAGGTCACTTTTATGCAGCAGGATTCACCACACACGCCAGGGGAGTCCTTACATGGGTAAATCCGAAGAGTGGTATCATTTTGGAAGGATTAGACATCGACCCGTACGGTAGATATGTTGTTACGCGGTGCCATGGACAAGGCATAAATGTGCACTTAATTAACGTGTATGGCCAAAACTATGATGACCTGCACTTCTATTACTCACTGGCTGTGCGTCTGCTGACATTATCAGACATAGCACAGATATGAGGAGGCGGTTTTAATTGCACTCTGGATCCACTTTTGGATCGCTCTGGAGGTCCTCCCCACCGCCCTTCTGCAGCTGCTAGGGCCATCGGGGACATTACTTCTCAATTAGGCCTGATAGACATATAGCAATACAGATCCCGGGCGCAGGGGGCTTCACCCATTACTCTGCCCCTTACGACATTCACACCAGAATTGACTTCTGGCTTATATTCAGAGCTCTTGTAGTCTCTTGCAGTCTGCTTCCTCGCTCCTTTTCGGACCACTCCCCGGTGTTGTTGGATTTAGGCCCCCCCCCCCAAAAAAAACTGCTCCTTTTACGTGGAGGTTCCCCCCATATTCCCTATTAGATTCCGCTTTTAAAGTAGAACTGGCCTCCTCTATCGATGACTTTTTTTCTACAAACATAGGCGCGGTGGACCGTTTTTCCACAGTGTGGGAAACATTTAAAGTATTTATTAGAGGAGTTACAATCTCTAAACACGCCGGCATGCTTCGCTCGCTGAGGGGTAGATTGACAACACTTGAGGGGCGTTTGGCTCAGATGGAGGCACTTCTGCTGATAGGTAAAGATGCACAGGTTCTGGAAGAGCAAAAGAAAACACTAGAAGAATATCATGAAGTCGCTGACAGCGAGGTAAAACATATGGGCAAGTATGCCATGGCGAGGGTGTATGGCGAGGGTGAGCGACCTGGTTCGGTGTTCGCTGCTCTGCAGAGGCGCCGCAGAGAGTCTAGCTCGATAACAGAGATGCGAAACGAGGATGGGGATCTGCTGCGTGACCCTCTGGAGATCGCAGACAGATTCCACAGATATTATTCTGAGCTATGCAGCTCCAAAATTGTCCCAGACATTCCAGCGATACAGAACTACCTTGAACACATACAAATGTCGTGGCTCACTAATACTCACAGAGAGCACCTCATGGGTCCCTGCGACCCCTTTGAAATTCGTACTGCTCTCCATACTATGCGTGATGGCAGCGCCCCGGGTCAGGATGGACTCACAGTGTCCTTCTATAAAGCTTATCAAGACTTGCTCGTACCACACTTAGTCACCTTATTTGAAGAAATGGTAGAAGATGGCGTGTTACCCCCCTCGATGAGAGAGGTGATGATTGTTACCTTACTGAAGCCGGAGAAACCCCCAAATGAATGCTCGTCCTATAGGCCTCTATTTCTCCTTAATGTAGACACCAAACTATTTGCCAAAGTTTTGGCGAACAGACTCCCTCCCCTGGTCCCATACTTGGTAGGTCCTGAGCAGGCAGGCTTTGTTCTGGGATGTACATTGACCTATAATCTGAGAACTCTATTTGGCGCAATCCAGCGCACTAATCAAGAAGTCAAAGCTGCTGCGGTCTTCCTGAACGCAGAGAAGGCTTTTGACTCTGTTGAATGGGAGTTCATGAAAGCAGTTTTGCTCCGGGTGGGGGTGGGAGATGTCTGCCTTAAATTGGTCACACTTTTATATAACTCGCCGGTTGCCAGAGTCAAAGTTGGTGATGCAGTCACGTCTCCCTTCACGATCTCCAGGGGAACGAGGCAGGGCTGCCCACTCTCCCCCCTGTTGTATGCCATGTGTCAGAGCCAATGGCGTGCGCCCTGAGGGAATATCACGGGCATAGGGGTATTCGGTTCCCTACATATAATCTCATCCTTCCGGCATACGCGGATGACATGCTGTTGTACATCCGTGACCCAAGTAATAATTTAACTCCAGTACTTAATGAGGTTACTCAATTTGGGGCCATGTCCGGACTCAAAGTTAATTGGGCCGAATCCGTTATTTTTCTACTAACCCCCTCTATGTCTCCTATTGCATTGGATTTTCCATTACAATGGACCACCAGGCCTATCAGTTATTTAGGTATACAAGTTCATATGGACTCAGACTTAGTACTTAGGGAGAATTAAGGTAAAGCAATTTCTAGGCTTAAAGAGGATATTAGCTGTTGGATTCCACTCCCATTCTCACTAATAGGCCGCATTTCTCTCATGAAAATGGTGGTTCTCCCTAGGATTTGTTCTTTTTCTGAAACATTCCTATTATTCTCCCGAAGCACATATTCAATAGTATCCGCTCTCTGCTGATTAAAGTAGCTTGGGCAGGGAAACAGCCTAGAGTTAAATGGAGCACCCTCACATTACCCTACTCCATGGGCGGTCTAAATGCTCCCGACCTAGAGCTATATTATAGAGTTGCACAATGCACCCATGCACACTTTTGGATCCACAGCCCACAAAATCTCCCGCATTTACAAATTGAGCGTGTTGCTGCTGACCCTCTCTCTCTTCCACAAAGGCTGTTTAAACCCCCATTAGGAGAGCTGGCACCCTGGACTCCATCAATTCCACTGTTCATGCATGGCATGAGTTTTTAAATAGGCAAGCTGGAGCACTTATGTACTCTCCCCGTACCCCGATGGAGTGGAGCCACTGGCTTCCAATATGTAAGGAAAGAGAAGTCATACAAGCTATGGCAGGGCTAGGTATACACGAGATAGGCGACTTATTCGCAGTTGGCGGGTTACGAGGGTGGGCAGATATAGTAGCAGAGGGACTTGATATCACCACACTCACGCAATACCACTATTATAGATTTCGGCATGCTCTACATGAGTTACTTGCCGATGACTTGCAGGAACCTCTGGAATTCCTACCCTTGACCTTTGTGTTGCGCTCAGCCTCCCCCAGCAAAAACATATCCACCATTTATGACTTAATGCAGGAATCCAAGAAGACACAGTACACTAAAGCCAGACTTGAATGGCAAAGCGACTTGGGGATAGTGCTGAACGACACTTGGAGGTATTGCTGTGATGCGACAAAGCAAGTCTCTCTCAATGGCAGGCACCGCCTGATACACTTTAAATTCCTATTACACACCGGAGAGGTTACACCGTTATGGCCTCAGGGACACGGCGGCCTGCTTCTGCTGTGGGATGGAGAGTGCTGGGTTTCTGCATGTGGCCTGGCAATGCCCCCGGGTAACTGGGTTTTGGGAGGAGATCGTTCGCACACTCAATGAGGTCACGGGGCTCACGCTAACAGTAGATCCATTACTCGCTTTATTGGGTTATACCAAATATCTCAAAAAAGAGGTCAGGAAGTTGGTGGCTATGGGCCTGCTGCTCGCCTCCAGCTCCGAAAATAAAAGATTGGGCCAGGGATATTCTATATTGTGATACACAATCCGAAGTTTACAATGAGTTGCTGCCCCCTCAGGGCCGCCCGAAGAATTCCTGGGGACTATACCAACAGTATTTGGTGGTTAAGGAAACTGGTGAGGCGGAGGGAAACGACGCTGAGTAGACTCCGATGTTACTCGATTCGTTTTCTTCCTCAGCTATGTAGTATATGGTGAGGTGTGAGAGGGATTGTTCCACATGTAATTGTCGAAATAGCATTTATTTTATATGTATCAGGTTCATATCTTGCTAGCAGACCACCAAGATTCGCCACCTAGTCTGTTATGTGCATGCTATGTCAATATTCACGATGTCTAGATGCGACTGAATGCCTCCACTGTTGTATACTGTCATGTACTATTGCTATACTGTAAAAGACTTAAATAAAATAATTTTTCAAAAAAACAACTCTAGTTATACTTATCCGATGGACTGCATTTTGATGTCTAAATTTATATAAAAACATGCCTTATTTTTATAAATTAGTGCTGGATTTCTTTCAAGTAGTGTCAATTACTTATTGTCCATGTTGGTAGTCTGAAATGCTTAACACATGTTCTTCTAGTTAAGCCTGACTGCTCTTTGCCACTGTACTACGACTGAGGTAAGGATTTATTATTGTGAATCCAAGGACCATCTTTGGGGTATTGTGAGAGTATTGCATAGTGAAGCCTAACTAACATCACCACATAATACTCCGCCTTCCTACACTAATGAATCAATCAATCAATCAATCAATCAATCAATCACGGCATTTATAGAGCGCGCTACTCACCCGGGAGGGTCTCAAGGCGCTGGGGGAGGGGGTAAGTTACTGCTCGAACAGCCAGGTCTTGAGCTGCTTCCTGAAGGAGAGATGGTCCTGGGTTCGCCGAAGGTGAGTGGGGAGGGAGTTCCAGGTCTTGGCTGCCAGGTAGGAGAAGGATCTTCCTCCGGCGGTGGTTCTGCGGATGCGTGGTACGGTGGCGAGGGCGTGGCTGGTTGATCGTAGCTGGCGGGTGGGCGTGTAGAAGGTCATGCGGTCGTTGAGGTACTTTGGGCCCAGGTCGTGGAGGGCCTTGTGTGCGTGGGTGAGGAGTCTGAACGTGATTCTCTTGCTGACGGGGAGCCAGTGCAGGTCTTTCAGGTGTCCGGTGATGTGGCTGTGTCGGGGGATGTCCAGGATGAGTCGTGCGGAGGCGTTCTGGATGCGCTGGAGTCTTTTTTGAAGTTTGGCTGTGGTTCCGGCGTAGAGGGTGTTCCCATAGTCCAGTCGGCTGGTGACGAGTGCCTGGGTGACGGTCTTCCTGGTTTCAGTGGGGATCCATCTGAAGATCTTGCGGAGCATGCGCAGGGTGTTGAAGCACGAGGATGAGACGGCGTTGACTTGTCTGGTCATCGACAGGGAGGAGTCCAGGATGAAGCCCAGGATGAATAGGGCTAGGTGCCCAGAAGGATTTTATGATTCTATCAGTCTTTCTGATTGTCTGTGCCAAAGTAGTCAATTATAAACCACAGTTTATAGACCTCAGAGGTCAATGTCTTATTCGTTCATCTTTGTAAGTACGTCACTTTTCCATTGTGACACAGTTATAATTTTTATCGTTCTTGGGAGCACTCCCTGAATACAAATTCATCGTTG
Source organism: Calotriton arnoldi (assembly GCA_963921515.1). NCBI lineage: Eukaryota > Metazoa > Chordata > Amphibia > Caudata > Salamandridae > Calotriton > Calotriton arnoldi. Next base: position 402,221 of record CAWUFW010006721.1, on the reverse strand, counting down.
AGAAACCCAAAACAGTAGTAGAATTTTCTTTATGTCTACTCCTTGTTCATTTTACAAGTGTACATACATTTCTTCATCAGCGTTTAATCCATACAGAGTCTGATAACTAATTCTAGGCAGCAAAGTTCTTCTGTTCTATACTACCTCGTTCTTTTTTCTGGATACATGCTATGCCATAGCATCTTATAGTTTTCCAATTGTTACCATAATTTTGCATATAGTGTTTGGCATAGCTGCTATCGTTCTTTTTTACCACCCTTATATGTTACAAAATTCTCTTTTTGAGAGAGCAGATGGTACTACCCACATATTTTGTACGGTTTTTGAAGTCACTGATCTCTTTAGTATTTTTCCCAATCTTACAAGCTTTGCACTTGTTAAATTTAGTGAAACCATTATTCTGTTTGTCCAACCATGTGTTTTGCCGTTATGAAATGACTTCTGATCAGTTTGTCTTTCAAAGATGGTACTTTTCAGTATGTAATTTTTGACCTTGGACCCACCTTGTTCCATAAGTCTGGGTCTTTGCTGATAAGATTCCAATGTCTCTCAATTTGAATATAGCATGCTACAACGCATGCAATCACATCTCGTTCCTTAACAACGCGGTCGTTACAACGACCACGTTGTTAGAACACGATGCCATTACAACGCAAGTTATTACATCGACTTGCAGTAGATGGCGCTCTAACATTAGGAATAGTATAATTTACTATTCCAACTCCAGGCTACGCAACAGTAGGGAAGGTGTTGGAATAGTAAATTATACTATTCCTTATGTTAGAGCGTCATCTACTGCAAGTCGATATAATGACTTGCGTAGTAATGGCATCGCGTTCTAACAACGCGGTCGTTGTAACGACCGCGTTGTAAAAGTATCGCGATCTAATGACCGCGATGTAAAGGTTGTTTCCCCTCAATTTTAGTCTCCCTTTTGGTAATCAGGGTTTGTGTTGGTTTTTTTTAACTTTTTTCTCTCTTGTCCTTGTTTTATATCTTTCCAATAGTATCCCCTCTTGCAAATTCTTTGTGTACCTTCTTTAAACAGGTTTTTCATATCTTGGTCATTTGAGCAGTTTTGTCTTACTCGCAAGAATTCTCCATATGGCATACTTCTTGTAATATTTTTGGGATGGAAGCTCGTCTTGGATCCGGAGGGGTTAAATTGACTATTTCCACTCCAATCCAATCAAGAGGAGGGAGAGTTTTGGACTCTAGAAGGGGTCTATTTACTATTCCAACTCCAGTCCATGCAACTGTAGGGAGAGTGTTGAGCTCTACAGGAATTACATTTCCTATCCCCACTCCAATCTACGCAACTGTAGGGAACGTGTTAGACTCAGGGAGAGTTCAAATTTTTATTCTCACTCTAGTCTAAGCAACAATAGGAAAAGTGTTTGATTACGGGGAGGTTAGATTTGCTATTCCCACTCCAGTCTAAGCAACAGTAGGTAGAGTGTTAGACTCCAGAAGGATCACATTTATTTTTCCCTCTGCAATTTATGCAACAGTAGGGAAAGTGTTGGTTTATAGAGCAGTTAGATTTACTATTCTCTCTCCAATATTCACAACTATAGGGAAAGTGTTAGACTCTATAGGGATTGGATTTACTATTCACATTCCAGCGTAACTAACAGTACAGAAAATGTAGGACTTTGGAGACTACAAAAATCACTCCACCTCCTAACAGTTTTGTACAAAATATGTAAATACCTAAAATCAAATACAACTTAAATTAACACTATAAACAAAAAATACAAAAATAAATAATACAATTTTAACCCTTTCGGTGCTCATGACGGAATGGTTCCGTCATGAGCACCAGTGCTCCTGTGTTCATGACGGAACCATTCCGTCATGTGCACAGGCGCACTAAATCCCTCTGCTGCAAACAGCAGAGGGATTTGCTTTTTTGGAGGGGCCTCAGGAGGTGGAGAAGAGCTTCCCCAACCTCCCAAGCCTTTTTTTTAATTTTCAATGTAATGACGATTGCGCGCATGGCATAACCAGTCTTTCTGCCCCCACCGGGGGGGGGGGCAGAAAGCACCCTAGACACCAGGGATTATGTTTTTATAGGCCAGGGGTGGGGGCTACCCAGGATGGGTATGCAAATGCCCCCACCCTTTCCCCCAATAACTGCAAAAGTCTTTCTGCCCCCCGGAGGCAAATGGGGGCAATAGCCCCTGATCTGCCCTCCAGGCGGGGCAGAAAGCCCACTAGGCACCAGGGGTTTTTTTTGTATGTAGGGGTGGGAAAATTTGCTACAGTCTTTCTGCCCCCACCAGGAGGCAGATGGGGGCAATAGCCCCTTATCTGCCCCCCCCTGGGGGCTGAAAGCCCACTAGGCACCAGGGAATATTTTTTTTTCAATGTTCAGGGGTGAGGGCATTGGCATGCCCATTCTGGGCAGCCCTCAAAAAATGCCACCCCACTAGGCGCCAGGGATTACACTGGCTTTTTTGTACGTAGGGGTGGGGGCTGCCCAGAATGGGCATACCAATGCCCCCACCCATCAAAACAAATAGCCACAGTCTTTCTGCCCCCCTTGGGGGCATATCGGGGCAATAGCCCCCGCTCTGCGCCCCCCCCAGGGCGGCAGAAAGCCCACTAGGCACTGACCTTTTTTCGCAATGTGTCTAGCTGTGGATTTTGGGCACCTAGGGAGACCTAGCAAACCTGTACATTTCTGACAACTAGACACCAAGAAGAATCCAGAATGGGGTCACTTATGTGCCTCTCACCAGGTTCTGTTACCCAGAATTCCTTGCAAACCTTAAACTTAGTAAAAAAAAAAACATTTTCCTCACATTTCTGTGATGGAAAGTTCTGGAATCTAAGGAGAGCAACAAACTTCCACCAACTCAGCATTCCCCCAAGTCTCCTGATAAAAATGGTACCTCACTTGTGTGGGTAGGCCTAGTGGCCGTGACAGGAAACACCCCAAAATGTACTGTGGAGACTTCAAAATTCTCGATTACAAAAAGACCTTGTTTTGCGAGGGAGTCACCTGCATTTTTGATCTCGGGCTCGGCGGCCATCTAGAGAAACCTACCAATCCCAGACATTTCTGGAAACTAGACACCCGGGGGAGTCCTGGGAGAAGTGACTTGCTTGGATTCCCCAACGTTTTCCTAGCTAGAATCCCATGCAAACCTCAAATTTAGCTGAACATATCACATTTTTCTTACATTTCTGGGTGGGAAAGTGGTAGGCTCACTGGGCTGACACAAATTTCCTACCACCCTGCGTTCCCCTAGGTCTCCTGATAAAAATGGTACCTCAATTGTGTGGGTGGGCCAAGTACCTGCGACAGGCAAGGGCCTAAAACGTTTTGTGGAGACATCAAAATTATCTATCACAAAGCGGGTCACATGAGATTTTGGTCCCGGGCTTGGCAGCCATCTAGGGAAACCTACTAAACCCAGGCATTTCTGAAACCTAGACACCTGGGGGATTCCAGGGATGTGTAGCTTGCGTGGATCCCCCAACGTTTTCCTACCCAGAATCCCCTGCAAACCTCAAATTTAGCTGAAAAGATAACTTTTTCACACATTTTTGAGGGGATCACCGTGCCGGCACAAATGTCCTACCACCCAGCATTCCCCTTGGTCTCCTGAGTAAAATGATACCTCACTTGTGTGGCTGTCCAATGTAGAATAGGCTAAAAACTTTTTTTTTTAAATGTAGCGCTTAGAATTCGCTGTGCTATACCCTTAATCCCTATGTTTTTGGCCCTTCCCAGTCACAGGCCCTTGGCCCACCCACACAAGTGAGGTATCATTTTACTTGGGAGAACAAGGGGAACGCTGGGTGGTGGGCGAGGGGGTGGAAGGCCTAGCAGCGAAAGGGTTCAAATAAATGTAAATAAAATATACTTCCCTACCGCGAAAAACAGGAAACATAAAAAAACAATAACTTACATACTAAATACAACATATTAAAAAAAATATGACTTTAACAAAAAACAAAAGTTTAACTAAAAATGCATTGCACAAACACCCTTCCGTGCTCATGACGAGCTCAGCTCGTCATGCTGCGCGGTAGCGCTGTGCGCATGACGAGCTGAGCTCGTCACGACCCCACCCGCGATCGGAATGTCCAGCACACGAGCGGAATTCCGATCGCGGTCAAGGGGTTAAAACCAGTTAACATTAAATAATTAACTAAAACAAAGAACAGAACCTCTCCAATAATGAACAAACATAAATAATTAACAATTAAATATTATTAACAATTAGTTTACCTGCCATTATCAATTATTTTAACGTATAGTATAAATGCAATACCTTTCCACTCTATTGGCATACAAAACCAACAACCTGCTATTAAAATATACATGACTAGCGAAAATGTAAACAATTAAATATAGTGTAACAATTCCAACAAATAAACAATTTACATAATTTATCATACAAAATTGACAATTAAAAATGAATTAGCATTAAAATAAAATTCTTTTTTTTAATTAACTTTCCCTATTCCCCTATGAAACTAACTACCCACTACTAAAATATAAATTACAATGAAAAATAAAAACATTTAAATATACTGTAAAATTAAAAAAAATATTCCAACAATTAAAACATGAAATTGAAATAATTATTTAATTACATAGTATCAAACCATTAAAAATTAATTAGCACTAATATAAAATTATTATTAATTTACTAAACTTCCTGCCCTAATCCCCAACAAAAACCAACAAGCTACAATAATAAATATATATATATTTTTAATTAATTTATTTCAATTTTCCCAACATTACAAAGCAATACATATACTTATTGCCAGAAATACAAAACCCAAGAGGAATGTAGTTATAGAGAGCATTCGGAACATAACATACAATGAAAATAATTATTCAAATTTAACCATAACCTTTAATAATTTAAATATACATTAAAAATAACAAATGAAACTTAAGGACATAAAATAACTAATAAACAATTAAACAATTTAAATAATTACAAATAAATTACAAATTAAATTTACAATACAATAATTAACAATAACTTAAATTAAATTATACTTTAAATTACTTTCCACTACAAACCAAACAACCAGGGTCTACATTATAACTTATTAACTCAATTAAAAATAATAATAAAAATGTTAAATACTATACTAACAATACTAACATCTAAAATTAATATTGTAGCTAATATATATTAAATTACAAAAAACAATATTTTAAAACTATATTTAAGTAACCCTGGGCAAAGCACTACGCTACGCTCGCGTAGTTTGCGAAGCTTGCGCTACTTCGCACAACGCGAATTGCACGTAGCACAGTGCAAACAAGCGTAGCGTAGTGCAGCAGTCATTTTTTGCTTGCTCGCGGTCCTCAACGTCAAGTTGGCGACCGTGAGCAAGCAAAATGACATCCCGGCGAGACTTTTTCCTCGTTCGCGATCAGCAACATCAAGTTGCCGATCGCAAGCGTGGAAAATAAACCTACCGGCGAGATTCTCAACGCGGGGAGGTCAGGTTTCTCATTGCGAGTGGTCGCGTATGCTCGCGACCGCTCGCGATGAGAAACTACCAGTCCGCGTTGAGAAGCTGCCGCTCGAGTAAAAATCTACTCGAGCGGCAGTAAAAGACAGCTCGCACTGTGCAAGATGCCGTTTTCAATGATTGCACAGTGCGGACAAGCATCCGGCACTGTGCAATCATTGCGAACAGTGCACTACGCAGTTCGCGTAGTGCTACGCGTAGCTCGCGTAGTGCGAACTGCACTTTGCGTAGCTTCGCGTAGCGCTACTTCGCGAACTACGCCCAGGCTTATATTTAAGTAAACAATATTAAATAAAATAATATTAGTTAAAACAATTTTACTTACCAAAAAAATAATAAAATGATATTCTTAAGAACGATAGTCTGTGACACAATATTTCTGAAGCAACAATATTTTTGACACAATATTTTTCAATCACAATTTTAAAAACGCGATATTTCGTACAAACGCAGTTTCACATTATGATATAAAGATGCACTACAATGTTATTTTTGTTGCTTTATGTGTTGGGCTTACTGGCAAAACGATGCCACTGTTCTTTCACTTCTTGACTTAGGTGTTACACCCTACCCCTTCCCATAGTCTCACCCCCTCCCCCTTATGGCACACTGTCTTGTGACAATATCTCTTCAGCTTCACTCGCACTTTCTTAACTTGTCATCTAATGGTGTCGTGTTGGGCATCTCGGTGAAGCCTAGAGAGATTAAAGTCTTCTCCCTGTAGTATTTTCCTTGTTTGGGCCTCTTAGTGCCAGGAAGGGCCAGATCCACTGTCACATTCCTTCAATTCTTTCCTTGACCCCTCCCCTGCATCTCTTGCTCATCTTCTCTAGTCCTAATATAATTTTTTTTGCAACACTGCACTTTGATGTCCATTCTCTTCTTTTGCCACTTTGCAGGACCCACTCCTGTGGGCTTCACCTCCATCAGTGGAGGCCACAGACTCATTATTGTGACATCTGCTGTTCCTGCATTGGACCACTACATCTTCTAGGTGGACCTCATGCACCCATTACTGTGACATCTGTGTCTTTTCCTGGGTGGACCCCACAGACACATTGCTGTGGTGTTAATGTTCATCTTTGGTTGAACTATTACTGCTTTGGGGTGGATCCCACAAACCCATTATGTTGATGTGTGAAATTCTTCCTGCATTACACCATCATCCCCTGAATTTGGTGGGTAGCACACCCATCTTGAGACGATTCATTGATTTGCCACAAACAATATTGTTGTCCGAGGCACACTCCATTCATTTAACACACCCCTATGAACACAGGAACTCATAGCAGCCCTGTGATGTTTGCTGTGACGTGGCCAGGCCACACAACAGGACCTCATGAATCACACCCAACTCTTCCTACATAAGCCATTCTACAAACACACACCTCTCCAACCCTACCTAAAGATGCATCTTTAACAGCCCCAGAAAGATAGAGAGTCTTGATGCCAAAATACATGGTAAACATAAGCTAGACTACATAACATATTAAAACATGACTTGGAAGCTTGGCATTCCCAATTCAGCTATCAAACGCCTAGAAGTCCCGCCTGGGTCACATTAGGAATATTCAAAAACATGAACATAATGGCATTCTTGTTCCCAAACACATACATATAATTAACTCTGTAAATTGCTCAGATCATGGAACGTTGTTCAAAGCACCACATACTGTTAAGTATTATAGTACTATAGGTTTATCAGATTCGCTATGCATCTGACGATCATCCATGGCACCTATACACACGTAAACACACACACACACATAGTCACTTAGGGGCTCATTACGATGGCAGAACGATCGCCACCGCCGGCCCGGCGGTGGCGATCGTTCCGCCATCAAATTGAGAATTACCCACCGCCATATTAGGATGGCGGTGGGTATCGCGGCGGACGCAAAGTCCGTCCGCTGCTTTTCCGCCAGTGGCAATCGCACTGATTGCCTGGCGGGCGGAGCAGGGCCACTAATATGGTGGCGGTGCCTAGCAGGCACCGACCTCATTAGGATGTGGGTTTTAGGAGGCCTTTCCATGGCGGCGATGCCGCCATGGAAAGGCTGGCGGGGATTGGGTTTGGGGGCCCGTTGCGGGCCCCCCATGTGGGGGTGGTGTTGTTGCACTGGGGGGTACCCATGGTACCCCCCTGCATTTCCATGCACCAAGTGGCAGGCACCGCGTGGTGCCTGCCACGTGGTGCAGGGAAATGCGGTGCAAGCACCTTTCACATTGCGGACGGTGCTGCAGCCAGCAGCACCGCCCGCAATGATAAAGGCCCAGGATGCGCCCGCCAGTATGGCGGTCGCATCCTAATTGCAGTGGTGGGATCGCCACATGTCTGGTGGGCGGTCCCATCACCACTACGGTGGCGGGCGGACAAGGTCCGCCCGCCATCGTAATCAGCCCCTTAGTTCCTACCTCTGAACGCTTGCACTTCTGCATGGCCATCTTCCTTTCTGTGTCTGTCCAGTTAAGCATGGTCTCAGTACTTCTTTGGACACTACTTTGCAGTCGTTCGTTATGCTTAAAGCAGCATCAAACCTGCTGCAACATGACTGGAACACTTCTTTGAATCTCACACACATCACCCAACTCTCCACCAGAAACGTTTTAAGGCATGGGCAAAGTGGGCTCTGACCCAAGGCCCTTACCTTTCTACGGGCCCCACCACTGGGCTTTTGTGACAGTCCTACACTTTATAGAATGTTTTAATAACCAGTTTGTTAACATTTGTTTTTTTGCCAGCCTAGGCTATCCAGCCTTTCTGGACCACACCTGAGTGATAGTGATAGTGAGGGTTAAAGAAAAATACCTATTAGATTCTGGTTAGATTCAGTAATTGTTTAATATTTTAAAATGCATAGGCCCAGCCAGCACACGCCTTTGCCTGTAGGCAGTATGTGCCACTTTCTGTGCGGTAAAGTTTGGCATTGTGTGTTAACTCTATGACAGCATTATTCTTTTGGAACTACTGCCAGACTGGTGCGATCACAGTCCACCGGACTCTGATTCCAGTCCCATGCAGCAGAGGCAGTGCAGTAAACAAAAGCACCTACCAGCCTGAATGCTGCTGACAGACAAACTAAACCGCACGTTGTAGGTAGACGACTTGGTCAGATCACTAGTCTTCCTGCTTTTCTGGTACAGTCAAGCTAGTCAAGTCAGGCCAGAGTAGGCCACAAGGGTTGGCAACATGTCAAAGTGGAGTGCACAGCAGCATTATATACTCCCTTCATGACTGCGTTATCCATGTGGAGCCGCGGCTGGGCCGGTACGATCACAGTCTAGTGCCAACTGACTCGTAATCCCTGTTCTTCACAGAGCAAGACCTGGAGTGCATTAAACAAAAACAGCACACTCCCTATACACAGGTCCAAAATATGAGACACCAGTTCACTGCACCACATGCAGCAGGCTTGTTCAAGCCACTAGTTTTTCTGCTTCTCTGGTGCTGGTGAGAAACTCCGATTCAGGTTTGGGCCCAGATGTAGGCTGGCCAAGAAAGAGAGCAGTGGCGGCTCCTCCATTAAAGCGGAGAAGCGTCGCCTCACTGCTCCTTGAGCAGTTCAAAATAAAAATAAAATGATAATAACAAGAAGCTATTATCAATCTATTTTTCTTTGCTCCAGCCAGGTCGGGCTGGGCGGGGCTGGCTCGCTGCAGAGGGAGCAGGAGTGGTTTGCACTCCCTCCCTACGTGCGCATGATGGCTTGACCGGCCCTCTAGGGCCAGCCAAACAGTCATGGGCACTTGGCATGTTCTCCATTGGGCTGTGTTGCACAGTCCTGTGGAGAACATGCCCAGCCTCCCCAGGCACTGCCTGAGCAGCCAAACAGGCTGCTCAGACCAATTACGACGCTGCTCAGGCAGCGTTGTGATTGGCTGGGAGAGTCCGGAAGCCTGGGTGCTTCCGGTGCTGCCAGCAGACGGAGGAGAGGCGTGCGGCGGCTGGAGCGGCAGGCGGCGAAGGTAAGGTTTTTTTCTTCTGAATCCCTATGAGTTCAATGATATACCATTGATGGCTGCACCACCAGTCTGAAAATTGTTCCAACACCACTCCTATTAAAGCACTGGGAGCTTTTTGTTAGTTTCATCTGATCCCTTCAGCTGCAGAAGTCAGACTCTGAGCAGCAGAATCTACTGAATCACCTGCTGGGCACTATGAAGGACTCTGTGCATACACTGAATGGCCAAGCAGTGCACATGCTTGCCTTTGTAAATGCAGAGTACGCCCTTCGGCCCTGGCTGGCTGACGCTATTAGATGTCGATGAAATTATGCCCATGCTACTATGTGGCTTCTAAAGGCAAGACAGTCACAGTAATCACTGCATTCAAACTTACGAGTGTAGGGCAGACAATGGCAGTTAGTAAAATAACATAACTTACTTAGGACAGAGAGCTGGAACTGGGAAAATGAATGTTTTGAGGGTTGTTTGTTTCATTTTATGCTAAACAAATGCATAGGTAATTCTAACAACTCCTTGGGGTCGCTAATGCACCATTCTTCCTTAATAAAACTAGAAGCAGAAATAGTTATCTTTTTGAGACCCATGGAAACCGGCAGAATCTTGGAAAACAGGATGTGGCTCCCCAGAGTCAGATATTGAGAGAGGTGAAACATGAGTAGCCTTTATACACACTACTGCAGTAGAGGTGGGCGAGCCAACAAAGAGTTAAGGGTCTATTTTGACTCTAAGAGCCTGTCTTGGCTCAAAGAGCCCAGGCACGATCTGATCTTTGAGAACATTTGGTATGGAAATCATACAACAAATATTATGTAAAACTATGATTAAATGTTTTCAAAATTCAAAAAGTATATTTCTTTGGCAAGTGTTGGATTATATGACTGCATTGAGAGGCATTCATTAATAGAGATCGTTTTTAAACATAAAGCTAGAAACATTCATACCCCCACCCCTGACGACAATACTGTTAGTCAACTAAGAGGCAAATCAGTTCTCATGTGCACCCTCTATGTGGACTATATTCTTATTTTACAAGGAGGAACATTATAGTCCATTAAGTCAAACACAAGAGAGATTTTAGTACAGCACACATTCTCACATATTTCAAGGTTTTCTCAAATGCAGTAATGAAAAAATGGAGGCAGAATAAATTTAAATAATTGGCTAGTATCACACAGTTTGGTCAAGTGGCCAAGCCAAGATTGATTCCAGGTTTTCTGGTCTCACATTATGCAATTCAGATTGGTATCCCTATCTTGCTCCTGTTTGACTTCAAGGTTAATGCGTCGTCTTTCATTCTTGGTGCATGAGGTTCAAGCTTGGGTAGCAGGCAGAAGCCACAAGAAAACTCAACTCATTATGGGCTCAAGGGCTCAAGAGGACCTCAAGCTGAATCAGAGCCTAGCATCTGGCTCGAGCCTTCAGTGGCTCTCCCACCTCTATACTGGGTATTCTGTGCCTGAAATAAGTTTAGATGCTGCTGCAAGTGTGATACCTCTTTTGTATGTGAAGATATCACAGCTTCACTGTTGATGACTATCTTGTACCTGTGTTGTGTGTGAGGGAAACTTACACTGCTGCAAAATGCTGCTCCTTGTGTTTGTGTGTTGGGTGTGTGTGTACACACAGGCTTGGACTGCTACTGCAGATGCTGTCCATGTTCTGTGCATGCGAGGGAAGCTTGTGATGTTTCTAACCAGATTGGTTTGTGTTCTATGTGTGTGAGGAAAATGTGTACTCCTGCCAGGTGCCGTACGTGTTTTGTGTGTTGATATTTTGCTATGCATGTGAGTCAATCAATCAATTATTTTTCCGTAATACCAAGGTATGCATTAAGGCAAAAATAACACAATACATAATCAATAATATATAATAATAATATATAAACGGCAAAAAAACATTTTTAAAAACATATTTAAAAAATCTTCATGTTAAGAAATGTACTAATTCATTCTTTTTCTTGAATGTACAGCTAATTAAAAAAAAAAAAAGAGCCTACTCTATGGCAAAACTCCTCATTTCCAAGCAGTTGCAGGTACAGAAGAGCCACCCTTAACTGAACCAAACTATTTCTTTAATAATGGTATTAAAAACTGTTTGCGAAAATGACATCAAATTCACAAAAGGAAGCGAAGCAGGGGTTTCTCAGAGGAACCATCACAAGGGCAGGTGCCTGGGGTAAAGTATTGCTAAAGCCCACAGGAAAGCTTACCAAATGATGAACTGTTCCCACCCTGATACGAAATAAAAGTGACTTTTCCCACCTTCCCATCGTCCATGATAAGTAGGGCTCCATACCATCCATTTCTTTTAAACTAAGATAATTCCACACAGTAGTTTTAAGGCATTCAGTATGCTCCTTTTTGTCCCGTCTGTTCCCATAAAGAGAGCTTTCACTGCTTTTTTATCCTCTTTACGAATAAGTGAGGGCGAATAAAACAACTCTGGGCATCTAAGATCTTTTAAAGTAGAGTCAATATAAGCAATCCATGGAATATATGACCCCTTATCTAACAATAAGCAATCCTTGATATTGGCCCCATTTCCGGTTGCCTCGGGGTTGGTCCAAATTGAGAGCCATAATTCAACTGGGCCAGTTTAATGAGGTCCTCCAAATAAAGGAGGCCTAGCTCTCCATTACAATAATAGTGTGAGCTGGAAGGCAGTAGTTGCAGCAGTCAACTATAAAGACGGTTTTCCACCACCTGACGGGGATAGCTTTTCAAGGATCCCCAAACTCCAGCACCATAACTAGCTAGTGGGACAGACTGAGACTTGTATAATGGTTAGAAGGGGAGTCAGGGCCTTACGTCCAGTAGGCTTGTCTCTTGTTTTTCCTGCCTCTTTGTTCCTGTGTTTGCCTTGTTCTAATTCTGTGTGTGAGTCAAGCTGGCACTCATACACCCCACTGCTATTCTTTACACTTGTACCAAATCTGTAATGCTGCTAGGTCATTGTATCTAAGAGAGGCGTTAAATGGTGCTTCCCAGTGCCACAATGTTCCATGTTTTTGAAGGAAGCTCGCAGCAGCCCTGCAATACCACACTGGTTCTATGTCTTTGAAGGAAACTTTCACTGACTGGCCCTCCAGTACCACACTTATTCTATGTATTAGAAGCAAGCTGTTACTGGCCCTTGGTACAACATTTGTATGTCTTTGAATGAAGTCTGCACTGGCCCTGCAGTACCACATTTGATCCATGTTTAGAAGGAAGCTTGCACTGACTGACCTGCAGTAGCACACTTGTTTGAGAGATTGATCATTTTAAAAGAGGGCCGCTCATCCCATCAACTAGAGGGGGAGTCCCCTTCATCTGTCAAAATCTGCCTGAAAATTTTTCAGCACCCGTCCGAGATTCCTGCTCGGGCAGAGTTCCTATTGTGAAGTCATGAAACTTTCTAGGTATTTAAATCCGTCTTCAGCTACTCGGAGGCCCTGAGGCAGCGGCAGTGTGTCTAGTGAACCTTGCGGGGTGTAGAGCACTGATTTGTCCCAGTTAATCCTATACCCCAAGTGGGCTCCATAATTCCCTAATACCTGGAATAGAACCGGGATGGTGGTCATGTTATGTAGAGGAGCATATTATCAGCTTATAGGGATACTTTCTCCACTGTCTCGCCAGTAGATGAGATTCGAAACTCTCCCACTCATGGGTGCAATCTCACCTCATACGCTAAAGATTCTACCGCGAGGGCAAACAAAATTGCCCTGCCTGGTTCCTCTGCCTATTGGGAGTTCAGTGGATACCTTCCCATTTACACTAACTGTCGCCACCTGGTTTTGGTACAGCACTGCCACCCTTTTCCGAAATTGAGGGCCAAAACCAGATTTCTGTAACGTCTATTCCAGAAAAGGCCAGTGAACAGCATCAAACGCCTTTCCCGCGTCTAAAGAGAGGAAGACATATGGAGCCAGTCGGTACTGGACAGTCAGCATATTTTGCGTGCATCTCAGATTGTGGAGTGTTGACCTGCTGGGCATAAATCCCAACTGATCGCAGTGGATTAAGGGTGTAATGACCTGTAGAAGATATGTGGGCAGGATAGTAGCCAGTAGTTTTGTCTCAACATTAAGTCTGACCGGTCTCTGGGTTTCCCTTCTTTGGGGAGTACTATAATGGTAACTGGAGTTTTCCCCATTTTTAGTTTGGCTATAGCAGCCTTGATCTCATTCAGCGTGAGTTCCTCATCCAGCGGCTTTCGTGCCTGTGCGTCCAGTACCGGGGTGGGAATCAAGGCCAGATATGTCACAATGGCCTGAGAGTCGTGAACCGGCTTGGCCGCATAGAACTGTTCATAATACCAAGCAAATTTGTTTACGATTAAGGCATCTGCGTCACAGTGTCACGAACCTGGGGCTGAAAGTGAGGCGATTTACCTCCCTGGAACTGACTGCGCCCTTCTTCTGTTACAGGGCCACTCCGACGAGGCCGGAAGTCAGACAATCCAGGAGAAACTGAAACTTCTGTGGAATGTCAGCGCGTCAAAAAGAGGAGATGAGGCGAACCCGAGAGGAGAGGAAGGCAGAGAATTGAAGAGCACGTCACTGAGCATTGTGACAAGAGAAGAGTATCCAGCTCGGATCTCAGACCCAGGTCATGAAGAACCAGAGGAGCCAAAGTGGGAGGAACCCGAGACCAGGAGAAACTCGGCAGCATCTGGAGGAGAGAAGGTGTATCCTGTTTGCCAGTCAGACTCCGCTCCTAGCCACATCCCAGGAGGAACGTGGCTCAGCCAGGTGCATGAGAGGGTCCTAAGTAGAGCCTGTAAGTGGGAGGGAATGCCGCAAGCGGGAGGTGGACAGGACTGAGAGAGAAGGAGGTAGGAGGGGAGGAAGCTGGGTTAAAGGCAATACTACTTGCGACACTACTCGGGTTGAAGGCAATACTACTTGCAACACCACTCTGGTTGAAGGCAATACTACCAAGGTAAAAGAGAATTCTACCTTATCTGGGTTGAATTCTTTTTTTTATTATTTTCAGCTTTTTTTCTTCTTTTCACTCAACTTGATCACTGGTCCTTTCCTTTTGTAACACCCTCCCATTAACCTCACTATCTTCATAGAGAAGACTTAAAAAGATCACTACTCTAGCATACACGACTGAGACAATTTTAACAGTGACTTACCTGACTTCTTCTGTCTGTGGAGGATACCAGCGGACAGGAACTCCAAGGGCCCTGCAGAAGAAAAGAAGACGCTTGTTAATCTTGGACTCCTGTTTCTTTTCTTTATGTGTTCTTTTGGAGACTGTGAAATAAAAGACATCAAGTTAAAACCTAAAGTAGACTGATTTTGCATTAAATTCTCTAGCAAGATCACACACAGTTAACCCCTGCTTGACTGACAATGGTGTGCACCCATTGGGCCTCCTGCTACCTGTGACCCAGCCACATCAAGAGTCTACCCTCCTTGTCCCCTGTTTTGCACAGGCGGTGCAGAGTGGCTATCATCTGCTGTTTGGCCTTCTCCTGTGCCAAGTCCCTATATTCCGCCTGCCGTGTTGCTATCTGCCTCAAAACTAGGGGATCAGTAGCCAATCCCACGACCCCTCGAGTTGTAAAATCTTGTTCTCCAGCTCCTTGAGCTCAGCTAGTTTCTTCTCTTTTTCTGTGCGATTAAGTTTTGAGCTCTATCCTGAAGCACAGTCTTAAATGCCTCCCACAGTACAATTTTAGAAGCCACTGAGTTTTAATTCTCAGTAAAATACAATTCAGTATCGACCTGTAGACCCCCTCGCCACTTCCCGGTCCTTTAGGCCCCAAGCGTTTAACTTCCACCCAGTGGTCCTCCGGCCCCTGAGTCGTCCCATGCTGACTAAGAGGGGAAATGGTCCAAAAGACCCCTTGCTATGTAGTTGGCCTGTGTCACCTCCCCCACTTCTCCCCCCCGCAAAAAGACATAATCTAGTCTTGAGTAGACCCTGTGGGCTCTCGAAAAATAAGAATAAGTCCTGTCAGAAGGGTGTAGAGTGCGCCACACATCATGTAGGCCCAGTCTGTCCGCAAACTGTGCTCGCGCTATTGCCTGAAGAGGCGTCGTCTGGGTCCTAGAATGGTTGAGATTTGTGGTGATGATGTCATTAAAGTCCCCCCACCACATGTAGTGTAGAGGTAGATTCCAAAAGAATGTCTGTTATTTGGCCATGGCCAAATATTTGGTGCTTGCAGCCGGGGTGGGGCATATACACTCATGAGGGTCATTTTGGTCCATCCCCGGTAACCATGCACCCCCCACATATCTACCATTGGGATCTATCCAGGTTTTGGATACTTAAAAGGGGGGACGTTTCCTCACCAATATTGCCATCCCAAGCCCCGCTGGTAAATCCTGCAAGTGCCAGTGTGGTGTGTGCTCCCCTACCCAGGAATCTACAGTGTATCTCCTGCAGATATGTCTCTAGAAGGAGAACCACATCAGGCTGCAACCGCTTAATATATTGTGTATCCAGGCCCGGTTGATTTTATTACCAAGGCCACTGACGTTCCAAGTCAATACCATGAGGGGAGAATCGTCAAGCTGCCCGGGCTGTGCCATATCATAAGGTGTGGTGCTAGTAAGGCAGAGTGTCGTTCTATGCTTCTAGTAAGGGAAATTCGTGCCTGTGTCCTTCCGCTGTCAATAATGCAGGCAATAATAAGAATAACAAAACGTAACATTTCCCCCGCCAACCCATACTACCATCCTAGCCCCCAGTATCTCCCCATTGCCCTGAACCACATTAGCTGATCCAAGCCTTGCATGAAGAGGATATGAGAAGTCTGTAGTCCACCACCCACCTTTACTCAGGAACCTTGAATAACTTCTAGTAAACCAAACTGATACCGAGAGAAAAAAGAAAATGAAGAACACACACCCAGTTAATACTGAGACTCTCTTGGGGGTGATGGAAAACAGGTCATTTGCAACAGCTCCGCCATGGCTCAACATCT
This sequence comes from Calotriton arnoldi, assembly GCA_963921515.1. Classification (NCBI taxonomy): domain Eukaryota; kingdom Metazoa; phylum Chordata; class Amphibia; order Caudata; family Salamandridae; genus Calotriton; species Calotriton arnoldi. Next base: position 385,814 of record CAWUFW010006721.1, on the reverse strand, counting down.
CAGTTCAACTGCCCTGGCCATCTTGTACCATATTCACGCCTGGTTCTGAGAATTTCTTGCCCATAGAATCTTGTTCCATATTTGCAATTTCCACCAACAGTGGGTGGCCTTCATCAGAGTCTGATGACTGATTCCTCTCTGACAAGTCCGATGTAACAATCCTCTGTGTCCTATCGTGCTTAGTCTTTTTTGGTATCCGATTCATTTCACCCTCAGTGTCTGATGAGAGTTTGGATGTTTGTCCTTGTCACAGAGCCATGGCACCATTTGGTCATCTCCTTCCCAATCATTGGACCTGGGGTCTCGCCCACTCTGCCAAGGAGGCACTCTGGCTCGTGTGTTCCCCTCTTTTCACCCTCCGAGGCGGGCGCTCCACCAGCAAGGCCCAGGCCTCTTCAGGTGACTGGAAGAAGAGTGCCGTACCATCGTAGAGGACCTTGAGCCTCACCAGGAATAATAACATATATTATATTGGAGGGACCTTAGCTTAGTTTTGACAGAGTCAAAGGTGCGCCAGTGCCTCTGAACCTCCCAGGTATAGTCTGGGAACAACATAATTTTAGAATTTTCGTAGTGGATCTCTCCCATAAGGCGCACTTCCCTCAGTATCATGTCTCTATCTTGAAAATTCAGAAAGCGGGCAATCACTGGCCGTGGAGGTGTCCCTGCAGGAGGTTTTGCACTCATCGCTCTGTGGGCTCGCTCCATGACAAAGCAGGATGAGAATAATTCTAGGGGGAGAGAGGCTCTCAGCCATTCATCTAGAAAGGCACCAATGTTAGATCCTTTGACCCCCTTCGAAGCCCACAAAGCAAAAATTGTTTCTCCTCGCGTATTTTTCTGCATTGTTCACTCTCCAGGCCATTACCTTCATTGTGGAGCTGAGCTCCATCTCTTCTTTGTGAAGACTCTGGGTCATGTCCTCCTCCTCTGAGATTCTATTTTCTGCTGCTGTGACCGTCTCTGAGACGTTGTGAAGGTCTTTTTGGAGCAGGGTGACTTCAGAGTGCACTTCCTCAATTCTCCCTTCCATGGCCTCCCTTGAGGATTAGATTGCCAGCAGGAGCGCTGCATTGTCCGGCATGGTGGATGCACCCTCCTCAGACCTCCCCGGTGAGACCAATACCCTCGTGTAGCGGTCCATTTTCCCCTTTTTTGGAGGTTTGGGATCTCTGTCCTTAGCCATGTTCTTGGCCAGCTGCGGCCGGTCCATTGGGGCTGAGGGGCCACACCCAACCACCTTTTGCCCCTCACGAACAGTGTCTATCAGGCTGAACAAAGGTCAGCCTGACAGACACTGTTCATTTTCAGGTCAGGCATCCAGGAGCCAGACATGCGCTAAATGCGCAGGCTCCAGGCTGCCTGAGTTGAACTTTGCTGGGCTGAGGAAGTTACAGCTCCTGTGGGTGTGAAGTCCTGAGCTCAGCAAAGGTCCCTGAGGCCCTCCCCTCAGTGACGAGGGGTAGCGTCACTGATTGCCTCGCACCTGGGCGCTTCAGTTTTAAGCCCTGAAGCGCCCAGGGTCGAGTGTCAATTAGTGACACTTCATCACAGAGTGGAATAAGAAATGGCCACTGCACTTGATTAAACACGAGGAGGAATCAAGGTACTTTTTGACAATGAAACTTAATGTGGTCTTTAATGAGAGGGTAACAACTAAGTTTGTAGTTTTAATTCACTGTCCCATATTACCTTTCACAGAACTGACCAAATCCCGTTCCTGAGGAGAACCCCTTTAATCACAGAGGGTTTGAAATGCGTTGGCCCAGCCTCTGGGGGAAGAACACTCGCAACAAACCAATATTGTTTGGGAGATATGGCAATATGCCTATTCCTTTAGTATAAACATCCAGAGTTAGCGACCCCCGGTAGCCTACACCGGCAAAACATTGTGTTATTAACAAAAATTATATTTCCTCCAGGTGTGATTTTGTTTAAATGAAGGACTGGTCTAAAAAAGGTCAACTTCACTGCTTTTTTTCCGAATTGAATGAAAAAACATTATTGTTTTTTGTCATTATTTGTGTTTGTATTGATTAAATGAGTTTGAAATATATATTTGAACTATTTTGCAAAAAACAGTTTTCTCTTCAAAAAGACATGTGTAGAGATGTTCCAATAAAATTTTGGAATTAATATAAAAGAAAAGTGAAATAAATCACAAGGGCCATTGAAAATGAGAGTCTTGGTCCTCTATGTTTGAATTGGTACAAAATTTGGCAACTAGACACTTTGGGGTCCATTACGATGGCGGGCGGAAGTCCGCCCGCCACCACAATGGAGCCAGGGACCGACCGCCGAAGTTGCGGCGGTCCCGCCTTGAGCATTAGGATGCGCCCGCCACACTGGCAGGCGCATCCTGGCCCTTTTCCATTGCGGGTGGATCTGCTGGCTGCAGACCCGCTCGCAATGGAAAAGGACTGTGCACGGCATTGACATGCACTACATGGCAGGCACCACGTGGTGCCTGCCACGTAGTGCATGGCAATGAGGGGGGGTACCATAGGTACCCCCCATGTGCACCCCCCACCCCCCCTTCACCCTGGGGGCCTGCAACGGGCCCCCACAGGCAAGGACCGCATGCCTTTCCATGGCGGCAACGCCGCCATGGAAAGGCAAAAGACCGCCAGCATCATAATATGGATGGCGGTGTCTGCAAGACATATCATGCCCTTATCTGCCCGGTCGACGAGTCGACCGGCGAAAAAGCGGAGGACGGTCTTTCCGTCCGCCGCGGACCCCCCACCCATCCTAATGTGGCGGGGGGTCATTCATGGCAGGATGGCGGGCGGATCACCCCCGCCGGGCCGGCGGTGGCTACCGCCAGCCCGGCGGGGGCGATCCGCCCGCCATCCTAATAGGCCCCTTTGTTTGTTTACACAACTTTCTAAAAGTGGCATCTCTAAAATAGTAATGTTAAATCTAACTTCATCAGCAAAGAGGGTTTAGCATTACCATTCCAATGATATAAAACATGACAGAGCTACTCCTTCTCAATGAGGAATTACAGCTTAAAGTGTAATAAGGAATTTGCTATGTTAACCTATGAGAGGAGCAGGCCTCACACTAGTGAAAAACGAATTGGGGTGTTTTTCACTACCAGGACATGCAAAACTTAAAAGTACATGTCCTACATTATAAATGCACTGCACCCTGCCCTTGGGTTGTTCAGGGCCTACCTTAGGGGTGACTTAAATATATTAAAAAGGAAGGCTTGGGCCTGGCAAGAGGGTTAACTTGCTAGGTCGGCATGACAGTTTAAAACTGCACAAATAGGCTCTGCTTTGGCAGGCCTGAGACATGGTTAAGGGGCTACTTAAGTGGGTGGCACAATCAGTACTGCAGGCCCACTAGTAGCATTTAATTTACAGGCCCTGGGCACATGTAGTGCACTTTACTAGGGACTTATAAGTAAATTAAATATGCCAATTGGGTATGAGCCAATGTTACCATGTTTAGAGGAGAGAGTACATTCACTTTAGCACTGGTTAGCAGCAGTAAAGTGGTCAGAGTCTTAAAGGTCAGAAAAAAGAGGAGGAGGACAGCAAACAGTTTGGAGTGACCCTTCAGAGAGGGCCATTTTCCAACATCAACCTCATGAGACATTTCCTTTAGTTCATCCCCTAGTAGCTCACCTGCAAATGCAGACTAGTGCTAATTGAGTAATGAGAGTACCAGCAGCTCTGCTGCCATTGCTACTAGACCACAACTTTCTTATGCTGTTTGCCAGGCATCACTGCTGCAAGCGTCAAAACCAGGCCACCATCTTGAAATAGTATTCTGCATACTCCATCATTCTTTACATCAAGCACGTGTGTTCTGTTACGTGTACTGACATGCGGACACAGAAAGGAATAAGAACACAGAAACGCTGATGAGAGATGTTTAGTGGTGGAAATGCATGAGAGAGACAGATACGTCGACTTAACACTTTAAGAAGGCAGCAGAGCAGTGATGCTCGCAAGGGGGACATGGATCGTACCTAGTTTATTTTCAAAACAACTGGAAAATTATTATAATGGGCACAGCATGAATTTATTTTCTCATTATTTGAGGCGCTGATCTATGAAGCATCAATACGATTTTCTAACCATAGATTTAATCTCCTTTTCCCACAGAAATGTGAAATATTGCCACCGATTTTCACACACGTCCCTTGATTTGGACTACATCTACTTAAGAAAGGAGACTGCGGTATGAATGGTGTTTCCTGTAAGAACACAATGGTTGGTGCACAAGTTGGAGGTTACCTGCATAATGGTGAACATCAATCTGACTTCCCTGTCTTTGGAGCTGCCCGTGGGGCCTGTACCTTGGGAACCCGACAATAGTTTTACTATTCTCTAGTTTCTGGTTTGCAGTCTGCTAGGGCTACTCCTGATAGCTTACTCATTCTGATGGTGTCTTGCTTTTGGCTACCTTAAACAAATTTCTTTGGTCATCTGTGGCCTTTGGTTCTGAGTCGTGCCTGGTGCAGCCCTGAAACAGGAGGGGCCCCACTTAAGACGTCTGGACTGTGTCTCTCGAATACACCTCCTTCTAACCATTTCGTACTTTCCTCATCGCCTATAGTGTGGCAACGTCAGAGAAGATGTGCCATGTATAGATGTATTTCTGAAGGTGTCACCTTCTTGTTGGCTTGGTGTCTCATCATTTTCCTCCAGAAGTGAATAATAAGTGGCTCTCCAGAGCAAGGTACCCGCACTCACTTTGGACTTTTGAAGCAATTCTGTATCCCAGCACAGGGAAGGCAAATGAAAGGCACTGACCTGGACCTGGATTTGCTGCTCTCCTTATTACCAAGACTAAGCCACGGGCACCAGAGATGGGAAGTTGCTGATGCTCCCTGTCTTGAAGATGAACTGCCTGCTGTAGTGCCTAGGAGTGGTGAAAAGCAACCCTGTCCTTGGAACCAGCAAAAGACTAGCTGACAGAGACCTATGGAAAGGACAACAGGGTAGGAGCGATTGCCCAGCAGCAATAAGGATCTGCAGCCTAGCTGTCTCTGAACTGATGACAGCTGCATCAGCAGAGGGTCAAGGAAGTGCTGGAATCATCAAAGCCCTCTACATGCTGGTGTGCCCCTTAACCAACCTTTCCTTGTGATCACTCTTTCCCCAGCCTGAGTGGGGCACAAGCAAGTATTCCTATCTCCTGGACTACCGAACAATATAGATACTGTCTATTTAACTGTCTGCCAAACAGAAGTACCTCCAGTTGTCAGCTGGGATACAGTTCACTTTTGGGTAGGGTGTTATTGGCTTGTGGTGGATCTCTGCAGTCATGTTCCAGGCCCGCTGCACTTTCCAGCTTGAACTCCGGGCTGCAAGTGCATTTGAACAATAGCCTGGGTATATCATAAGATCAGAGGTTTGTTGTAGATCTTCCCTGATTAATGCTAACTGATATGTCTGGCGCAGACACTGATTATTGAGTCCTATTACTGTGTGTCATACTGCATTTGAGTTTCGATTATTTATTACCTCTTACTTGACTGATGGCCAATGCTACCGCGTTTACAACCTGACTCGGCTATAGCATTATATAAAGTTATCATTAAGGAGAAGAAGAGCTCTTCCAGCCAATCAACAACTTTCACCTGTGGTAAGGATTTTTCTCAAGATCTCACTCACAGGAGATACAGGATGATTAACGTCCTGATAAGTAATAGTTGACTGAACAACTCCAATCAGTCATGATAAACATTTACCACAACAATGCAGAATGAGCTTTGCCAAAGCCATTACGTCCCACTTTGAGGATCTATTGGATTTGTCAATTATGTTTGCAGATGACGTTCAGCGTCTACAAAAATAAATAAAGAAAGACAAGTGTATAATTACGCAGCCACTGTATCCACTCGTGTCATTCTGTAGGTGTGCACATACTTAGAAGCACTTTTTTGTGTGGCGGAGCACCCAGCAGCAAATGGCAGCTGCCAGACCTTCTAAAAATGTAAATGCCTACGAGGGGAAGGAAAAGCAACGGAAGAGCAGCTGAGGGTGAAGCAACATGTGGTGGAGGGAAGGAAATAAAACAAGCATTGAAAATGCAATAGGTCTCGCCTTTGATTAAGTTAAAGCCATTTGCTTTGCTAATGATATTGTATAGCAAAGCAAATGGCTTTAACTTAATGAAAGGCGAGACCTATTGCATTTTTAATGCTTGTTATATAGCGCTTCCAACACCCGAAAAAAAACGAAGCACTTTAACCCAACGTTAGTGGTCAATTCAGTGGTAAGTGCATTTTAATACAGATTGCTGTGGGCTTAGAGACAGACAGAAAGACAGACAGACAGATCTGGTCCTTCCTTTAGGCTTAACTGCCCACCCCTTTATCTTCCTCTCACCCTATGCCAGCCTCTAATATACTGCAAAGGACGGGTGTGTTGCTCTCTTTCCACAATATAGTGTGAATCTTTCCTGACTCTCCTAATTCACTTTCTTGCTACCTCCTTTCCACTCTTGTGTTCTCAGTTCTCGTTGGTAGACATGTTGGGAGGAGAGGGTGTCAAAACTGAAACGGACATGGAATACAGAAGGCGAGTTAACAGTGGACGTACACCCATGCCAGGTACTGCTAGTCTGATAGCAAACCTCAAACAACCGGCACCGGAGGACAACTTTTTAGTAAAGAGGGAACTATTTTTCACGACAGTCCACAGAAAAGGGAGGTAATATGCAGTCAGTAATTAGCGATCCAAAACCGCAGCCCTTGAAAGCTTATTCTGCGGCACACGTTGTTTCAGATGAGTAAACTTTGGTTTGAGAAATATGTACTCATTAAGAGAGGGGTCACTGGAGCAGCGTCTCACAGCAAGAAGCACGGGCTCTCGTTGCTCCCCGCAGCGATTCGTCCGAAGTGCTGCTGCTCACACAGGCTAGGGGCTACACTTTAAACTTTTTAATGGTCAAGACATGGCCAGCATGGGGCACATTCTGTCGTATCCAACTCCAGTACTTCACAGTGTAATGGACAGTCACAACGAACGGACGAACTCTCACATACACCCAGTTACATTCAGAAATAGGAGGCTGCTCTTAAAACAAACTCCAAATCTCCCCCTCCGAACACTTACGCTATAGAGTACGGCTTCAGTATGGAATTCAAGAGATACTATGAGCTAACACAACCGGCTTTACTATACACTTGGCAAGCATAAAAGAGCCTCACAGAAACGAAATAGAAAAAGCAACAACTGTTAAAGAGAACTAACACAGTCAAGAACTTTTATTTGAAAAACAAAAACATTCCACATTTAAAGAGACAAAGCCGCAAATAAAGTGAACATCGACAATAAACATAAATTAATGGTGACCCTTCCGTGTGCAAGAATCTAAATTATTTACCTCCTATGAACAGACATGAAGCCCCAACTCTGAGAGCCATTATTGAAGATAAATGCCGTAATAGCAAAAAAAAGTGCTTAGCGGCTAATTAAGAGACACTGTCTCCCACCGCAAGTAAAAGATCCAATCCCGGTGGGCGGGCCAAAAGCGGACAGGGTGGCAACCAGGAGGGATTAAAATGCCTCCGGTGCAATCATTACACTGTGTTTTGCATAATCCATGACGCAAAACGACGCACACGAATCAAAATTGCAGGCGGAGCAGAGACACGACTTCTGGAACTGTATTGATTCCAAGAAGCCCTCGCATGGCGAGAGCAGCGCATGCGCGCTGCTGACGCCAGGCGATACCTAAAAATGCGGAGTGGGGGGAGGAGGGGAGAAGAACACGTAAGAAGAAGGGCAACATGGAGGGCACTTTAGAGAGGTAACAGCACACGAGGGAGAGAGCTGCAGGATGCATGCGAGGGGTGAAGCACATGAGAGACACAACAGCATGCGAGAGAACAAAATAGATGAAGGAGGGTCTCAGCACATGGAGGAAAGAGCTAGAAAACACATTCACTCCCATGGAGGACTGAAAGAGAAAAAAGTAGTTTCCTAAACGTGAGCAGTGGAAGAATACAAGTCAGCCAAGCAAAAGCATGGTAGAGAGGTTGTGCTCCAGGGGAGAGATAAACAAACGATGGACAAGCAAGCCATTCAATAAGAAGTAAGCAAATGAGAGTGACCATAAAGCCAATCAATAGGAAGCAATGGACGGGCTTTAAGCCCCCTGTAAGTTTTGGTAAACCCACAATAAATGTTTACCAACCAAACAGCATGCACAGCCTGGTAGGTGAAACCTAAAGCAGGAGCAGCTTAGCAGCCTCTGAAAGTACCACGGGAAAAATACTACAGCCAGGACCGAGATGGGTAAACCAAAGTATGGGGAGGGATGGCAGGCTACCTGATCCCCAGTAGATCTGTATCTGTGCATTCTGTTATGGCCATCTTTGCAACCTGACTACCACCAGCTCATTATTACAGTAGACATTAAGCATGATACTCAGGATGACAAGAGGCATTTCACCTTTAAGAGCACAGAAATGGAGATCGAAGACACAACAATGAAGCAAAAAGTCTACCTTGAGGAAGAGCGGCAGCTCAAGACTGGCAGCCTGGAAACCGATCTGACAATCAACTGAAGCACAAGTAAGCAACAACTCGTGATGTTGGTCCCATCCCCACATTTCTGAAAGTTTGAGGAAAGCATTAAATGTGGGCAATGCCATTTTATATTGGTTTGCAATCTTTCTTCTTTAGAAAGAAATTACATTATTTTTAACTGTTGGACCTGGCACTTTTTGCAGGGTCTTCCCCACATTTTTGCCTTCTGTTGCTGAACCTGTTTTTGTTGGCATTAGGACTCTGTGCACTTTACCATTGCTAACCAGTGCTAACGTTCTTGTGCTCTCTCCCTAAAACAAGGTAAAATTGGACTCCACCTAATTGGCACATTTAATTTACTTGTAAATCACAAGTTAAGTGGTACCACATATACCCAAGTCCTGGAAAGTAAATGCTACCAGTGGGCCTGCAGTACCCATTGTGCCATATTATTAATCAACGTGAACAATGTCCCCTACTAAATATTCATAAAAATAGGTAATATATCCAGATACATATATGACCCACAGAACTTTTAGTTTTCAATCATTTATAAATCAAAAATATACATATTTTACTTATTTATTTTTCATTAGTTTTATCAAAGTTTGTTCTAAAAGACACACTTATACATATAATAAGTAATCCCTATAATAGTGTGTACAAAGAAAAAGAGCCCTAAATCTATACTAAAAGAACAATGGCTGTACATATATCAAAATAACAGACCTACAGATCATGTGAAGAAAACATAACAGTAAAATACACAACTACAATAAACATATACATAACACAAAAAGTTGACACATTGAATACAAAAAAATTACAAAAAACGAAGAGAAGGAGTGCGTGCGCCGACGCGCGTTTCGGAAGTACCAAATATAAGAAATCCTTCATCAGGGCGCAAGATTCATCATAATTGAGTAGTGGTCACAAGGGGCCATCTATATTTACGGTACTTTATCCAACAATAGCGGAACAGCAGGGCTCTAAACAAAAAGAATCAAGTGTATAATATCAAGGCAGAGCCTGGCCCGGGTGGAACCAGGGGGCTATAGATGGTCGTGAGGCGTCGTATAAAAGGATCCAACCCCAGGGAGTCTTATAAGGGGTATAAAATTCGTAAAGGTGATGCACCTGGGGTACGGAGAGGGGAGCAGCAGGCCTCAACCCAGTTCCACAAGCAGTGTAGGTGTATCAGACAATAAAACGTAACCACAGCAGGGCAGGAAATGTTATTTATCCAAGAGGAGTAAGTCTAAAGGGAATCCTGTAAGTCTATTTATTCTGATATTGTTAAAAATCGTCAGCCCAGAGTCGAAGAGGCCCACCCTTTCATAAGGGCTAAGGATATTGGCTATATAGGTAGAATCCTTCCCGCCGCCATGATATGTGGAAAATGGGGTCAGAGGAAGAAGTCCCGAGGTGTAGGGTACCCGCTGCGCGGTCCGTGTCTCTGCTACTCCGTGGTAGTGCCTAATCATTGTGCCATCCACTAAAGTATCCTTTTCAAACACGGCTCCAGCCTGTCGAATGCAGTTTGTGTACAGCTTTAAACTGCCTATTCGACCTGGCAAAATAAACCTTTTGCTAAGGCCTAAACCTTCCTTTTAAATACTTATAAGTCACCACTAAGGTATGCCCTAAAGGCTCATAGAGCTGGGTGCATGGTAGTTAAAAAGTAGGACATGTGGGTTTAAGTTTTACATATCCTAGTAGAGAAAAACTCCAAAAGTCCTTTTTCACTATTGTAAGGCCTATCTCTCCCATTGACAAACACTGGGTTACATTATTACATTTAATAAGGGATAACTTTAGATTGGGAGTAGCTAGAGATATGGGGTTTGCATTCAAATAAATTGTAACGTAAAACCCTCTTTAATGATAATGTTAGATTTTAAGTCACAATTCTGAAAACGCCACTTTTAAAAAGTTGCCATTTTCTTGTCCTAACCATTTATGCCATCTGTTAGTGTCTTGGGTTACATGATTGTGCTCTTCTGTTGGGGTTTGTGAATTCCTTCCAGAAAGAGACACAAAGGTGATTAGGTATGGACAGGATGGGCCATCCTGCCAGGACGGTTGGGGGTGGAATTGTACGGAGCCCCACTTACATTCAGAGGGCATTGCCTCCAGTACACACAAATGAACCTGACACTAGTCTTTTGTCACTCAAGACTTCTTGAAGCTTTAACAGGGAAAAGGAAGAACTTTCCAGAACCAGTTGTGGGGGGGAGGGGAATAGGGAATCCTCCCACTTCAAAGGCTGGCACCAGGTATAAATATTGAACCTCCATAGCCACTCATCACACACTCCAGGACCTGTGGACATTACAAAAGAAGGACTATCTTGCTCCCCAGGGGACTGTCTTGCTGCTACTAGAGGGTTGCCCTGCTGCTTGAGGACTGCCCTCTTCTCTGCGAAGGAATACTAGGCCTTTCCCCTTCATCTCATCTGAGTGACTCCAAGGGTCAGCAGCTGACCTTCTGTCTGAGTTACAGGGCCCTTGCCTGGCATCAGTTGAGCTCCTTCTGTGAAGACAGGTGAAATCCTGAAGTTTTGGATTCCTCATGACCATGAATAGGCCTGTTCTGGCTGAGACTTCCACCCACGATGACTGCCAACACAAAGCTCCAGTGAACCTGACTGTTTGCACTAAAGCAACCGCCAGCGACAATTGGCAACTCGAGATCTGCCCTTCGCAATACAGCAATGACAGCCCGCGGTGACCGAGAACGCAAAGCTCCAGCAAGACCATCTGCAACATGCTTTTAGGCGCTATGCTTAGCTAAAACTTTAAAATTGCATCCCTCCAGATCAACTGAAATTGACTCCATTTTTCTAAATTGGTTTGGGACATCTTGTGTTTTCACTTTATTGCTGTTTGAGTGCTGCATAAATACTTTACACTTTGCCTCTAAGTTAAGCCTGACTGCTTTATGCCAAGCTACCAGAGGGTTAAGCACAGCTTAAATTAGTGACTTTTGGGGTTCACCCTGATAAGGATTGTGTTTGTTGCCTGAGTGGGGCTTCCATCCCCCTCAACCAATAACCTGATTTCTTACATTAACCTTTCACTAAGCCCACAAAAAAAGTACGTGAAAGAGGGCAACTTGGATCAAGAAATTTGGAACGACATCAAAGCAGTATCACTGTCTCTTCAGAGACTCTAAAAAATACTCTACCTAAACTAGGAGAGATTGGGTTAAAATGAATCTACTGCTTTTATATGAGCTGGTAGCAGCAAGCAATCCAAAGACATTTGACAGCCATTTGCATCTCCGATACAAAGAGAATATTGTGAATGTGTTTAAAAATGTATCAGCCAATTCAGCTAACATTCACAGCTAATCACTAGAAAATGACACTTTTTATGAACAAGCTTTGGCACAGACATCGACTTTGAATTGGCAAAACAGACTTTGGTGGGACCTTGAACGATAACTGCAGCCTGCATACAAGAAATGCCTATTAAAGGATTAGAGCCTAACCTATCGGGCACAGATAAGAAAGCTGCTCCACTTTGCCATAGTGACATCTGTTTCCCTGTGTAGTGAACTCCGTAGATCCCATAAAGTGCATCCCAGTAGTGCTCCTTCTTCTTTTAAAAAAAATATTTTTATTGAATTTTCATCCATATACCATCACAATATGTAGCGATCGTGATTACCACTCGTATACAATCAGTCTATCCCATTACTTTGAAAAAAGTGCTCCTTCTTCTTTGTGTCCATATTATTTCTGGTGTGATTAAAGCATTTCTCCTTTTTTTTTTTTTTAAAAAGGCACTAGGCTGGACATTCTCTCATTATTTATCTGAGGACATCTGAGTCGGAGTCCCTGTTCCGCAAGAAACTGAAAACCTGGCTCTTCTGTCACCCTCCGGGAGGTCTAAAGTAATTGTGTAGAGGTCTGCGTAGGAAGTTGGTTGGCATGGGAGGGCTGCTGGGTTTTCATCTTTGTCCTAGCGCGGGGACACTCCGTTTGGAGTAACCATAGCGCTTTACAAGCTTCCTAATAATAATAATAATAATAATTTATGTCATTTGATTGCTTGAGCTCTGAGTTTCAACCCCATGCTACCTTCCTGAGAAACTTTGGACAGCTCGTCCTTACTACAGTGAGACTCAAACGCTATTTCAGTGTACTTGGCACAGTTTGCAGTGCCAAACTAGGATGGAATCCATGACACCAGTGGTAAACAACCCCAGCCACCAGAGTTGAGGCCCAGTAAACACTGCTTGCCCTGTGCCCATTCACTATAATGGGTTCTAATAATTGTCTGCAAGTAGTATGGGATATGTAGTTTCCAGTTCAGCTATATGCAGTAGATGAATATGTTTATCATGAATGCATCGTTCCAAGTACATAAGATTGGTAAATAAAAGGATGGCAGGAGTAGATCTGGAAACCCTGTCCTTGGATCAGTTAAAAGATCTGTGTTTGGCGAGATGACAAAGGGCTACCAGACTCAAGGATAGGAAAATCTTTGCAAGCTATTCTAGAGATCATATAGAGAAACTGGGTGGCATAGAAGAAACTGTGATAGACTAAAGGGAGGGTACATGTTAGGAAGCCAGGTAGAGGGTACTGTGGTATCAGGCTCACTAAGCCCCTTAGCACAGGTTCTCCTCAGGTACATCCCAAATCTATCCCCAAACCTCTGAATTTTCAGGTACCATTGCGATTGACTCCAGGAGTTATTCACTTGTGGGGGTTGAGCCTAGCCGACACCTTGAACTGGCAGTGGGCCCTTCGGAAAGTTAAGGCTAATTAAGATGAGAAGACCAGAGAGTTTGAGTGGGAGAAGCTGAGGTTTAGCTCGCCAGGAACATGAGGAAAGGAAGCAGGAGAGGCACAAGCCATTGTCCTGGGAGGAAAAGAAAAAAGTGAGCCAGGAGAGGGAAAGAAAACAGAAAGGCAAGAATAGAAAATAGAAAGAAGGGGAAAGAAAATAAGACAGAATTGTAGAGTGAGAGGATAGCCTTAGAGAAGAAGAAACTCAAGATTGAGGCAGAGAAAGCTACTTCTGGAAAATTATTCACCTTCAACTCTGCAAGGTAGGTTGTGAAGGTTTAATAAGAGCTTGTACCCATGTAGGAGGAAGGCAAGGATATTTTGGAATGGCTTATGAGTTTTGAAATAGATTGTAGAAAACAGGCTTTGAATGACTGTTTCTGAGGTTTGGATAGAGCAAAAGAGCAGATGGCATTCCATTTGAAACCTGGATTTATGTTATGTTGCGTTGGTGTGTGAGAGGGGTATAGGCGCAGTGTTGTCAGTTTTTTCAGTCAATTAATATCAACAGATAGACTCAAGGAGGAGCTCTCTTCCTCATTTAGGCAATATCTGTCACATTTTACATTCAACTTTCAGTGTTGATTGACAAGAGGTTAGCTACCAGGGCAAACAAAGGACTAAAGCAGCACAGTTCTAAGCCAAGGAGGAAAAGATCTCTTCACAGACTGGTTCAAAACTGGAGCCTGTGGGCCAGTGCAAAAGGACAGGGAATGATAGGAAGATTCGTCCATGTGCAAAGTGGTGACTTGTAAGTACCACAAGGAGTGGCGTTATAAAAGAAGATCCTATATCAGCTGCTCCGACTGTAGGTACTGTTCTACATGTGGGTGAGAGACCCAAGAGTGGTTAGCTTAGCTGCTTTGGACAACGGGAAAAGGGACACAGAAACTCTGCTCTGAAGCACATCAATTCAAATACCATGGGCTTTGTGCTGGAAGGAGGAATCAATGAAATTTATTGTTACATGATTTTTTACATTCAAAATAGTCTGTTAAAATATGTTAAATTAAATAATAAATAAGCACTTTTTTACAAATATTTATTAAATTCATTTATATTTATTAATCTTTTTATGTATTTTAAATAATTTAATATAATGTAACATTATTTACTATGGGCTATTATTTTTAGTAGTAAGTTACACTCAGAGTTTGTGAATACCAAAAAGTAATAACTCGTAAATATGTCCACTTTGTAGATCGGCTCCATACTATCCAGAGACAAATGGGTTGGTGAAACTGTTTAACAAGGCCTTCTACAGCATGATGGAAACTCTACCAGAGAGCCTCAGGAGAAATAGGGATCGTTCCCTGTCATGCCTTGTTTTCCTACAGGATAACTCCACAGAAGGGAGTTCGGATCGATCCCTTTTAGTGTCTGTTTGTGCACCATCTACGTGGCTGACTCATCCTCATCAGGCAAGGTTGGGAAGGTACTTCTGAATCACCCCAGAAGGATGTAATGGACTATGTGATTGGCCTCAGGAGGCTGATGGCACAATATATGGGTCAGGCAAAAAAGAAAGAAGAAAAGAATTAGCTACGGCAGGAGTAGATGAAGAAGGATAAGTTACTTACCTGTAATCCTAGTTCTCTTCCAGGGGTATACTCATCAAAGTCATAAGCACTGAATAATCCCCGCCCACGTGCGGGACCCCGGAGCATATATAAAAATACATATATATGTGTATGTTTAGACAAACAAGTACAGAGTACTTCCAAAACATACATATATACATGTATACATATAAAAATATGCAGCCTAATTTACTTCAAATAGGCTAATATGCCAAAATTACATGGGTTTTTAGGAAGAGAAAATAATCTCTCATATAAACACTGCAACAGAGAACATACACTGTAATAGTGTTCCAACACAGCCCTTTATTTTCAGAAAAAGGCAAGTAATAGCAGGCAATTAGCTCATAGGCTGCATAGAAGAGAAAACATCACAGTATCAAAAAACTGGCCCCCTGCCTTTAAGGATTCCAAGAACCTGGACACCGTGCCTTTAAGACCTCCAGGAGCCCCCTGCTCCCATCATGCACCACAGGTGACAGTTAGGTCAGTTCTTTTTTACGGTGTACAAACATAAAGGAATCATGGCAGAAGATGCAGAAACAATACTATACTGTCAATACTCGTCCGGGGAGGCGGGAGGGTTGCTTATGACTTTGATGAGTATACCCTTGGAAGAGAACTAGGATTACAGGTAAGTAACTTATTCTTCTCTTCCAGGGGATACTCATCAATAGTCATAAGCACTGAATAGAATAGCAAGCCCATACCCACTTTCCTGCGGACGAGCAGCAGTATAAGTACATCAAAGATAACATTTTAAGGGTGAATCATCCAAACAGATTTCTTAAAGTGGCTTGCCCATACTGAGCATCCGCCTGTGTGTCAGAGTCTAAACAGTAATGGCGACTGAAAGTGTGTACTGATCGCCACGTGGCTGCTTTACAAATTTCCGCAATAGGTACGTTCCTGAGGAGAGCCGTGGTAGAGGCTTTTCCCCTGGTAGAATGGGCCTTAACTTTGCCCGGGAGGGCCTGGTTGGCCAGTTGGTAGCAGAAAGATATACAAGACACAATCCACCTAGAGATAGATCTTTTGGAAGCCGCAGAACCAGTATTTATGGAACCATAGTTTATAAACAGTCGGTCTGACTTTCTCAAGCCCTTTGTTTTGTCTAGGTAGAACTTCAGAACCCTCTTGAGGTCTAGAGAATGAAGGGACCTCTCAGGAGGAGTTGAGGGATTGGGAAAGAATGTGGGTAGAGTGATGACCTGATTGACATGGAAATCCGAAACCACCTTAGGCAGAAAACTCGGATGGGTTCTTAACACCACTCTGTCTGCATGAAAAACAGTATAAGGCTCTTTACAACACAAAGCCTGGATCTCGCTAACCCTGCGGGCAGAGGTGAAGGCGACTAAAAAGGCAGCTTTACATGACAAGTGCAGCAGAGGAGCCCTGTGAATAGGCTCAAAAGGAGCACCCATCAATTTAGCCAGAACTATGTTAAGCTCCCAAGGTGGAGATGGAGACCTAATCGGTTGGTAAACCTTTTTTATCCCCTCCAGAAAATCTTTAACTACAGGGATTTGAAACAAGGAAATCGTTGTAGGAGACTTTCTGTAAGCAGTGATAGCTGCTAGATGAACTTTTATAGAGGAAAACTGCAGGCCAGATTTGGCCAAATGTAGCAAATACAGCAAGATCACCTGCTCTTGCCCCCGAACAGGATCATGACCATTGTCCATGCACCATAAGTAAAATCGCTTCCACTTGAAAGCGTACGATTTCCTGGTGGAAGGTCTCTTGGCTTCCTTGAGAATGTTCATACATTCCGAAGGTAAGTCTAAATGTCCGTACTGAAGGACTTCAGGAGCCATGCCGTCAATCTTAGAGATGAGAGATAGGGATGAAACACCTTCCCCTCGTTCTTGGCCAACAAGTCTGGGCGGCATGGTAACCTCCTGTGTGGAACCTCTGATAGCTGAAGAAGGTCCGGGTACCACCACTGACGGGGCCACTCCGGAGCTATCAGGATCATTCTGGTGTTGGTCCTGTAGAATTTGTTGATCACTGCAGGAATCAACGGAATTGGTGGAAAGGCGTATAGTAATGTCTGAGACCATTTTATCAAAAGGGCATTGCCCCGTGAACCTGGTTGGTGAAACCTGGATGGGAAGACGGGGCATTTGGCGTTTGCCGCGTCTGCAAACAGATCGATGTCTGGCACTCCCCATTGCTGGAAGATGTCCTGCGTGACCTCGTTGTTGAGCACCCAGTCGTGAGCTTTGACGAAGTCCCGGATTAGGGCATCTGCTTGGACGTTTAGAGTTCCTGGAAGGGGAATGGCCACAATGTTTAGATTTCTTGCGAGAAGCCACTTCCAAATAGTCTGCGATTCCAGAGAGAGAGGTCTCGACCTGGTACCCCCCTGTTTGTTCAAATAATACATTGTTGTGGTGTTGTCTGTTTGAACCAACAGGGAGCTGGACTGGAGAGAAGGGAACAGTGATTTGAGAGCTAGATGTACGGCTCTCAGCTCCAGAAGGTTGATGTGATATCCTTGCTCTGCTTCTGACCAAAGACCTTGCACTTGGAGGTGACCCATATGAGCCCCCCAGCCCTGAAGGGTTAGCATCCGTGACGACTGTGTGAGTAGGAGGGTCCTGGTGAAATGGATCATGTGATCATGTAGACCATGAGCCAGCCTAGTTGTGTTGTTTTCGAAGCAAGGGTAAAAAGATTTATGCTTTTGTGTGAACTTTATGACCCTCAATGAGGTGATAAAGAGCAATGCACACCGATTCTGTGAACTGATCAGCTGGTGGACAGACTGGGGGCTGCCTGCTTCTCGAGTACCTTTTATCTGACCAGTGGTTATTCGAAGATCGCATTGGTGCCTGGTGCCAAACTGAAGATGCAAGTTTCAATGCCAGAGAGTCTGAACCATCTTAGGGTCATGCCTTTGTTGCTCAAAAATGCACCAGCCACTTTTCAGCACCCAGTGAACTAAATTCTCTCAGACCTAGATGAGTTCAGATTAGCCTATCAAGACAATATTGTTGTGTTTACTAATTCGTGGGAGAACCACTTGAAGCAACTAGCAGAAGGCAGTGAGCAGTCTGGGATACATTTATTTCTGGTACAACCCATAAAAACTTAACAAAAAAAATTTAAAATCAAGAGGTTAAAATACATTTTCCATGCTCTCGCTATAAAGCCATAGCTGATAAATAAAGGAATAAATAATTATCCAATACAAATGGGCATTACAGATATTTGGGGCAACTGTAATCTATTATTCCATTGTCTAGTCAACCAAACAGCCAAAGGATAACATGCAAAAATGAACACCTTATTTGTATAATTGACAGTTTTGTACATCGCCTTTAGCCGCTCTACCTCATTTATATCTATACCTTTTGCGAGGTGGCCAAGTGATCGGTTTCTTGCTTTTCCATATAGAGGACACAGGCAAATAAATTATAATTTTCTTCCAATTGGTCCATTCAATTATGGCAATATGTGCCCTTCTCAGAAGAGGTGTACAATTTATACATAAAACTATTGAGGGGTAAAGTTCCAAACTTAATTTCATACATATATAATGTTTGCTAAATGAGGTTCAATTTCATCCAAATAAACTGGTTACTTACCTTCAGTAATGCTCTTTCTGGTGAGTACTCTACCTAACCGGAAAATCCTCAACTGTAGCATATCCCCAGGCAGCAGACTGAATCCAGAAGATTTTTCAGCATAGCTCCTGTGTGCCATCGTTGCGCCACCCGAAGTGGCAGTTGGAGCTGCATTTAGGCGCCACCCAAGCACACTCACATCAGTTTCTCTCTGGACACCATGCACACCCTCGGACGTAGAGCCCAAAAAGCAAGTGTTCGTATCAGTGTACAAATCTCTAAATTGGGCCCTTTTAAGAACAGTCCATTCCAAAGGTGGAAAGGTGGTGAGGAATCTCCTCTTAGATAGAGTATTCACCAGAAAGAGCACGACTGAAGGTAAATATGTTTTTCTGATGGATACTTATAATCACAGATTCTTCACATTTATAATGGATGCCAAAGCAGTACCTCCCACAGTGCTGGGTCTGTGGAATGACTCAGACCAAAAAGTCCTTCAGGACCGAATAGCCATAATGCCCTTCCCATCAGACCTGGCTGTCAAGGCAATAGTGCTTTGTGAATATGTGTACTGATGCCCACATAGCTGCTTGACAAATATCTAGGACAGGCACTTCATGTACTGCGCAGTAGTAGCAGCATTAGCTTTGGCAAAGTCTTCAATCCCTCAGGGGGCTGCTTCTTGGCCAGTGTGTAGCAGATCTTAATGCGAAGGACTATTCACCTGGATAAGATCTTATTTCTCATTGTCTTGCCTTTCTTTGCCCCAGAGAACCCACAAAGAGCTGACTGCCCACCAAATGATCGCTGGTGTTATGAATGTAAAAGCTCAGTGCTCTTTTGGGATCCATACGATGAAGTCTCTCCTCCTCTTTTGAGGGGTAAGTTGGAGCAAAGAACATCAGATGTGTGAAGAACTGGCCGATGTGAAAGGGAGTCACAACCTGTGGTAGAAAAACTGCTCTAGTCCTCAGTACCAGTTTTTCCTGAAAGAAGGTGGTGTTGGAAGGCTGAAGTAAAAGCTCGAATATGGCACACATAAGAAAAGTAAGGATCAAATTAAGCTCCCACTGTGTCAAGACAGAAGTCTTCAGTGGAAACATGTGGACCAAACCATTAAGAAAACCCATCAAAAGATCACGGAATTGGAGGGTGTCACTGGCGCTCCCCCAATGTAGGCGGAGCAGTGCAGACTGGCGCCGGTGTATCTAGTCCTCCGTCATAAATTATTGGACTCCACAAAGTTGAGCTGGCTTCATACTCTGGGTCGGGTCTACGAGATGGGGAATAGGGCAGGCAAGCTGATTTACTGGTTGGCAACGGTAGACCGTCCTTGCACCATGATAGCCGAGCTAAGGTCAGTGGAGGGTGAGATTATTACTGGGGCTTCTTGCTTGGCACAAGGCTTCGCTTCTCATTTCAAGGTACTGTATGCCACCCGGGAGCCCCCCTCCAAAGAGCAGGAGTTGCCCTTGATTCTTGATTTGCTGGTGCGGACGCTGTCGGTCTCGGAGTGTAGGGACTTAGATGACCTGCTCTCTGATGAAGAACTCCAACGCCATCTCTGACATGCCCTCTGGCAAAGCTCCAGGCACCAATGGGTTTCTGCTGGAGTTATATAAACACTACGTGCCTTTGTTGATCCCACACTAGTTGGAATTATATGAGGGGACACTCCTCAATGGGACTCTCCCGCATGATCTGAGAGAGGCAACTATCACAGTCCTTCTGAAGCCAGATAAACCCCCAGAGAACAGTTTCATGCTCCGCAGGGGCACCCGCCATTGCTTACGGCGTTTGCTTGTGGCACTGGCCTATTTGGGGGAACTGGTGGGGTACGCAGTGCTCCTTCTGATGGACATAGGAGCGGGCGTTTGACATGGTACATTGGCCCTATCTTTTTGTGGTCCTCCACAAGATGGGATTCGGCCCCCGGTTCCAGCGGCTGGTATTGATACTGTACACCAATTTATGGGTGCAGGTTCTGGTCAACTGGGCCCTTTCTGCAAGCTTTCCAGTTGAGAGGGGCACCCAGCACTGTTTTCCACTGTGTGCATTATTGTTTGCTCTGGTTATGGAGACCCTGGCGGAGCTCATCTGGATGGATGCCAGGGTATGTGGCTTTGACTGTGGGGGGCGGGGTGGAAGATAGGGTTTTGTTATACGTGGATGATATGCTTCTTTATATCCAGGAGCCCCGGTCTACCCTCCCGCGACTCAAGGAACTTCTAGAGATATATGGGGATGCCCCAAGCCTCAGGGTTAATTGGAACCAATCTACTCTAATGCCCGTTCAGGGGAAGGTGTCTAGAGACTGGGTGGATTCTCGGTTATGGATTGCGGGGGATTGTTTCCATTATTTGGGCACGACGGTTGCCATTTTTCGTCCCAGGTATTGGGACCTTAATATTGTCCCCTTGGTCGCTCGAGCATGGAAAGACATGAACGAGTGGTCTAAGCTCACGCTCTCCATGCAGGCCGTGGGGCCCTTTTCAAGATGGTGGCTCTACCCCATTTCCTTTATGTGCTACAGCATTATCCTTACATCATTCTACCCACATTCTTTACCGAATTGTAGCTGCATGTCACTACTTTTCTGTGGGCTGGGAAGACCCCCAGGGTGTCTTTCGTGAAGCGCCGCTCCTCCCCATTAGCTGCAGGCTTAGGGTGGGCTGATACTGTGCTATATTACTGGGCCTCATAATTGGTCAACATTGACGGCTGGTTCTGGGCGGATAGGGGTGATCCGGCTTAACGGTTTGAATGAACTCTTCTCCACCCCAATAGTCTGCTCTCCCTACTTTACAGCCGTGAGCCCCTGCACTCCCTCCCACCGGTTATGCAGGTCCCCATTCGCTGTTGGTATCTGGCACTATGCCATACTAAATGGTATGGCACTCTTACGGGGGCTACCCCCCTCTGGAATGGGACGTGACTGACTGAGACAGCAAGGTTGGTAGGATTTTGGCTGTGGGATCTGATCTGATCGGTATCTCCACATTGGGAGATGTCTGGAGAGATGGGCATATACGATTTATTTATTTATAAAGTTTTGTATAGCGCGAACAAGACCCAGATGGGTATCAGAGCGCTTCACAATTTGGAAGGTCGGAAATAAGAAAGGGAAAAAACCAATGTCATTTGAGAATGCAGGCAGGAACAGTGACAGAGGATGTATCAAAGAACATCACATTTAGATAATACAAAAGCGTGCTGGGAGAAGAACAAACATAACTTATAGGAGTACAACCGAACAACTCTGGGCTTCACAAGTGATAGTCTAATATAGTAGTTAATCCAAGGGCGGTGAGTGAGAAAGACGAGCCATGGTCATTTAAGGCAAGAACTTGTTCATAAGGATAATTTTTACTTCCTTTTTGAAAGAAGCCGTTGATGAGATTCTGCGGAATTCCGGTGGGAGAGAGTTCCAGATCTACGGGCCCGAGCCTGAGAAAGCTCTGTGCCTTATTCTCTTTTTGCGGAAAATCTGTGGTTTAAAGAGGAAAGAGTTTGCACTTCTTGATGATCTACCCCCTCCTGATAGTTCTAGCTTTTGCGCCAGGTAACGGGGGGTATTGAAATGGAGGGCTTTGTGAGTCATGCAGGCAATCTTTAGTTGTATTCTTGCTTCAAATGGCAACCAATTTAGGGATTTTAGGGATGGGAGATGTGAGCATTTCTATTTGTACCCGTAATCAATCTGGCTGCGGCATTCAAGGAAACCCTTAGTGGGGCCAAGTATATTTGGGGAGGCCACAGAGCGTAGCACTGCCATAGTCTAGCCTCGGCAAAACAAGCGCTTGAACCACCTGCTTGAAGTCATCTTGTGGAAGGAATGATTTGAGATTCCTAAGTATCCTCATCTGGTGGTTAGCACCCTTGCACACCTTACTAATATGACTCTTCATGTTTAGGTGCATGTCCAGGGTGATTCCGAGAGATTTGGCTGAGTCAATAATGTGAGGAGAGCAGTTGAAGGCTGTAAGGTGTTTCATCCAGCGGTCTATCTTGGGGGTGTGATTAGGCAGAGATATGAGAAGGAATTCCGTTTTGGAGGTGTTGAGCAGGAGGTGGTTCTCAGTTAGCCAGTTTTGAGTATTCGTCAGGGTAGAATTGAGTGAAGTGAAGTCTTCAGAAGAGGTGATTTTCAGGTAAGGTTGCGTGTCATCTGCATACATGTGAAAAAGAGTGTTCGTGGAATTTAGTGCATTTGCTAATGGTTTCATGAATATGTTAAAGAGTATGGGAGATAAGGCAGACCCTTGTGGGACCCCCATGGAGACTGTAGAGGGCTGGGATAAGGATTGATTCACCTTGACTCTTTGGGATCTGTTGTGCAGGAAGGACGAGAACCATTGCAATACCAGACCGGAAAGGCTCATCCTGTGCTCAAGAATGGATAAAAGGATGTCGGGATTAACAGTGTCAAATGCAGAAGAAAGGTCAAGGAGGATTAGGAGGCGAGATTCGTTTTGGTCTAGCATTTTTAAAATGTCATCCATAATGTAAGTGAGCACCGATTCCGTGCTGTGACCATTCCGAAAACCAGATTGATGTTGATCCAGGAGTTGGAAATTCTCTAAGTGAGCGCAGAGTTGTGATTGCACACATTTTTCTAGGAGCTTAGCCAGAGTGGGGATGTTGGAGATAGGGCGGAAGTTGTTGAGATCAGTCCTGTCTGCATTAGGTTTTTTTAGAATGGGTGTAACCTGAGCTGCTTTTAGGCATTCGGGGATCGTGCCTTGTGACAATGAAGCGTTGACAATCTTTGTCCACAGGGGGATGAAGGCATCCTTGATTTCTTTGAATACCGTCGGTGGCAGCGGATCGCTGAAGTGATTAGAAGGGTTGATACTAAGAAGGGTTTTGTAGATGTCTCTTTCGTTGAGGGGAGTTAAAGTACCCCATTAGGCATTGTTCTTGGTGCTAAGACTAAGTGGTTCGAGCCTCTCAGAGTGAGCCAGAGGAAACGCAATCTCGTAGGCTGACAGAAGAGCCTTCTTAGATTCAAGGTCAGTACTGATGAGTTTTGTTTTCTCCTTAAAGAAAGCAGCCAGTTCGTCGCATGAAGGAGAGGCGTCTCCTGGGACAATGTGGTTGGGTGCTTTCACCGATTGTTGTTTAACAATTTCAAAAAGTTTCTTGGGGCGATTTGAGGCTTGGTTAAGTTGGTATCTGAAGTAATCAGCCTTAGCACTCTTGTTTATTTTATTATAGGAACTCCTTACCGATCTAAGGACTATTAAATGATCTGAGGAGGGTTTGGATCTCCAGGATCGTTCCGCTGCCCTTAAGTTACGGCGTTCCGAGTTTAGATTATTGTTGAACCAAGGTTTGGAGATTTTGGACGAGGCATTTTTTGTTGTAGTGGTGCTATGGAATCCATGATACTAGAGATAGTAGAGTTATAGAAGTCAGTGAGTTAAAGAACATCTGTCATGTCGATTTGTGAAGGCAAGGCGAATTTACAGTGGATTGTTAGATCTTCCATGTTGATATTCCTGAGGTCCCTTTTCTATTGCTTAATTTTCTTCGGTTGATCCCTCCTCAGTGCCACATCCCTGTTAATAAGGAAGGAGATGATGTAATGGTCGGACCAGTCACATGGGGGTAATGTCATCCAGTGTTATGGTGTTTCCGTTTGATATGATGAGGTCGAGAATTTCTCCTTTGTTATGAGTTGGCCGGTCACAGAATTGGGTCATCTCGTGATCCAATAAGAATGATTTTAGGCAGGTTACCGCATGGTCATTAGGGTTAGAGCAGTGAAGGTTGAAATCACTGAGGAAGAGTTGGGACACTGATGAGTCGTCATTGCAAGACATGATTTCCATTATTTGTTCAATGAAGGAGAGATTGTCTCCTGGGGGGTGGTAGAACGTATGAAGTTTGCAAACCGAGAGGTGGTTACTTGAAATGTTGAGGCAAAGGTATTCACTGGAGGATGGTGTGGCAGTCTCTGTGTGGGAAACCGAGAGTGTGTTCCGGTGTATACAAGCTAGTCCACCGCCCTGCTTCTTAGATCTGTCAAGACGGATTATATCATGACTCGGAGGAACTAGGAGGTCTAGGATAGGGGTGGAAGAGGGATTTAGCCAGGTTTCCGTGAGGATGATGATTTCTAGCTCATTGTTTTGGATGAGGTCAAATATATCGGAGGCATGTTTACCGGCTGATCTGCAGTTGAGTAGTACACATTTCAGCCGTAAAGGCTTGTGTGAGGTATGAGTCTGCGTGATGTTCACTCATTTGAGGCTGTCACTATTTACAACTCTGAGGTTGTGTGAGGGTTCCGTGTGGGTTGGCATGAATGGCTTGAATTTGACCCAGAGGAGTCTTGACGGTGTCTAGAGTGATAGAGTAAGAGAGGAGTAGATCCTCGATATCACTGGTTTCAAGATTGGCCTTTATTCTTCTAGGGCAGGAGGGGGCGTTAGGGAGGGGTAAGGTTTTAGAGCTAGGGGGGGCGTGGTTTGGCGCGCGGCAAGATGGCAGCACAGTAGTGCAGCTCTGCCGGCCGCCGCTGTAATCCTTTAAATATCCTGAGAGGCTGAGACCCGCCGGGAGTCTCACACGGCAGCGGAGTGCACCGGAGCGGAGAGCTACCCTCCGGTACGGCGCTGAAGGCGGGGGATCGCCCCTGAGCAGAGGAACGCACACCGCAGCGGCCGCGGACACGACATAAGCTGGCAGACGGGCGGCGCTGACCGGGGCCGGGTGCCCGACGCTGCGCCTGCTGTCCCACCGCGGAGGCGGCGCGGCGATTTGTAGGCGGCGGCGGCTACGATACCTGGCAGACGGTGAAGCCCTGTCCCTGAGCTGGCGCGGACGGAGTGCTGCAATTGCTTGGTGCCCTACACACCGCGAACCTGCAGGGCGGCGGGTGAGTGATACGCAAGCGCCCGGCTCCGCCCTGTGATGG
This sequence comes from Calotriton arnoldi, assembly GCA_963921515.1. Taxonomy (NCBI): domain Eukaryota; kingdom Metazoa; phylum Chordata; class Amphibia; order Caudata; family Salamandridae; genus Calotriton; species Calotriton arnoldi. Next base: position 360,441 of record CAWUFW010006721.1, on the reverse strand, counting down.
AGGCCCCAGCACGCAAGATGGCCGCCAGCTCCCTGTGAGACGGAGACTCGAGGTTTGGAGCGTGGCTCGGGGGGGCTGCATTGTCGCCGCCACACCAGGCATTTATTAGCTCAGGCCATTAGCGCCTCTCCCCCTCCACCTGCCCTGGTGGGCTACAATTGACTGAGACTGAGGGGCTGGTGCACTGGAGGTGGAGATATGAATCCTGAATGACGCAGGGAGGAAAGAGTGGAAACTAGAGCAGAGCCTTGCTGTCTGGAGCTGCCGGCGAGCGTCTTGAGGCCGGGGTGGCGGCGGACTTGTGGCCCTAGGGCGCGCTGGCAGATGTGGGTCTCCTGGGGCTGGAGACTGTGATCACGGCCCTGCTGCTGAGATACCTGCAGGCTGGGGTTGCTGCCCGCTTCAGTGACGGAGCGTGAGTTTGGGCGGTAGGCCTCAATTATTGAACCTCGAGACAGCGTGATACTGTTGTGTGGTGGGGCTGCCCGCGCCGGTGGGAGTCCGGGTGGCGGCGGCAACCCTTGTGCGCTGGCTGCTGTGCATCCTATACCCGCAGTAAATATGGGCAAGCCGGATAAAAACCAGCCACGGCTAAACTTTGAGCTGCGTAAGGGTGGCAGATCCACCCAAAACGCGGCATCGGACTCAGAGCTAGAATCGACTGCGCAGACATCCACCGCACTTGAAAAGACGCTTGCGGCAATACAAGCCAGTCTGCAATCTATAGATGGCAAGATCGAGGCGCTGAATGGTCGCATGGACACTATGTCGGCCAAACTTGATAAGCAGGCAGCTCGGCTGGGGAGGCAGAGCAGAGGATATCAGATACCGAAGATGGCCTGCAGCAAGTTGCAGCCAAGACCTCGGACATTGAAAAGATCCTAGCGCTCATAAAAAATAAGAATGAGGACATCGAAGCGCGGTCACGACGCAATAACGTGCGCATTTTAGGCCTACCGGAGTCCACGAATGCGGGGCGGCTGGAGGAATACGTTGAGGCTCTCTTCCGGGACATCTGCGGCCCAGAGACCCTATCCAATATGCTGGTGGTGGAGCGAGCGCACAGGTCTCTTGCCCCCCGGCCTCCACCGGGAGCCCCTCCCAGGCCTATTATTGCACGCCTGCTCAACTTTAGAGATCGTGACACGGTGCTACGTGTAGCCCGTCAGAAGGGCACCATACAACATCAAGGGAACACCCTTTCTTTTTACCCGGATTTTACGGTCTTGGTCCAGACTGCGAGGAAGGAATTCCAAGGGGTCAAGAAAATATTGCAACAAGAACAAGTACCTTATGCCATGCTGTATCCCGCTCGCCTTCGGATAGGGGTGGACAATGCGGCAAAAATCTTCAATAATCCAAAACAGGCCATGGATTACGCCCAGTCGCTACGGCGTAAAAAGCAGACAGCTGCGCACACATCTGACATTGATGACTGACTACATGAGTCTCTGCTCTCCTCCCGCTCTGGGATGGTGGGGCGGGTAGGACCTGCCAGATGCGGATCTGGCTGTATAGTAGGGGATGTATTGCGATACTGATGCTGTGTCCCGGCTCCCCATGCTCCCTGACTGCATGATGCTGTTTGCCCTGTTTAAATATCTCTCCTGACAGGTTTGCTCTGCATTGGATTAGACATTCATGTTTGGGTTGTGGCGGCCTAGCCGCGGGGTTCTCTGTGCCACACAAAGTCGCTGGAGGGGTATCTACACATCAGTATACTGTTAAATATTAGGATAGGGCAGACGCTTAGGGTCTGCGGAGGCGACCTCCCTTACATATGATTATGAGCGGGTGGGCCAGGCTGAACTATGTGTCCGGCAAGCGTTAGGAGGGTATTGATGGCTGGACCGCTCTGGGTGCACTCATTTTTTGTAATATCCAAATGTAATAAATGGACTGAAGGTGGGTCAGGGCTTTACCTCACACATCTGAAGGCGGCCTCCTCCCTACCACACCGGGGAGAAGTAGGCGCCACTACGTTCCCCCCTATGGGAGTACCCCATCAAGTTTCGAGGGGGCAGTCCTCCGTGTTTTTGTTGGAGCCCTTTCTGGGCAATGGGTATGGCTTTGGCATGATTGGGTTGCTGAAGTGGGAGGGGGGAGGGGGAGTTAGTTTTGCTAAGTTGCAATTAGTTTTATGTGATTATATCGGTACCTCTTTGATGCAAGAAACTCTCTTATTAATGTGTCTACTAAATGAGCGATTTCACGCTCTGCTAGAATATACACCACCAGGCACCTATGGGTGAACAATACAGATGTTTGACATGGAATGTCCGTGGGTTAAATAACCCCAAAAAGATTTGTCAAGTGTTTGGGTATTTGGACAGACACAGCATACAAGTGGCTCTCCTGCAAGAGACGCACCTTACCAGGGAGACAGAAACCAGAATTGCACGAAAATGGGCAGGGTTCAAATTGGCGTCCTCCTATTCCTCTTACGCCAGAGGTGTCCTTATACTGGTCAAGAGGGGCGTCCCTTTTCTTCCAATTAATACTCACATAGACACAGAAGGACGATGTGCCATGGTACACGGGAAACTTGGAAACACACTGGTTACGTTTGTAAATATGTATGGGCCTATTGCTGACGAACCAGAGGCATTTCAGCGCATGGTAGGAATACTTAGAGACTGGCCAGAGGTAGTCACACTGTGGGGTGGAGACCTCAATACACATCTAGACCCTGAGCTGGATAGATCAAGCCCACAGGGTGCCCAGTCACCGAAGGTTGCCCGATGTGTAAACGAAGCTATATTGGAATTCGGGTTGGTGGACATCTGGAGATTGCAAAATAGCTCAGTGAAGGAGGGCACACACGCCACACCTGCACACAATAGTTGGTCCAGATTGGACTACTGGCTTATTAGTGCTGAGATAACTGGGTGGAACACGGAGGTTGTCACGCTACCCCGCACACTCTCTGACCATAACCCAGTACAGCTAACCTACACTCTCCCAGATACACTGCGCCGCCCATTCACATGGCGTTTCAGATCTGAGGCGCTGCTCGACCCCATTTACACTGACACTATAAGAAAGGCCATAGAGCAATATTTTGAACTCAATGTCGGCACAGTTGGTAGTACGGCAACACTATGGGAGGCATTCAAGGTCACGATCCGGGGTGTCTGTATGAGTACCACGGCCGGCATATTAAAGGACCTTAGACACCAGCTAGCAAAACTAGAAACTACGCTTGCCGGTCTGGAAGCGGCATATAATACGCACCCGGACCTAGAGACACTCAACCGTATTCACGAACTAATTCTTGAGTACGACAATCTGGCGGAGTCTGAAATGCGCTATCTCTCTCGAAGGCATGTAGACAGGGCATATGGTGAGGGCGGGAGACCAGGCAGAAACCTTGCTACAAAACTCAAGACACGTATCGAGCAGACGCGCATTGACAAAATAACTGACGCTAGGGAGTAGAGCACTATGCAACACTGGAGCAGGTGGAGCAGTTCCGAGCCTTCTATGCTGAAATGTACCAATCGGGCGGGACCACGACCGAAGCCAATATAGCGGAATATTTAGCAGATGTTGCATGCGCATGGCTAGCAGACGGCCATAGAGAATATCTATCCAAACCGATTGGAATATCCGATATTAAAGCGGCCATACGCGACCTTCCCAGTGGAAAAGCACCAGGGCCGGACGGCCTTACGGCTGAGTTTTATAAGGAATTTGCGGATCTTTTAGCACCACACTTGTTAGTGTCTACGCGGAGGCTCACGAAGTGGGCATCTTGCCACCTTCCCTACGGCAGGCACTGATCATAACGCTACTTAAAAAAGACAAACCTGCTGACCGATGCGACACGTATCGACCGCTGTCACTGATTAATTTAGATGCCAAAGTACTGGCAAAAATACTGGCGATGAGATTGCAACCCCTGATGCCTTTGCTGGTTCTCCCGGACCAATCCGGTTTTATACCGGAGAGATCCACGTCCCACAATCTTAGAACTATATTTGCGATGATGCACATTCTTGATCCAAGCTTACATGCTGCAGCAGTTATGCTTGACGCGGCGAAAGCCTTCGACTCTATAGAATGGAGCTATATGTTTGTCATCCTACAGAGAATGGGATTCCCTCCGATGTACCTGGGCTGGGTGCGGCTGCTTTACAATGACCCGACAGCACGGGTGAGGGTGGAGGGACTGACGTCAGAGCCATTCTCGATAAGACGTGGCACCAGACAAGGGTGCCCATTATCCCCCTTACTGTTCGCGCTAGCGCTTGAGCCCCTGGCGTGTGTGATACACCAAAGACATCGGGAGACAGCCCTTAATTTTCTACATCGCCCGGTAAGCATTTCCCTATATGCGGACGACATGGTCCTATTTGTGCGGGAGCCGGATTGTAACTTAGCGCCTCTACTGAGAGAATACACTAGATTTGGCCTATTCTCAGGACTAACTATTAACTGGGACAAATCTGTCATTATACCTCTGACAGCCATTACTTCCCTCCACCGAGAGACTACCCCTTGGTGTGGACTTCAGATCCAGTTAAATACCTGGGAATCTGGATACATCGAGATCCGGCGGTGGTTCGGCAAGAAAACTATGGGCGCGCTAGTGCCACCCTTGATCAGCAAATCGATCGATGGACTACTCTACCGCTCTCCCTATCTGATCGCATAGCCATTATAAAGATGGTGGTCCTCCCAAGATTTTTATATCTTTTTTCTAATATCCCCATCACTATGCCACTGCACTTTTTTAAAACCTTGCGTACGGCTTTGCTCCGATTGATTTGGGGAGGCAAACAGGCACGAGTGGGCTGGGCTACCATGACACTTGACTACGCCCAGGGTGGATTTGGTGCCCCGGATTTGTACGCGTACTACCTGAGTGCTCAGGCGCAGTATGCATTTTACTGGTTCAACCCACATGCCTATACTCCACATGTTGCTGTGGAGGATGGTGACGCTAGTCCGACTCCCCTGTCGGGTATCATTACACATACATCTAGAAACACCCCGAAAGATGAAATTAATCCCATAGACACCACAATTACAGCATGGCAAGATATTGGCAGGCTCACCTCCAAAATACCCATATACGCCCCGGCATTGCCCATTGCACACCATGCTGCCATCTCAGTATTGCAGGAGAAGGGCCCGTTGAAGGCACTCAGAGAAGCTGGACTGAATACAATGCAGGATTTATACCCAAATGGTAAACTCCTCAAGACGGCGGACCTACAATACATTACTAACCCCACACCCCTTTTCACATTCACGATACACAGGCTTAGGCATGCCATAAAGTCACATTATTCGAAATATTCAGACGAACCATCCACTTTACAATCTCTGCAGGTCTTATTGACTACACCTACACGGAAAAAGCTGGTCACAAAGCTCTACAGAGCAATACGAGCCGACATCCCTAGGGCCCCAGACAGGAGTCTAGCCCGGTGGAATGATAGGCTTTCCACCCCCTAACATTATCAGAGTGGGAAAGTGTATGTAACCTAACCAGTCAACTCACACCCAATGGCAACCTTCGTATCATACACTTCAAGTACATTCATCAATTGTATTACACGCCGTCCAAGATATACAAATATGGCCTACGGGACTCTAGTCGTTGCACGCGTTGCCGCCACTTGGAGGCGGACTTTTGGCATTTGGCGTGGGAGTGTGCACGTGTTGCAGATTTCTGGGTGCGAGTCGTGCGGCATCTACGCCAGATGACTGGGATAGATTTACAGGGTACGCCGGTGGAGTGCTTGCTGGGTTTGCTGCCACAAGTGAAGGGCACTATGGGTAAATTTGTAAGAGTATCACTGCTGATGGCCAAAAGGCGGGTTGCCATAACATGGGGAGGTAAACATGCACCGCGGGACACTCACTGGCTCAAAGACCTAGTATATTGTAAAGAAAAACTGGAGTTATACGCAGAGGAACTGCCGACGACATCGAAACCCAGGGACATTTGGGAGCCACTGCGCCAATTCCTTCACCAACGGGACATAACTGATTCACCTACACAAGATGCTTAGGGGTATTGTAAGGCAGAGTGGGCACAGAAGATTTTAGAGAAATGACAAACTTGAAATATGTATACTATAATCGCACTGTACCGATGAGTCACGAGTTGTGACAGTTGTTTGTAATGTTGCGTAGTAACGCATGACACCTATGTTGGTGAAATTTGTTTTTGAAATGCAATAAACAAAGTTAAAAAAAAAAAAAAAAAGGTTTTAGAGCTAGGGTGCAAGGAGTGCTGGACAAGGCAAGGGAATGCGCTAGCGGGGATTATGGGCTGCTTTTCTAAGGAAGTGAGAGAACTGAGCAGGGGTAGGTGCTCAATTGAGAGGGCTTTCAGTTCATGGAGTTCATACGAGAGAAGGTGCAATTGGAGAGATATCTCATCCAAACGCGCAGCCAGGTCTGAGTGTTGGTTAAAGGGTGTAGGTTGAGTGGTGAGATCCAGCGGAGGAGAGGGGCCTCAAGGAATGCCTGGATGGTCTAGGGTGGTGATGCATTGTTCCGGCGGAGAGAGTGAGTCGTTAATGTCTTGCGGAGTCCCTGTTCGTTTGGATGGGGTGGCTGGCGAAGGTGGGAGGGTGGAGGGACAATTGTACCTTGGTTATTGACTTCTTGGCAGTTTATACAGTGTTGTGCATTTCTGGGCAGTCATTCTTTCAAGTATTTAGTTAACTGGAGATTAAAACTTATATGCAAAACCCAGTCTAAAAAAGGTTTGTAGGAGGTGGTCAAGAAGAGGTTGAGTGGTTTGGGATGAGTAGAGTCCAAGGAGGGCAGTCACCTGTACCCCAACAGAGAGGATGATGAGGACAGTGGGATCAAGGTAGGGGAATAGCCGTGTAACTGACTTGAGATCGGTGAGGTGGGTGCAACAGTAAGCCCGCAAGCGAACTGAGTCGAGGGTCGATTGGAGTGAGAGACTGAAACAGGGGACTGAATGTCTCTGAGATCCGCTATGGAGTGAGAGGAGTTATGAGATCCTTTCAGGAATTAGCAGAGGAATTTAGCCTCCACTCCTCCCAGTTTTGCTGCTACCTTCAGCTGCCGCATGCTTATGGATATGCTGATGGCACTCCCAGAATTCAACCCGATTGAATGTAAACTGGTAACTGACGAGCTGGGTGGGGGAGGCATCTCTCGACTTCATAAGACTCTGGTTATCAATATGCCTGACCCTTTGGAGATGCTGAGGGCTCAGTGGGATGAGGATGTGGGGGTCACTGAGGATGGTGAATGGGTGGAGGCGAAGATGGCCTCGAGGATGCGCCTCCAATCGATTCAGTTCCATTACTTTCATACTCCCCTGATTGACTTTGGCGTATGGGTCAGGTCCACGACCCAGCATGTCTGCAGTATGGGTTTACTCCAGGTACACTTTACCATACTATATGGACTTGTCCAGAGGCGCAGGCAAACTGGACGGCCGTCAACAGGTATATCGGGTGGGTGGTGGGACTCCTGCGTGGCATTTGAAAAACTGGTGTATAATGTACTGGGGTCCCCCAAAAGTATGACCGAACATGGGGGGGTATGGATGGGGACATGGGGTGCATTGCTTGAGACCGGGAACATTTTCTGATGTACATTCTTTGCCTGCTATTGCTTCAGAGATGTTTGCCATGTTTATTGCACTCTGTAACTCTGCGTTTCTTTTACATACTTTCAGGTGCTTTATTTGTGGCCCGTGTGGCTCGGACCAGGTAGTCTTTTTAATGTTGTTGTCAAATAACTAAATTCAATAAAATGTGTTATAAAAAAAACCACATCACAACAGATGCCTTGAACAAGAATGGCTGGTTCAGAAAGCACAAAAAGGCTGTAATGGCTGACCGGCAAACTTTAAGAATGTCTATTTCAAGTCCTTGCTGATCCATAGACAAAACATCCAACAGGCCTGCAATGGGTCCATGTTACGGGTGCCACACAAAGCCACAAACTTGTCCCATCATTCGGTGTAAACACACCTTGTAGAAGGAAGGTTGGCTTCCATTATTACATCCACAACTTCAGGAGAGCAATGGAATGTAGTCAGCTGCCTATGCTCAATCTCTACACATGGAGGGGTAGATTGCGTGGGCCGGGTTCAGGGTCATGCTCTGCTGCTTCATCAGGAGATCCTCCTGAAGTGGCATCCTGATTAGAGGACAGATGCTCATGGCCAAACGTTCCGGGTACTGCACTCTCCTAGCCCAATTTGGAGGCACTACAATGTCTTGGGCCAAGTCATTTCTGATCTTCTATAGAAATCAGGGCAAGAGAGGCAGCAGCAGGAAGGCATACAGGAGTCCTGTGCTCCACTCTAGTAGGAATGCATCTCCAAGAGAGCCTTCTTGGAAACTCCCCTGCTCAAAAGCGTTGACACTGGGAGTTCTAAGCGGTGGTGAACAGATTGAGACAGGGTTCTAACCATTTCTAGAAGACACCCTGTGCTATCCCTTGGTGTAGCTGTCATTCATGATCCGCTGGGCTGAATTAGTCTACCCTGGCATTTTTAGACCCTGCCAGGTGGTGTACTATCAGGGAAATGCCCTCATGATTCATCCAGGTCCAGAGGTGTAGAGCCTCTTGGCACAAAACCCAGGACCCTATCCCATACTGCTTGTTGCAGTACCACATGTTGGTGGGGATGACCGTGAGGACCTGAACCAGCCTTCCATTGATGGACGGCAGGAAGGCATTCAATGCTGTGTGAATAGCACACAACTCCAGTAAGTTAATGTGGGGGCAGGTCTCTGCTGGAGACCAAAGTATTGTGATCTCCACCTCTCCCAGATGACCTCCACTAATCCAGCAGACACATGACTGTCATCACCATCAGCTCTGGGTGACGTAGGTAGAGGAATCTGCTGCTGGTCAAATGGCAGTCAAGCTGCCACCACTGCAGATCTTTTACAGTCTCTCCAAACACCTGGATAGAATCTGACAGGTTCCCTTGGTTCTGAGCCCACTAAGACTTCAGATGCCTCTGCAGAGCCTGCATGTGGCATCTGGCATGTTCCACAAGCTGGATACAGGAGGTCAGCAGGCTAAAAAGCCTCCGAGCCATCCTCACTGAGACCAAGGCTTGAAAAACATTGGAATCAGAGCCCGAATATCCTGGACTTGTTGATCCGAAGGGAATGCCCAACAGTGCACAGTATCCAGGATGTCTCCAAAGAAAGGAAGCCTCTGCGAAGTAATCATGTGTAACTTTGGCATGTTGATCATAAACCCCACCAATGTAAGGAAGTTTGCCATCGTCTGGAGGTGGTTCATGACTGACTGTGGCAAGCCTGCTTTAAAAGCCAGTCGTTGAGATAGGGGAAGACTGGGACCACCAACATTCAAAGATACCTTGTGACCACCACCATCACTTTTGTAAACACCTGAGCTGCACTGGTGAGGCCAAACAGGAGAACAGAAAACTGAAAATGTTTGTGGCCCACCTTGAACCACAGGAAGCGCCTGTGGGCCTGCAGAAGGGGGATATGGAAATAGGCATCCTGAAGGTCCAGGGCAGCTAGAACCTGGTTCTTCAGGAGCATCTTGAATTTATCCTTCCGCAGGAAGAACTTGAGGGGTTAAAGGTTTAAAATAGGATGGAGACCTCTGCTCTTTTTCGGCACAAGGAGATAAAGAAATAGCACCCAGTTCCACTCTCCAAGGCCGGAACACTATCTACAGCTTCTTTGTCTAAAAGAGCCTGAGCCTCCTGCAGTAAAATGGACAAATGGTCTTTCAATCAAAAGTACACTCCGATGGGGGTGGGAGATGCAGCGGGATGGAAAGGAATGGCAGAACATTGCCTCGTTGGGCTATCTACAGGACCCACATGTCGGATGTTAGAGCTTGCCGCCCGTGGAGAAAATGACTGATTCTGCTCCTGCTCCTGCCTCCCGTGGGCTGATTGTGTGCTACTAAGTGCAAACTAAAGCGGCTTGCAGGCGGCTGCCTGAGGAGCTGGGGACTGGGATGTTCAATGTCCCTGGTGGCCTGAATGTTGTCTGCTGGATCCCTGACCCTGAAAGAACTTGGGTGCCTGTTGGGGTAGAGGGCCTTTATGTTGCCAGTAGGTGAAGTCACTAGCGATGCCTCGAAATGGGCAAATTTGTTGAGGCATACTGCCTTTTGGGTGTTGACAGCCCGCTCAAGGGCAAACTCAGCCTTCTTGCCAAAAAGGCAAGACCCATCGAAAGGCATATTCATGAGTGATGCTTGAATGTTCCCCGAAAAGCCAGTGGATCTCATCCATGCATAGTGCTGGAGTACCAAGCTAGTGCCGACCATTCTGCCTAAATAGTCGGTTGTGTCCAGGCCTGACCTTATGACATACTTGGCTGCATCCTGGCCATCCTGAATGGTCTGCACCAAGTTGGTGCGAAATTCTGCTGGGACTGCTGGCAAGATCTCCGTAACCATGTCCCATAATGCATGGGAGTACCATCTCAGCAAACAGCTGGTGTTGACTGATCTGAGGGCAAACCTAGTGGAAAAAAACATCCTCTTCCTAAATGCCTCAATTTTGTTTTGGGGACTCTCTGTCCGGATGGGGCGGTTAATCAGAAAAGATTTGGAGTTCGTCCTACTGGTGGAGGCCTGCACTACCAGGCTCTCTGGAGTAGAGTGCTGAAAGTCAGAATGGCAGGGTGACCCAGAGGAGGTCTGTGATGATGTTCCACCTATCTGTTCACAGGTGGGCATGTGAAGGGTTTAGCCCAAGTGCCAATGAAGGAGTCAGTCAGGGATTCAATGAAAGGCAGTACTGATTCAGAGAAGGTTTGTCCAGGCTGTAGCACTTCTGTGAGGACACTACTTTTTACCTCAATGGAAAGCAAATTTAGTACTTCAGCCACCTGTCTGATGACCACAGAGAATGAGGCTGATTCTTCAGTCGAAGGGCCAGAGGTAAGCTTCCAGCTCGTTGGCCTCTTGTAGGTCCAGATAAAAACTTTCATCATTATATTGCAGGGAGAATTCATCCCCACCATGTCTATCATCACCAAAAGCTGGTTAGCTCTGGTTAGAGTCCAATCCAAAGAGTTGTTAGAGCACTTGAGGTCAGTTACTGAGCAAAGGCAGTGTCTTATCTGAGTCAGAGTATGTTGGGCCCTGGCGTGTCAAAACTGTGCCAGAACATGGTTTTGGCCAAGGCCGAGATGGATTCAATTCGGAGAGTGACAGAACAATGGGCTCGACATCCTCCTCGAGCAGCGGCGCTGGCATCAATGTGGCAGGAACCAACATGGGTGGTGGTTCTGGACATGGAGCTGGCTTTGAAGTTGGAGCTGAACCTAAAGTGGGTTCAGGAGGCACAGACCACCGTCCATTTGTCCATTTTACTGCAGGAGGCTCAGGCTCTTTTGGGCAAAGAAGCTGTAGATAGTGTTCCGGCCTTGGAGATCAGAACTGGGTGCTAATGGGTGGATTTGCCTGTGGTAACTCAAATGGAGGCATCTGCAGATCCGTGGAGCCCAAAGGTATGCCGGAGGAAGCCAGTATGGTACAAGCGATGCAGAAATTGACCTGGCCAAACACCTCAATCTGTTGTGGCATCATCGGCAGACCTGGGAATTCATGGTGCATCGGGATCAGCTGCGGAATCGATTCCTTGTTAGGGAACTAGGAGTGAGACTGGGGAGCACCTTGTCGTCCTCGCAACTTCTCAGACGGAGAGTGGAGATTCTGAGATGAGGCCAGCTTGGACTTCTTGTGCTTCTTTTTCAATTTGGACTTACCTGAAGACGTGGACTGGAGTGACAAATCTGTGTCCTCGACTTTGAGTGGGAGCGGGCCTTACGCCACTTTCTGTGGTGCTTGGCGACATACAGCTTGGCTTCACAGTCATGGATTGTCATCGGATTCATCAGGGTGCACACACTGCACGACTTGGTGTCATGGCCCAAACCCAGACACCAGAAACACACCTCATGGGGATCTCTCACAGACATTTGTTTGCAACAGTCCCTACAAGGCTTAAACCCTGTGGTTTTAGCAGTGGACTTGTTCCCTTGTACACTGGAATTAAATTTTGAAAAAAAAAATGCTTGTCAACTGCAAAGAAAAAGTTAGAGCTAGCCCAGATTCACGTGTGAAGGTACAGAAAGAAAGGCACTGGCTTCAGCGCACTTAACACCAATATGCAGCTCCAGCCATCACTTCAGGGGCGTGGAGTTGACACAGAGCTATTGATTGAAAAACCTTGGGTCTTGCCTTTTTGGCAAGAAGGCGGAGTTTGCCCTTGAGCGGGCTGTCAACACCCGAAAGGCTGTATCCCTCAACAAATGATGGAAGCTGTGTTTAAAAAATCTTCTAGATCCAGTCTGGTGCCTTGGGATATTCGAAAGGTGAATCTATAATTAGAAGTATCCATTAACAAAATTCGAACTTAGGTGTGGAATTCTTTGGCAAATATGTATGAAAGTACCCTCTTACACTTTTCTCCTCATATTTTTACCTGTGCTTCCGTGCTAGAGGATATACAATCAGGGCTGGACCATAGCTCTAAAAACCCTATTTCCTCTGCACAGTTCCAGATATGTTTAAACCAAGCAAGCAATATTTACCCTGAGGTGACCCAACACCTCACACAGACATTCTCTATAATGGTTGAGTTCAGGTGTCCCCCAGACTCTAATTCAATGCATAAGGGGTCTAATTTTACCTGAAGCTAAAACACAAGTCAAGCCCAGGTCAATCAGTAGCGGATTAGTATATGTACTTCAAGGCAACTCTTTAAGCTGTTTCAAAAAATAGTTCTCGCTTACAGATAACATAAATTTCAGTGCCGTTTAATGATTCATTATGGCACTGGGATTTCTTTACTTCTATGACTAGAAAAAAACATTTGCCCGCTAGGACGTTTTACAAAGCATGTGGTTGTGCCTGACCATTGGGCCATGATAATTCTTGACCTTATGAATTTAAGCCCGAGATATTCAAAATATGGGCTCTCTCAAGTGGTGGCCATTCAACCTGAAATCATTCTTAAATCTACTGTAGAGCTTAAAACCCACCATCTTAGTTTTTAAGGTATTGATAGCTAGACCTTTTAGTCCACAGAATTCCCCAAATTTGTCTATAAGAATCTGTAGACCCTGAGTTGTCTTTGAACCTATTAAGGCATTGTCTGAGAAATGTAGTATGGAGATTTTGAAAACGCCCAAATCAGGTGCATCGAAAGCTCGCTTATGCACAAATGGTACTACCTTACTGATATATAAGGAGAAGAGAAAAGGTGCAAGTGAGCAACTCTTGTGAATCCCTTTATTTACAGAAATAGACTTGAAATTAGCACCACCAGGTCCCCACAAAAAGTAGCATAGTTCTCTTGATGACGTTTTATTAAAATATTTAATAAGGCTAAGAGAACATTTTCCCCAAAAATGTGAAATCTGAGGATATTATCAAAGACACACCGAAGGTCAACAAATACCAAATATATTGTCTCTGCCTCAAGTGTTATATGTTTTCCTATAAGGAAATAGTACCTGAATGCCTGATCCATGGTACAAGTCTTTTTCCTGAGGCCAGCTTGACTGTGGGAGAGGACAATCTATGGCTCAGCCCAGGAATCCGGCCTGGCCGGAATGACTCTAGCAAATATTATTTGAATGCTGTCAAGTAAACCTCTTGGATGATAATTTGTAGAGTGATGTCTGAATTCTCTTTAATGCAAATACGCTATTTCCGCATCTAACTATGATTGTGGAAATGGTGTTCCGCTTAAAATTGCATTACTATTTAACAGAATGTAGGTACCCCAGAGCACAGGCTCAGATTTATACAAGTCCACTGAAATCTTGGCATGATAAGGGACCTTCCCCCCATTTGTTTTTAGTCACTAAGAGGACCTCCTGAGGGGTGTAAGACTTCAGGTTTGTGGTTTCAGAACTCCCTGCAGAGTGACCAACCTACAACGTGACCCCTCCCTCATAATAAAGGGCAGAGAAGTATTGTACCCAACGAGTTGCCATCATATGTATATAAGGTTTGGCGGTTCTTGCCTTACTATCATGTGTCAGAAGCTGCCAAAACAGCCCTTGCTCTTTAGCTGTAACTGCATTAAGTAGACCAGACGGCATGCTCTCATTCCTAGAACAGATACTAGTCAGGATACAGAGGTCAAATCTAACTATCAAGGCAACCAAGTGCTAGGTGAGGCAGTCCTATGCTGTCTACCCTGGGCATCGGATGGGTAGCAGGAAGATCAGCCCTTTGGATTACAGATGATTACAGATTAGACAAATGTATCAACGACTAGGTTCTGTCGTGAAGCGGACACATAAGGTTGTTTTATTTCTCCAAGTGAATGAAAGTAAAATATGTGTAGTGGTACATGCTGGCTTGAGTCCGTGGAAAGAACCAGATAAAAAGTGATGGCCTATATTGAGAAAAAAGTAATAAAGTAGGGCTTGCAAAGGTTAAGAAGCAGATTTGGTGTAGTCTATTTGATAATGTTCTGGCAGAGAATAAAAAAAACATTAGACGTGTAAAGCATTGGATAGTTGCGGAGTGCCCTGGAATGCTAACCTGGCACTGTTGGGTGGCAAAAGGGGAGTGACCTTTTTAAGTCTCTATTACAAGTCCAGCACTGTGCCCTTTCACGAATCAAACGCCGAGTCATGATATTGAAAGTTAAAGATTACAAAAATAACTCATTTCTTGCCACTGTCCTTAAGAAAATGAACTCAGAACCGAAAAAATAAAAATTATTGATTAAACATGAAGAAAGAAATCAATAATGAACTGCTATTCCTGTTAGTACAAATAAGTGTCACCTTGAAGCTGTGCTAAGCTGCTCACCACCGCACTTTATTACGAAAATAGACCAAATAGTTTATTTCATTGCTCGTAGTGAAAGAAAGTGAATGATAAAGTCTAGCTTGAGTGCATGGAAGGGATAGAATAATCAGTGGTGTAAAAAAAGCTTAGAGGGCTCCCCTGCACGGTACAGTCAAGGGGACCCCCAGATATATTCACCCTGCCCCCGTTGTGTTCAAGTATCTCAACTCATGTAATCCACACGCGAGATATCAACAGGAATGCCAGGTAACATGCCCATGGTGACAGCAGGGCATACCAAAAAGTAATTTACAGAATAGGGGTTTGTGGGCTAACTTTGGGTGCCCCAGATCTCACAAATACATAAATAAATGTAGCCCTTAAAAAAGTGCCTTCGAGGGTTTCGTTGTGGAAGATGTGCACATACAAGTGAAATCCATTAAAAATAAGTGAAGACTAAAGTGTCACCCTCACTGCAACAACCCCTAGATCAACAACATGCTTTCTTCTCTTTCGTTTTTCCTGTTTGCATTGTACTTTTTCATAGAACAAAGGACCACCTGGTGCGGTGACACCCATGTGCTACTGATGAAGAAATTCTGTCCTATGCATAAGTGTTAGCCTAGTAGCTCTAGGGTCCAGGAAACCTCTATTTGAATCCAGGCTCCCTATTCAGCAAATTGCAGTCATTGTATCCCTGTGCCTTGGTTCCCTTATCTGGCAAAACTGAGAGTACATAGAGGTGATGCCACTGCATTTGACACAGCTCACTTTGCCATGCAAACTTCCTCACTGACACAAGGTGCACAACATGGAAGAAATCCCAGAGGAACACATTTGAATGGCTCACTGCCAAACACACAGCATAGCTACAAACAGTTTGTAAACATCTCACAGCCATGTATATGCAGACTAAAAACAAGCACTGTCAAAGGCAAAGGTTCTCACCTTTATAATGTGAGTGGCAAGCTATTGGCCAGTTCATGTTTGTAAAGGATTGTTTGGAGCAAAAAAATGAAAAACATTTAAAAATACCTGAGGAACAGCAAACACATATCAAGATAACTCAAAACTGAATACTGAATTCAATATTTGAAAACTTTATAAATTATTTTCATACAGGGCTCTCTGAGCAGAATTTAAAACGCCTGTTTCACGTAATCCAGACTGCAAAGAACACAGAGGTCTAGTTGCAGGTACGTAAAAGAACATAAGAGCTGTTTGAGGCCGGGAATAATGAAGTGTCGGAGTGTATAAGAAAAAGCCTGCCAAAGGCTAATTTGCTTTCCACATGACTCTGAACCGGAACACATTCTCAGGCCAATTGGTGCTTTGCAGTAGCCCAAGGAGCGAGATTATGAGCCACTGGGAGAAGAGACATCACCTGTCCCTCCCCTGCGCCATAAATGCTGCCATTGTATGCAAAGGCCTGGACTTTGATGCAACATGTTGACAACAAAGGAGATAAAACTAAACCAGCCCGATAAAGTCTGCTTTTTAATCAACAATATACCTGCTGCTGTGCGTTTGCAGAGCAGCTCGGAGAGGAGTGGCGGGTAACAGGGACAGTGAAGGAAGAAGGAAAGTGAGGAGGAAACAGCAAATGGGGGGAGAGCATAAAAACAAATGCACTCCCATGGAGGGCTCAGCGAAAAAGAAATACGTAGTTACCTGATGTGGAGCTGTGGAAGGATACATCATCCAATGAAAAGGATGGTAAACACGCTTTTCTGCAGGGTAGGCCACAAGAAGAGGAAGGAAGCTACTCTGAATAAGAAGCAAGCAAATAAGACTGACAAGAAAGCCAACCTTTGATAACCAATGGCCCAAAGACCACTTTTGAGAGATGTGGGGAATGCCCTGTTTTCACAATATGGTTACTTTTCTAAGATTCTTGTCTAACTACTGAAAGCAAACCTGAGCTGCATTTATCATTTTTACCTCACTGGTGGAGCTAGTGACTTTATTCTAGTGGGCCCTGGAGCACATACTTGTAAGTGCTCAAGAGGCGCATTCTTTGTAGAGATGTAGAGATCTCAGTGTACACAAATAGAGCAGTGAGTGAGAGAGGGTGGAAGTAAGTGTGAGTGCGAGTGACATAGTGAGTGAGAATGAGTGCAATGCAGTGTGAGAAAGTATGAAGGAGTGACAGTCAGCAAATATTCAAGTATTTTTATGGTGTGCCAAGTCAATGAACCCAGATGCTATTCAGGAGTTGACCCCTTTTTAAAAAAAATGTGCAGTGGGTGCTCCCCTATGTTGGTAATTTTTATATTGTATCAAGGTCAGCATTTTGTTATAGATAGAAGCGCATTGCCACGCCAAATGTAAGAAGCCCGCTCTCTCCTGTCTGCATCTGTTGCATCTATCGTTTGACCTCAACTTATATCTGTATAGCCTTTCTGGTGTATAATAGACCCGGTGTATGAACTTAAAATGTATAATGCGTAGCCAGCTGCTGGCTGTTATCCTTCCCGTTTGCTGACAGGAAAATACCCACAGTAAGTGGAGTGTCGAGCTCTTGGTCCCATCCCGCCCTGGAACTGTCTTGTATGGCAGAGCGTTCGGTTTGAGCAGTGTGATATAGTCTAGATACCACGTGCGCTGGTGCCGTCGCCGGCAAGAGAATGTGTAGAATATCTAATATAGGGGGCTCCAGGGGGAACTCGGGGGTGTAGGCCTTGACCTCCTGCTTAAGTCTGATATATATAAAAGTTTCCAGTGGTGTGATGTCTTCTCCCTGGAGTAGAGTTTCCTGATTCTTGAACGAGCCTTATGATATAAGTCTCCCCAGTTATTAATTCCTCTCTTGCGAAGTATGTTACGACAGAGTGTTTCATGTGTGACTGGGAGAAGATGGTGGTATTGTAGAGGCATTAATTGCAAGTATAGGAGAGGTTTGTTAATTTTCCTGGCAAGTTTACGCCATGCAAGATTAGTGCAGGCCACTGTAAAGTAAGTGTAGCCCTCTTCAGGAACATGGGCCCAAGGTAAGAGGTGGTAGGAATGGGGGCCATATACCCCTGCCCAATGGCCAGGTGAGGCCTAAACGGTGGGGGTTGAAACCAATAGTGTGCATATTGGGCCTGCGGGCAGACTCCATGTCTGGGGCTTCAAAGCCTCCACCCGAGAAGGGTTGTGTAAGCATGTTACAGCTTACTCTGAGTTGCTTGCCCCCCATGCCAATCTGACTAATTGGGTTTGAAGCACGCGGAAAAAAGGGCGTCCGGGGTGGTATGGTATATTGAGAAAGAGGTAGAGCAGCTTGGGCAGTATTACCATTTTTGCTAGGGATAGGGGCAGTGAGATCCATGTGGTAATAGAGCTGGTGATAGATGCCACAGCAGTGCCATAGTTTGCTCGCAGCATCTCCTCTCTGTTCCTGGAGACCACCACTCCCAGGTATTTTATTTCCGAGTCGCATCAAGTCAGTGGGTAGTCCAGCGAAAATTGAGGCATATTGGGGGTAAGGGAGAACAACTGGGACTTTTCCCAATTAATATTTATGCCAGATATCTCCCCGAACCGAATGAACTCTCTGAGTAGAGAGTGTGGGGGTCACAGATATAAAGGGTGATATCATCGGCATATAATGACACTAGTATGTGTCTGGATGGATAGTGTAGAGCGCAGTGTCTATAATATTGTCTAAGTTTGGCCGCTAATGGCGCGATAGCTATAGCGAATAAAGGGGTGATAGGGGGAACCCTTGTCTGGTGCCACGTGTGATCCGAAATGGTTTGGAATGATCGCCGTTGACCTGGAACATGGCTAGCGGCTGACTATAAAGCAGAGCAATGCAAGCTAGGAGGGGGGGGTGGGGGGGGGAGTCGAAGGCCTTGGTCGCGTCTAAAAAAAATGCAGCCTCAGCCAGTTTAGGGTCTAAATCCTGCAGTAACACAAAGAGAGTGCGTAGGTTGTGAGAGGTGGCTCTCGCAGGTATAAAACCTGCCTGGTCTGGTAAGAATATTCCCTCCATCAACAAACTCAGTCTGTTCGCCAGAACCTTGGCCAATATTTTCGCGTCGCAATTAATTAGAGAAAGTGGCCTGTAGGCGCCACAGGTGGTAGGATCTTTTCCCGGCTTGAGCAGCGTTATGATCATGGCTTCACGCATCGTTAGCGGAAGGATCCCAGATTGTTTTGCCTCCACAAACACTTTTTGAAGAATAGGGACTAATGTATCTGCATAGCATTTATAAAAGTCAGCCGGTAGGCCATTAGGGCCCGGGGCCCTACCACTTCGCAGCTGCATAATGGCTGCCCGAATCTCATCCTCCTCGATATCAGCCACCAGAAATTCCCTATGGATATCACTAAACCAGCCCAGGGTGATGTCCTCAAAGTACAGCAAGACGTCGCCAGACCGTTTCTTATGTGTAGAGTATAGAGTGGAGTAGTACTCTGAGAAAGTGCAAAGGATGCCCTCCGATTCTGTGTGCAGGGTGTGTCTTGTGGTTTGTGGCCTCCTGGCCTGCCTGGATACGTTGGCATAGGCCTGGCTGCCATGATGACTTTTGCGCACGTTACTCTTAGCCGTTGTTCTGTCGCCCTCTGCTCCTGCCAAGTTATTTTACAACTGTCTGCATTTTCTGTTTCTCACCTTTTCTCCTGTTCCTTTTGGGTTTAGTCTGAACAACAGTTACAAGGTCGAATAACACGTACCTGGTTCCTGCTGATATGGCCAGTCCTCGCACCTAGACATAACACTCATGTACAGCTGCCATGGGGAAATTGGTGGGCTTTTATTATTGCAAGTTCTCCCTCTTGAGGGGACTTGAAGAAAACCTTCCAGGGAGAAGAGCTGTGATTGTCTGCTGATGTAGTTTTGCATCTAGAGACTGAGGTATGGGGGTTCGCTAGTCAAAGCCCAGAGGTCTTCTATTTGTATAATAAACTAGCTTCCAGCACGGGAGGGTGGTAATGTTAGTTAGACATATATCCACTGCTTTATGAGATGCTTTCCTGCGTTCGTATTCTATGGAGTTGTAACTATGCTGATTATATTATTCATATGTATTATGCTAGTAGTACTGACACGTGTACTGTATCTTAGAGCACGTAAGTTGAAATAAACATTTTGAACTAATACAGTGTCTCTTATTATGCACGTTGTGGACAGGTACGAGTGTGACGAAAGAGTGTTCTTGCCTCTGCGAGTCCTGAGAGAGAGAGAGATACCGTGTTCTGGGTTGTCTAATCATTGGTACATTGGTGCTAATGGGACGCTAAGGCTTGTTGGGTTGGGGTTTTGGGTGCTAAGGTCTAGGGTTGGCTCACCACTATATTCCGAGGTCCTATTATCCTGTGCATAGCTCTGTATGTGCAGAAACCTTATGACATGGCGCGACCAACGAGTGGGGCAGCTTATCTCATGGACGCTTGAGTAGTACTTGTGCTTGTCCACAATACCCTCACATACGCTTCCGGGAGGCGTGTGTGACGGTGATACCTCCTATATTGAAGTTTTTGTAGGTTCTTTCAAGCTTGAAGTTGTTAAAAAGGTTTCTTAAACATAATCCTTTTGTGCTGCCTCTTGTAAGGTTGTCGAATAAACCCGTTAGTAATGGCGGGTATAGACATAGCGGCGCATAGCCGCACAGCACTCCGGGATCACTTACGGGTGTATGGAGTGCCCGACGCGGGAGTTGATTTAGTCTTTGTGGTTCAAGCCGATCCGGCTTTCCACTTTGAGGTGTTCTACTCTTGGATCACTTTTCCAGCGGTGGACGCGAACGATAATCTGTTCCATGAATATGAACACACTAACGTTCCCGCTGTCTATCGACCGTATACTACTCTTGAAGTACCGCTCACGGCTTGGCAACACCGTGTTTGGTTTAATGGCGCCCTCCCACAACCGACTACCACGGTTCGTTTAGGCCCCTTATCTATTGAGGGGGCCACTTGGCCTGTTTTGGCCGGGTACACCCCACATCCGCGTTATATGACTATACCAGTCGCGGAACTGCGCACTATGTATGCGGCCTGGTGCAGGTGCATCGAGCTTTAGTGCGATATGTTACAGGCAGCATCCATGGAGCCGCTCCTGGAGTTGCCGGCCAACCAGCTGCTGCAGGCGGAGTGACCATCAGTCCTGTCATGGTGAATTCGGTGATGGGCAAACGTCCACAAAATAAGGATGATTTTCCTTATTGGCTTACAGAAAAATTTGATCAGTTGGAGGCAGTTTTTCCACATACAACCCCAGTGGATAAACATCGTATTTTAACGATTAGTTTGCCAAAAGACTTAATTCCCGAGTTGACAGCATGTGACAACTGGGGTAAGGTATTCGCAGCAGTATATTCTAAATGTTTTGGTACTCCTTCCATGACGGTTCTCCCTCTGTAATTAAAAAGTACAGGATGAACATGGCCCTGAAGCGGCTGTGGAATTAGGGATGAGACTGGTGGGAGTGTTTGAAGTAGTAGCTGAGCTGATCCTTGCGAATGTCAAGGGCGATGCAGTGAACTTTCAAGTAGCTAACGCTTTGGCTCTGGTCCCAGAATTGGACAGGCCTCGCGAATTATCTGAAAATTATTACCCAGACTTACAAAACTATTGGTAGAAATAGCCTGGGTAACAAGCCTTTGCAAAACAGCAAACACAATCGCAACAACAACAGCAACAAACCAAATCTCAATCTGAGAAAGATGAGAAACCAGTCTTCACTAAAAAGAGCTGGAGGCTGAAAAACAGGGTAAGCAACAAAAGAAGCCGGGTCGAGAGGCGCATCCCCGGTTTCAGTTTCTTCTTAGCGCACTTATGATTTACGCGATAGAGCGAGAATTAAATCACCGGATAGGTTTCAGATCTCTGATGCGCGTTCTCCTCGTTCTTCACAGGCACAGACTTCGCCACAGGCCGGTGGAGGAGACCGCCAGGATAGAGGAAGGGACCGAGAGGCTCCTCAGGATGAGACCAACCTCGACAACAAGTCAGAGGAAAAGCGGAAGACTCTCAACGTTTTCGACCACAATTTCAGAAGAAGAAAGTTGCCGCTGTAACAGCGAAATATGCCACAGACGGTGAGAACGAGGCTCCTGAATTGGACGTGGGCAGTAACCTCCTAGACAGCGCCGCGGAAGTTACCATAGTGCGGGAGGCGCCACGTCCTCATATGGAGGCGACAGCAACTGAAACATTCATTACTGTTGAAACAGCAGACACCAGAGTGGCACCCCTGACAGACTATTTAATATTGTCATCCAAATTGAAGGTGATATACAGCGTGTAATTAAAGGGATTTTTTTGGGAAAATCTGACCTCTTCATATGACATTTTGTTAGCAGAGGCGGATTGGCCACCCCCATCTCGCTCTCGCTGCGCCGTAAAGGGGAGGAGGTAATCCTTCCGAGCTTTTCTCGACATGTCCCAAAGGACAAAGCGGAGGCTCTTGCAGCAGAGTGGGCTGTGTCCCTGGCTCCTGCGTTATTCCGCAACCACGTGGGTTGGGACGAAGATTCTCCCCCATGAAATACCTTTGCGGTCACTACCGCAGCCACAACCCCTAATATCCCATAAAACGTGAAGCCAAAGGCCCCGTTTCCGAAATTCTGACTCAGTTGGAATATCAGGGAGTAATTGAACCCTGTGTATCACCTATGAACAATCCCTTTTCGCGGTTTCTAAACCCGATGGATCGTACCGCCTAGTTTTGGATTACCGGCATTTGAACTCTCATTGTCGGACCTTGCGGTGCAAAACACCCATAGTTCTGCGCTTGTAGACAGTCTTGTTCGTGAAAAATACAAAACGACTCTTGACCTTTCAAATGGATTCTACACGCACAACTTAGCCCCGGAGAGTGGCCAATGGTGCGCTTTACTTCCGGTGGTAAAATGTTCAAATTCAGGCGTCTTCCTATGGGCTACAAAATAGTCCAGGCGTATTCGCCGCTCGTGTTGTCTCTTTGTTAGACGGCATCGATCCAGACGCCTGTTCGTACGTAGATGACATTTATCTGACGGACGACAAATTGTTTCCGCATCTAACCCGAGTCGACCGCATTATTCTTGAATTTGCGGTTCAAGGTTACAAAATTAACTTTGCCAAATCTTATATTGCTGAATTTACCGTTTTATTCTTGGGCTATGAGCTCAACAATGAAGGTAAGGGCTTAGCCTCCCATTTTCTGGAGAAATGTGCACTTCTGTGCTCCTCCTACTAATCTGAAGAAACTTCAGTCATTGCTGGGCTTTCTGAACTTCGGACGTACATACATTCCCCGAATACGCCCAGCGTATCAAGCCACTGTATGCCTTGATACAACCTACCTTTTCGAAGTCTTGTTGGCTTCCGGAGCACACCTCCATACTACAGTCTTTACAGACTGACCTACTTGAGTCTAAATATCTTTTGACACGCGATAACCACACAAACCTGGTGATTAGAATCATTCCAGGAGCAGTGGGTTTCACGTACTTAACCTTTAATGAAGGTGATACAGTACCCATCGCATACAAGTCACATTTGTACACCTCCGCAGAAATGCGGTTTTCATCTGTGGAGAAAGTTCTGACAGCAGTGCAAATGGCGATTCTGAAGGAGCGCGCACTGGCACAGGGAAAACGCATTCTGGTGGTAACACCATATCCTGCTCTAGAGGCAGTGACCAAAGCAAGTGTACCGAACTCTAAAGCGTTGCACCCCCGTTGGATACAATGGGCAACCTCGTTGACGTCTCCGGATGTCACTTTTATATTCGATTCTTCTCTTCAGACTCAGGAGTTCTTACAGTATGAATTTGTTCATCTTCCTCCTCTGTCTTTATTGCCGCTTGAGGATTACGACTGTGTGATCTACACCGATAGTTCGGCACAACCGGCCACGGGGTCCAAGCATGCTTATTCAGCCGCATGTGCTATTGTTGCAGGTACGTTTGTGAACGGAAAATTCAAATCAACTGTGGTGCACACACAGGCACTCGGGGACAGTACCGCACAATTGGCCGAGTTATGAGCATTGGTGCTTGCGCTTGAGTTCGTCAATCCTGATGTGACCACTTTAATCGTGTGCGATTCTTACTACTGTGTTCAATCATACAATGACAATCTGTTCTTTTGGTCGCAAAACGACTATAGAGACGCTAAAGGCAACACAATCAAGCATAAAACGCTTTGGGTTCGAGTGGCAGAATTACAACGACGCCTGCCGCTCACACAGGTGGTTCACACCCTGGGCCATCAGCGGGTGGCGCACACGCTGTTGGTAACGGTCTGGCAGACGAAGCAGCCAGATCAGCAGTAGTCACGTGTTCAGTAGCAGCAGTTACTAGATCCATGTCTAAAATAGACACTGATATCTTGGCAGCTATTGCTGCAACAAAGGAAGGAACGAATTACCCTAGGGGTTTCCCTTCCAAATATTCTTACCAGTTAGGTCCCGATCAGGCTCCTTATGTAACAATACCTGACGTTGGTGATCGGCTGATCCCCAACGCGGACCGCAGACTTTCCTTGATAACGGCAGCACACGAAGGCATGGCTTCGGCTCATGCTGGTGTGTCTGCGACAATTTCCATTTTGCAGCAGCGTTACTGGTGGCGTGGTTTATATAAAGATACCCGCATTTATGTGCTTTCCTGTGACGCTTTGTCAACAGATCAAGCCTTCCACGGTCACACGACCACCTCAGACCTCGCTCGAATTTCAAACAGACCCTTTGGGTGTGTTTACTTGGATCACTGCGGTCCATTTTCATCGGACACTGCCTATAAATATATCTTAGTGGCAGTGGACTCGTGCACACGGTTCATCTGGGTCTGGCCACAACGGAGTGCTGACGCTCGAAATGTCATCAGGGATTTGCGTGTCTTTGTGGGAATTTTTGCATGCGGCACCTTCCATTCTGACCAAGGTCCGGCGTTTGCCTCTAAGGCTTACAAGGACGCAATGGGTTCCTTTGGGGTGCGGGTGAAATTTTCGCCTCCGTGTAGGCCTGAGGGCAACTCTATCGTTGAACGAATGAACCGTGACTTAAAGCAATCCTTGACAGCTAGAGTTATAGGTACTGGCAGGAACTGGCTGGCCCACTTGTATACCGTTCAGCGTGCACTTAATAATCTCCCTAGAAGACCTCTGGGTGGGCGGACCCTTACGAAATGCTCTTTGGCATACGAATGTTTGTGCCTGACCTTGATGGTCTAGACATGGCGGCGCAATCCGCCAAGTTTGATGTAGATAACCATTCTACTATGTTACAGGACTTACAAGAAGCCCGAGACAAACTTGCAATTGCACATTTGCCTTCAGCCACAGACCCTGCTCTGCAGATTCCGGTTGCCGGCTGGCTTCCGAAGATTGGCGACCTGGTTCGAGAGAAGGTGGAGAACAAAAATAACTCGGCCCCTCTTTTCGTGCACCGGTTCCAGTCTTGGGCTTGAAGGGAACACGTACAGTCATCTTACCACCGCTTCCCGGTCGCAAGGAGAACAGATACATCTCAGTGGAAAATGTCAAGCTACAACATCTGGCCGATCCTGAATAGTGTCACACCAGCGGTCTCTTGTCCTGCCATTTATCGGACATGTGTTCGAGGCACACCTGACCGAACGGTCACTGATGTTACCATGGAGATGGTTGATTTGCCTGAAAATATATTCGAACCCCTGTCTCCCCTGCATCGACGAGGACGAGTATACCTATCCCGCCACAGAGTCGGTGGCACACCAACCAACAACGCCACTGAGCCCGACACGTTATTCCTTTGACTCGGATTCCAACTCATCAACGGTCCCGTCCAAGTTCAGTCTTTTTGTATCCTGGTTTAGAGACAATTTTTTGATTCCACCTTGGACATACATCTGGATGGTGCTTTTCTTGATTTTTTTGTTCATGTCCATTGGCTTTGTCACAGTGTTTTTTCTACTCATCAATGG
Source organism: Calotriton arnoldi (assembly GCA_963921515.1). Lineage (NCBI taxonomy): Eukaryota > Metazoa > Chordata > Amphibia > Caudata > Salamandridae > Calotriton > Calotriton arnoldi. The sequence goes on along the minus strand of CAWUFW010006721.1, from coordinate 334,787 downwards.
TCACTATTTACCTGAACGCTCTGCTGTGAACAGTGTTGCTGGAACTTTGGCTCCACATTCCTCTTCACACATCATGAAGCGTGACCACACATTTGTGAACATTTCAGCGTTTCCAGTTGCTGATGGCATCGTATGGGATGCGGTAAACTTTCAAATCCATGGCCCGACAGAAATTATTAATGTACCAAATGTCCTTCGAGTTTCGATGGGTGATGTAGTAAAAGTAATATTCATTCTGACGATTGGGATGTGCATGCCGTTGAAGCATTGTTTGCTGATTTAAAATATTATGCTTCCTTTAATGCTGAGGATTGTATATGAATTCTGCGAATTATGCCGATTTGTATTGCTACCAGCATTGGGGCAACCATTTTCTCCACAAACCGAGTGCACTACGCAGCCCTGTTACCTACACTCAATGGGAACATTGCCCAAACCCCTTACCAGGTAGCTCCCAGACTCTTCGAAATAAATTCACCTATTTCACTGATTTTAATCGATCGAACCCTGGGTCCTATTATTTTAAATTGAAAGCCCCATTGACTCAAAAATAATGTTGACCCACACCAAATTACTTTATTCGAGTTCCTTTTTGAGCGCCTTGGCGGTGGGTGGTTATGAGTATTGGAAAGACACAGTGGATTTAAAATCCATCTGGGGTTCAAAGCCATGGCAGGTGCAAGGCACCGAGGCTTTGCACCGCGCTTGCCTTATCCCGGCCCAAATTGTGTTTCTGAATGCTTCCATTCATCAAACCACGTGTTGGGGGTTGGCTACCATTAAACAATTAAATGCGCCAGCCATCCCATCCTTGTCGACTTCTCCAAATGATAGCTTGCGTTTTAATATGTCCCTTGTGACGTTGCAGGCTCAGTTTCAAAACAACTCCTTTAACGTTTCTGCACTGATACAGTCACCCTGGTTGGCATGGCCCATATCATCGAATGCATGCCAACTGCGTTTCATGGCACAGTTCCTGGCTACAGACAGGACAAGCCTGATCCGAGATTTGCTGAAACTCGTACTGTCACCACGTATTCAGTTGGTAAATTATGTAAACAATGGCTACACCATTCGTCCCTAGACTCTGTTAAACAACATTTGTCCCTCCTATCAGGCACTATTGATCTGTCCGACTTTATCTTGGGACCTCGTGGTCCCCGACCGAAGAGATTCATTTATGAAGCGTATAATGAACTCTGGAAGCTGTCACAAATGGAAGCTGCTTCCCGTCTTCGGGAAATTGACCAAGCAAATTTGGAAAAGGTGCTTGCTGTTGTTGACAATAGTATAAATACCCTGTCTTCCCGCATTTACACATTAGAGAATATTGTGTCCTCTGTTGTTGATATTGTACAAGATGATGTTTCTATTTTGTATCATGGTCAGAATCAATTGCGTTCAGTAATGCAGTTTGCGTGGACTTTGCAAACCCTTAAGTTAGGTAAAGTTCCTTGGAATTTCTTGAACACCACTGCCCTTTTTCTGCCTTTTAATTTGACTGAAAAGCAGCAGTTCATGTCCATGAAAGATGCATCTTACACTTTGTTACATATCGAGAAAGTGGATCCTTTACCATTCTCTGTAGCGGAACTAGATTCTGCTGTGTGGCTAGTTCATGGGGTTATCGCTTTACCTTTTTCCTTGTTTGAATTTAGCTCGTGCATGAAACATTATCCTGCGGGCCGTTTCCAGCCTTTGGGTAGTGCTTACCTGCATGAACTCTGGTCCTTGCCTTTCATGTATAAATGCCTTAGAGACGGCAAGGAAGTGTTTCTCACGGGGAGTCTTGTGATTCAACTGTGGGTCATTCGCTTATTTGTAAACATATTAAATTGCACGGAGCTTGTAGCGTTTCCTGCTCCGAATCTTGCACGTGTGCTAAAGGGTATTCCTGCTCCTGCTATTTCCCCTACTTTTACTTTGCTTACTAACAGTAGCTATTTGCTTTTAAATAACGAAGACTGTTGTGGCCTACAAGCCGGCATTCCGTATATCGTTACGGTTTCGCACAGAGTTGTCTGCTGCAAGAATGTGCTTTTATCTCCCCCTCACGACATCGTTGATAACTCTATTTGGCCTTCCATTCCTACCATGGAGGCAGACTTCAATAAGTTGAGCAGAATAAAGGCCCTATTATTGAATGAGGAGGTGACGCTCACGTCCGCTCGGGAGACATTCGTTCTCCAGGTGGCGAGTACCCACAGTGAAATACAGGCCCCAACATTTCGGGGAGTTAATTCATCGTATTTTTAACGCATCAAACACTGAGGGTCTAGTGCATTTTTTTAAGATTGTGGGGTCTGGCCTGGTGTCCACCTTCCAAACTATTTTCGGTGTGATACCGGCGTTCATTCATTCTATTTTTCTAGCGTCTTTGGTGGTTTCCCATTAATCCTCGCTTGGCGGCTGGTGTCTTGCTGTTGGTCTGTTTTTCTGCGCAATGGCTGCTCACCACTGGGCCCTTCTCGATCCCGAACGCCTCCAGCTGCTCCGTGAGCGACTTCTGGTTGGCTTCGGTGTTCTCCCTTGGCGACTATCAGTGTGTCCTACACCCTTTCTTTTCGCTTTGCGTATTTCACTTGCGTGCAACCTGTGATGTCTTGCATCCGCTGTCCTTTCACATGGACCATGGATTATTGCCTCTCCAATTCGTCATTGTCTGTTCCGGATTTTGTTCAGTTGGTGGGTCCCTTAGAGGCCCATGAACGGGACTGTTCCGTTGCTGGCTTTATGATGCGTGCGGCTGCACTGGGGATTTTGGCACAATGGGATATCTGGGCGGCTGCTCAGAATCTCCTACAACAAAGCTATATTGAATATCACGCAAGCTGTCCCGCATTGCTTTTGGATGCTCCGTCCTCTGAGGAGCATTCCTGCAGCTTTGACCTGTTGGACTGGATGGCGTCTACATTTTTTGACGATTCCAATGATGTCCTCTTGGACGGTATAGCATTTTTCTGCACTTCCACGTTTTTGGATTGATTTGCCATTCACTGTCCGTGGACTGCCTCGCTGACTGTCTTTTTGCTACCTTACCGCGTTCCACTCCTTCCACTGTGGACGCCTCTGTTCTGCTCAGGTGTTTTGAACTCTGTCTTCGTCCTTAGTCTTGGCCGATGGACTGTCCAGGGGAGGGTGTCTTGTGGTTTGTGGCCTCCTGGCCTGCCTGGATACGTTGGCTTAGGCCTGGCTGCCATGATGACTTTTGCGCACGTTACTCTTAGCCGTTGTTCTGTCGCCCTCTGCTCCTGCCAAGTTATTTTACAACTGTCTGCATTTTCTGTTTCTCACCTTTTCTCCTGTTCCTTTTGGGCTTAGTCTGAACAACAGTTAAAAGGTCGAATAACACGTCCCTGGTTCCTGCTGATATGGCCAGTCCCTCGCACCTAGACATAACACTATGTACAGCTGCCATGGGGAAATTGGTGGGCTTTTATTATTGCGTTTTTCCCTCTTGAGGGGACTTGAAGAAAACCTTTCCAGGAGAAGAGCTGTGATTGTCTGCTGATGTAGTTTTGCATCTAGAGACTGAGGTATGGGGGTTCGCTAGTCAAAGCCCAGAGGTCTTCTATTTGTATAATAAACTAGCTTCCAGCACGGGAGGGTGGTAATGTTAGTTAGACATATATCCACTGCTTTATGAGATGCTTTCCCCGTTCGTATTCTATGGAGTTGTAACTATGCTGATTATATTATTCATATGTATTATGCTAGTAGTACTGACACGTGTACTGTATCTTAGAGCACGTAAGTTGAAATAAACATTTTGAACTAATACAGTGTCTCTTATTACGCACGTTGTGGACAGGTACGAGTGTGACGAAAGAGTGTTCTTGCCTCTGCGAGTCCTGAGAGAGAGAGAGATACCGTGTTCTGGGTTGTCTAATCATTGGTACATTGGTGCTAATGGGACGCTAAGGCTAGTTGGGTTGGGGTTTTGGGTGCTAAGGTCTATGGTTGGCTCACGACTATATTCCGAGGTCCTATTATCCTGTGCATAGCTCTGTATGTGCAGAAACCTTATGACAGGTGCCCTTCGCATCTGTAACACCGAAGATGTAGTTTGAAAATCTGGGAGTACGTGTGACTTCGGTTAGGGCCCTTCCAGGTCGCTCACCCTCACCGAATACCTTGGCCCGGTGGAATCGGGATCGAAAAAGCAGCTCGCGCTCCGCCACAGCTTGATACTCCGTTACCAGCTTGCGGAGTCGTGCCTGTACTCCCCCATCTGGGTTTCCAGCAGCTTGAGCGTCTGCTAGTTTGATGGCTTCGTCAAGTTTCCGAAGCAATTCTCTAATGTCCCGTAGGATGCCACCCCCTTGGCCAATGCACATGCCAAGTATGGTGACTTTAAATGCTTCCAAAACACACAACAACGTTGGGACAGTCTCTAGGTTCCTAGGGAAGAAGTCTTGCGTCTCCTGTCTTATCGCCTCACGGAAACAGTCATCCAGCAAGGCAGTGGGCTGAAGGCACCATGATCTGTATGGGGAGATCCTCCCTGGTGGGAGCAATCACACCAACACAGGGGCATGATCCAAGTATGTACGTGCAAGATGTGTTGCTTCGGCCAACCAAGTGCACAGTCCTTTCGATAGCAGCCAAAGATCGATGCAGGACCAGCTGGAGTGTGTCGATGAGTGGCATGTGCCTTCTTTTTGTGTAGGATGTAGGTTCTCCATGCATCAAATATCTGGTGATCAGCCATTATGCCTGCCAGGTGTTTTCCTGCCTTATTGGGAGGACTTAGCAAAACCAAAGGGGATGATGGACGGAGTGTTGAACATTGCAAGCACTCACCCCCAGTCAACTGATCTGGGTTTAATCCATCATCATTCTTTAGCTCACTCCGCCACCCCAGTTCAGACATGGCCATATGCAAATCAGTCTGACCCTGTGCCTCATGGGAACAGTCCAGCCCGAACTGCCAAGCCATGTCTTCCCTGGACCGGAAACAAGCATCCTGGGACCGGTTTCTGGCTTACAGCCATCATCAGCCAGGCTATCTTGAATCCAGTGGCAAAGTGAGCAAGGGACCCACGTCTGGGCATACCCTGCCAACTTAGGGCGAACATAGCAAAACCAAAGGGGATGATGGACGGAGTGTTGAACATTGCAAGCACTCACCCCCAGTCAACTGATCTGGGTTTAATCCATCATCATTCTTTAGCTCACTCCGCCACCCCAGTTCAGACATGGCCATATGCAAATCAGTCTGACCCTGTGCCTCATGGGAACAGTCCAGCCCGAACTGCCAAGCCATGTCTTCCCTGGACCGGAAACAAGCATCCTGGGACCGGTTTCTGGCTTACAGCCGTCATCAGCCAGGCTATCTTGAATCCAGTGGCAAAGTGAGCAAGGGACCCACGTCTGGGCATACCCTGCCAACTTAGGGCGAACATAGCAAAACCAAAGGGGATGATGGACGGAGTGTTGAACATTGCAAGCACTCACCCCCAGTCAACTGATCTGGGTTTAATCCATCATCATTCTTTAGCTTACTCCGCCACCCAAGTTCAGACATGGCCATATGCAAATCAGTCTGACCCTGTGCCTCATGGGAACAGTCCAGCCCGAACTGCCAAGCCATGTCTTCCCTGGACCGGAATCAAGCATCCTGGGACCGGTTTCTGGCTTACAGCCGTCATCAGCCAGGCTATCTTGAATCCAGTGAAATCTTGAAACCTTGACCTTGCCAGGTAGGTCGCTTCCCCACCACACAGCTCCGCCTGTGTTGTCTGCCCGCTGCTTCTGCAGGTAAGATCGCCTCCGCTTGTGGCCCCGGTGCCCGCTTTGTCTGCTTGTCTCCCTTTTCCTTTCTGTGCCCCTCGCCGCCCCATTGTCGTTGTGCCCGTGATTTTGTCTGCTCTCCCTTGTTTTCCTTTCTGTGCCCCTCGCTGCCCCACTGTCGTTGTGCCCGTGATTTTGTCTGCTCTCCCCTTGTTTTCCTTTCTGTGCCCCTCGCTGCCCCATTGACGCTGTGCCCGTGATTTTGTCTGCTCTCCCCTTGTTTTCCTTTCTGTGCCCCTCGCCGCCCCATTGTCGTTGTGCCCGTGATTTTGTCTGCTCTCCCCTTGTTTTCCTTTCTGTGCCCCTCGCTGCCCCACTGTCGTTGTGCCCGTGATTTTGTCTGCTCTCCCTTGTTTTCCTTTCTGTGCCCCTCGCTGCCCCACTGTCGTTGTGCCCGTGATTTTGTCTGCTCTCCCCTTGTTTTCCTTTCTGTGCCCCTCGCTGCCCCATTGACGCTGTGCCCGTGATTTTGTCTGCTCTCCCCTTGTTTTCCTTTCTGTGCCCCTCGCTGCCCCATTGACGCTGTGCCCGTGATTTTGTCTGCTCTCCCCTTGTTTTCCTTTCTGTGCCCCTCGCTGCCCCATTGACGCTGTGCCCGTGATTTTGTCTGCTCTCCCCTTGTTTTCCTTTCTGTGCCCCTCGCTGCCCCATTGACGCTGTGCCCGTGATTTTGTCTGCTCTCCCCTTGTTTTCCTTTCTGTGCCCCTCGCTGCCCCATTGACGCTGTGCCCGTGATTTTGTCTGCTCTCCCCTTGTTTTCCTTTCTGTGCCCCTCGCAGCCCCATTGACGCTGTGCCCGTGATTTTGTCTGCTCTCCCCTTGTTTTCCTTTCTGTGCCCCTCGCTGCCCCATTGACGCTGTGCCCGTGATTTTGTCTGCTCTCCCCTTGTTTTCCTTTCTGTGCCCCTCGCTGCCCCATTGACGCTGTGCCCGTGATTTTGTCTGCTCTCCCCTTGCTTTCCTTTCTGTGCCCCTCGCTGCCCCATTGACGCTGTGCCCGTGATTTTGTCTGCTCTCCCCTTGTTTTCCTTTCTGTGCCCCCGCTGCCTCTCGCCATTCCCGCCGCTGCGTCCCCTGCGGCCCCGCCCCCCTGACTGCCCATTCGCTGCCCCTGCCTCCCGCCTCCCAGCTGCTCCTCCCTCCCACCTCCCCATAAATGGCGGCCGCTGCGCGGTGAGGAGAGCGACCCTTGACCTTGCCAGGTAGGTCGCTCCCCACCACACAGCTCCGCCTGTGTTGTCTGCCCGCTGCTTCTGCAGGTAAGATCGCCCTCCGCTTGTGGCCCCGGTGCCCGCTTTGTCTGCTTGTCTCCCTTTTCCTTTCTGTGCCCTCGCCGCCCCATTGTCGTTGTGCCCGTGATTTTGTCTGCTCTCCCCTTGTTTTCCTTTCTGTGCCCCTCGCTGCCCCACTGTCGTTGTGCCCGTGATTTTGTCTGCTCTCCCCTTGTTTTCCTTTCTGTGCCCCTCGCTGCCCCATTGACGCTGTGCCCGTGATTTTGTCTGCTCTCCCTTGTTTTCCTTTCTGTGCCCCTCGCCGCCCCATTGTCGTTGTGCCCGTGATTTTGTCTGCTCTCCCCTTGTTTTCCTTTCTGTGCCCCTCGCTGCCCCACTGTCGTTGTGCCCGTGATTTTGTCTGCTCTCCCCTTGTTTTCCTTTCTGTGCCCTCGCTGCCCCACTGTCGTTGTGCCCGTGATTTTGTCTGCTCTCCCCTTGTTTTCCTTTCTGTGCCCCTCGCTGCCCCATTGACGCTGTGCCCGTGATTTTGTCTGCTCTCCCTTGTTTTCCTTTCTGTGCCCCTCGCTGCCCCATTGACGCTGTGCCCGTGATTTTGTCTGCTCTCCCCTTGTTTTCCTTTCTGTGCCCCTCGCTGCCCCATTGACGCTGTGCCCGTGATTTTGTCTGCTCTCCCCTTGTTTTCCTTTCTGTGCCCCTCGCTGCCCCATTGACGCTGTGCCCGTGATTTTGTCTGCTCTCCCCTTGTTTTCCTTTCTGTGCCCCTCGCTGCCCCATTGACGCTGTGCCCGTGATTTTGTCTGCTCTCCCCTTGTTTTCCTTTCTGTGCCCCTCGCTGCCCCATTGACGCTGTGCCCGTGATTTTGTCTGCTCTCCCCTTGTTTTCCTTTCTGTGCCCCTCGCTGCCCCATTGACGCTGTGCCCGTGATTTTGTCTGCTCTCCCTTGCTTTCCTTTCTGTGCCCCTCGCTGCCCCATTGACGCTGTGCCCGTGATTTTGTCTGCTCTCCCTTGTTTTCCTTTCTGTGCCCTCGCCGCCCCATTGTCGTTGTGCCCGTGATTTTGTCTGCTCTCCCCTTGTTTTCCTTTCTGTGCCCCTCGCTGCCCCATTGACGCTGTGCCCGTGATTTTGTCTGCTCTCCCTTGTTTTCCTTTCTGTGCCCTCGCTGCCCCATTGACGCTGTGCCCGTGATTTTGTCTGCTCTCCCTTGCTTTCCTTTCTGTGCCCCTCGCTGCCCCATTGACGCTGTGCCCGTGATTTTGTCTGCTCTCCCCTTGTTTTCCTTTCTGTGCCCCCGCTGCCTCTCGCCATTCCCGCCGCTGCGTCCCTGCGGCCCCGCCCCCTGACTGCCCATTCGCTGCCCCTGCCTCCCGCCTCCCAGCTGCTCCTCCCTCCCACCTCCCCATAAATGGCGGCCGCTGCGCGGCCGCGGCCGCTGGCGCGCCGAAGGCGCGCTAAGGCAAGCCCGCCTGCGCCCGTCCGCGACTGGACCGCGCCCAGCGCCAGAACCCCTGGATCCCACCAACGCAACACTACTCGACGGACCTACGACGCCGCCACACTCACCGCACTCAATGCCGGCCGGAACCCTGCCTGCTACCGAGCCTCACCGAGACGCACCCACGGACCCTTCACCTGCCAAACCTGCCGATTCACCTGCCCCCGGACGTGCACCACCTCCGCCAAGTCGAGCAACAGCAGCAACCACCTGAAATGCATCCTGCTGAACACCCGCTCCGTCCACAGGCACGCCGTGGAACTCTGGGACCTGCTCGACGCAACAGCACCGGACATCGCCTTCCTCACCGAAACCTGGATGAACGCCTCCTCAGCGCCCGACATCGCCATAGCCATCCCGGACGGATACAAGATCACCCGGAGGGACCGCGTCAACCAGACGGGAGGAGGCATCGCCATCGTACACAAGAACACCATCCGCATCTCGACTAACTCCGACGAGACCTTCTCCGCCGCCGAACACCTACACTTCCAGATACACACTGACCCCAAGACCACCCTCCGAGGCACCCTCATCTACAGACCCCCGGGACCACGCACACTATTCAGCGAAGACATCGCAGACTTCATCAGCCCGCACGCCATGCCCTCCGCCGACTACATCCTCCTAGGGGACCTCAACTTCCACCTGGAGAACAGCAACGACAGAAACACCACCGCCCTGCTGGACAACCTCGCCAACCTCGGACTCAAGCAACTGGTGAACACGCCCACCCACTACGCCGGCCACACGCTTGACCCCGTCTTCTCGTCCAGCAAGCACATCTCCTTCAGCCACGCCACCGGACTCCACTGGACCGACCACAGCTGCGTCCACTTCAGCTTCAGAAAGACTGCGACCCACCACCACCCGCAACAGGCTCCCGCCGGAGCTGGAGCAAGATCACCGCCGAGCAGCTCACCGCCTCCTCAGCCAGAACACACCCACCAACACAACGGACCCAAACGAAGCAGCCAGCAACCTCGCCAAGTGGCTGACCGCCTGCGCCGACGACCTCGCACCACAAAAAACCCTCCCAGCAGACCCGGAAGCAAGAAAACCCCTTGGTTCACCAACGAACTCAAGGAATCCAAGAAGAACTGCCGCACTCTCGAGAAAACCTGGCGACTCGACCAGACCACAGACAACAGGACCGCCCTCAAGCACGCCACCCGCAAACACCACCAGCTGATCCGTGCCACCAAGAAGTCGGCACTCAAAGAACGACTGGACAACAACGCCCATGACAGCAAGGAACTTTTCAGCATCGTCAAAGAGTTCTCCAACCCCAGCGCCGGAAACAACGACATCACCCCTCGCAAGACCTCTGCAACTCACTCTCCGCGTTCTTCCACCGCAAGATCACCGACATACACAACAGCTTCGACGCACAAACAACGCACCCTACCGCCGAACCAACGCCCGCCACCACCACCCTCTGCAACTGGACCCCGATCAGCACCGAAGACACCACCCGCACGATGAACTCCATCCACTCCGGATCACCAACCGACCCCTGCCCACACCACGTCTTCAACAAAGCCGACGCCACCATCGCACCCCATCTCCGGGACATCATCAACTCCTCCTTCCACACCGCCACCTTCCCGGAGAGCTGGAAGCACGCCGAGCTTACCGCCCTCCTGAAGAAACCAACGGCGGACCCCACCGACCTCAAGAACTACCGTCCCATCTCGCTCCTTCCGTTTCCGGCCAAAGTCATCGAGAAGACCGTCAACAGACAGCTTGCCGCCTTCCTCGAGACGAATGGATCCTCGACCCCTCGCAGTCCGGGTTTCGGGCCAACCACAGCACCGAGACCGCCCTTATCGCAGCCACCGACGACATCAGAACCCTAACCGACAACGGGGAAACAGCTGCCCTCATCCTCTTGGACCTCTCTGCGGCGTTCGACACCGTCTGCCACCGCACCCTAGTGAAGCGCCTCAGCAACATCGGAATCCGAGAGAAAGCACTGGAATGGATCATCTCGTTCCTCGCCGGAAGAACCCAGAGAGTCCGCCTCCCCCGCTCAGATCCGAAGCCACCGAAGTCATCTGCGGCGTTCCACAAGGATCCTCACTCAGCCCAACCCTCTTCAACGCCTACATGAGCCCCTCGCAGCCATCGCACGCCGACACAACCTCAACATCATCTCCTACGCCGACGACACCCAGCTGATCCTCTCCCTCACCAACGACCCCACCACCGCCAGAGCCAACCTACACGACGGGATGAGAGACGTCGCCGACTGGATGAGGAACAGCCGCCTTAAACTGAACTCAGACAAGACGGAAGTCCTCATCCTGGGCTCATCACCCTCCGCCTGGGACGACTCCTGGGCACCGCGCCCAAGCCAACGGACCACGCACGCAACCTGGGCTTCATCCTGGACTCCTCCCTGTCGATGACCAGACAAGTCAACGCCGTCTAATCTTCATGCTTCAACACCCTGCGCATGCTCCGCAAGATCTTCAGATGGATCCCCACTGAAACCAGGAAGACCGTCACCCAGGCACTCGTCACCAGCCGACTGGACTATGGGAACACCCTCTACGCCGGAACCACAGCCAAACTTCAAAAGAGACTCCAGCGCATCCAGAACGCCTCCGCACGACTCATCCTGGACTTCCCCCGACACAGCCACATCACCGGACACCTGAAAGACCTGCACTGGCTCCCCGTCAGCAAGAGAATCACGTTCAGACTCCTCACCCACGCACACAAGGCCCTCCACGACCTGGGCCCAAAGTACCTCAACGACCGCATGACCTTCTACACGCCCACACGCCAGCTACGATCAACCAGCCACGCCTCGCCACCGTACCACGCATCCGCAGAACCACCGCCGGAGGAAGATCCTTCTCCTACCTGGCAGCCAAGACCTGGAACTCCCTCCCCACTCACCTTCGGCGAACCCAGGACCATCTCTCCTTCAGGAAGCAGCTCAAGACCTGGCTGTTCGAGCAGTAACTTACCCCCTCCCCCAGCGCCTTGAGACCCTCCCGGGTGAGTAGCGCGCTCTATAAATGCCGTGATTGATTGATTGATTGAGTGGCAAAGTGAGCAAGGGACCCACGTCTGGGCATACCCTGCCAACTTAGGGCGAACATAGCAAAACCAAAGGGGATGATGGACGGAGTGTTGAACATTGCAAGCACTCACCCCCAGTCAACTGATCTGGGTTTAATCCATCATCATTCTTTAGCTCACTCCGCCACCCCAGTTCAGACATGGCCATATGCAAATCAGTCTGACCCTGTGCCTCATGGGAACAGTCCAGCCCGAACTGCCAAGCCATGTCTTCCCTGGACCGGAAACAAGCATCCTGGGACCGGTTTCTGGCTTACAGCCGTCATCAGCCAGGCTATCTTGAATCCAGTGGCAAAGTGAGCAAGGGACCCACGTCTGGGCATACCCTGCCAACTATTGGGAGGACTGGCAGAGCTGTGGGAGTGGTCCATGTTCGGATTCAACGCAACATTAAAATCCCCGCTCCAGATTACATGAGTGGATCCTATGTCTATCACTTGTCCCCAAAGTTTTTCAAAGAAGGGGGGATCGTCGGAGTTGGGGCTGTAACTATTTACTAAGTTGATTGAGTGCGTAGCTATGTGCCCCCACATAATACAGTAGCGGCTCTCCGGGTCTCAGAGGGAGCCAGCCGGCCGTAAGTGAACAGTGGGGCGGATTAGAATGGCCACCCCACTGGCATATGTGGAGTATGATGCGAAGCATCTATGGGCAGCCCAATTCCCTGCAAACGGGGGTGAGGTTTTTGAATCCAGATGGGTTTCCTGCAGCATGGCTATGTGGACATTATGTCCGTCTAGATAGCCCAGTGTGTGTCTGCACTTACAAGGGTCACCTAGGCCTCACACATTCCATGTCAGCAGGTTATATGTTAAGCTTGTCGTGACATGTGGAGGGTTCATATTTTGTGCAAATCAAGAGTGATGGCGAGATGTGTGCACATATCTGAGGGTGTAGTGACCCTGAGTATTGCATGAGCACGTTGTTGCATATTTGTAAGACATAGTGTAATGAATACTGCATTAAAGAACAGAGCGTCCCCCCACCCACACCTACTGCCCAAACCAGCAGGTGAATTTCTACCACCCATTGTTCCCAAAATAAACAGTAACAAGAGTAGAGAGTGTCCATAATTAGTAAACTGTATAGACCATAGCAGTATTGGCTGCAATGACATAGGTAAGCCAGAGAGATTGGGACAAAAATAGAGAAAGGACAGTGCACCGGAGAAGGACGGGTCAGGAGGGGGGAGAGATACATAGTTAGATAGAAATCACAGGTGTCAGAAAAGGAAGAAGACAGAAAGAAGAGAGAGACAATAGCATTATCCAGGGAATTCCCACAGGGGATGTTGGTTAGAGAGCCCAGCGTAACCCCTCTGGTGTTCGAGAGTGCCCGGGGACCAGTTAAAGTTCGTTGCCGGCAAAGTCAACTGCAATGTTCAGGAAGTGAAGTAGAGAGGGCGGAAGACAGAAAGATCCTCCATGTTATTTGAGTTGGCGATTACTTTTTCTTCTTTTGATAGCTGGGAGACAGCAGGCGGACAAGGGAGAAGGTTCCGAGGCAGTACCAACGATGGGCATTTGTAATTAGTCATTCTCCGAGAGTGGGGAGGTCGACCTAGGTCTGTCATCGCGTTCTTCTGAATGGGGAGTGTGGCAGGACAGTCTCTTAAGGAAGTCTTGGGCCTGCTGGGGAGTACTGAAGAAGTGTTGCTTTTCCTGGTGAGTAATGCGAAGCCTGACCGGGTAGAGCATCGCATATGGGATTTTGGCTTGCTGCAGCTCTCGTTTTACAGGGGCAAACTTCTTACGTGCTTCCTGGACCACTAAGGTGAAGTCAGGGAAGCTCGAGACAGAGTTCCAATCACGGCTTAACTCACGTTTTTTGCCTGTGCCAGGCGAAGGGCAGCATCTCTATCTTTAAAAATTCAGAAGACAAGCAATGATGGGCCTGGGGTTGGCGCCCGGAGGTTTGGCAGCAGCGAGCGGTGGGCTCTTTCCACTACCAGAAGGTTAGAAAAGGAGGAGGCCCGAAACAGATTTACTAGCATTCGCTCCACATAATCTTCCATTCGCCCTGTAGCCGTGGACTCAGGTATTTCTGTAATTCGAATGTTATTGCAGCTTGAGCGCGCCTCTAAATCTTAGTTTTTAGCTGCAATAACTTTAAGGAGACGCTCCATGTTTTGCATCTGCTCTCCCCCAGCCGATGATGCATCATCCAGTTGTGATATTCTGTGCTCTGTCTCACTGATGTACCCATCATGTTTCTCTAGTCTTTGAGTAATGAAGTCCATACGCATACTCATAGAGTCCATTTTGGCATCAATAGATGAAAGGCTTTGTCGCATTGTGAGTAGTAGGGAGGGCAGGTCTGCATCTTTCGACTGCGTTGCCTATTGGGAGCTCTCTGCCATGTTGGGATCTGTGTCCCCGCTAAGGCCCCTCACCGATTTTCGTGGCTCAAAGGGCAGTTTGGCCTGTTTGCCCTCCGTCCTGCGCATGGCCTTTAATAGTGATCAGTAGTGAGGAAAGGGCTCCAGAACAACAGGCGTCGCAATGTACTGGAGATGGCAGCAGTGCTAGAGATCAACAAGGCTACACCAGGATTATGCCCCTCGCAGTGCCAACAGATGTTCTTTCAGTAGGGGCACACCTCTCTTTAATAGTAGGCTCTGTGAAATCAGTGCCAGCTTTTTAAAACTATTTTTATGTATGTGACTGTTTAGTCCTGTAGAGATGCTGGCACAACTATTGGTGATCCCAAAGTCGCCGGGCTCAAGACAGCCCAAGGCCCAGCTCTGCGCAGTGTAGAGAAGATGAAAAAACCAGTATCGTCCGGTGGGAGCTCTCCCCTTCCGCAGCAGTAGCCTCTGTATTATATATGAGGTTTTAAGCATGTGTTGGTATTGCGAGGGTGTTCTCCATGTGTTGGTTAGGCTATACCAGGACAAATGTGGATGCCAGCGTTGGGGGCCCCAGAGATGCTGCGCACTGAAGCACTCCTCTCAGGTGTGAGCTATAGCGTCTACCCGCAGCACTCGAATTCAAGCCACTTCACAGTGTTCCATGCAGGCAGCGGCACGCTTACCGCGAGTACAGCCAGGTAAAGATGTGGGTACTGCCCTCCAAAAGATCCACTTGTGCCGGCAGTCCCTTCGATTACTTGCCCCCAAACTGCCGTATATTTTTTAATTTATTTTATTTTTATTTATTTATTTGCAAAGTTTGATATAGCGCTGGCTAGACCCGGAGGTATCAGAGCGCTTTACATGATGATCAGCAAGTTACAGATTACATGATTACTTCAGTTACAGATTCCAAGTATAGACATAGGAGAAAGATAGAGGGAAGGAAACATAACGGGGAGGCGAGGAAAACAATGTCAGATGTCCGGCTGGGTAGGTGACGGCCAAGGGGGTGAACCAGGGCCAAACTCCTCTATAGCTGCATAGGACAGCTCCACCGGGCATCGGCCAAGGTTGTTCGGACTCCGCGGTGAGAACAGACAGTAGAAAAACATGAGATTACACGATAAAATAAGTTATATTCGCGTTACGTAGCAAAGACAAAACGTCTTATGTGTAATGGAAGGTAGAGGGGGAAAGATAAGCAGGGGAAAAGGAATGCAGATAGCGTCAGGCAGCCCAGAGGGGGGAAGGGACTTCAGGGGAAACAAGCAGTCAAATTGAAAGATAGACAAGACCGTGAAGCACCGTTAAAAACAATGTCGGATGTCCGGCTGGGTAGGTGACGGCCGAGGGGGTGAACCATAGCCAGACTCCTCTATAGCTGTATAGGACAGCTCCACTGGGCATCGGCCAAGGTTGCTCGGACTCCGCGGTGAGAACAGACAGTAGAAAAACATGAGATTACACAATAACATAAGTTATTTTCGCGTTACATAGCAAAGACAAAACGTCTTATGTGGAATGGAAGGTAGAGGGGGAAAGGTAAACAGGGGAAAAGGAATGCAGATGGCGTCAGGCAGACCAGAGGGGGGAAGGGACTTCACGGGAAACAAGCAGTCAAAGTGAAAGATAGACAAGACCGTGAAGCACCGTTAAAAACAATGTCCGATGTCCGGCTGGGTAGGTGACGGCCGAGGGGGTGAACCATAGCCAGACTCCTCTACAGCTGCATAGGACAGCTCCACCGGGTAACGGCCAATGGTACTCGGGTTCAGGGGTAAGTACAAACAGATTCGGTTTTAGCCCATGGGGCATCATCATAGTTCAATCGAAGGTATCGGTCCCGGTGTAATTGGGAAACACCCTCCGCTTCGTCCTCCCGCTAGCCCCATGAGTGGAGAGGTGAAAGAGACAGATTATCAGTCCTCAGGGGGCTTGCTCCCAGAAGCGGTAGCCCAATGCTGAGCGCTATCAGTGTTTGATGGCCTATGGGGAAGGCCACGATTCCCTCCTTCTTTACATCCCTCATGCTGCACTGGGGAGCTAGATGCCGCAGAGGCACTTTAATGCGGCATCCCCTTCAATTAGGAGATCCTCGGCAGCGTGTCGGGCCGCCATCTTGGAGTCAGGCACGGCCAGGCGTGGATCTGATTAGCTGCCGTTGCTAGCCTGAGGCGGGCTGACCGTTCCTGATAATGCTCCTGATCCCAACCAGCTGTAGAGTATATGCCCAAGTAAATAAATAAAGAGCTCGCACACCGCGAGGTCCGGATTCGCTTGCCGCTCACAAAACCTGTGCCACAAGGGAAACGCACCCCCAGCTGCCCGTTGAGCCAATCTGCCTTAGAGTGGGGGTCGGGCGCGATCCACTCACAGCACCATATGAAACGATGCTGCCTGGGCAGATGCGTCGTCTCCACACTCGCGGTGCCTTCGTTGATAATAGCGAGCCCCTTGGAGTGACCGACATCTATGCATAGTGGTGCTTTCGCGCTGGAGACCTTGTAGAGGACCTTTGGGCTTCTCCGTCGTGAGAGGGTGGTAGCTTCCCCATTTAAATGTCCCCAGTGGCGGCCATTTTAGGGTCAGGCGCAAGTTGCAGCTCTGGATTCTCCTCACATCTGACTTCCACGCTGCATCCTTTATGGCCCTGGGGGACTCCTGTTTAAAACCTCCCCATCAACTGGCACCTCCCGTGCTACTTCATAAGAGATCTACCCGCTGGGGTGCTGCTCCCGCCATTACAGAGTCAGGCGGCACAGATGGTGTACCCCCGTTGCCACGCACCTTCTTGATGCTGCTCAGTCCCAGTTCAGTCCCAGGCAGCCCGGGGGCCCACCAGGCAACGTGCACACTGACCTTGCTCTCCGGTCTTGGAATCCTACGTGCTGTGTCTGCACTTGTGTCTCTAGCACTCTGGTTGTTCAGCCAGGGCCTGACGCTCTCTTCCGCCACACTCGATATTATGGATTGCGTAACACCGCAGGCCTCAACTTCCGGTCAGCTCCACCCGTTCGTCTTTATCACCGGGGGAACCGCCGGTACGCTCGAGGCCAACGGAGGCTATATGTTTTGGGTGGTGGACGGGGAGCGCCCCGCCAGTCCCGTTAATCAGCCACACAGCAAGTCTCCGGCTGTCTACATAGCACATTCCGTCACCGCGGCAGACGGAAAGCGGGTAGTACTCACCACTGGAACGCCACACGGTAGGAGGTACGTCAATGCGGCTGGATGGCGTCCCCAGCCCGAGCAGCAATGTCTCTGGTCGCCGACACAAAAAACTGAGAAAAACCTCTAAACCGACCTAGATCATTTATACCACTGGCCAATAAGGCTCAGACACCAAACATATCCCCAAAATATCTTCTGGAACCAAAATTAGTTCATAGGACTGTATTTATTATTTATAAAAATATTTTTTTCTTTTTCTTTTTTCAGAAATCCATTACTTTAAATTGGCACTAAAACATGGAAAAAAAACATACACCATAAATAACGAACAAGTAATATCAGTACTTTAGTACATTTTATGAGCCTAGCTTCATAAATGGCCTAATACATCAGTTGGCCTAAAGTGACTAAATAGAACAGACAGTGCAATATAATAAAAAACCATTCATAAATACAAATACAAAGATAACCCCACACTCATCCATCAAACCTACAATCATACCTATCATCCATCTCATCCATCCTATCAAACATACAACACTAAAAAATGATAAACAAAACAGTTCAAAGCATGTACGGGATCCAACAGATCAGAATCGAGACACTGGTGGTTTAAATACGTTGTGCAGATACGTCCCAACAAATTCTTCTCTTGTGTGTGTCTCTGACAGGATTCCCGTATATCAAATATAGGTCAACGCACGTTTCGGTGGAACCCTAATAAAACCACCTTCATCAGGACCAGTTTTGAGTCAATTCGTTCTCAAAAAAAGGATTGGGAGGGGTTTATCTGAATAGGTCTATTTCTCTCCCAATAAATGGGCAGGCAGTAGGTCAAACACCAAATGAGACCCTGTCTGTTATTGTATCTATACGGATGTCAACCTGTTTCTATCCTGATGCACAGGCAGGTCACCTGCCCTACTACGGCCGTGATTTTAGCAGCTGCAGAGAGGCGCCATTTTTCTGATGGTCCAATAGGATTAAATAATCGTCCTGAGCGTGTGTCTGGATGCAGACTCGTATCCTGACATCAATCAAGTCTTCTTCAGCGTTTCGGCGTTTACCCATAAGCCTTATGTATGAGCCTTATTGGGCAGTGGTATAAATGATCTAGGTCGGTTTAGAGGTTTTTCTCAGTTTTTTGTTGCTTCCCCCTCCTCTAGGACCTAAAATAATATAGGGGGTACCTTTCTACCTATTTGCTTCTGGTCGCCAAAACACCAGACGATCCTCTGCTCGCTGCCAGCACGCCTCTGCTTCCAGTAGGTGTGTCCCAGCCCGGGGCCCACTCAGTGTTGGGCCGCTGTGGGGTAGGCCATGACCCGGCCCAGCAGCAGCTCTCTCCCGACTGCCCTGAAGGTCCGCAGTCCGCCGATCAGTGGGGCAGGTAGCAGCAGCAAAGAGTCCCTGTATGGACTCCGGCCATGGGTCGGTGTCTCCGCAGCCCCTCACAGGCAATGGTTCCGCTCCCCGCTAGCGGCGTTGATCATGGGGCCTCGCCATCTTGTCCCAACACAGTAGCTCCCAGCGCAGCTCTTTCGCAGTCAGCCCTCATACCAAAGCGCCTCCATTTATGTCACGGCTGCCATCCGCTTCTTACTAGTGTCCTGTGGCAGCTGAAGCCAGTCTCGTTGCAGGATTATGTCGGATTTAGGCCCCGGGCGGCAGGAGCCTCACAGAGGTGCGGCCATCTTGCTTGCCGGCTCTCTAGCGCCCCCCCCCCATACTCAGTTCTGTGCTACCTTCTAGATAGGTATGCACTTAATAAATTCATTTATGTAATAATTAGATACATGGCTGAAAACATATCAAATGCGCAAGTGAGCAGCAGAGTTTCCTTTATGGCGATGAAAAGTGCATTTGCAATGCACCAATACACAGAGGGGCCTATTCCCAAAAGTAAATACATACGTTTACACCCAAATGTATCTTTTTCCACCTAGTAAGCATTTACAAAGGTATTCCTGGCAGGTCGTTAGCCCATTTACACAAGTGCAGAGATCTCCACATACATAAATCCCACTCAAGGGGTGGGAAGTGGGCATTGCCCTAGAAGTTTGAGAACACCCACATACAGTTATGGCTTTAGACATTCTCAGACTCTGATCTGACCTGTTCCCACCCAGGAAATTACTCCAACAAAGGGGTAGAGTAACTCCTCTTCCAGCTGAACCAGCCTAATAAAAACAGATGATGCACAGAAAGACAGGAGCTAAAGACTATAGGCACTGGGAGCCCCTTTACCCCCTACTTATAATAATGGTGCCTGAAATGGCTGTGAGATTGGTTTTATTATGATTTCCCGTGATCTAGCTAATTTGATATTAGACTACAATGTGTCAGTCTCCTGTAATTAGTGATTCTAACCCCCTATATGTATTGCTAGACTTTCACTGGTTGGGTTTTTTTATGGATGCAGGAGAGTTTGGCTCCCTTTCACTCATGCAAAAAGGGCGTGAGGGTAAAATGAGAAAGGGTGGATAGGGAGGCTTTCTTGCAAAAGCTAGTGATGGAGAATAGGGAACCTATAACAGATAGTATCTCTAATGCTTTTAAGACCTTATGTATATCCATAGATAAGGGGTGGAGGCAGAATAAAGCTCCTAGAAGAGGGTCACCTATTGGCTGGTTTAATCATGTCTGTACTTCGACCCATAGGAGACTAAAAGTAGCCCTCTCCTCCAATCCACGCTATAAAGGTGATGTCCTGAGTGCTAGGAGAAGCTACAAATATACCCTGGAGGCTGGGAGGTCAGAGTTAACAGCAGTAGCATGGGGGACTTGAAAAATGCTTCTCACACAAAGGATTCTGCACTATTTTGAAAGGTCATTAATCAGCCATTTTTCTCAGGGTATGAAAATCCCTAAATGGACACTGTTATCCCAGTTCAGGTTTGGGTGGACCAATATGACAGCATTTTTAAAGCTAGCAACTCAGTGCCTATTTTAGAGCACGAAGAGGTAGCCTGGAGTTGTTTTCGAATCTCAGTGATTCCAGCTCGGTAAAGGGCATTTAGAAGCCCTCGGTCGGAGCCCCACAGGGAAAGCCCCAGGTCCAGAGGGAGTCACTTTAGACCTTTTTAAAGATAATACTGCACTTTGGGCTCCAATTTTAGCCAATGTTTTTAAATCTTTTATTAAAGGGGCCCACATTTTGTCTTGGATAGAAGCGGTGGTTGTCCCCATTTTTAAGAAAGCTGACAGACACTCACCTATCGCCCAATTTCTCTCTTAAATAGCTCTCTTAAAATTTTGGGTAGAATTATAGCCGCTAGGCTTGAGGGTTGGCTGGAGGAAAATCAGGCTCTTCTTAAAGTGCAATTCGGGTTTCGCCCCGGGTGCCTGAACCTTCAGCTGGTCATAAGCAAGTACGTCAAAGCAAGGAGGGTTCATCATTCACCTAGCGTTTATAGACCTCTTCTCTGCCTTTGTCTTGGTCAACAGGTCCAATTTTGTGGGGCACTATGGCTACGATGGGTATAGCTCAGGTTATAATTGGTTTATTGCATAGGATGCATGAGGACTGTCTGATTAGGGTGAGTTATGGTTCCGAGGGTGAACTTTCCCCTGCTATCAAATCCTCGCAGGGGGGTAGGCAGGGATGCATGATGGCCCCTTTATTATTTTTAATCTATATTAATGATTTAGAGTTGCACTTGAGTAAAGCAGGGAAGGATATGTCTATGGTGAAATCTAGTGCCCTCCCTGCTTTACTGTATGTCGATGACGTGCTTTTAATTTCCAGAACCGCTAATGGATAACAACTTCTTTTAGATGCTTTTTATGATTTTATGGGGAAGGCTCAACCTTAAAACTAATCATAGCAAATCTTTTCTTATATGCATCGGCCTAAAAACACTAAAACCAGGTCACTTTTTTCTGGGAAGGTCTTAAATTTGTAGAGTGAAAACTTTTAATTATCTCGGCATCCCTATGGATCAAAATTTGAGTTGGCAAACTCTTTATTAGCAGGGTAACGCACTGCCAAAGAGTTGCAGAGTCAATTTTCACTTTTGCGTGCCCACTAGGGCACAAGCCAGTGCATGAAATGATCAGCATATACAAAAGTAACTGTATTGCTGTAGAAACCTACAGTGCCAGAGTTTCGGGGTACATGGGTCCAGGTACTTTGCAAAGGGTCGAGAACAACTTTGTACGCTGGCTTTTGACAGTCCCTCTATCAGCTCCTTCATGTATGTGTCATTCAGAGGTTGGCTTGTCTCCTATAGAGGGCAGGATCGAGTTGTACCCCCTCTTACTCTGGATTAGAATCTGTGGTAAACTAGGTCCCACACTCTCAAAAGATATATTGGAAGATTGTCTCTCCCTTGATCATGCCCAGGTGATCCTGTGGATTAACTACATTAAGGAGGGCTTTAGGTACTTAAGTTTCCCTGAGTTATTTTTTAATCTGTCAAACGTTAAGCGGAATGCAATGGCCCAGGTGAAAGCAGCATTTAGAAAAAGGCGGGCACCCTTCATCAGGCAAATTTTGACAAACTGGGTAGTAGCACTAATTACAATCCGATTAAAACATCACCAGGATGTGAATTTATCTAACATCAATTTATAATTCAAATTGTAGTTTTTATATGAATAGGTTTCATTTTAACACCTTACATTTACTAATGGCCTTTCCCAGGGATGTTGACTGGAATAGTATTATGGCAAGTTGCCCTTTTGATAATATCTCTAGCAAAGCACCATGCACTTTATTCTCTTTTGCCACTTATATTTCCTTACCCGGAAGTGTTTTTTGCCTCCAATTCTGCGCAGATCTAAGATACGGTCTCACAGAGAGCCATTTATCTTTTTGGAAAAACTGAGTAATTTGGAACTTTGCGTTGCATCGGTTAATTTTGTTTGCTGTGCGCTGAGAATAAGAAATAGATGTGGGTCTGTATAATGCACTTTGTTAATCGCATTTGGCTGCGTTTGTATGGGGGTTGGTTTTTAAGTTCTTGTTTTTTTAATCTTCATAAGTTATCAATTTTTATTGTTATATGTTTTAACTTGTACTTTTATGGCTCTCAGTAAGCTGAATAAAGTTTATTTGACTGACTGACAGACAGGAAAAGCATCCATCACAAAATTGATGCAAGAAGGGATGAATGGAGGAGTGCAAGCCTTCCTCACAAAACAGACACAGATTAGGAAGCAAGGAGAGGTGTGCGCCTCCATTACAAAACAGATGCAGTACATCTGGAGCAATACAGGAGCAATGCAAGCTTCCCACTCAAAAATTACAGCCAGGGACACAACACAAGAAGCAAGGAGCAGTGGAGCCGTCCATCACAAAACTGACGCAACATGAGAAAGTGACCCCTTTTGACCCCCTTCAGTTCAGGTGGTGTTGAGACGCCAACAACATTTAAACAATAATGGCCCACTTTTTAATACTTTGAGTATCCTGGAAAACAGGTTTCCATGAGTGGTGATTTCACATGCGCAGAGGGGTCTGAGAAAGTCTATAGGTGGCATGGATCATGACGCCTTGGAACCCCACCCCCCTCAGAAGCTGCATGTGTTATGCCTCTGCAGATAACTACTTAGCTTCGTGCAAAACTGCCTGGTGCTGTTGGAGAACATAATTAGATGCTCTCTTTTTTTAAGTCTACTTGCAAATCAAGCACTGTCTTCTTCAAGCAATTAAACAACATGACAAAATCATGTTGCTTAGGATTTGGTCTGTGTAACACTGGTCTGTGTAACACATTGCACAGCTGGTTGGAGAAACAGCTTAGTCCCCGAGTCCTAAATGGCTGCCATCACATCTTTGTTGATGGGGTTGCTGCCAATCACATTTCATCCTGAGATCTGTTGACTCTACGGCTCCTCTTCAGCGTGAAATATTTATATATTTTTCCATTAATTTATAGGTAGCTGTTGGAACCGCCACTTTCCGGTTGGCTAAAGGGATGCCCCCAGCCGGGCGGAACCTACCGCTCCCGTCAAGGGCGGGTTATTACATTTGCCATATACCTGTGCTCACCCTTGGGTAGCTTGGCATTGAGCAGTCAGGCTTTCCTCAGAGGCAATGTGTAATGCAAAGGCACAGCAGTCAACAGCAATAAATACACTGAGCGTCACAAAAGAGACTTCACACAGGATGTATGTAAAAACGTTTGCATTCAAAACACATATTTAATCATTATAACATGAACATGATATACTTTTGGGCATAAAACACATATGGTAATATTACTAGCAGTACTCGGCCCACTCTTATGGTTATGATATCCATAGTATGCACACTGGGGAAAATACCTAACCTAACTATCCACCCCCCATAGACAGAGTGCACCCTTATATGGTGCACAATATCAGAAAGCTGTACATACACGAATCGCAAACACTTTTTAGCAGCACCGCGGGCCAGGGCCACGCGGGTAAACTCAATGTCAAATGTATTGTGCTTTTGGCATGAAATCAACGAATAAAGCAGCACCGCCGGACAGTGTCGTGAATCACAGGCAGTACACAGGCGATCACTCCCACTCACACATACTCACATTGCTTTGCTGTTCGGTGCGACACATACGCACTCAGCACTCTAATGCGGTACCACTGGTACCCAGCACATCTATGGATAACACCCTGCAGACTCCGTGGTCCCCACCCTCCCTCCACCCTCCAGTTCACCCCAATTGTCCTATGCTCCCAGATAGAAGATAACCAGCCCGCCTCCCAGACACTGGGCCACAGGCGGCCAAAGTCACACTTAGTCTGGGTTCTCAGGAAGCAGGTGGGGATATATATCAAGTTTTAATTAGTAGATAGATGTAAACAAGAGAAGGTTAGCAGCCACTCGGGAAGTTCACCAACAGGTCTCAAAACACAAAGGAGTCCTGCAGTATCTTGACCCGCTTCTGAACTGTCTCGAAAGCATTCCTTCAGCCCGGTCAATCTCTCTCTTGCTTCTACCTGGTGCCAAGATGTCTTCAGGAGGGGCCAGGTGTGGAGAGGGCAGTTGGTCTGCTGTGATGATGGTCACAAAGGGAACAACCCTGGAATGGGGAGTAACACAGGGGAGCCTCTCGATAGGAGGAGGCACCTCGAACAGTACAAGATGATCAGGGTCGTGCCCAGGCAATCCGGGCACAGAGTCTGGTGCGCTTTGGTATGAGTCGCACCAGACATTTCAGGTCTCAAACACGAAGAGCTGCAAATTCTGTACCTCCCTGGAAATGAAGAACAATGACCAGTGCACCTTGAGAGGGGTTGCACCAGGCAATTCCGGGCACACAATGAAGAGTTGCAAATTCAATACCTTTGTGGAAAGGAAGCACAACACACAGTGCACGATGATACAGGTGACACCAGACCAGACCATCACACACCCATACGCAAGTTCAGCAGACTCACATGAGGTAGAATGAGGTACTACTACGGGAACACCCCCACCTCCGAGGGTCGCACTCTGTGAATTGGACACTGCACGCAATGACAGGGGCGGTGCGTCCATTGGGGCACTGGGGCGTTGCCCCACTAGCCACATGGCCCCATTCACGCAAGCGGCAAGCAACTTAGTAGCTCGCCGCTCGCAGTCGGCACTGGCAGTCTGTCAATCGGCTGCAGAAGGTGGTGGGGGCGGGGGCAGGGAGGGCTGGCTGCGGCAGCAAGGGTTGAGTGACAGCAGCGCTTGCAATAGTGTGCGCATGCTCGATTTTGGGCTGGTCATTTTTATGACCAGCCCGAACATGCGCACTACAGGCCAGCCACCTTCTACCATGGGAGAGCGAGGGGGGACCCGAGAGGCCGAGGGTTGCTTCATGCAGCAGCCCCCGGTCTCCTAATGGGCGGGCCCTCTCCATGCCCTAGCCAATCCTGGCGCTGCTAATGCAGCGTCTGGATTGGCTGCCTGAGACACCGTCACAGAGCAGAAGCAGAGGCGGCGTGGAGCAGAAGCAGAGGCGGCGTGGACCGGTCACAGTCAGGTAAGTTTTTTTTTACATTTTATTAAAACTCCCCCGCCCCCGTCGCCGTTCCTACCCCCTTTCTTTCCAAATCTTGACACATTCCGCCGTGTCTTGGTCAAAGTCTCCCCTCATTCTACTTTTATGCGGCTGCCTGGCGTGATAAAAATGTATGCATGAGCCTCTCCGGGAGACAAGGGGGGGTCCAGTGGATATGTGAAGAGCAGCCGGGACGGCGTCTCTGCAGGACATAGGCCCGTCCACAGATAAATCAATTCATACATTGGCATGACGGTGTCCGTGTCTGTGAGGGTTGGGCTCAGACCAGCCCAGAGAGTCACACAGGGAATTCGATGATTTGAAAAGAATGGCGCTGGTGAAAGGTTAGTGTAAGTGAATTTGCGCATTCAGCCAGAAAAACTAATTGGTACATGTCAAAATGTGTCTTGCATTGTGCGTCATGTCGTGAGGCGTGTGCGCAAAGCTGACGCGGGAGTTTACGTGTCTCCAAAGGTGATGGGTACAAAACTTAGGCCCTGGGACCCCATGCAACCAAGCCGCCCCCCCCCCGACACGGTCCCCTGGTTTAGTGGTTAAAAACATACAGCTATAGTTATGGGGCATTTGGCCCTTCATAACCAGTGGGCGGCGGGCGCCGGTGCCACTATACCTGCTGCACTATTGATGGCTACGCTTCTGTATATATTGGAAGACTTGCCACGTGGTGGAAGAGAGCTTGACAGGGCTGAAGCCACGTTTGCATTTCACCTTGAGAGACGCTGACATGTGGAGGCATATGTACTTCCAGGAAACGAGGAAAGACAGAAGCCGTAAAGCACCACCACTAGGGGGCGCCGAATGACAACAAGGCCTGGAACTTACTTCATTAGTATGCGGGGAGCACTCTCATGGGAAATAAAATCTTGCCTGGAGAAAAGAAAATATTTGTGAGACAGAGAGACTTGGAATAGACAAATGGAGTAGGGAGACTGCCCCCTGTGATGCCAAAACTGCTCTACGAGAAATCCCATCGCCTGCATAAGAGGCATGACGATATCAGGACTGCACTTGTTTCCAAGGGCCTCCAGGGTGGCGTGGCACAGTCAGCTAGTCCGCGGCTTTTAGCTGCTAGACGTCAGAGGTCTGAAGTTGTGACATGTTAGACACCAGTAGCTTATGCAAGCTTGTCATTTCTTTGCCTTTCTGGTACATCCACATATAACAAAAGTATTTTATTTTCCCCCTGCTACCTCTGCTCTCAAGTTGTTTCACGATCCATTATCCACAGTGTGAAGATGAATAGCTGTGCGCACACCACTGCATGAATGGTTTAGTTTCTTAATATTTCTTTTGGTTCTTTACTTTGTTTGTTTTCTTTTCTCTTCTTAATTGGCTGCACTTTATTGTTTCGGTTCTCCTTCATTTCCCGTATCGGCTTTTGAGCTTGAATAAAGTGTTTAGAAGATAAAAGTATATATCAATACAGATCTGTATTATGGTTGACTGGCGGTGGAGCATACTCCCCAACAATTCTATATAGGTACCTGATAAAACGGAGCATGCATTCCGGAACATGGACAAGTGTTATTAGTACACCATGTTTTGTTTCTTTGATTATTCTTTTTGCATCCAATGTGGTTTTATTTACATAGATTATGCTATGTGTCATGCTTTACCTAGACGGAGTTCTGTGCCATGCTGTGACTCTGTCGTGTGATATGGTGTTATTTACATAGAATATGTTGTGTCATGCCATGCTTTACCAAGATGGAGTTACGTGCCATGATGCTGTCGTGTGGCATGGAGTTATTTACATAGATTATGTTCTGTTCCACCCCATGTTTACCAATATGGAGTTCTGTGCCGTGCCAAGGTGTGGTCGTGCGGCATAAGGTTATTTGCATAGATGATCTTGTGCATCCTGCCATTGCTGCTTCTGATGCCAAAAACATGGATTGACTTGCAAACAATGAATGTTAAAAACGTCGAGGGAATGCATTTCAGCGATTTAGTTCCTCTCTTATTTTACATGTTTACTTGATCTTGCATTCCCCACGAGTTAGCTATTTTATAATGTTGTTGTTTATCTGTATTTTTTTCTGTGCATACTTTGAGGCTTGAGCCATGCCAGGTGTTTATGAGGGGCTTTGATTGAGCACGCAGCCGCTAAGGCTAAAGCCAAACAAAGTGCCTGTCAGTGGGTTGGCCTCTCTGCAGAGCACACAGAACAATGTTTGTGTATTCCATTTGCAACTGAAATTCTGTGGAAATGTGTGTGAAGGGGTACACTGATGTCAAAATATTTGCAAGGCAAAAGTAAGAGAAATTAAAGTGCTTATAATTGAGGGAGTGCAGTGCATGTTGGGGGCGGTGAAGTGACAGAGATGTGAGGAAGGGCATTCGGGGAAGAGTGAAAAGAGGATGCTGAAGAGGAAAGAGAGGGGGTTGAAGATGTGCCGATGGACAAGATATGCAGAGAAAAAGAGGATACATATCTAACATAAAGCACACATAATTGAAGGCCAAAACTCCTTCCACAGGCCTCAATGCTATTTAATTCACAGACTCACTATTTCAGAATTTCAGAATTTAAACATTTTCAATGTTAATTATTTATAAGAAATCATTGTTGTTACTCATTTATCTTAAACAGCTAACACCCAGTGACAAAGCCAATCATACTGACAGGCTTTAGGCGTATGTCAGTTGCTGTGCCATTTATCTGGATAAAATTACATCTCAGAGAGAATCTTAAATACCGGTCTGATGGCACACTATGGGAATCACAGAAATGTATTTGGCATGTTCCTTTATAGGAGCACCCACTTTTTTCATCTCACTTAAAGACCTGTCTGCACATATTTCTATATGACTGGTTACAGTCAGCAGCTGTGGGTGCTTCCCGAAGTCTGGTTAGAGCATATTTTTCCAAAGTTAATGCTGCATGCAGTGCAAGACACTGGGCAAGCATACATTTTAAAGGGCTAAAGTTGTCATGCAGAACAATTTACATATTACAGTAACTGTTGAACAAATTAATGCAAGAAGATACGGGGCAGTTTTTAATGTGTTTAATATTTCAAGACTATACGTTCCCACTGCTTAACAAGCCTTGCTTTATCGCTGCATTCATTTGCTTTAAAATGCACCATTTGCCAATCTTTTTTTAATTTCTTTCTCAGGAAAGGGACTCTCCCTAGACCCCAGGTTTGTCCATTGAACTTGTTCACATCGCTAACTAGTGTTTTCTATTGGAAAGGGTAGAGCCAAAGCAGTCTTGCTTAGTACCCTAGCCCTCTTCAGAAGTCAGACTTGCTTGGCAACCCAGAAATTCTCTGAAGTAATGTATGAGGTTTTTTTTATGAATGCCTAGAAGTACTGAACTTTTAGTCCATTTATCACAGAAATAGTGCTGAAATTCGCACCAAAAAGATGGCAATTTTTTAAAAATGTCTTCACGGGGGAGAACCCCCCCGAACCCTCCTTATTGCCGTCGGGCTCGCTCGCATACGTTGATTCGTTCAGCTTCCGCGCCTCACCAGTTTCAAATCCCACCAGCCGCCACTGCGCAATGAGCATGCAATCGGTGTGTTGCACGAGAGAGATACGGCACGATCAAAAAATGGGCCATGTGGCGTCCCACAACCGATGAACCCACTCACCACCATCTAGACACTTATGAGTGTCAGGGTCCCCGTAGTACAGGAACCACAAGCCTTAGATAAGGGCAAGATTTCTGGGGCTCCGCACTAGACAATCCAGTCTCCAGGCACAAGTCTTAATTCCACACTCACACTGCGATACCAAATTGGATTCAGTAGCCGATGTGGGTCCTTGAGAGGGCATCGCTCTCTAGGTGACACAGGTAGATGGTGTAGGTCCTTTGTGGGATATATTTGATGTGCCTGAGATTTCCGGGAGAACAGGAGGCTCACAGATGGGCCCTTAGAGAGCCACGCTTCAGCAGGTCTTCGGTCCAGGCCAGCCACTATTCAGGTAGGGCACTTGGTCCTCTTCATGGTCAGTTATCCTCCATGTGCACAACAGAGTCCTCTGGCCATGTGCACCACGCAGTCTGAGTTCTCCTGGTCCCGCGTACCCTCAAGCATATCTCACCCTTTGCTGAAGGATGGCACCTGTAGTTATACTATCGTGTGTCTTTGAGGTTAGGGGTGGTTTAAGGGGTTTCCCTTTGAACCACAGATGTCTCCCCTAAATTGTAGGCCTGTCTGCCATGGGGCCATGGAATTCAGATCTTAATCTTTAGTGGGGCCAAGATCCGGCCCCTGGAGGCTGTGCCAAAACCTCTCTCTCCAATCTATCCCATTCGGCCCTCAAATGGTAGAGGTCTGCCATTCTTGTGGAATGCCCATGGTTTATGGTTGCCACTTGGAGAATGCACAGATGTGCTCCCCTGACCCCTGGTGTCCTCTGGAGCCAGGCACCTCTGCACACAAGACTCTTAGAGCATAGAAATGTCCATATTCTATAAGTAGCATTTCTAAGCGAGTTATGCCAAAACCCCATTTACCAATGGAAAGGGTTTGACATGACAAATCCATTGATAGGAAACATCATGAGGCAGCTCCACTGCAATCCACTTTTGCAGCCCAAAGTGATGCCAAACACTTACCCATGTTAACCTATGGGAAGAGCAAGCCTCATAGGTAGTGAAAACACACACAAGTATTCCTCGCTACATGGGTGCATGTGCGCTAGTGCGCACACGACCTGTGATGACAGGTTGGACACATAGTTCCCAGCACCAGGGGTGCACGTGTGCCCGCCTGAGTCTGCAACAGCAGACTGTACACAGGTTTGACTAATACGTGTGTTAGTGCTAACGTTCAACTCTGCGCTGACAGACGGCACACGCAATCAATGGCACCATAGGTGCGGATGCACACATTCAACGGCCGGCCCTGGTAGGCAGCTCATGAGTTTAATCACAATACCTGCCAATGCGCACACAACGGTCTGCTATGGCAGACTGGGCCATGAGCTTACCCAGGCCCTATCACCTTAGATGCGAGTGCGAGCTCAACACCCTGACCGGACCAGCTGGACTTGAGGCGACCCACTTATGGGTGCGATTGCGCACACCTGGTCTGTGACGGTGGGCCAGGCACCTTGCCACTAGCACCGGGTATCAGAACACCGGGGGAAGCAGGTATGCAATCACCGGTCCGCGATGGCAGACCCGGCACCTATACACAATGCCATAGATTTTTTTAATTTTAAAAAAAATATTTTTATTTATTGGTTTTTTGTTAAACAGTAAAAAACAACTTTAGTAATGCATCTACCGTATACATAATATAAGTTGTTGCACACATTGATCATATCACAGACGTTGGCATTCCCCTTTACGGGGTAGTCCATAATGTATGTATAAGTCCCATATGTTTGTAATGTATAGTAACCATCATTTACATCGTTTAATACAGGACATCAGGGTATTTAGCAGTGAATAGTAATATTGTCCACAGTGGTGAAACATGTCATAGCGAATAGGCTGATAGGAGTATTGAGAGACTCAATGCTGGAACACCGTTATAATGTCAATAAGCAGATATATGTCTTGTATGGCACACAGTGTATATGTGATGATTAGTGATGGTCTGTTGCTGTGGAGTGGGAGTCCGAGGCATCGTTTGGGAGGGAGAGGAGATAGCTCCTAAGAGGGTCCCATATGTCTTTTGGCCGGGAAGCTGGGGGAAGCAATTCTGCATAGGTGTTGAGTTGGTCTTGGCAATATGTTAAATCGGTAAGCCAGTCCTTAAATTTAGGTGCACGCCCTCTTCCCCATCTGCAAGCAATTCGTCTTTTGGCCATCAGCAGCGCTATGGCAGTGTATCTGCGATAAGGTTTGGCGATGTGTGCAGTGTATCCTAGTAGGGCAATTAGTGGGGTGCGCCCCAGTGATGCCATGGTCATTAGATCTAGTGCGATGAAAACCTGATCCCAGTATGCTCGCACCCCAGGACATTCCCAGGCCAGGTGTAGAAAATCTGCTGCGGAGGCGCCACATCTGTTGCAGCAGTCAGTGTCTTGTAATTTATATCTCTTCATTTTGGCTGGGGTGTAGTATAACATATGCAAAAATTTGTAGTGTATGATGCGTAACCGGGAGCTAGCTGAAATAGTTTCTGTTTGGAGGCAGCAGTACATTCATTGCTCGTCTGTGAGTTCGTATCCTAGCTCCGCATTCCAGCGTGTGCGGGCCAGGCACGGTGGCCTCTCTAACAACGTATATATAGTATGGTACAGTGTGGAGACCATATGTCGTGGGGAAGTTGCTTGGAGCAGTTGTTGTAAGGGAGCTAACGGGGGAGGCTCTTGGGGAAAGTCCGGGGTGATAGAGCGAATGCCCTGTCGGAGCCTGATGTAGAGGAATACCTCCAGTGGTGCTGGTTGGGTATCATGAAATAGTTGGTCTAGTGTCCGAAACCGCCCATCACGGTAAAGGTCGCCCCATGTTTTGACTTGCGTTCGCTCTAAAAGTTTGTGGAATCCCCCTTCCTGGAGCAGTTGCAGATGCGGGTGGTATGATAATGGAAGCAGCGGAGAATAGAGCATGGGGCAGTGCAATAGAGTCTGAATACGTATCCATGCTGTAGTTGTGCATGTCACCATGGTTGGTGTCTTATCCCTTGGTGGAGGGCTGTTGTAAATCACGCCGTTTAGGGGTATTGGGTCAGCCAGCCAATGTTCCGCTGCTATTTGTGGCATATAACGAGGGGGGTGAAACCAATAATAGGCATAATGCGCTTGGGCACAAGTGTAGTAGAGCTCGAAGTTCGGGACATCAAACCCTCCCTGGGAGTATGGTCTAGTGAGAGTGTTCCGTTGTAGTCGCGGTTGTTTGCCTCCCCATATTAGTCGAATCATTTCAGTTCGCAATGTTATGAAAAAATGTTTCCCCGGATAGTAAGGAATATTAAGGAATAAATACAAGAGCCGTGGTAGGACTACCATTTTGATCAAGGATGCACGACCTGCCAGGTAGAGCGGTAAGGCTATCCATCGGGAGACATCCAGCGATGTGGGCCAAAGCGACGCCATAGTTAGATCTCATGAGTTCCTCCCTATCCGTGGTTATGCGAATGCCAAGGTATCTCATATCCGATTGGCACCATTCCAGCGGGAAGTCCAAGGGGTGGGGCTGGGTCGCAGCAGTAAGGGGAAAGACCTGTGACTTACTCCAGTTAATATGGATCCCAGATAGCTTCCCAAATACCAGGAATTCCCTTAAGAGCGGGTTTATGTTTGCTTGCGGGTCTCTAATATAAAGGGTGATATCGTCCGCATACAGCGAAATCAATATCTGGCGTAAGTTGCAGCGCAGTGCTTTATCTTGGTGATGCTGGCGTAGTTTAGCTGCCAATGAAATGAAATTGAAATGAAATGAAATGAAATGAAATTTGTACTTGTAAAGCGCACCTATACCCCCAAAGGGATGTCCAGGCGCTGTACGCATACCGCTGTGGAACCCTTCCTGGCCTTTCCCTGTGAAATGTCCACTCCTGGGCACCCCCAGGGTGAAGGCAGGCATCCCAGCGCTGTTGGGGCCGTTGTGGAGATTAAGCAAGCTATTGCCCAGAGTTGCAGAGTGGGACCCATGATTAGAATAGGCACCGAGGCGAGAATTATCAGGTCCGAGGAAATTGAGCCCAAGACCCGCCGAGGCGGGAATTGAACCCTGGTCCCGGGCCAGATCTCTGCATCAGGGTCTGCCGCTCTAACCATTGAGCCACACTTCTCCAATGGCTCGATAGCCAGGGCAAAATGGAGGGGGGAGAGGGGGCATCCCTGACGCGTGCCCCTGGTAATGGGAAATGCTGTAGATAAGTGGCCATTAATGAGGACTTTCGCTGTGGGGAGCCGGTAGAGCAGCTGGATCCAGGAGAGGAACAGGGGGGGGAAGCCCATCTGGCAGAGTACTCCCAGTAGGTAATCCCACTCAACCAAATCAAACGCCTTAGTGGCATCCAGGAAGACCGCCGCCAGCGGCAGGTCCGGGTCTACATTATGTAGGACAGAGAAAAAGGTGCGGAGGTTGTGTGTGGTAGCTCGCCCGGGTATAAAACCCGCTTGATCGGGAAGAACCAGCAGCTCCATGAGCAGGTTTAATCGATTGGCTATGATTTTGGCTAGTATTTTTGTATCACAGTTTATAAGAGATAACGGTCTGTAGGAGTCACAGTGGAGCGCGGATTTCCCCGGCTTGAGTAAGGCAGTGATGAGTGCCTCCCTCATAGACGGGGGTAACGTGCCAGCTTCGCGAGAAGCCTCGTACACCTCTCGCAGGATGGGAGCTAGTAAGTCTATATAGGTTTTATAGAATTCGATAGGGATTCCGTCGAGGCCAGGGGCCTTGCCAGATTTCGTATGCATAATGGCCTCACGCACCTCATCCAGTTCAAAGGGGGCACATAGAAATTCCCTTTGCGAGTCTTCAAGTCACGCCAAAGCCACGTCACGTAAGTAACTGTCCAAATCTAGGGTATCCCGTCTGTGAGATGTGTATAGTGTGGAGTAGTGCGTGGAGAATGCCTGAAGTATGTCAGTAATGTCTCTGTACAAAATGGACCCCGGGCCTTCTATCTCCAGGATGTATCCGGAGAAGCGAGGTTTTCTTATTATTTCAGCCAGAGCCTTCCCGGGACGTTCCCCCTCGCCATATCTGCGAGCTATCCAGTATTTTCCTCTGAACCGCGCCTCTCGGTCTGCAGTGGTTGTGTATTCTGTGAGCTTGTCTCTAAACTCGCGACATGCTTGTCCGTCCGTGTCCATGGGGATTCTGGCCTCCAACGCCCTGAGCTCAACCTCAAGTTTTTTCAGTGTTCCCTGTATGTCTCGCAGGACACCTGCGCTTTTAGAGATGCAGAAGCCCCGCATTGTGACTTTGAAAGCCTCCCAGACCGTTTCGACATTATCGACAGAGCCTTTATTTCTCTGTAGGAATTCCTGTATTTCTTCCCGCAGCTCATCCTGAAAAACTGCATCAGTCAGTGTTAGAGGAGGGAGCCTCCACAGTCTGCGCGGAACGCCGAAGCCCGGGGGTGTGAGTGCTATTCTGACAGGGGCATGGTCGGAATAAGTCCTCGGTAGATGCTTAGCCTCACTCACTGATGGGCCCAGCCCTCGTGTAATCAGGAGATAGTCTAAACGGGCCCAGGATGCACATTGTGTAGTGAAATGAGTGCCTTCAGCGTCATGCTGGTGTAAGTGGCGCCAGGTGTCTATCAGTTCATGGGCAGTCACTATCCCCCGTAGGGCATGGTACGATCTGTTGTAATGGTGTGGTGAAGGGTTAGACCTGTCGACAGCGGGGTTTAGCGCGACATTGAAATTTCCACCCCAGATTATATGAGTGGATCCCTTTGCTAGGGTCCTTCCCCAAAGCATAGTGAAGAAGTCGGGAGAGTCGATGTTGGGACCATAGCAACTGGTCAAAGTGATTGATTCTGTACCAAGTGTGCCCCATGCAATACAATATCGTCCCTGTGGGTCTTGTTCAGTCCCAGCTATGGCAAAGGGGGTGTGTTTTTTGACAATGATGGCCCTGCCTCGGGAGTATGAGGAATAAGAAGAGAATACGCGATGATCGGCCCATTTGAGCGCAAAGGTGTTTGCAGTTTTGGGGTTGATGTGGGTTTCTTGGAGCATCGCAATGTGGATTTGATGCCTGTCTAAGTATGCCAGTATTTGTCGGCGTTTCCGTGGGTCTCCTAGTCCCCTGACATTCCATGTAAGTATGTATAGATTGAGGGTAGACGTTAGATTAGCCATGTGTTACAACTGGCTGTGGGTGTTGAACATATGAGTAAGCTGTGGCGATATATCAGATAGAGAAATACACAACGTTGCGTCTGTTTGTTTCGCGTGTCGTGTGCGCTATGCATAAATTTCAATAACAACCCCCATCCCTCCCCCTCCCACTGAAACATCCCAAACATGCCAGTACTATGTCCCACCCTCCTCCCAATTTACCCGTAACTTCGAGAAAACAGTCTGCGTACTAATCCGCAGTACAATATAAAGGGGGAGTGCCCGCTGAGGGGATCTCCTAGGTGGAAGCACGGTCACACCTCGTCCTCTGAGAGCTAGTGGGATGTAGTAACCAGGCTCAGAGAGGGCGTAGGTGCTCGGTGTTAAGCATCTCAGTGTCCCATTAAGTCACTTATCTGGTGTGTAATGTTTGGTGACCTTCACAGGTGGGTGTAATCATCCGGTCGTGCAGAGGACATCGTCGTGAAGTTGCCGTGGAGTCTATGGAATATGTTAATGACGAGGCGGCGAGGGTTGGCTATTCTGCATCTGGGGATCTTGACCTTGGTGATGCGTGCGGAGAAACTGACGCATTGTTGGTACGCTTGAGGCTTTTCAGGAACTAGTCTACTTGATGCGGTTTTGTGAAGAAAGTTTGCCTGCCTTGGTGCGTGACCCTTAGGCGTGCTGGATATAAGAGGGCGTAATAAATTTGGGCCTCACGCAGTTTCTGTTTTGCCGGCAGGAACTTGCGCCTCTCCTCCTGAACGGTAGCCGTAAAGTCAGGGTAGATGGTAAAGTTGTTCCCTTCGAAGTTCAGCTGGCGTTTCTCTCGGGCTGCCTTGAGGGCGACGTCTCTGTCCAGATAATTGAGAAGCTGGGCGATAATAGGCCGTGGTGTGCTGCCCGGGGGCGGCCTGGGCCCTAGGGACCTATGCGCACGTTCGACAATGAATTGGGGTGAGAAGGACTCGGCGCCCAGCGTGCCGCACAGGAGCTTCTCTACGTACTCCTCCATCTTTCCAGTATTCGTGCTTTTGGGAATACCAAGAATTCGGATATTGTTTCTCCAGCTGCGTGCCTCCAAATCTTCATTTTTGGAGGCGATGATTTTCAACAGTTTGTCCATTTGCGACACAGTGGTTTGGAGTTGAGACGTGCAGTCTTCGGTGTCTGAAATGCGATGTTCTGCATCCTTGATGCGTTCCTCGTGCCCGTCTAGTTTGTGAACTGTAGTATCAAAGCGGTTGTGCATGGTGTCCATTTTGTCAGCAAGGGAGGTGAGGCTTTGGCGCATCTCAAGCAGCAAAGTTTTCACGTCGTCGTCTGGTTTGGGAGACGGCTCGCTCACATGGTCGTTGCCTGCTATGTTCGCCTCGTCCTGTTGCACGCGGGTGGTCCACTTGTTGTCAAAAGTCAGCCTTGGCTGCCTTATATCTGTTTTCCCCATGCTGTTCGGGTAAGATCGCCAAGAGTGGTACCAAATGTATTGCGAGGTATATACAGTCTTAACAGGCGTCCTGGGGCAGGTATGTCTTTGTTCCGCAATTGCCCGTCGTCCAGGAGGGGTGGTTCAGTGTGCTGTCCTTGATGTGGAGCTGCCACAGGATACTTGATGATTTAGTATGCAGGGCTGACCCACCGACTGCCACTAGTGCGGTTTAGTGCCTGTTAGGCTAGAGTACTGGGGTTGCAGTGATTCCTTCCGCCGCGGCTTCCAGCAGCAGGTTGCGGCGGACAGCCGGATTATGAGCACAGTTTATGCGTGGGTCCAGCAGGGGAAATGACTATTGGGAGATAATTGAGCCATACAAATGTGAAGGACGTACCATAGTTACTATAGAGTGCGATCTCTGATGTGGTGCAGAGTGACCTCCTCAGCGGTTGATACGCCCAGAATGCGTTGCACCCATCTGTTCCTGGGAGAGGCGAGCGCTTAGCTTGTGGGCCGCGTACCTTCTCAGTCAGTAATGTAGGCAGCGCAGGGGTGGCACGCGCTCTGACGTCTCCTCCACCACGCAGCACGCCCGTTGTCGTTTCGTGTGGATGGCGCTTCGCGATGGCAGGCGAGCAAAGTATTTGTAGCAGCCGCGGCAATTCTTGGGAGAGGCAGGGCTTTCAGCTGAGCATTCAGTCCGGCGGCACTGCAGGCAGCAAGGATCGACGTGATGGGGATCGGCGATGCACTATGTTATGCGCGGGTGTTAGGGTCAACGGTCTAGTTGTTCTTGGCCTAGCCGCTTCGTGGGCGCCGCGGCTCTTGTGTTATAGCGCCCGCTGGGCAGTGAGCGCAGGTCTGTCAATGTCTCTCCGGGCTGTACGTTGAGCACAGGCACACCGGCAACAAGCACTGGTCAATAGCAGCGCGTCGCCGGAGGAGCAGGATGTTTGCGACACCTGGATGTGGGATCTCCTTCTCGACTCGCAGGTCCAGCGGTGGAGCGGCAGGTAAGCGCTGGCGGCTGGGGGTAGCGAGTGCCGTGCACCGCAGTTGTGTGTCGCGTTTGGGGTTAGTTTTATGGGCAGCATATAATGTCCAGCCTGTACTCGAGCCCCTGATTTTGCTCGGTAGCGCCTGTGTCCGGCCTCAGTTCCAGGCTTGATGGTTCGCCGCTGGGGAATTCAGTGGCAGCGGCCCTGCGACTGTTGGCGCTGAATTATGTTCCTGCGTTTGTATATGAGCAAAGGTGGTGCGATCTCGGGGTTTGTTCTCAGGTCTGGCTTCTGCGGTGGTGGTGATTGCGGATAAGGAGGGAGGACAGCGCACTCACCGCGATCGACAGCAGAGCCGAGGATTGTGATCTGGTCCGGCGTGAGGCCTAGCCGCCTCGTGGGCGCTGCGGCTCTTGCGTGGGCTCCTCTGCCGGGCAGCAGCCTCTAGCCAGTCAGTCCTCTATCGAGCCGCTTGCACCGTAAGGTTGTATTGGTGGCTAGCGACGCTCCTTTCGCTCCAAACTTACACCGTCGATGCCTTAGGGCTTAGTCACCGTAATACTATGCTTTTTGGTCGAGTGTGACCATTAGGGCAGGATCTTTGAGCGGATCAGTGCGCCGAGCTGCGGGAGCCTCACTCCAGTGCGGCCATCTTGCTCGTGCGCCACCTAGCGCCCCACACACAATGCCATAGATGCCAGGGCTTTTTTTTGGGTTGCTATGATACCGCAGGAATTCAGTGGAGAAAGTGGGGCCTTCGCCCTGCTCCCTCGAGAGTCACATGGAGCGCAGCGATCACATTGGCAGCTGTGAAAGTCCTACGGAATCTGAAAACCATAAAAATAATGGGGGCATGAGTGTCTGTGATGGGCTGACTGCGAACAGGCAGTTGGCCTTGCAGCTAACCGCACACCAGGCTTTACCGAAGGCCATTTTCAACGGCGGATTGGCTGCCCTCTGGGGGGGTGTTGAGCGCAGGGCCTGGCCTTGCTGCCAACCCCATGCTGTGCATGGTCGAAGGCTGTGCGCTGGGGGTATAGTTACATATGCTAATATATCTTAAAAAGTTCACTGAAAAAATAAAGGTTTAATGGCGTTATAGTTAGGTATGGAAATAATATCTTATTTTGCATTAAAAGAAACTCGGAGATTCACTGAAAAAAACAAAGGATAAAGTGACGTTCTGATTATGTGAAAATGTTGGTTTAAACATAACATTGTAAGCTAAAAATATCACTAAAATACACCAGTTATAGGTATTTAAAGTAACTATAACTTGCCCCATTTCCATGCACTGCTTATTACCTTAAATATTACATCACTAATGACATGTTCTATAACATAATTGATAACATCACTGATGATGTCTGAAATTATATAATTGATAAAAACATTGTGCATGGCGAGGGCACAAGTGATAGTTACTTGTGTAGCACTGTGTATTTTTATAATTAAAATGTTAAATGTGAATCAGCATTGAAAGGAAATTAAAAACATATTCTAAAATAATCTTTTCTTCATAGTACATTGAAGCTGTAGAGCAGGTTTAACAAACTGGAAAATAAAGTGCGGTAGGGACACTATATTTAACTTTATTTTTAGACACTAGGGATGATTCTTTGGTAGATGATGCCATCAAGCAAATGCTTTCAAGGGTGAACTTGTCAAGTGCTGATTAATGCACTGAGAGCAACACTGTCATTGTGAAAGCATTTTTTACCAACACCGAAAGAATGAAGAAATTCGGTGTTAACCCTCCATTTAACTTTTTTTATTTGTTTAGGTAACCTACATTTCCTACAAATGAAGTCTGCTCTGTGAATTACAGAAGATAACTCACAGTGAAGAACTCTTTTCTGTGAAAAAAGAGCTTTGAAACCACTAGCAAACATTCAATTAAAATGCGTACCCATGTACTAGATATATACTATATATGCAGATGCGCAGAGTGAAATATAATATTTACTACCTTAGTTAAGTGTAGGGAAGGGCCATAACTTATGAGACGAGAAGTCTTGAGTGGGTCATTGTGCCCTTCCCCTCTTGCAACAATGTTAATAAATAGCACTGAAGAGGCTTTATTACTATAAGGAGAGTTGTTTTCATGCATAAAGTAATTGTGACATTGAATCTGCGAGGAAGTAAAAAGTGTACTTCTCATGAAAATTTAATTTAACCTTTGCACGTTAGTAATAAATGTGTAAATGTGTGTTTAATAGTACAGTTGCTCCAAATAACGTGTATTATTGTGCCACATTTATTAGGTCTGTTGTAAGTCAAGGACTTTTGATTTTAATAACATGATATCCATATTATTATTACTTATTGGGGTTTCAGCCAGCCCTCTTCATACATTGATGAGTTGTTGTGTCATTTTCATTATTCTTCCACCCACAGCACAGGGCAGTTTGTCGGCCCACTTCAGCCATTAGCTAACTTCCTTGTGAGAAAGAACAATCTGTTCTTTAAGAAGGAGCACATCTGCATACAAAGTAGTTCCCTACTGTGGCATTCTAAGACTACTGTGTGCTTTTTGAGACCAAACAATATTTTTGGTTTTTACTTGTGTTGGTGAGGTTCCAGCAGCTCTCCCAACAATAACGGTTTACAAAAACCATGGGAAAACAAAACAAGCGTTGACAAAGGCTAGAAACAAGCGCCAAACCTATAGGCTTTACTTATGGTTGTATTGACTGAGATGGCATAAAATATATATTTATCTATATATTCACCGAAAAACACAGTTAAAAAGCAATCTATGGTTCTGGCTCAAACTCAAACCACTGAAATTTGCAGCTAAGTTTAGCAACGCATAAAGCAAATGCCACAACTCACGCCACACACCATGTTCAAAACTCCAATTTAGTAAAGATACACAAACAAACAAAAGAGCAATCAAATTAACATGGCACCATGCTAATGTAGGGAGTTATTGTGTGTGTTGCGTGCGTTGCTAACCATAACAGGAGAATTTTGGTGATATGACAAGTTTGAGGCAGAACCATAACTCACTTTAAAACTGTGGTTTATAGTGATTTTTTAGGTCTCGCCTGAGCCAGCGCATGCGCTGCTCTGGCGAGAGTTTTAGTAAGCGGGTTTTGGAAGTGCAAACAGCAGTGGCTTTTGCTGGCGACCAGCTTGCGTTCACGCGAGCGTGCACGCGCGATCAGGCGCCATATGGCTTCCCTCGCGATTACTTTCACTTTCCCGGCCGCGCGGCCGTGTCAGTTTCACGGCCGCGCGGCCATTGCTTGTTTTTCAAGCAGCGCAGCATCAAATTTGCCGCGTTGCGCACTGGAGAAAACACAGCCCAGAGCCGTTACTCAAAAGACTGGCCTTCTGCGGGTGTCATCGCGTGCACTGGCTGTAAACAGGGCTTCCGTGTGCCACGCAAAACCTCGCACCACCATGGTGCAAAGTTGAGAATTATATCGTATTTGTTGTTTGTAGAGAGCACCTACGACGAACATTCGTGGCGCTAAGAGACTCTAGATAAATGAGACAAAACTATGCATTGGATGTGTGCTGTGCGCTGTAACCCACATGGAAAGCACCATTTTTTTTTTAAAGAAATGAACACATTTCCCCATGTTTGCGCCTGCTTGAAGTTGGTGTTAGTTTTTGACACAAAGCTCGGTCTATTGTAAAAAAGTTTCAGCTTTGCGTCACCTCTGGGTTTTCATGCTGATTTCTAAAATGCGAGCCTCACTTTACACCATGTTGCACGCTATTAAATAGTTTTAAACTGGCTCGGAGCCTGCCGCTACAATACCCTGCTCATGGTTTACCTCCTAACACATTAGCTTTTAAAACCAGCGGTGTCCTTGTTAGGCGCTATGCACCCCACTACACCCCGCCTAAACGGGGCCTTTGACATGAGCATCACAGCTCTCACTAACTTTTCTTTGGGAACTTTATCACAGATAGACTGATACTTTTCTAAACCTGCCACCACAGTAGCCTACTTGCAGGCTATCACTTTGTTTAAACATAATCAGTGGCTCAAATTAATTTTGAATGGGAA
The DNA here is from genome assembly GCA_963921515.1 of Calotriton arnoldi. Lineage (NCBI taxonomy): Eukaryota > Metazoa > Chordata > Amphibia > Caudata > Salamandridae > Calotriton > Calotriton arnoldi. The sequence goes on along the minus strand of CAWUFW010006721.1, from coordinate 293,497 downwards.
ATCAGGCATCATACTGACCCGCGAGGTACCCATGTGAAAACAAAAATCTCCTTGAAGTTGATCTTGCCCAAGCTTGCTGGACTGGGAAAACGAGCGTGGGGTCTAGTCACTACCCTATGCGACACTTTTCGAGCAATGACTTCAAGTCGCATTAGATAAAGTTCTAATATGAATATTATGCATTTTCCATTACATATAGTTTTATTTTTACAGACTGAAAAAATACAATAATATACCTAGGAGTACGACTTTAGAATATTCCTAAGAAGGTAATAAACACGTACTTGAACACCAGTGGATGTTATTTAATCCAATTTAGTTTTGCCTAGTCTTAAGTGGACTCACCTGGAACTTTAGTATAATCTTACTTTAAACAGCTATTTATTTAAAAAGGGTTATAAGGGCACATTGCTTTCTGGAGCACGAACACAGTCATAAGAATTAGGTCCATGTTCACCTTTGAAATGATATCACGGCTCACATGAGGTGAGAAGCACATTGTAAATATGTGAATAACTAAATAAAGATTGCATTAACTTACAGCCTTGAGAAAGCCCCTGCCTAACAGGCCTACTTGAGGGGTGAAAGACGTGTTGGCTGCAAAGCAGGATAGCCTTAAACAAACATAGCATGAAGAAGGCAAAGGGTGAGTTGCAAATACTATGTGCAAATAAAGTTTGAATATACACAAATTTGCGCAGAACTCAATTTCTCTTTCGACTTGTATGAATTGCATTTAAAGACAAACAGAAAACCGTACGACCCTGGAGGCCAACCTACAACATTGCAACCAGCCTTAAAGTAGTAGGAGTTAGTTTGATTTTTTTTGATTGGCAGATGTCAGCATACTTCACCTCCTAACACCAATAAAGGCAGGTGGCCTGTGATATTTTCACATTGGTAAGGATCAGTAGGATAGAGGAGTGCCCAGTAGTCAGGAAGGCTAGCCCAAGACATGCTGACCAGCAATAAAGTAGTACGTGTAGTTTGTCGTTTCCCTAAAAATGTGCCTCCAGAAACCAAGCCCATAGCTCTTGGATAAACAAGGCTCCCCTCTCTCATGGCAAAAATAACCTGCAGTATCCAGCACACAGTCAGAGAGGTTGAATTGGGAGCTGTCTAAAATAGGAAATTACACCTGTTAGCTACTACTGTTATGGATCAAATGCCTCTTGCTAGAGGTGAGAGCAGAGTTAATGGGGGAAGGCTGAAGAGCGGAAAGGGACTAGGCAGAGGAGATCGGAATAAAAGTTAACTTGTGGAGACATATATATATATATATATATATGCTGCTTTTTGCAGGCCTCAAAGGTCAGAGAAGTGCTAAGTGAAGATTGAACAAAATTAGAAATACCAAATCTGTATCCTTCTGCTGTCCAAGCTGAAACAATGGAAGATGCTATGGCCCTGATTCCAAGTATGTCAGAATCAAGGCGTATTTATTGCACCTCATAATTAACGATACCCCAGAGCATGTTATTTATCGGATGCGATAAACATCGCTTAGTCTGATTTTTGTGGGGAATAACATGCAGATTTTGGTGCTTAATGCAACAAAATCCACATGGTATGGGTATAACGTACACCATTGCCCTGTTAATTGTCAATAGGCTTGACCTTTTAAGTTTTTGGAGGGAGCAGCTACTGCCGTTTGTTTCCGAGCTGCTCATTTTGCAAAATGCCCTGTCACATGTTACATTTATTTATTTATTCTACTTACTGCTCCAAGATTGGTGTCTTCGATCTCAGACGGCAAATAATAACAAGCATTGGCATAGCCAATAGGTCTCGCTTTTGGGACCTTATAAGTATTTAGTTATGCAGCACAATATCCTTGGTGCAACAACATCAACTGTTGCATGGGTAAACACTTATAAGGTCCCAAAAGCGAGACCTATTGGCTATGCCAATGCTTGTTTTTCTTCTGATTTACTGCAGCCAGGCCTTGTGCGAACCTGCCATGGCCGCACATTCTCCCCTGCGCATGGTCTTGCTTAGAAGGGTTCATGCGCAGGGCCTGGTCTGAGGCCTGACCCTGTGCCAAACCTGGGAGGGGAGGGGGGGGGAACTGTGCAGGGAAAACTTAGCATATGGCCTGGCCTTTGGTTAGGCCCTGAACCCAAAATCCCACCTCCACCTAGGCTGCACAAGAGATAATTAGGTGTAGTCATTAAAAGTAAGACCTAATGGCTTTGTCAAGGTGCCACCACAATAACAAAAGCATTTGTCTGTTGTGACAAATCAAACTTTAAGTAAAACTACTCAGGATGGTAACATCTTACTAAGAAATTCATTTATAAAAGTAGTGATTCATTGTTAATTTTCGCATTGCCAATAAAGATTCTGAATATTCAATAAACTGAGTGCATGAGTCTTTTTTTTGCTTTTCTTCATGCTGCAAAGCATATTTATGCTAAAAAAGAAGATCCCTGCAACCTACAATTATAAGGATCAAATCTCAAGCTCTAGAAATACCTAAAACAAGTGACAACCTCTCCCAGGGTCCTATATATAATGACCTAGGGGACTTAGGGTGCCAAAAGACATTTTTAAATATGGCTCCTGTGGGGGCTGCTGCACTTTTGCCAGGTCCCAAAACACTTGTTTGTATATTGATGGTGCCCCTGCTTCTGATGAGGCACCACAAAACAGGATATGCATTTTTTTAGGCTGGCTCCAGGGCCCTATGGTTTGAGCCTCTCCTCAGCATGAACTTTCAGCTTACTTGATGTTTTACTCTTATAAAGATGGTCTTAGGTGCTTTTTTTTTTTTTTTTTAACGACAGGTGCCTGACCCCTGAGGGATCCAAGTACAGTTTTTAGGTCTCGCCTAGCGTTGCTGCGCACATGCGCGGCTCCCTCGGCGAGATTTATTGCAGATGAGGAGTTTTAGAAAAGGGCTTTAAGCCCCGCCCCTTATTTCCATTGTCTGGCGTCACCGTTTATGTTAAACGGTGGCCTGCCATTGGAAATTAGGGTTTTTGGTGGACGCCCTTTGGCCTCCGAGCCGGACTCGGTGGCCTGCTTTGCGTCTGTCACAAAGCAGTTTCTTATCTTTATGGGGCCATGTGTTAGAAACACATGGCCCCATAAAGACAAGAGATCCACATGCTCCGGCTGCAGCGCGGTCCTCTTTCACTTTCGGGACCGCGCTTGTTATTCTCTCTCCCCCGATCTCCTTCTTTGGTGCCTCGTCTAGGGGCAGTAAGCGCTATATAAAAACCATTACAATAACTTCTGTAATGGGCGCCCCCCCCTCTCTCTCTCTGCATTGCTGTCTCCTCTCCGCCTCTCTCTGTCGCTCTCTTTCCTCGTCTTTCCTTACCTTCTCGTTCTACGTCCATCAACTCCTTCATGCTCTTTCGGGACCTCTCTTACCGGCCTTCTGCTCACTGCTCACCCTTCCCAGGCTGTCTCATTCCCCATCACCTCCTCTCCCCTCTCATTTCCCATCCTTTTCTTTCCCTCCAAGACTTCACCCCCGATCTGTCTCTGCTTCTTGTCTCCTCCTCCCGGCGCTTTACAGGACATGTTCATCCGCTCTACCCTCCTCACATCCCCCTTCTCTAGTGCTCGCCCTCTGCACTCACTCTTTGCTCAATCCTTTCAGGTGTAGTTGGAAACTTTGTACAGCAGTGTTTCGAGGGCACGCAGTGGGGGTGGGGCGGAGAGGGGGTGCTGAGGCAAAGCACCCACACAGATAAAGCGTGCCTATAATGTTTGGAGCTTAGACTGATAGGGCAGCGGAGGGAGGGGATGTCGGCTGGGGGATCTAAGCTCATCTCCAACGTTGCGTTTATATAGCGCCGAAAAGCCAATCAAACGCTTCTTGACAAACACGAAGAGCCGGTAACCAGTTTGACCACGCATTTATCGGGGGCGTGGGGGGCGAAGACCAAGTTCTGAAGTAACTAAAGGCAGTCTCTAGGCGCTATAGAAAACGCAACTAATAAATACGGTAATGCGACGGGCACAATTCTGAATAATAGAACGACAATGGAGTAAAAGGAACTTCCAGGACCGGACCAGAGCGCAAAGAAATGAAAAAGAACTGGGAGCACCAACCACAGCTGAGAGAGGCTCATTAGTAAAACTCTGCCCAAGTCTATCTGTGTGGTAGGTATTCAAGGAGCGGGTGATGCCCTTGCGCCCCTCCCACACTCATCCCCCGCCCCCTCATCCCCTCAACTTTCTCCTCGGTCAGCAGCCGCCAAGAGGCTGCAAGCCACGCTTCTCGAACCGCTAACTATATAAAAAAAAAGTAAAAAAATACGCGAGCTTCCGAAAGTACTAAATTACAACTCCTCTGAGTGACTAATGCCTACCGGCACTTCTCATCCCTGCTGCTGTATGTTAAATGGGAGAGTACAGGCACTTCTCATCCCTGCTGCTGTATATTTAATGGGAGAGTACCAGCACTTCTTACCCCTGCTGCTGCACATTTAATGGGAGAGTACCGGCACTTGTCATCCCTGCTGCTGCACATTTAACGTCCACCACCACCATGTCCACCACCACCACCACGTCACCACCACGTCCACCGCCACCACGTCCACCACCACCACGTCCACCACCACGTCCACCACCACCACGTCCACCACCACTACCATGTCCACCACCACCACGTCCACCACCACCACGTCCACCACCACCACCACGTCCACCACCACCACGTCCACCACCATGTCCACCACGTCGTCCACCACCACCACGTCCATCACCACCACCACGTCCATCACCACCACCACGTCCACCACCACGTCCACCACCACGTCCATGTCCACCACCACCACGTCCACCACCACCACCACATCCACCACCACGTCCACCACCACCACATCCACCACCACGTCCACCACGTCCACCACCACCACCACGTCCACCACCACGTCCACCACCACGTCCACCACCACATCCACCACCACCACATCCACCACCACGTCCACCACCACCACGTCCACGTCCACCACCACCACCACGTCCACCACCTCCACCACCACGTCCACCACCACCACCACGTCCACCACCACCACCACATCCACCACCACATCCACCACCACCACGTCCACCACCACATCCAACACCGCATCCACCACCACCACGTCCACCACGTCCACCACCACGTCCACCATGTCCACCACCACCAACACATCCACCACCACGTCCACCACCACGTCCACCACCACCACGTCCACCACCACCACCACCATGTCCACCACTTCCACCATGTCCACCACCACCAAATCCACCACGTCCACCACCAACATGTCCACCACGTCCACCACCACCAAATCCACCACGTCCACCACCAACACGTCCACCACCACCACGTCCACCACCACGTCCACCACCACCACGTCCACATCAAGGCTTTACAGAGTAGATTAAGGCTGTTCGGCCCTCACTAAAGATAGTCGCAGGTGCAGGTAGAAGGGATGTTTGGCAAGGATTGAAGGGGGAGAGGACATGGGAGAGTTAGATCGAATAGAACAAGCATTAAAAATGCAATAGGTCTCGCTTTCATTAAGTTAAAGCCATTTGCTTTGCTATACAATACCATTAGCAAAGAAATTGGCTTTAACTTAATCAAAGGCGAGACCTATTGCATTTTCAATGCTTGTTGTTGGCAGCTGTGGAGTAGCCAGCCAAACCTGGCGACCCCACCGGCTCCCTTGAACTGGTCCTGCCTCAATGGGCTGGTGTAGGAGCCAGCAGCTGTGCCACCCGCTTATATTGACCTGTTCGTACCAAATGAAGTTCAGAATCAGGTGCTATCCAGAATAAGTGGTTTATTCAAACCATTGAGCCCACAACTAGAGTGGCACAGCCTGTAGGAGCTGTGGTCAAGAACCTTGTTTCAGGAGTCCAAAACCCACAACAAATCCCACTCCCTTCAGACACCCAAACTCAATGAGGTGCCCAGATCCCTACTCCAGACAGAGAATCAGTGATGTCATCAGTGAAGTCATCAATGATGTCATCAAATATGTCATGAGTGATATAATTAATGATGCATTGAACGTCATGAGTGATGTAATATGTGAGGTCATAAGCAGTGCATGTTCTTCTTAGAGCCACCTCTACTTGTTTAAAAATATAACAATTTCATGTTGTTTGTCATGCAGCTATGTGACAGTGTGTGTGTGTGTGAGTGTGAGTCTATGTGGATGTCTGTGCATGTATGTGTGTGAGTATGTGCTTATGTCAAAGAGTATTTGTGTGTGTGTGAGACTGTGTGAGTCTGGGTGTGTGTGTGTGTGTGAATGTGTGAGTATGAAAGTGTATGTGCATAAGACTGTTGAAGGAGTGTGTGTATTTTTGCGGTATTGTAAAGTGTGTGCATGTTTGGGAGCATGTGTTTGTCTATGTGTAAGTATGAAAGTGTGTGCTTGTGTGTGCACGTGTGTAAGAGTGGGTGCATGTGTGAAAATCTGTGTGTGTGATCTTATTGTATGTCAAAGTGTGTGTGTATATGTGAGTATGTGAATGTGTGTGGAGGAGTAAGTGTGTGGTTATAAGTGTAGCTGAGTGTGTCAGAGTGTGTCTATACGTGTATGAGCAAGTGTGGATGCATATGTTTGTGTCAGTGTCAATGTGTATGTTTTGTGTGTGTGTGAGACTGTGAAAGTATGCATGTGATTATATAAGGTTTAGAGTGTCCATAGTAGGGACGTGAACACATAATGGGGCATGGATGTCTGAAAGGAGTGGGCTCTCCATGAGGTTTTCTGTAGAGAGCTTAGGGTTTGTGTAGCAGGTACTTTTTCACCTTAATAATCAAGTGCATAATAGAGCCGTTGCCTCCTAATGGGACGGGATGTCTGACAGGAGTGGGCTCTCTGTGAGGTTTTCTGTACAGGACGAGGATGTGCACAGTAGTCATTGCTACCTTATGGAATGGGGATGTCTGAGGGAATGGACTCTGCTTGGAGACTTCGCTACAAGGCGTAGGCTGTGTGTTGTAGAGGCCTGTGCACTTATATCTCATTCACTTCGCTCGAGAGATTGATTACACACATAGAGCCTCGTACAGGGTGAAAGGTATGTGTAGGAGGGGCATGAATACCTAATGGGGCGCGGCTGACTGAAAGGAGTGGGATCTCCATGTGGTCTTCTGTACAGGACTTATGGTGTGCCTAGCAGGCTCTTTCCCACCTTAGTGAGGGAGTTCGTAATAGGGTTTTTGCCATCAAAGTGGGCATAGACATCTGGCAGGAGTGGGCTCTGCTTGAAGATCTCTGTACAAGGCATAGACTGTGTTTTGTAACAGCCTGTGCACTCACATCTCAGTCATTGCGCCCAAGGGATTGCCTATCCGCAAATAGCTTGCACAGGGCGAAGGGTGTCTGTAATAGGGGCGTGAACACCAAATAGGGCATGGAAGTCTGAAAGGAGTTGGCTCTCTATGAGGTCTTCTGTACAGGGCTTAGGGTGTGTGCTTTGCCACCTCAGTGTACTTGTTTTAAAATCGGGTCCAACAGTACTTTTGAGGGAATCCCGCAGGACCGACCATTAAAAATTGTTTTTTCATTTTTATTATCCCTCTTGGGGTAGTCCCTCTAGGACACCGCCCATAACCACAAGGGGGTCAGGGTAGTCCTACCCTGCCCCCTAGAATACTATCTATCATTCAGTTGCAGGACACAGGGGCTGTATCCCCATGTCCTGTAATGGCAACTGCAACATTTTTTCTTCGTGTTGAAGCCACCAATCACATGGCTTGGTATCACGGCACTCCCGTGGGCTCTACCAAGCAGAGTTTTCTATTTTGCTGTGTGGTACGGCGGGACTCTCACAAGGGTCCCACAGCAACAGATGTTTATCAATTTTAAACTTTCATTTCTCTAAACAAGCTGAACAGAATTACACCACATCACAAAAAGCAAGTTTTCAAGTAACTTGCTTTCTGCCAAATTTGGTGTAATATTGTTCAGTCGTTTTGGCTGTATCATTGTCTAATTTTTGCTTTGGTCAATGAGTGTGGAAACTGAATTTTGGCACCCCTCCTCCTTTTTCTGAAAGTTATTGACAAAACAAAAAATACTCTCTCTGTGGAAAGTCTGACCTAACTATAACTGCACAATGGTGACTGTCACAGTTCAATATATATATATATATATATATACACACACACACATACATATTTGGTGGTCTCTTGTGTGGTACAGCATTTTCACATGCAGTACTAGGACATACTTTCTGTTGAAGACGGATTAGGTTGGATTCTAATGACCTGACGCTGGGGTTTATGTTGGATTGTATTGTCAACGCCTCCCCTTCCTTCCCCCTTGTTCCTTCTCCCACGAAGCTGTAGGAGAAGAAGTGAAGTTCTGGCTACTCCTACTCCACCTCCCCCAAATATAATATCTGTTATGCCATCTCACACTACGGCAACATGAAGAACTCCAACGAAGGGCCGTTAGCAGAACAAAGCAGGTGCTGGAGGAGGATAAATTGGTTAGGAGTGGGACCAGAATATTATTTTCAAAAAAATATTGTGTCCCAAATATCTCTAGAAAAATATCGGATCATTGGGGTGCTAAAGTGCCTGGCTCTAAGATGGCCGCTTACACTACAAAGAGGCTCGTTGTAGTGGGGAGCATAATCCACCACAATCCTGCACCAAAATAGACAAGAATGAATAATCAACTGCACCTGTCAATATAACAACAACATATCAGGACAAGCGCGGAAAATAATTTGCCCTGCCAACAGCATTCATTTTGCCTTTTTCCCGAATTGCTGAGCTGCTGAGGCCTGCGGGATCTGACAACATGTCTCCTTGGGCTGTGAGGTGAACGTGAGGCAACGGGCAGCCGGCGTGCACTCCCGAGAACTGGGGCCTCGATGCTGTTGGTACTGCCTTCTAGACCTCTGGGGCCCGGTACACCGGTCTAGGTGAGTGATTGGTCCTAGTCTGGGGCTTGAAACCAGACACGCTCTGTTTGGGCTGTTCAGCTTGGTGCTTCCTCTAAGCAATTTGGATTAGTAGGTGTCCGGGAGCACAGATCAAGAAGGAGGGACAAGGGACTGGAGTGCAGCAGGCCTGGAACATATATGCCAACATTTTAGAGCAGGCAGGTGGGAGAGCTTAAAAAAAGAGTATTATTCATCCCTGCGCTGGTAGCCTTCCCTCTGCTGAACTGAGTATGGCTGCTGCAGAAGATGCAGACAGCAGGTACACATTCTAAGTAGCAAGGGGCAGTGCCCCCGCCTGGCCCACTCATCCCAACCAGAGGTCTGCTTGCTGGCCACAGCGGCCAAAGGTCCAGGAATTGCCCTCAAGTCCATTGTAAGGGTGGTAATATTGAGACCTCAACAGTCCTGCTAGGTGTTGTCATCAATGGCCTTCAGGCTTGTTAGTGGCACCGGAGAAAGGTGGTGCATCAACCAGACTAGCCTCAGAGATGGGAAGCATGATGCTAAACAAAACCAAAACCACATTTGATCTGCCCCGAGTGTCCAAAGCAATGGATGCGCACAGCGTTGGAATATCGCGGGACAACCTTAAGAGACAAAACACATAAATGTCAAAGCCCGACCAATTTAACACGCAAAAACGTCTTGCCTCAATTGACAGTAAACCAGATTTATTGACGGACAGCGTAGACAAGAAGAAAACGAAATGAGATCGTTAGAAAGGAAGGCTGACAACATCAGAGATGTATATCCACTATCGAAGACAACACTGCGACCAATAACGTAAAAATGCTCACCATGGAGAAGGCCTTACACATTATTGAATCAAAGAATGACTACTCAGAAGCACAATTCAAGCCCAACAATTTGTCATTGTTGGCATCCTGGAATGGATGAACACAGGTAAACTCGAGGGTTACACAAAAAGCCTGCTCGCTACCATATTAGGTGGTGACAGCTTCTCTTGCATGTTCGCATTAGAGAGAACTCACCTCTCATCGGGTCCTAGGCCTCTGCCACTGCTTCATCCCATACTGTTAAGTTTCAATGACCACAACAACATTCTCAGAAAGCGAGGCATCTCACATGAAGGTGTAACTCCATCTCAATCTACCTTGACTTCACGATGGCAGTGTTGGAGGCCCGGCGGGAATATCTGCCCATCAAACGCAAACTGCAACAGGTGGGCATACAATTCACCATTATGTATCCAGCACAAAAAAAACCCTTATTTCCATGAAGCCGCAGAGTGCAGGTCCCTTTCCAAAGAAGCTCCTGACTGCACCGCATCCCGACTCTCACCATGGGTCCCCGACGCCTGGAAAGTGGCTAAGTGACATAGCATCAGGACTTTAAGTGGGATGAAAAAACTGGGGGGGGGGGGGTGTCTCTCAAAGGGGCGTGGCCAATGTAATTAAGGGCGTGGCTTAAAAAGCTAAAAATCGGTGCTTAGCATAGTGTGCTACTCGCCTTGTATTTTGCTGTTTCTGTCATCGCATCCAGATATATGATACAACAAGTAACATTACACCTACAAAAGTCTGGACTATTGGCTTTGTCAATGGTTGTTAGTTGCATAAGATATATGTATATAACAATGTGCCTGCTGTCACCGGCAGTCTGGAAAAAAAACGGACCGCCTGTGCCAGGGCACAAAACAGAGCCCGATAGAGACCCGTTTCGAGCCCCTCTTAAAAAATCTGCCCGTGCTCAGCACCGGTGAGACCTGGCCCACTTAAAGCCCTGCATAGCATGATGCTCAAGACAACGGCAGAATGCCTACCACGTGTAACTCAAACTGACCTTTATCCCTGTGATATGATGTTATCTGTGATGTTATGTTTTCTTCTGTCTTTAGTTTTCTACCTGCGTTTGTAGGACTAAATCTCAACAAAGATAATTTCCCCCTTTAATCCTCCAAACATCGGGCACGGATACCAATTTTACTGCTCGCAGATAATTTACTTTGTGAAAATGCTGTTATGACTCGTTTCGGATATATATATATATATATTAAATAGCACTTGCATTTTAATTTGACTATCTCGTTGTGTACCTTGTTCACTCGCGGTGGCAGCGCGAGGCGAGACAGGCAACCACTTGGGCTGTTTCTCACAAATACCCCCACAAATGATGTTTTATTTATAATATTGATTATTTTTGTTTACTGTGCGTCAATGAATTAAGCTTTAACAAAATGTTTTTCATTTGGCAGGAGTCTGTTTTCTAATGTCTTGAGACTCCTATGTATGCATATGTCTTTTATGTTTACTTATGTTGAACCGGTGAATGTATTTAAAAACAGCCACTTCCGGGTTACGAAGTGACTTTGACAAAGACCATGAGGTTGAAACGCGTCAGTCAATAAATCTTTTTGTTTCCTCGATCTTGAGTGCGACTTTGCCTTATGTACGAGTGGCGTAAGGATTACTTGATATATATATATATACCTTTTAACGTGATGCTTGAATGAAAATAGTAGACATTCAAATACTTACCGTGCAAGCTGGTTTTTTGCACATGAACGTTTACCATGATGCCAGCATGGCAAAGTTATGAAGAGTATTTGCTTCATTTTTTACATAAATGGAGGATAAATTACAGTATTCAAATTGAGCACCACAAGACTTCAGATTGAAAAAGGCAATTAAGTGCCGAAACGCGTCTCTGGGATTGCAGTGTTTCAATAAAGTTTCACCATTGTTCAACCTCTCTCGAGTGCATGGGCTCTTTAAATATGGAAAGGAGGTTTTTTGGAAATGTTTAGGCGCCTTGCGGTAGCGTCCTTCCATGCACCACCTGCGATTTGGCGCTGAACGGCAGACCGCAAATCTTGGGAAGTGGCGATTTAGCAGCCGTTGAGCCCCGAGCCTGTCAAGTTGAAGGTGGGACGTGGCAGGGGCAGCCAGCCATCGCTGCGAGGAGACAAACTCGGAGCTTGAGAGGCAGGCGCCCGTGTATGTTAGCCCGTCTTTACTTGCATAATTTCAAGGACTTCGGAGCAGGGTGCTGCTGAATAACGGCGGAGATGAGGGAGAGCGAAAGAGACCGAAGGTGAACAAACTAAAGCTGCTACATTGTAACAAAGAACTTTTTAACGTGATGCTTGAATGAAAATAGTAGACATTCAAATACTTACCGTGCAAGCTGGTTTTTTGCACATGAACGTTTACCATGATGCCAGCATGCGAAAGTTACGAAGAGTATTTGCTTCATTTTTTACATAAATGGAGGATAAATTACAGTATTCAAATTGAGCACCACAAGACTTCAGATTGAAAAAGGCAATTAAGTGCTGAAACGCGTCTCTGGGATTGCAGTGTTTCAATAAAGTTTCACCATTGTTCAACCTCTCTCGAGTGCATGGGCTCCAAAGTGCAAAATATCTTAAAAATCCTTCCTGTGAAAGATAACGCATATATCACCAATGCTAATACCTCTTCCCGAGATAAATCTGCACCTAATTTGGAGGCTCTAGAACCCCTGTCCTTGGATTCCTTGTTGTCTATTTTAGCTTCTATTAAAAGTGGATCGCCACTTGATCCAGCACCTTTTAACATTTTGAAATCAGTAACCTCTACCATCGCTCCCTATCTCCTTAGTGTGATTAACACCTCTCTTATCTCAGGCGTGGTCCCCTGTGAATGGAAAAGAGCCATGGTTAAAGCTCTATTGAAAAACCTCATTTGGATCCGAAAGATCTTGCTAACTATCGACCCATCTCGCTCCTTCCTGGAGTGAGTAAGATCGCAGAGAAACATGTTAACAACATCCTTTCTGCGTTTCTTGAGTCACATGACTTGCTCCACCCCTCCCAAACAGGCTTTCGCCCTTGTCAAGGAGTTGAAACTGCTCTGCTGGTGGTAGTGGAAGAATCAAGAAAGATCCTTGACTCAGGAGGTTCTTTAGCTATTATTCTGCTTGATCTTAGCGCCGCATTTGACACGGTGAACCATCAGATTCTGGTTCACCGTCTCAGAACACTGGGAGTGTCAGGTTCGGCTCTCGCTTGGCTTCAATCTTTTTGGAAGGCAGGACTTTTCAGGTGTTTGAAGAGGATAACTCTTCAGACTCTCTACCTTTGATGTGTGGAGTGCCTCAGGGCTCTTCCCTGAGTCCAACTCTTTTTAATGTTTATATGGCCCCTCTGGCAGACTTGGTTGCCCCCTTTGGAGTCCATATTGTATCTTATGCTGATGACACACAGTTAGTGGTGGCATTGAATCAAGCTGACAAGCCTCCCACTGGCCTCCACGCTTGTTTGGAGGAAGTGGCAAAATGGATGAGTCTGTCTCATCTTAAACTGAACGGTGCAAAAACCGAAATTATGATGCTTGGTAATTCTCAAAATGCTAATTTGAATGCCCTCTGGCCATCTTGTATGGGCCCAATTCGGTTTTTAAATCAGAGCTAAAAGCCTTGGTATTTGGTTGGACCAAGACCTGTCCTTCAAAACCCAAGCTAGGAAGACGGTCGCCTCCTGCTATGGTCTACTAAAAATGATTCGTAAGATTTTGTCTGTGTTGCCACACTCAGCTAAAAACTAGTGATTCAAGCCTTGATCCTTTCTAGGATTGATTTTGGAAATGCTCTCTACCTTGGGGCTCCCAAGGCAGTGATTGGGCGACTTCAGATTGTTCAGAACTTTGCAGCAAGATTGCTTACCGGCACCAGCCGGCGATGCTCAGCGCAACCTGCACTGCGCGCTCTGCATTGGCTTCCTGTCCAGGAGAGGATTCATTTTAAAGCTCTCTGTGTGGTCCACAAATCCTTGAAAGGGGTAGGACCCCCCCATTATCAGGGATCTGATTTATTCGTACAAAGCTCCTAGACATCTCCGCTCTAACTCTCGTCACTTGGCGAAAATCCCGAGAATTCAGAAAGCGAGAAAGGGAGGTAGGCTTTTTTCATACAACGCCTCTAGGTTGTGGAATACCCTTCCACTCCATCTCCGAAGTGAAGCGAACCACCTTAGTTTCCGTAAACAGCTGAAAACGTGGCTATTTCCATGACCCCTCTTGTGTTTACCACTTTAACATCCGCTAGCGCTGGGATGCTCCCAGGTAACCACGCGCTCTATAAATCCTCTTTCAATTCAATTCAATTCAAAGGAGGTTTTTTGGAAATGTTTAGGCGCCTTGCGGTAGCGTCCTTCCATGCACCACCTGCGATTTGGCGCTGAACGGCAGACCGCAAATCTTGGGAAGTGGCGATTTAGCAGCCGTTGAGCCCCCGAGCCTGTCAAGTTGAAGGTGGGACGTGGCAGGGGCAGCCAGCCATCGCTGCGAGGAGACAAACTCGGAGCTTGAGAGGCAGGCGCCCGTGGATTTGGCCCGTCTTTACTTGCATAATTTCAAGAACTTCGGAGCAGGGTGCTGCTGAATAATGGCGGAGATGAGGGAGAGCGAAAGAGACCGAAGGTGAACAAACTAAAGCTGCTACATTGTAACAAAGAACTTTTTAACGTGATGCTTGAATGAAAATAGTAGACATTCAAATACTTACCGTGCAAGCTGGTTTTTGCACATGAACGTTTACCATGATGCCAGCATGCGAAAGTTACGAAGAGTATTTGCTTCATTTTTTACATAAATGGAGGATAAATTACAGTATTCAAATTGAGCACCACGAGACTTCAGATTGAAAAAGGCAATTAAGTGCCGAAACGCGTCTCTGGGATTGCAGTGTTTCAATAAAGTTTCACCATTGTTCAACCTCTCTCGAGTGCATGGGCTCTTTAAATATGGAAAGGAGGTTTTTTGGAAATATATATATATATATACACACACACATATATATACATATAAATGTATGTATATATATATATATATATATATCCCATCGCAAAGTAACCTCAAAAGCAGAAGCCCACACAGGTAGGTATAGCCACTCGATATTTATTGAAAGCTGCAACTGAACAGGAACACAGTCCGCAACCATTTCTCACAGCCGACGCGTTTCGAGATCATACTCTTCTTCACAGGCTTGATTAAAGGCAGCTTTGCTTGGCAATGATTGCACCTCAATTTAAATTAAGTACTCGCCCCAGTGGGCGTGGTCACTGCTATGGCTCCTGGTACTTGTGGTGTGCATTCGTATTCCTCCGTGAGGTGCCGTTGCAAATTAGCCCCATAAACTTGCAATAAAACCACAGTGGGTTGTTGTAGTCGTGTCCCAAAGCCCAGCTGCTTTCTAGTAGCTTTCAACACAGGCTCCTGTCCATCATTAGCATGCGCCGGTTGGCGCAGCTATGGTCCACTTTAGGCAGTGGGGCTTCTGCTCCGGCCAGGTTAGCCGTTTAAATCCCATCGCAAAGTTACCTCAAAAGCAGAAGCCCACACAGGTAGGTATAGCCACTCGATAATTATTGAAATCTGCAACTGAACAGGAACACAGTCCGCAACCATTTCTCACAGCCGACGCGTTTCGAGATCATACTCTTCTTCACAGTCTTGATTAAAGGCAGCTTTGCTTAGCAATGATTGTACCTCAATTTAAATTAAACTAAGTACTCGCCCCAGTGGGCGTGGTCACCGCTGTGGCTCCTGGTACTTGTGGTGTGCATTCGTATTCCTCCGTGAGGTGCCGTTGCAAATTAGCCCCTTAAACTTGCAATAAAACCACAGTGGGTTGTTGTGGTCGTGTCCCAAAGCCCAGCTGCTTTCTCGTAGCTTTCAACACAGGCTCCTGTCCATCATTAGCATACGCCGGTTGGCGCAGCTGTGGTCCGCTTTAGGCAGTGGGGCTTCTGCTCCGGCCAGTTAAGCCGTTTAAATCCCATCGCAAAGTTACCTCAAAAGCAGAAGCCCACACAGGTAGGTATAGCCACTCGATATTTATTGAAAGCTGCAACTGAACAGGAACACAGTCCGCAACCATTTCTCACAGCCGACGCGTTTCGAGATCATACTCTTCTTCACAGGCTTGATTAAAGGCAGCTTTGCTTGGCAATGATTGCACCTCAATTTAAATTAAGTACTCGCCCCAGTGGGCGTGGTCACTGCTATGGCTCCTGGTACTTGTGGTGTGCATTCGTATTCCTCCGTGAGGTGCCGTTGCAAATTAGCCCCATAAACTTGCAATAAAACCACAGTGGGTTGTTGTAGTCGTGTCCCAAAGCCCAGCTGCTTTCTAGTAGCTTTCAACACAGGCTCCTGTCCATCATTAGCATACGCCGGTTGGCGCAGCTATGGTCCACTTTAGGCAGTGGGGCTTCTGCTCCGGCCAGGTTAGCCGTTTAAATCCCATCGCAAAGTTACCTCAAAAGCAGAAGCCCACACAGGTAGGTATAACCACTCGATAATTATTGAAATCTGCAACTGAACAGGAACACAGTCCGCAACCATTTCTCACAGCCGACGCGTTTCGAGATCATACTCTTCTTCACAGTCTTGATTAAAGGCAGCTTTGCTTAGCAATGATTGCACCTCAATTTAAATTAAACTAAGTACTCGCCCCAGTGGGCGTGGTCACCGCTGTGGCTCCTGGTACTTGTGGTGTGCATTCGTATTCCTCCGTGAGGTGCCGTTGCAAATTAGCCCCATAAACTTGCAATAAAACCACAGTGGGTTGTTGTGGTCGTGTCCCAAAGCCCAGCTGCTTTCTTGTAGCTTTCAACACAGGCTCCTGTCCATTATTAGCAAACGCCGGTTTGCGCAGCTATGGTCCGCTTTAGGAAGTGGGGCTTCTGCTCCGGTCAGATTAGCCGTTTAAATCCCATCGCAAAGTTACCTCAAAAGCAGAAGCCCACACAGGCAGGTATAGCCACTCGATATTTATTAAAAGCTGCAACCGAACAGGAACACAGTCCGCAACCATTTCTCACAGCCGACGCGTTTCGAGATCATACTCTTCTTCACAGGCTTGATTAAAGGCAGCTTTGCTTGGCAATGATTGCACCTCAATTTAAACAAGTGCCGTTGCAAATCCACTGTGGTTTTATTGCAAGTTTATGGTGCTAATTTGCAACGGCACCTCACGGAGGAAGACGAATGCACACCACAAGTACCAGGAGCCATAGCGGTGACCACGCCCACTGGGGCGAGTACTTAGTTTAAATTGAGGTGCAATCATTGCCAAGCAAAGCTGCCTTTAATCAAGCCTGTGAAGAAGAGTATGATCTCGAAACGCGTCAGCTGTGAGAAATGGTTGCGGACTGTGTTCCTGTTCAGTTGCAGCTTTCAATAAATATCGAGTGGCTATACCTACCTGTACATATATATCAGGCGTTGGAGTTTAAAAAAAAAGAGAATGTACACCTAGAGGGACAATTCTATAGACCATATTTAGGACAAAATATTTAGGTCGGACAGATATTTCTGTATATGATATTCTGACTTACCATCTATTGACTATAGGTATAGGTGAGCAGGAGGACATGCAGGAGGTGAACACTGGCCGTTGGCCAACAAAAGTGATGGTCATGTCAAGGTCCCCAACTCTGACTGAAGACGAGTTGGGAGAGCACAGGGCTCAGGCACTTATGACTCCTCTCTAGCAACAACTGGGCATGGAGGACAAGGCAAACTGGGGGATCCAAAGACAGAGCAGGACACTGATGAGGGCACAGCGAGGAACGATGGTCAATAGTGGATGAAGCCGCACACTAGTTTATTTCCTTTTCGCAGTTAAAGATGGTGCTAAGCATCATTTCATATAGGAAACGTGACCTACATAATCGCCAGTGTCTACATGAACCTTAAATAGTGGGAGTGGACATCATTGCATGAATGTCAGAATGACATTGAAAGAGATATTTGCATTACATGGAAGGTACCATAGGACAGTACATTTGCATTCACGGACAATAAATTCAGCAATGTCAGTACAACATGAAAAGTGACTCGCTGGCAATGCTTTATGCAATGTGTCAGCAGCATGCTGGACCATTACAGCCAAATATAGGGTTGTACGTTCATTGGGAGGCATAGCTCATGAATACTGAGAGGGAAGGCACAAGCACTAGCTGTTCTGTAGGTGGGCCTACACTGCAACCCTCTGTGACTGCTGGAATGAGGATTTAGAGTTGTGCCTGTACCAAGAGTGCAATCAGCATCAGCTCCGACCTCGGTGACGCAGGGTCTGTACCTGCTGGTCTAGTGTAGCTGCGGCCTTGTCTCTAGTTGCATTGAGCAGGAGACCTGAGAGGGTGCCCGGTACTACCTGCACTTCCTGAAAACATCTGAGAGGATCTGTGTAGTGCTAAATACGTCCATTACTTACTGATAACGGCATTACTCCTAGTCCTACTCCCTCGCCTTCCTTCTTAACACGGGAGGGCCTCCGCCTCCCCCGAGACCCACCCCAGCCTATAAAAAACACTGCCTGCCCCCACCACCTCCTGTACGTAAACAAGCCGAGCCTAGAACTCAGTTGGACCGCACCCAGATGGTGGGAGGGTCCTAGAAGGAAGGCGAGGGAGTAGGACTAAGATTAATGCCATTATCAGTAAGTAATGGACGCATTACCTCCCGTCCCTCCCTCGCCTCCCTTCTTAACACGTGAGGAAATAGCAAGCAAAAACAGAGACGGACAACTGAGTGAAGAAGAGCACCATTTTAATAACGTGCCCAAATCACAATACAAAACCCCCTATTCCTTAATAGAGGACAAGACCCTGTGGCCCGGGACATTATCCAAACGTTCCAGACCAGTAATTCGATAGTGGCGGACAAAAGTGGAAGAGGAAGACCATGTCGCTGCCCTACAGATTTCCACTACAGAGGTACCCTGCAATTCAGCCACAGTAGCTGCCATACTGCGTGTAGAATGCCCCTGCACCCCCACAGGAGGATCCACCCCTTTCACCTCGTAAGCCAAAAGGACCATAAACCGAATCCAACAACTCAAAGTAGCCATGGACGGTTTCTCACCATTCTTAGCCAGACCAAAGTTCACAAACAAAGCGTCCCCCTTCACCTGCAAATACCACAACAAAGTCCACCGCACATCCAAACAGTGCAAACGACAGTCCTCCCTCGAGGAAGTATCAGGACAAAACTCAGGCAAAATCACCTCCTGACTGAGATGAAGAGCCGAATTAACCTTGGGGACAAAGGACGGAACCAGTACCAGCACCACCCTGTTCGAAAAGATCTTGCACAACGGATACTTACAGGACAAGGCCCCCAACTCACCCAACCTTCTAGCTGAAGTGATGACGACCAAGAAACAAGCCTTGAAAGCCAAGAGCTTCAATTCCAGCTCCTCGAGGGGCTCAAAAGGAGGACCCGAAAGAACATCTAAAACCAGCTGCAAATTCCAACAGGGAAAGGAACGAACAGGCCTAGGAAAAAAGGTTAAAAAGACCCTGAAAAAATCAATGCATCAGGCCCCGTCCACCTGCAAATTACGCCAGGAGCTCCTAAATGCCTGAATGGCCGCCCAAAGCACCGGCAGTGAAGCAACCGACAAACTCAACCTGGCCCCATCCTGTAGGAATTGCAAAACCAAAAAGAGGTTAGCCACAGTAGGATCAACCTCCTTACGAGCACACCAGGCTGAAAAAGCTCTCCAATGCCTAGTATAAGAGAGAAGTGTAGAGAATCTACAAGAAATCTGCAACATCACAGCCAAATGTTCAGGGACCCCTAAACCAGCTAAGCCCCGCCGTTCAACCACCATGCCGTCAAGTGCAACTTCCTTAAGGTGCTCAGGGGAAGAGCTGGAAAAATTAACGGAGATGGGACCACAGGAAGGACCCACTCCAGGTCGCAACTCACTAGGCCTAGGAGAGGAAACCAATTTGCACAAGGCCACCTGGGCGCAATCAATACCACCTGCGCCCGTTCCCTCCGCACCGGAACCAGAAAGGCCCGGACCAGCTGAAACGGAGGGAAAGCATGAAGAAGGCCCTGAGGCCAAGGACATGTCAAGCCGTCGACTCTCCATGCCAGGGGACACCGACCCAGAGAACAAAACAACTCCACTTTGGCATTCCCCGGGACCGCAAACAGGTCCACCACCGGGAGGCCCCAACGAGCCACCACCTGGCTGAACAATCTAGGAAGCAGGGAGAAATCCTTGGACAACGGAATGTCCCTGCTCAACAGATCAGCACAAACATTCTCCACCCCCCAAATGCATAGAGCAGACAGCCCCAGAACCCGTGAGCCCACAGTAAAATGTCGCTGGCCACCAAGTTCAAGGATCTGGACCTGGTCCCCCCTGTCTGTTGACATAGGACTTCGCCACCAGATTGTCCGTCTGAACCACTACCATCTGACCCTGCAGAGAATCCTGAAAATGGAGCAGAGTGAGCTAAATTGCTCGTAACTCCCTCTAGTTCGAAGACATCTGGGAGTCCAGCAGAGACCAGCACCCCTGAACTTGCTCCGACCCCAGCCAAGCCCCCCCAACCGGACAGGCTGGCATCTGAAGTCACCACCAGCGGAGCCGGAGGAGACAACGAGATCCCGAACAGAAGATGATGCTGGCAGAGCCACTAGGAGAGGTCCTCCCGGATCCGGTCCGTCATCTTCAGTGGAGCCAACAGATTCTGAGCCCCTGGAGACCACCCCACCAGAATCCAGTTGGCCAGGCGAAGAAGGTGAAACCGGGCCCAGGGCACAAGAAACACTACAGAAGCCAAATACCCGTGCACCCTCAACCACTCCACCACCGAAGGAGCTTCCTGGGACATCAAGGCCAGAACCCGCGTCTGTAATGAGACCAGGGTTCTTGCGGACAGAGTAACACGGCCCTCCAGAGTCTGAAAACGAGCCCCGATGAAGACCATGTCCTGAGAGGGGGCCAAAGAAGATTTTTCCCAGTTCACCAAAAACCCGTGTCCCTGAAGAACCTCCAAGACCCTTTCGACCTTAACGAGCAACAAAGACTCTTCCGCTGCATGCAGCAAAAGATCATCCAAATAGGGATGAACGAACACCCCTTCCGCATGAAGGATAGCCATGAGCGGCGCCAGTACCTTCGTAAAGACCTTTGGAGAGGACTTGAGGCTGAAGGGGAGAACAGAAAACTGAAAATGGGATCCTCCTACCGCGAACCTCAGGAGTCGCTGAGAAGAGGCCGCGAAAGGGATGTGAAGATAAGCGTCCTCAAGATCCAAGGGGGCGTGGCTTTGCCGCGGTGCGAAATAGCCGCTGCTTAAGCGAGCTCCGCCGACTGAGCTAACCATCCGTCTGATTCCAGCCGCTCCGGGGGTCATCCGTCCCTGCAATTGGCCCGCAACGACCTGCAAACACTAGTGGCAGGGGCGAGGAGCTGTTAATCCCGCAACCGAATGGCACCCGGCGGGGCCGCGGGCGGTGAGCAGCTGAGGCGAGCTGCGGCCTGTGCGTGCGGCCCGCGGCCTGTGCGTGCGGCCCGCGCCCGATGCCCCAACGATCGGATGCAGGCCCTGTGACTCCACCGACCCACTTGCAGAGCAGGCGGGAGCTGGGCCCTGCCTGCCCCACTGGAGACCTCGACTGCAGATCCACTGCGGAAGCCTTTCTCGCTACGGACGGCGCTGCGGAGTGCGGCCTGCCAACACCAGGTGAGGGAGAACGCGGTGGCTGGAGGCGGCGGGGCCGGAGCCCGTAGGGACCTGCCTGGGGCCGTGCGGGAGGATCCCAGGCCTTTGCATCCAGCACAGGGCTGCCCCGCGAGAGCTTGACCGGCCCGTCGGGGCCCCCCCTGCAGTGCTGCGCACACTTAATTCTGAGGCTGTGGGAAACCAGGCATCCACGCCACCGCGACGCGCAGAGGCCCAGACCCTCAAGCAATTGAAGTGGCGTGCTCGCTCCTGTGGCCCATGTCTCCGCTCAGCCCCCAGGGAATCGGCTCACTCCATAACCCTACCAGGGAACACCAGGTACTGCAGCAGCGGTGTGCAGCATTTGGGCCTATCTTCATGCTGGTGAAGCCCGTGTTTCCATCCCTCAGCGCCTACTCTCCGTAAGCAGTGCAGCATACCACAGCACTCCTGTAACCCACACAGCCACCAGGCCCAGTTGGGAGTGTGCTCAAGCCCAAGGCAACGGGCTGCCCAAGTTAAAGACTCTGCTATCCATGCAACACCGGGGGGAGGCTGAACTCATCCTCATAACCGCCAATACGCACTCCGCAGGGGAACAAAGAGGTGCTGGAGAAGCTAAAGGCACCTGGTAACATCCGCGCGTGGAGACGAGGCACGCCAGCACAGGATAACCCTTCCAAGCTTCTGCAGACCAACAACCGCGGTACGAACAACCCTACGAACATGGGGAAAGCGGAGAGCAGACAATCAAAGCTCAGCTTTGACAAAACACGCAGTGCACGGCAAACCGACAATGAAGGAGAGAAACTTACTGCACCGCACTCTTGTGAAGACGACGCACCAGAAGATCAGGAGCAAGTTCTCAAGACCATACTGCTAGACGTTCAATCAAGTTTGCGAAATATAGACGCCAAACTAGACGCACTCTTCACCCGCCTGGACAGAGTGAAAAATAGAGTGGACGAACATTACACCAGACTCGATCACGTTGAAGCCAGGGTCTCCGAAACTGAGGATAACCAAACGGCTACAGCGGAACACATGTTGCAAATGGACAAAGTGTTAGAGCTCATAAAACAGAAAAACAAAGATCTTGAAGACCGCTCAAGACGCAACAATCTCCGCATAACGGGCATCCCCGAATCCACAGCCATCTCCAGAATGGAGGACTTCGTTGAGACTATGCTGAGAGACCTTTTTGGCTCAGACTTGTCACTGGTCTTCATTGTCGAGCAAGCTCACAGATCATTGGGACCGCGGCCTCCACCGGGAGCTCCTCCGAGGCCCATCGTGGTGCGTCTCCTAAACTATAAAGACCGCGACACCGTTCTACGACAAGCAAGGGAGCAGGGTCGCACTCAATACAAAGGCGATGCCGTATCCTTCTTCCCAGACTTCACCCTGGCCGTGCAGGCTGCTCGACGTGAATTCCTGCCGGCAAAGCAGCTTCTGCAGAAAAACAACATCAAATATGCCATGCTCTATCCAACCAAACTTAGAATCACCCTCAACGGCAAGACAACCCTCTTCACGGATTCGAAACTGGCTCTCAAGTTCGCTAAACAGCAGACTCAAAAAGATCGCTCTTCTGAGACCCACGCCAGTTCCTCCGTGGCTGATGCAAGGCTGAGTGGCAACGACTAACTGTGACCAACACAGACACAGGAGACAACCGCAGAGTGACCTGAGGCAGACAGCCGCCATCTCAGCCCATATCGCTGGGCCCTAGGAAAGCTGTTGCCACAGCTAAGTGTACTGTTACAAGGAATACTGAGACGGGGTGGGGATGGGTGGTCTCTCTTCTACATACTTATGCTCAGCCACCCGGCCCTAAGGCGGGTAGACCCCGTGGTGTCTCCACTACCCCCTGGGATGATTCCCGGAACTTATGCTCATGGGTGGGGATACCTCAACCTAATTGGGGGGTTGGAGTGGGAGGGGGGAGGCTTGGGGAGGAGGGGATTGTTGGGGAATTGTTCTTTTACAGTTTTTGTTTGCATCAAAACTGTTGGCACATCAACACCTCTCCTCATCATCATATCGGAGATACACAATATCACACCGACACGGGGCAAACGCACACACACCACCAGAACTCCTTTAACTGCGCATGGCTAAGAAAGACACGATCAAACTAATATCCTGGAATGTAGAGGGGCTTAACGATGCCAGGAAGGTACGTCTTGTACCCGCTTATTTAAACAGACACGCCATAGACATTTGCCTTCTTCAGGAAACACACCTCTTGAGCACTACACTGCCCTCCCTCCTCACTCGGGGCTGGGGGCTCACGTACGCTTCCTCCTACTCCAACTATGCAAGAGGGGTGTGCATTTTAATACAAAAATATTTGGCTTGGACCACAGACCACTGCATATGTGGCACTGAAGGGCGATACCTCATAGTCACAGGCAAACTCCATCATCATCCCATCACTCTCTCCACCGTGTACGGCCCCAATACAGATGACCCGACTTTTTTCACTACCGTCTGGTAGGGAATCGCAAGCACCACCCCGCAAACAGTGCTCTGGTGTGGAGGCTTCAATGTTCCATTGACGGGAGACATGGATTGGGCAGGGTGCACCAGACGTCCTCATCCACAAGCGGCATCCACACTTGCGACGATTATCACAGACAACCTCCTCGTAGATACATGGCGGGACACACACCCAGAAGCACGTGAGGGCACCTGCTTCTCCCTACAACATTAAACATGGTCGAGAATCGACTATTGGCTGATGTCCAAAACCATGCTCCCCTGGAACCCCCAGGTCTCTCACCTTCCCCATACCTTTTCAGATCACGCACCGGCCCTGCTGACAGTTCATCCCCCGCGCGCACCAACATGTGCATTCTCCTGGAGTCTTCCCCCGAACGCGCTTAGAGACCAAGTCTTTCGAGAAGAGTTACATGCTGCTATCGAAGACTACTTTGCACTCAAAACCGGGTCGGTTCAATCACCCGCCACTCTTTGGGATGCCTTCAAGGTGGTCATTAGGGGGAGTGCATAGCCAAGCAACATGGGGTGCTCAAAGCAATCTGAGGTGCGCTCTCAAAGCTCGAGTCTGACATTTCCGCGCTCAAGACCCAATTCCATCAATCCAATGACCCCACGGTACTGGCTGACATCCGTAGTAAACTAACCGAATACCAAGAAGCAGCTAGGGAGGTCAAATTCCTGGGCAGGGAAACTCAAGCACGCAGATACGGCGAGGGGGACCGCCCGGGTAAGACATTGGCTAGACTACTCCAGAAACCTCGGGCATCCTTTTACATCACAAGCTTGATAGATTCAGAGGGCCAGCGATGCTCCTACACTCCCAACCTCATGCGTATCATGATGGAATTCTTTACCCGGTTATATTCTACTTCCCGAGTAGTTCCCACTTCCGAATTGCAGGCGTACTTTGACGCCATCGAACCAGTATGGCTTTCCAACTCACATCGTGACTTTCTGGATTCTCCCATTACTGCTGATGAGGTGCGGCAGGCCATTGCTGGCCTCGCTCCAGACAAGGCCCCTGGCCTGGATGGACTGACCGCCTCCTTTTATAAAGAGTACTCGGACCTATTAATCCCCCGACTGTTGGAGGTATATCAGGATGCGTTGGAGGTGGGCTCACTGCCTCCCTCAATGCGGGAGGCTGTAATTTTTATGCTTCTCAAGCCCGATAAGTCTGCTGAACAATGCGAATCTTACAGGCCCCTATCGCTTATTAATATCGATAATAAGATTTTCGCGAAAGTACTTGCGAATAGACTACAACTGCTGTTACCAGTAATGATCAGGCCCGATCAATCCGGATTTATACCGGGCCGCTCCACAGCGCACAACCTCCGGACCATGTTCACAGTAATACACTATCTACACCCCCATACGACAGCGCTGGCGGCCCTGCTTGACGCAACCAAAGCGTTCGATACCCTGAAGTGGGGCTTCCTGTTCCCTCTTTTAACACGAATGGGTCTTCGTTCCATTTTCCTCGCACAAATGCGCCTCCTATATACGATGCCCACTGCCCGAATAAGGTTAAACGGGCAAATATCGGACCCTTTCCCGGTCAGTAGGGGCACACGACAGGGATGCCCCCTCTCACCATTGCTCTTCGCAATTGCGATCGAACCTCTCGCTGCACACATCCGACAACACCACGCCAATCGAGGAGTGGGATTCACTACCCGTAGCCTAACTGTGTCCTTATACGCAGATGACGTCACACTTTATGTGATTCATCCTGAACAGAACCTATCCCCTCTAATTTGCGAGCTTATCCGCTTCGGATACATGCAACGCATCCCACCTGCCGCACAACTGCCAGCCCGGATAGCCTGGGAGGAAGATCTTGCTCTTCCACTTACAGACGTGCAATGGTCATTCTGCTGCAGCCAACTTGAACTACTCTCCCCGAACTACCGGCTGCGTCTCATCCATTTTAACTTTTTACATCGCACCTATCGCACCCCAGTGCTGCTACATAAAATGGGCCTATCTCCAGACTCTCACTGCACAAGATGTCACGCTGACGCAGCAGATTTTATTCATCTTGCCTGGCACTGCCCAGCGGTCGCGTCATGTTGGGTGGAGGTCTACCGGGCACTAGGGGAAATCAAACAGCTGCAGTTGTCACCCTCCCCTCTAGTTAGCCTACTGGGACACGTGGCAGAGATACCGAAAACCTCTCGCAGACTTACTACTACTCGCCAAACGCAGGATTGCAATGTGCTGGGGCGGCACCCTGGCGCCCAAACTGAAAGACTGGATAAGGGACCATTGTTTATTGTCATGAACAGTTATCAAATTATTGGGAGTTAATGCCTCCGAGGTCCCGGCCACGAGACATTTGGGATCCTTTTCTCAGCTATATGCGCCAACAGGACTCGGCCCCCAATTCACAAAACAACCCCTAGTTATGTGCTCATGGAAAAATGCTTCATGTCACTAAACTCACGATATATGATGTTGTGTAAGTTTGTAATGTCAGGTGTGCAATTTCACTGTTATGTACCCATCGACCAATAATGTATGTAAATGCCAACGATATTAATAAAGTTTTTTTAAAAAAAGATCCATGGAGGCCAAAAATTATCCCAGTCGGACCAGTGGAATAATCGCTTGAATGGTCAAAATTCGGAAGTGAACAGTCCAAACCCAGGAGATGACCCACTTTAGATCCAGAACAGGCCGAAAACCTACTGAGACCTTCTGTACTAAGAACAAAATGGAGTAGGCCCCTGTGCCGACTTCCGACACCTGTACCCTGCAAATGGCCCATTTGGCAAGCAAATGCATGACCCCCTCTAACAGTGCCAACCTTTGCAGACTGGTGGTCGGAACAGGAGACAGCTGAACACCCGTATCCAAGGGAACCTGCCAAAAACCGATCTCGTAACCATGTTCCACAGTGTTCAGGACCTATCGATCCGAAACATCCAGACGCCAAACCAGAAGGAAATGCCCGAGTCTGCCTCCTACAGGCATAGATCCTTCCCGACTGATTGTCAGGGGCCCTTCTTGGCAGACCCCTTAGGAGTAGGGGCAGCACGCTTGGGAGAAAATCGAGGTTGGAATCTTCTCCACCGGAATGACTTACGGGACTCACGCTTCGGGGAGGACCTGGAGGACCTATTCCAAGCTTTACCAGAAGATGAAGTACCACCTTTATAAGGCAAGGCATGCTTCCGCTCCTTGAAGGCCTTACTCATGGCCGGTAACTGATCCCCAAAGAGAGCCTGACTCTCAAAGGGCAATTTCAGCAATGCCGCTTTCTCCCCAAGATCCACATTCCACTGCCTGAGCCATAAGGAATGTTGGGTGGCCACCAAGGCCCCAATGGACAGAGCTTGAGCTCGAATAATATCAGAGGAAATGTCCACCAGCAGCTTAGCCTGCTGTTCCATGGCAGCCAGGAGCTCAGAACACTCTGAACCCTCCTGCACCACCATGGCCAACTTGTCAAAATCCTGCACCAAGGACTGAGCAGAATAAGCAGAAAATAGGCTTGCCCTCAAAGCCAATTTCTCAGTAGCAAAGGCCTTATTAAGGCCTGAGTCCACTTTCTTGTCCGTGGCATCAGTCGGGGTACAATCCTCCGGCTGAATGGCAGTCTTACCGATCAGAGTAGCCAGAATTGAGTCCAACCGCACAGTGTGGTGCAAGGGGACATCCCCCTCCAACAAGTATAGCTTCTGGAGAAAACGGGAGACCTGAGCCTTGTCCACCTCTCTCCACTCCCTCATCACCATCTTTCGAACCGGGCCCTGATAAGGCTTGCCCAACCGGGAGGGCTTCACATACTGTGGAAAAAGGGTCCTTCTGTCCTCGCCATACTGGAAAGGAGGAAACCCTAAGTTGTCCCGTACATGAGCTAAAACGTCCCACATCTGTAGGAAGGTGGAATCTGACTATATGGTTGCCCCCACTTTTTTTTATGGTGTTTTGCTGGTTTATGACTTAGTTGGACTGGGATCCTGCTATTCAGGGCCCCAGTCTATCTGCTTTCTCTGTAAAAAGGTTTCCATGTGCCTTAGGCACATCTCTGATTGGAATCTGGAGTGCCCTTATAAGTCCCTAGTATATGGTATACTATGTACCAAGGGCATAGGTACCTCAGAGGCCTACCAGGGGCTGCAGCATGTATTGTGCCACCCCTGGAAGGCCATCCAAACTGACACCACAGGTCTGCTACTGCGGTGGGCATCTGTCCATCGCCTTCCTGGTCACTGACTAGTGACCCAGACTCTGTCCCCTCTGCTTTCAGGTTCTTCAGAACTCCGATCCACCCGGACACTTTTCACTTGGTCGCCAGCAGCACTTTGCAGCAGATCGCCATTCAAATCGACGAAACCCGACCCCGAAAGGCACCCGAAAGGCACCTATGCACCCGGCTTCCCTGGGTGAGGTAACACGAGTACTCCGGTGCTCCCGTGGGTAGAGACTCTTCAAAGTCCTAGATCTCAAAGGGTTTGCTCCAAGTCCTCCTTTAAGTGTCCCTTTTCTTTAATTTCCCGATCACGACTTTCTCCATAGAAGTCAACGGCGTATCGCGGTTGTGTATTTACACTGCACGCGTCCCCCGTGGGTCCCCTGTGTCACTACCTTGGGTGGTTCCTTGTGGTCCAAGCACTTCTAGAGGCTCTAGGCCTAGTGTCTAGTTCAGTTGTGGTTCTTATACCACTTTATTGGTATATGGTTTGGTACGCCCCTAGGGCCCAAACGTGTATTTGTGCTATTACTGTGTTTAAATAACTTCTAACTTATGTACTTCGAACTCTAGCCTCATAAAGAGACTAGAGGGGTGTGTTTAGCAATAAATACATATATTTTGAATATATACCTGGTGTGGTGCTCTTTCATTTGGTCACTCAAGAGATTATAGACTGGTAAAACAAGCTGCTTTACATTCCTTCAAGACTTAGCCTGAAGGCTGCTCTCCATAGCTACCACTAGGATAGCTTTCAATAAGGTTGTCTTTAACCTATCTCCAATAAGGGGTTGTTTGGACTGGTGCAAGGTGCCCACTATAATTAGTGGACAGCATATACCAGGCCAACTTCTCACATTGGTGTGCAGCGTGTGGGATTCCAGCTTGCTATTGTTTTACCAGATAATCTCAATTGAATTGATCAACTGAAAACCACTAAAGGTACCTAAGGTACATATAATTTAAGCTTAGAATACAGTAAGTTCTACTGAACTTAGAGTTGTGTGTTAAGGGATAGCACAACCCTTTCTACAACTCAAGAGAGTTTAGTAGGCCACACTAGAGTAGGTAGTGCATACACCACACCACACTAGTAATGTCTTTAAGGGTAGGATCTAAAGAATCCTTGCAGGAAGCCACTGAGCTTCCACCCTCCAAGTATGATACACTCCCATTCTTGGAATTGAGAGCTTTATGCAACTTGAGAAAAATAAGGACAGGCCAAAGTCCCACCACCCAACACCTTAAAGAGTTGTTGGTGGCTTATGACCTTAGTAAGCCCTTGGGGACTGAAGGGGTAGGAGCTGAGGGTGGGGCAGAAGATGAGGATGGGACCAGGGGTAGAAATACCCCCAGCCCCCCTCTGAAACTGGCCAGGAGGGTGAAAATGACCCTGACCTGGATAACCCAATCCCTCCTGAGGAAGATGAAGAGGATAATCAGGATGATGCCCTCTTTGTCCCCCCAGGAAGGATTAAGAGTGTGCCCAGAAAGTCTAGATCTCCTTCTCAGGAGTCTAACCACTCTGGCACCTCAATAGGGAGCTCTGTCTCATCTCATAGGAGGGAATCCTCTCATGAGAGGAGAACAAGGCTGATTCAATATGAGGAAGCTCAGCTTGAACTCAGAAGGAAGCAAGTAGCCTTAGACAGGGAGTCCCTAGATCTCTTTAGAGAGAAAAGAAAGTTGGGACTAGAGTCCCATGGTGGCAGCCATGTCCCTAGAGATAGGGAAAGGTCCTATGACCATAGGAACCTAAGCAAGATTGTCCCTCCCTACCAGAGTGGGGATGACATCCACAAATGGATAACTGCACTGGAGAGGGCCTGTAAAGTTCAGAAGGTCCCCCAGAGGCAGTGGGCAGCAATCTTGTGGCTCTCCTTTGCAGACAAAGGTAGAGACAAGCTCCTCACTGTAAGAGAAGAGGATGCTGACAATTACACAGTCTTGAAGAGTGCTCTGATAGATGGGTTTGGCCTAACCACTGAACAGTATAGGTTGAAGTTCAGAGACACCCAAAAAGCTCAGACTCAAGACTGGGTTGATTTTGTAGATTGTGCTACAAAGGCTCTGGAAGGTTGGATACATGGCAACAAAGTGCATGACTTTTTAGGATTGTACAATTTGATTATGAGGGAGCAGATCCTTAATAATTGTCAAAACCAGCTTTTGCACCAGTATCTGGTGGACTCTGATCTGACCTCTCCCCAAGAATTGGGAAAGAAGGCAGACAAATGGGTCAGAACCAGAGTAAAAACTAGAAATCAGGGTGGTGACCAGAAGAAAGATTCTACTAAGTCCCAAGAGAAAGGTGGGGATAAATCTAAGGATAAGTCCACTACAGGGCCCCAAAATTCCTCTTCTGGGGGTGGGTCCCAAACTCCTTCCTCTCCTGAAAAGAAACCATATTGCCATGTCTGTAAAAAGCCTGGGCACTGGAAATCTGATCCCAGTTGCCCCAGGATTGGCAATAAAGAAAATGTTCCCCCAGCAACTACTACCCCCCTCCTGGTACTACCAGTAGTAATCCTCCAGTTGGGAGTAGTGCACCCAAAAAGTTAGGTGCTTTTGCAACAGGAACAGAGGTGGGCCCTGGTTCAGACAGGGACCCCTCAACAGACTCCTCTGACTCTGATGGTGGTGTAGGATTTGCCACCTTTACCATGGGTCCCACAGCAATGGGCAGGTACAGACTGGAGCCAATGATTAATGGTCAGAAAGCTGTGGCATTTAGGGACACAGGGGCTAGTGTCACCATGGTGGCAGGGAAACTAGTCCCCCCTCACCAGCTTTTACCTGAGTTTAAATACCAGGTGACCAACATTGATGGTGTCAGAACAGATCACCCCATGGCCATAGTCAATCTCAGCTGGGAGGGGGTCACAGGCCCAAAGAGAGTGGCAGTGTCCCCCACCTTACCTGTAGATTGCCTGATGGGCAATGATCTGGAGATTTCAGCCTGGGCTGAAGTTGAACACCAAACCCACCTTAGGATGTTGGGCGTCCCTGTAAAGGTTAGTGGGGCTGTAATGGCCACAGCCCCAGCCCAAGAATTTGGAGAGATGGAGCCTGAAAGAATGGCCCACTCTCCCCAAAAGAGAGCACAAGGGTTGAAGAAAAGTCTTCTTCCCTCCAGACAGTAGGTAAGGGTCAGCCTCCTCAGGGAACTGACCCTACCCCTAGTGAAGGAACTGCCCCAGAGGTAGTCAGGCCTGGCCTGGCCACACCCCTGATGGCAGAGGACCCTTCCAAGGTGGTACCCAGTCTGGAGCAGGTAACCTGCCCCTCTCTACCCTGCCTCAGCCAGCCCAGGGCTGCAGAGGTCAGGGAGGTCAGTGGACCCCCAGGGCCCCCTGTCCAGAGGAACCCCCCATCAGCAGATTAGGGGCACCCAGTCTAGTAGCCCTAGCCAGGTGAAAACTCCTCTACACACTGAGGGATCCCCCATGCCTTTATGTAGGGACCTCCCCAGAAGGACTCTGGTAGGCAAGGGCAAACCTGGGACCTGAAGGTTCCAAACCTGCCCTGTCCCTCCAGTAGTCCATCCAAAGGGACCCAACCCCCAGCTGTAGGCAGCCAAAGGTTGACCCTTAGAGCAAAGTGCAACTCAGTCATGGAAAGACAGGCATACATGGTGACCAGTGATCTGAGGAAGCTGAGGCCAACATTCCTAGGGCCTCACTTCCCTACTCAGACACCTCACCAGCCTTGTACTTTACCTAAGCACACCACAGGTAGTGATTCCCCATGGTGGAGACCCTCTCATACCCTTAGGGTGAGGGATTGCTTAGTGGACCATAAGACAGGGGGCAACCATGCTAGTGCAGGTGCTTCCTTATATGACCACTTAGTCAATGAAGGCTCAACTGGCCAAGGTTAGCCTTATCTCCTTTCGTTTGGGGGGTTATGTAGGAAGGTGGAATCTGACTATATGGTTGCCCCCACTTTTTTTATGGTGTTTTGCTGGTTTATGACTTAGTTGGACTGGGATCCTGCTATTCAGGGCCCCAGTCTATCTGCTTTCTCTGTAAAAAGGTTTCCATGTGCCTTAGGCACATCTCTGATTAGAATCTGGAGTGCCCTTATAAGTCCCTAGTATATGGTATACTATGTACCAAGGGCATAGGTACCTCAGAGGCCTACCAGGGGCTGCAGCATGTATTGTGCCACCCCTGGAAGGCCATCCAAACTGACACCACAGGTCTGCTACTGCAGCCTGGGTAAGGTGGTGCATGCACCCCTTACTGTGATATAGGTTACCTATATCACTACATACATACACACATATAAACCTATAAGTCACTCCTAAGGCAGGCCTTATCAATCCTGAAGGCAGAGTGCGTGGTTCCTATGTGAGAGGGTGCCCCTGCATGAGCAGGGCCCCTCTGCAGCGTTCGGAGACCCTTCTCTGATGCTGTTTGTAGTGCAGCCTGACCATATACTCTTAAGCGCATTATAACCTCGCGTTAAATGCTAACTTTGGAATGGCTGCACCTAAACATGTCGTGTTTGGTGTCAAACATCTTGGAATACTACCCCCCGCCAATTCTGGCAGCGGGGGTAGCATTCCACCCTTCTAGAGGGAGAGACATGTTAACCCTGGCCTGGCCGGTAACTTCTTTCTAAAGCCTGGCATCACAAAATGGATGCTACTGCCACAGACACAAGTCTGGCCTCCTGCTGCTGGACGAAACTCCGGCAGGGGAGGCCTGGACAATAGGTTTCCTGTCCCAGGGAGGTGTGACCACCTCCCCAGACAGGATAATGTGTATTGGGGCTGGGCGGGAGCACTTTCTGGTGCTTTGAAGTCCTGCACTGGGGGCACACTTGGTGTCCCTGTGCATACCCCAGTTCAAACCGGATCAGGGGCTTGCAGCCCCTGCTTTGGCGCGAACTGGACAAAGGGAAAGGGGTGTAGCCACCCCTCTGCCCTGACCCACCCATAGGTGGGGCCACAGAGTAGTCCAACCCCTAAACTTGGTATAAGTATAGGAACCCAGTCCTTAGGACTTTAGATTATCCCTGGACGAAACTCTGAAACTGAATCCTGGACCTTCGACGCTCTACTCACGATTAGAGGACAGAAGAATCTCCCTTGGGGTCAAGGAGTGACTCCCCTGCTTGGCAGGCACCAAAGAAGCATCTGTCCGGTTCGCATTTCTGAAGCTCCCGCCGGACGCCGAAGTCATCGCATCACCAGAGGTGGATTCTCAGACTTCCCCGAGGCTACCCTGAGTCCCCAGCAAAGCTGAGGCCCGTAGCTATCGTGGGTGACTTGAGACCGTGACCCCTGGACACCGAGCACATTTGCAAGTGCATCCTCTTCTGGGTCTCCCACGAAGTCGTGCTTTGGGCTCCGAGTAGCCCTAGCCTCCAGCACCAACTGCACCGAAGATCACTGGCCTCCACTCCACGAGTGTCCTGTGAGCCAGATCCACGTGCGACGTCTCGAGGCTCCTTCGCGGTCGCTAGCCCGTTGGCTAGTAGCCCTTAACGAAGGCCAATCTTTTTCTTACTTGGCATCCTGGTTGCTCCAGGCCTGCCCTCACTTACCCTCGCTGGGTGAGTTCCCCAGACCTTGCTGGTCTGCACCATCGACGATCTTCCTCTGCATCGAGACTTGCCGTTGCCAAGGCTTGTTGGGTCCAATCCGGTCGCCGACACCTCAGCACTCGACAGACATCGTGTACCAGCCCGAATCCTGCTCCTGGTCGCCGACAACGCCTCCTGGACCTCGTGGCTGAAGAGTCAAGACGACCGTCAACGCACCTGAAGCACTCGACATCGGTGGGCATCTGTCCATCGCCTTCCTGGTCACTGGCTAGTGACCCAGACTCTGTCCCCTCTGCTTTCAGGTTCTTCAGAACTCCGATCCACTCTTGGATCCACCCGGACACTTTTCACTTGGTCGCCAGCAGCACTTTGCAGCAGATCGCCATTCAAATCGACGACGAAACCCGACCCCGAAAGGCACCTATGCACCCGGCTTCCCTGGGTGAGGTAACACGAGTACTCCGGTGCTCCCGTGGGTAGAGACTCTTCAAAGTCCTAGATCTCAAAGGGTTTGCTCCAAGTCCTCCTTTAAGTGTCCCTTTTCTTTAATTTCCCGATCACGACTTTCTCCATAGAAGTCAACGGCGTATCGCGGTTGTGTATTTACACTGCACGCGTCTCCCGTGGGTCCCCTGTGTCACTACCTTGGGTGGTTCCTTGTGGTCCAAGCACTTCTAGAGGCTCTAGGCCTAGTGTCTAGTTCAGTCGTGGTTCTTATACCACTTTATTGGTATATGGTTTGGTACGCCCCTAGGGCCCAAACGTGTATTTGTGCTATTACTGTGTTTAAATAACTTCTAACTTATGTACTTCGAACTCTAGCCTCATAAAGAGACTAGAGGGGTGTGTTTAGCAATAAATACATATATTTTGAATATATACCTGGTGTGGTGCTCTTTCATTTGGTCACTCAAGAGATTATAGACTGGTAAAACAAGCTGCTTTACATTCCTTCAAGACTTAGCCTGAAGGCTGCTCTCCATAGCTACCACTAGGATAGCTTTCAATAAGGTTGTCTTTAACCTATCTCCAATAAGGGGTTGTTTGGACTGGTGCAAGGTGCCCACTATAATTAGTGGACAGCATATACCAGGCCAACTTCTCACATTGGTGTGCAGCGTGTGGGATTCCAGCTTGCTATTGTTTTACCAGATAATCTCAATTGAATTGATCAACTGAAAACCACTAAAGGTACCTAAGGTACATATAATTTAAGCTTAGAATACAGTAAGTTCTACTGAACTTAGAGTTGTGTGTTAAGGGATAGCACAACCCTTTCTACAACTCAAGAGAGTTTAGTAGGCCACACTAGAGTAGGTAGTGCATACACCACACCACACTAGTAATGTCTTTAAGGGTAGGATCTAAAGAATCCTTGCAGGAAGCCACTGAGCTTCCACCCTCCAAGTATGATACACTCCCATTCTTGGAATTGAGAGCTTTATGCAACTTGAGAAAAATAAGGACAGGCCAAAGTCCCACCACCCAACACCTTAAAGAGTTGTTGGTGGCTTATGACCTTAGTAAGCCCTTGGGGACTGAAGGGGTAGGAGCTGAGGGTGGGGCAGAAGATGAGGATGGGACCAGGGGTAGAAATACCCCCAGCCCCCCTCTGAAACTGGCCAGGAGGGTGAAAATGACCCTGACCTGGATAACCCAATCCCTCCTGAGGAAGATGAAGAGGATAATCAGGATGATGCCCTCTTTGTCCCCCCAGGAAGGATTAAGAGTGTGCCCAGAAAGTCTAGATCTCCTTCTCAGGAGTCTAACCACTCTGGCACCTCAATAGGGAGCTCTGTCTCATCTCATAGGAGGGAATCCTCTCATGAGAGGAGAACAAGGCTGATTCAATATGAGGAAGCTCAGCTTGAACTCAGAAGGAAGCAAGTAGCCTTAGACAGGGAGTCCCTAGATCTCTTTAGAGAGAAAAGAAAGTTGGGACTAGAGTCCCATGGTGGCAGCCAGATCCCTAGAGATAGGGAAAGGTCCTATGACCATAGAAACCTAAACAAGATTGTCCCTCCCTACCAGAGTGGGGATGACATCCACAAATGGATAACTGCACTGGAGAGGGCCTGTAAAGTTCAGAAGGTCCCCCAGAGGCAGTGGGCAGCAATCTTGTGGCTCTCCTTTGCAGACAAAGGTAGAGACAAGCTCCTCACTGTAAGAGAAGAGGATGCTGACAATTACACAGTCTTGAAGAGTGCTCTGATAGATGGGTTTGGCCTAACCACTGAACAGTATAGGTTGAAGTTCAGAGACACCCAAAAAGCTCAGACTCAAGACTGGGTTGATTTTGTAGATTGTGCTACAAAGGCTCTGGAAGGTTGGATACATGGCAACAAAGTGCATGACTTTTTAGGATTGTACAATTTGATTATGAGGGAGCAGATCCTTAATAATTGTCAAAACCAGCTTTTGCACCAGTATCTGGTGGACTCTGATCTGACCTCTCCCCAAGAATTGGGAAAGAAGGCAGACAAATGGGTCAGAACCAGAGTAAAAACTAGAAATCAGGGTGGTGACCAGAAGAAAGATTCTACTAAGTCCCAAGAGAAAGGTGGGGATAAATCTAAGGATAAGTCCACTACAGGGCCCCAAAATTCCTCTTCTGGGGGTGGGTCCCAACCTCCTTCCTCTCCTGAAAAGAAACCATATTGCCATGTCTGTAAAAAGCCTGGGCACTGGAAATCTGATCCCAGTTGCCCCAGGATTGGCAATAAAGAAAATGTTCCCCCAGCAACTACTACCCCCCTCCTGGTACTACCAGTAGTAATCCTCCAGTTGGGAGTAGTGCACCCAAAAAGTTAGGTGCTTTTGCAACAGGAACAGAGGTGGGCCCTGGTTCAGACAGGGACCCCTCAACAGACTCCTCTGACTCTGATGGTGGTGTAGGATTTGCCACCTTTACCATGGGTCCCACAGCAATGGGCAGGTCAAGACTGGAGCCAATGATTAATGGTCAGAAAGCTGTGGCATTTAGGGACACAGGGGCTAGTGTCACCATGGTGGCAGGGAAACTAGTCCCCCTCACCAGCTTTTACCTGAGTTTAAATACCAGGTGACCAACATTGATGGTGTCAGAACAGATCACCCCATGGCCATAGTCAATCTCAGCTGGGAGGGGGTCACAGGCCCAAAGAGAGTGGCAGTGTCCCCCACCTTACCTGTAGATTGCCTGATGGGCAATGATCTGGAGATTTCAGCCTGGGCTGAAGTTGAACACCAAACCCACCTTAGGATGTTGGGCGTCCCTGTAAAGGTTAGTGGGGCTGTAATGGCCACAGCCCCAGCCCAAGAATTTGGAGAGATGGAGCCTGAAAGAATGGCCCACTCTCCCCCAAAAGAGAGCACAAGGGTTGAAGAAAAGTCTTCTTCCCTCCAGACAGTAGGTAAGGGTCAGCCTCCTCAGGGAACTGACCCTACCCCTAGTGAAGGAACTGCCCCAGAGGTAGTCAGGCCTGGCCTGGCCACACCCCTGATGGCAGAGGACCCTTCCAAGGTGGTACCCAGTCTGGAGCAGGTAACCTGCCCCTCTCTACCCTGCCTCAGCCAGCCCAGGGCTGCAGAGGTCAGGGAGGTCAGTGGACCCCCCAGGGCCCCCTGTCCAGAGGAACCCCCCATCAGCAGATTAGGGGCACCCAGTCTAGTAGCCCTAGCCAGGTGAAAACTCCTCTACACACTGAGGGATCCCCCATGCCTTTATGTAGGGACCTCCCCGGAAGGACTCTGGTAGGCAAGGGCAAACCTGGGACCTGAAGGTTCCAAACCTGCCCTGTCCCTCCAGTAGTCCATCCAAAGGGACCCAACCCCCAGCTGTAGGCAGCCAAAGGTTGACCCTTAGAGCAAAGTGCAACTCAGTCATGGAAAGACAGGCATACATGGTGACCAGTGATCTGAGGAAGCTGAGGCCAACATTCCTAGGGCCTCACTTCCCTACTCAGACACCTCACCAGCCTTGTACTTTACCTAAGCACACCACAGGTAGTGATTCCCCATGGTGGAGACCCTCTCATACCCTTAGGGTGAGGGATTGCTTAGTGGACCATAAGACAGGGGGCAACCATGCTAGTGCAGGTGTTTCCTTATATGACCACTTAGTCAATGAAGGCTCAACTGGCCAAGGTTAGTCTTATCTCCTTTCGTTTGGGGGGGGTTATGTAGGAAGGTGGAATCTGACTATATGGTTGCCCCCACTTTTTTTATGGTGTTTTGCTGGTTTATGACTTAGTTGGACTGGGATCCTGCTATTCAGGGCCCCAGTCTATCTGCTTTCTCTGTAAAAAGGTTTCCATGTGCCTTAGGCACATCTCTGATTAGAATCTGGAGTGCCCTTATAAGTCCCTAGTATATGGTATACTATGTACCAAGGGCATAGGTACCTCAGAGGCCTACCAGGGGCTGCAGCATGTATTGTGCCACCCCTGAAAGGCCATCCAAACTGACACCACAGGTCTGCTACTGCAGCCTGGGTAAGGTGGTGCATGCACCCCTTACTGTGATATAGGTTACCTATATCACTACATACATACACACATATAAACCTATAAGTCACTCCTATGGCAGGCCTTATCAATCCTGAAGGCAGAGTGCGTGGTTCCTATGTGAGAGGGTGCCCCTGCATGAGCAGGGCCCCTCTGCAGCGTTCGGAGACCCTTCTCTGATGCTGTTTGTAGTGCAGCCTGACCATATACTCTTAAGCGCATTATAACCTCGCGTTAAATGCTAACTTTGGGATGGCTGCACCTAAACATGTCGTGTTTGGTGTCAAACATCTTGGAATACTACCCCCCGCCAATTCTGGCGGCGGGGGTAGCATTCCACCCTTCTAGAGGGAGAGACATGTTAACCCTGGCCTGGCCGGTAACTTCTTTCTAAAGCCTGGCATCACAAAATGGATGCTACTGCCACAGACACAAGTCTGGCCTCCTGCTGCTGGACGAAACTCCGGCAGGGGAGGCCTGGACAATAGGTTTCCTGTCCCAGGGAGGTGTGACCACCTCCCCAGACAGGATAATGTGTATTGGAGCTGGGCGGGAGCACTTTCTGGTGCTTTGAAGTCCTGCACTGGGGGCACACTTGGTGTCCCTGTGCATACCCCAGTTCAAACCGGATCAGGGGCTTGCAGCCCCTGCTTTGGCGCGAACTGGACAAAGGGAAAGGGGTGTAGCCACCCCTCTAACCTGACCCACCCATAGGTGGGGCCACAGAGTAGTCCAACCCCTAAACTTGGTATAAGTATAGGAACCCAGTCCTTAGGACTTTAGATTATCCCTGGACGAAACTCTGAAACTGAATCCTGGACATTCGACGCTCTACTCACGATTAGAGGACAGAAGAATCTCCCTTGGGGTCAAGGAGTGACTCCCCTGCTTGGCAGGCACCAAAGAAGCATCTGTCCGGTTCGCATTTCTGAAGCTCCCGCCGGACGCCGAAGTCATCGCATCACCAGAGGTGGATTCTCAGACTTCCCCGAGGCTACCCTGAGTCCCCAGCAAAGCTGAGGCCCGTAGCTATCGTGGGTGACTTGAGACCGTGACCCCTGGACACCGAGCACATTTGCAAGTGCATCCTCTTCTGGGTCTCCCACGAAGTCGTGCTTTGGGCTCCGAGTAGCCCTAGCCTCCAGCACCAACTGCACCGAAGATCACTGGCCTCCACTCCACGAGTGTCCTGTGAGCCAGATCCACGTGCGACGTCTCGAGGCTCCTTCGCGGTCGCTAGCCCGTTGGCTAGTAGCCCTTAACGAAGGCCAATCTTTTTCTTACTTGGCATCCTGGTTGCTCCAGGCCTGCCCTCACTTACCCTCGCTGGGTGAGTTCCCCAGACCTTGCTGGTCTGCACCATCGACGATCTTCCTCTGCATCGAGACTTGCCGTTGCCAAGGCTTGTTGGGTCCAATCCGGTCGCCGACACCTCAGCACTTGACAGACATCGTGTACCAGCCCGAATCCTGCTCCTGGTCGCCGACAACGCCTCCTGGACCTCGTGGCTGAAGAGTCAAGACGACCGTCAACGCACCTGAAGCACTCGACATCGGTGGGCATCTGTCCATCGCCTTCCTGGTCACTGACTAGTGACCCAGACTCTGTCCCCTCTGCTTTCAGGTTCTTCAGAACTCCGATCCACTCTTGGATCCACCCGGACACTTTTCACTTGGTCGCCAGCAGCACTTTGCAGCAGATCGCCATTCAAATCGACGACGAAACCCGACCCCGAAAGGCACCTATGCACCCGGCTTCCCTGGGTGAGGTAACACGAGTACTCCGGTGCTCCCGTGGGTAGAGACTCTTCAAAGTCCTAGATCTCAAAGGGTTTGCTCCAAGTCCTCCTTTAAGTGTCCCTTTTCTTTAATTTCCCGATCACGACTTTCTCCATAGAAGTCAACGGCGTATCGCGGTTGTGTATTTACACTGCACGCGTCCCCGTGGGTCCCCTGTGTCACTACCTTGGGTGGTTCCTTGTGGTCCAAGCACTTCTAGAGGCTCTAGGCCTAGTGTCTAGTTCAGTCGTGGTTCTTATACCACTTTATTGGTATATGGTTTGGTACGCCCCTAGGGCCCAAACGTGTATTTGTGCTATTACTGTGTTTAAATAACTTCTAACTTATGTACTTCGAACTCTAGCCTCATAAAGAGACTAGAGGGGTGTGTTTAGCAATAAATACATATATTTTGAATATATACCTGGTGTGGTGCTCTTTCATTTGGTCACTCAAGAGATTATAGACTGGTAAAACAAGCTGCTTTACATTCCTTCAAGACTTAGCCTGAAGGCTGCTCTCCATAGCTACCACTAGGATAGCTTTCAATAAGGTTGTCTTTAACCTATCTCCAATAAGGGGTTGTTTGGACTGGTGCAAGGTGCCCACTATAATTAGTGGACAGCATATACCAGGCCAACTTCTCACAACATCTCTTCCCTGGAGACATATTTTCCGCCAGAGGAGGTAGAAGGCCCCTCCCCATCCGAAGAGGACAACTCAGCTCTGGGATCCACTGTCCGAGGCCGGGAAGTACCAACAGGCAAAGGACGAGCCTGCAGGGCTTTGCAAACAGCCGCCTCAATCATGCCCTGAACCTCCTCCATGGACATGAGAGGCACGTCACCCCCATCACGAGCTTGCACCCGAGGCCTCTTCAGGGGAACTGGAGACCCATCCAATGAGGAGGAAGAGGAGGACACCACGTTATTCCTCTTAAACATCCTCTTGCGACCCATGGCAGCAGAATAATCCCCACCAACACTGCAGCCCAGAAATAGCTGTAGGGAAACCCAGCAGTAAACCAATGAGGCCACGCCACAAATCCCCCATCCAATCAGTAAAAAAAAAAAAACCTGGCGAAATACATAAAGAAAACGGGAACCAACCCGTCCTACCAGCTCTCCAGGATGATCCTGTTCCAGTCGGTCCGGCCGCACAGCGACCGTGACCCGGAAACACATGTCCAAACGCCAGCGCTCCGCCCCTCAAGAACGAGGAGACTCAGAAGGCAACCACATAGCCAGAGGATCGCCGCCTGCAGCCCTGCAGAGGCCGAGATCCAAGATCTGAAGACTCACCGGCACCACCACAGAGAGGAAAACCGAAGGTAAGTCTCACCTAGGGAGACAAAAAAGAACAGGAGGTGGTGGGGGTGGGCAGTGTTTTTTTATAGGCTGGGGGTGG
This sequence comes from Calotriton arnoldi, assembly GCA_963921515.1. Taxonomy (NCBI): domain Eukaryota; kingdom Metazoa; phylum Chordata; class Amphibia; order Caudata; family Salamandridae; genus Calotriton; species Calotriton arnoldi. The sequence continues at coordinate 252,175 of CAWUFW010006721.1, read as the reverse complement.
GTCTGGGGGGAGGCGGAGGGCCTCGCGCGTTAAGAAGGAAGGCAAGGGAGGGACAGGAGGTAATGTGCATGTGTCTGAAAATAACCCCCCACTCTCCTTTGCTCTTTTCTGATAATCCCAGGACACGGCTTCAGCTGTTGTCTGACCACCCCACCCCTCCACGTAGAACAGCTGTGGTGTTGGTCGCAATATGTACAGTCCATTGTTGTTGAGCATTGCCATCATCTGTTGATGGCTGTCAGCCCATTTTTAGTGCTTGGGGAACTCAGAGGTAGTGGACAACCTTTCTGACAAATATTGCTTGTGATCTCTGGAGCCAGCTGACGAGGTACTAATGCGCCGTCCACTGTATAGACAAGACCCAGCTTTTTGAGCTTTAAATCTCAAGGGTTAGTGAAGACGAGCAGTAGAGCGTTACGCTTCAAGGTTTATGTAGTTTCAGGAAATCATACAAAGTTAACACTTTAGTAAGACACCTCAGGTTGACTACTTATTAAGTGATTTCTTTTTAAAATAGAAATAATACCTTAGGCAAATACACGTGTAACAGTTCAGTGAAAATATAATAGCTCATAATTAACAGGGTGTCGGCGAGGGGGGAATAAATCTGACCTCTATTCCAGCTAAAAACTCACATCTTTAATGCATGCACACTAGAGCGAGACAAGGCAAAATTGGGTTATTCGCAATGCTCCTGTGGCAAGCCACTGAGTTCTTATTCAGAATCATGCACAAAAGAATGTGCTTTCAAGTTTTAGTCAGTTCTATCTTACCTGGTTGTTGGGCATGTGGAGACTACAGCACGAGATGAAATTTGCTTGTGATCCTAACAGTTGTTATCTTCTTGCAGTTCTTGCCTGTGATCATGATGGCTGCAGAGGCAGAGGTCAGAGATCGAGCTCCGGGGGCCAGGGATCACTAAGTTGTGCATATCCCTGCTGCCCCCCCCCCCTCCTGCAACCCCCCAAAAAAAGACGACTCACTGGAAAACTATCCCCAAGCAGACGACCCGAAATCATGTCGTAGATCCTCCGACAAGACTGGAGACAAGCTGCCCACGCCCTGGAGATGATCGGGTAGCCGGCGGACTCCACGAATGATGTTCCCGGACAGTCACACTTGGACCCACAAGGAGTCAAAAACATTGATCTCAAAACACCGAAAAAAATTAAATCGTCCAACGGAAAGCAAATAAAAATAAAAAGAGGAAGGCACTGAAACTGAAACTGGACGTGGAACTCACGCCCAACCCCCACAGAAACCAACTCCGGTGAGTACCCGGGAAATGAGCAAGAAAGGGTCTACTCACCGGAACGGTGCAAAGAAGCATAATCAGACGCGAATTCCCAGGATCGGGAGTCATAAGGCACGCCACCTGCTGCCTGACCCTAAAATGGCGGCGGCAAATAGATAATCCCGTCTCCCACCTACGGATCAACCTCCCACGTACAGATCAATACAGATCAATCACCGGAACAATACGGACCAATCACCGCAACAAGGAACGGGACAAAGAAGCACAATCAGACACAAATTCCCAGGATCGGAAGACTTAAGGCACGCCACCTCCTGCCTGACCCCTAGATGGCGGCAGCAAAGAGATAACCCGGCTCCCAACAACGGATCAACCCCATAAAATCTCGCCAACACCTCGACGAGACTCCTCACCTCCCCCGAACCAGACAAACTACCTAGCCCGGACACGTTGGCCCCAAAAACGGGAGGCACAGCATACACAGCATACCCCATTCTCGCCACCTAAACCTGGGGCCTGTCCCTAAGATGGCGGACGCCCGCCCCATACCTCCGGTACATCAAAAACTCACCGGACTCCCACCGACAAACTAACCCCCCCCCTAAACTCCCTCCACTACCTCTACGTGACTCTTCCTCCCCCCCCGAACCAGACAATCAATCAAGCCCGGACATGCTGGCCTCAGAAATGGAGGCATAGCACACCTCTCCATCACAACCCGGTGCCTGGCTCAAAGATGGCGACCGCCCGGCCTTAAATCACAGCCTCTGCAAAGATCTTCCCTGTTTCGGACAAAATAATCAACTATCTGTCCCAAGGCGAAAGCATACGGCAGCTAAGAGCAGCCAGCCACAATAGAACAGCCAGCCACAATAGTCATTCACCACACGCTACTACACCTAAACCACTAATGAGGGGAAACTAGACAAGCCACACCAACCCATTTCCCTCTACTCCCCCCAGTAATTGCTCCCACCTACCTGACTTCGCTCAAGGGTCAATGAGGCAATCCCCCCCTGCTACCTAACCCCACCTGAAGATAGAAGAGGAAGCAGAGAGGCAATTCCCACACCTTCAATCGCAGCTAACTCTCGCTGAAGGATCAAAGGTTATGCACTTTTGATATAAAAGAACAATAAGCCCCTCCCTTAATCCTACTCAGACACGGCGAGGGCCACTTACCCCGAAACTCTTCTAATTCGTACCCTCTCCGCCAAAGAAACTGAACTTAGCTCTGAGGAACCTTCCACCCTCCCAACCAGGATAAAATGTCACCTTCCACCTCAGCCCCCCTCCCACACCCAACGGAATGAAACCACACGGCCCGAACTCCTTCTCCATCACTTTTCCCCCCAACCTCACACCAAAAGCAAGAGGAAACCTCAAACACAGATTGATTAGACAGCAACCCAGAAACTCTTTTCGCGGACATATACCACTGCTCCTCCAAAGGCCAGTTAAAAACGGACCTCATTTTCCATACCATAAGACCTGCTAATTGGAACAACATCCTCAAAACACATCTGAACATATCTAAAACAACTAACACCCCTTACAGCTGCAAACTAACGATCACACTCCCAAACCGCCCTAAACGTAACGGCAACACCTCAGTGACCATCTACACCAACGGCACAGTCATGATCCAAGCCAATAATGTCAACCTGGAAGCCTTCGACTCCCTCTTCCCCTCGCTCCGCAACGCCCCAGCGCATTTACACACCTCCCGCCCGCCCGACTCCCTATCTCATGATAGACCGCCCCTCAATGAGATTGCACAGGCAAACACGAGACCTTCGACAAGACAGTCAACCTCCCCCCCCTGACACCATCCTCCCCTCCGTCTACCCCCCCAGGATAGCGTTAAACTCAGTCCCCCCCTCCAATTTGAATCGGAGCCCAGTCACGGATGAGGCTCTACAACCCCCAACCGAACAACACCAACCCCCTCCATCCCTAAACCACCACTCCCAACCAGCGATCCTAGACCGCAGTTATGGACCCCTAAATCTCTCCCTCCACCGACATACAAGAGATGGCAGTTTGAACCACGCCGTGATCTTACACACCACAGACCCAGGTATACCCATAGGGATAACTCATGTAACTCCAACACCAAAAGCCAACTTCAAGAGCCCAGCCTACACCCTTACCCGACAGCCACAGCTACCGACAACAATCACCCAAGGCCTCCCAAGACTCAACGGCTTAGCTCGACCACAACCCCAATATGCAACCAGACACACAGACACAATAGAACAAAAACCGCAACATCCTCCCGGGATGCCCCCACTCACTCCACCAGAGAGACGACCCAGAGACTTGTCCTGCTGGAAAGCCAGCGAGAAACGGTAATACTGGGCCTCTCAGATATCCTACGGAACCTCACCACACCCCGAAAGCCCATCCAACACTCATATCCGACACCCTCAATCACCAACTCTAATCACACAAGACCAAATGGCCCAGCTGGTCCAAAACCCCCCTCCGGAACCAGAAACAAAGACCCTAAAGAACCAGAGCCACAATGTCCTCAAGTGAAGCGACGGATCTTGCTGCCTCGTATGACACATCCACTTCTGTCACCTCTAGCTCCAAGATCCAGGTTATCACCGGTTACAGAAGAGATCACTCCCCCCGCAGATCTGCCAGACCCCCAGCCATCCTCACCAATATCCCAAGGGCCCCGCAAATAAAGAATCTCAAGAATGAAGGATCCAACACCAACTGCATGCTCATTAACTGCAGGTCGGCCACCAAACATGCAACAGAACTGGCAGAGACCATCCTTACCCACGACATAGACATCACGTTCATCACCGAAACCTGGCTAAACGAGTTCTCTCCCCCATGCATGGACATGCTTGTGCCCCCGGGCTTCGCAATCATCCACAAAGACAGAAAAAAACAACGAGGAGGGGGTATAGCAATCATAGATAAGAACAACATCTCCGTGACAGAAACTAACGCCCTCAAATATAACTCTTTTGAATGTCTGACTGCCACTATTAAGATGAGTGACAACAGTCATTTACTCTGCCACCTCTTATACCACCCGCCAGGAAACACCTCCTCTTTCGGTGAACACCTCTCCGACCTGATAACTCATTGCTCACTCCGTGACTCCAACTACATTATCCTAGGTGACCTCAATCTTCACTGGAATGAAGTAAACAACACGTTAATCAAAACCTTAAACGATCTCCTAAGCAACAACAACCTCACCCAATACTGCACAGAGAAAACCCACAACAGAGGCTCAATCCTCGATGCCATTATCACTCAAGCAAACTCAGTCTCCATCGACCACACCTTGCCTGTCGACTGGTCTGACCACCACATCATTCTGTTCCACATGAACCAAAAGATCCAATCCGAGCCCCACACGAAGGACCCCCCCCCCCCCGTTGGGCGAGAAATCTAAGTCAGATTCCCCTTGCAGATCTGAAGGCAAGGGTAAGCTCCCTCCTCCCCAACAACTCTGGTAAGCTCTCAACAACAGAACTCAGCTCCCACTACAACACTACTATGACTTCCATTATGGACCAAATAGCCCCCATGAAACTAAAAAGAGTCAGGAACATACCATCCAGATCATGGTTCAACACAGACATAAACTCTCAAAGAAGAGAACTAAGAGCGGCAGAAAGACTCTGGCAAAAAAACCCGTCCTCAATCCTACGAGCTAGACTCAAATCAACACGAAGGAAATACAATAATCACATAAAGAGTGAAAAAGCATCCTTCTTTTGTAATGCCCTTAGCAACGCAAAAAACAGACCTAGAGAACTCTTCAATCTCATCAGACAACAAACTTCCAAGCCCCCTTCGACTCAAGTTGTGGCCTCCAAAGACCTGTGTAACAACTTTGCCAATTTCTTCAATGACAAAATCACCAAGATAGAACTCTCCTTGGACGTGCAAAGCAGTCCCCCAGACAGCCAATCGCCCCCAGAGACAGAAGATGATTCCACACTAAAACACCCCCCGAACTTATGGAACTCTTTCAACCCCATCTCCGAAGCAGAGGTCATCAAAATGATTTCCACCACCAAACCCTCAGCACATGCCCTGGATCCCATACCTGCCCAACTGGCCAAAAAACTCAAACTCTCCCTAGCCCCGCACTGGACCAAGATAATAAACAGCTCCTTGAGTACTGGAGTAATGCCGGACTGTCTCAAAAGCGGCCAAGTCACACCTCTACTGAAAAAAACGGGCGCTGACATAAACGATCTGAATAACTTCAGACCCGTCTCCAACCTCCCTCTCCTAGTGAAAATCCTGGAAAGATGTGTTCTCCTCCAACTCACCCAACACCTAGACAGCACCAACCTCCTAGACCCTCACCAATCAGGTTTCAGAAAAGGATGCAGTACAGAGACAGCGATCCTAAATATAAAAGATGATATGCACAAATCTCTTGATACAGGCCAATGCTGCCTACTCATACTCCTGGACCTATCGGCAGCCTTCGACACGGTTGACCATAAACTACTCATTAAAACACTTCAAGAAAGGGCTGGAGCAGAAGAGATGGTATTACAGTGGTTCACCTCTTTTCTACAGAACCGCACCCAAAGTATAAAAATCAAAAACTTCTCTTTGGACCTACTCCCCGTTAGCAGGGGTGTCCCCCAAGGATCAGTACTCTCCCCGCAACTTTTCAACATATACATGGAACCCCTCGCCACCATACTCAAAAAATTCAACATTACCTTCCACCTCTATGCAGACGATACCAAGATCTATCTGGAAACCTCCTCCATTGAAGACATTCAGAGACTGAATGGCACTTTAAGAGAAGTCCAACACTGGCTATCACGCAACCACCTAAAACTCAATCAAGACAAGACAGAAATCCTCCTAATCTCCAACGATGAGAAGAACCCCAAATCTCAGAATGGCTAAAAGCGATTGATGAGCTCAACTACAACCCCACCTTAGCCGACTCTGCAAAATCGCTGGTAATCACCCTGGACCCCAAACTAGACATGAACAAACACATCAAGAACACCGCAAAGAACGCCTTCAACCTAAAACTACTCAACAAGATAAAACCCTTCATCCCTCAGAATGACCTCAAACAAGCTACTCAATCCCTGGTGCTGTCCAGACTGGACTATGGGATTGCAACCCTCACAGAATCAGCTAAATCTCACCTAGCTCCCCTCAGATCAACTCTGAACGCAGCAGCCAGAATGGTCACCGGAGTAAAGAAATATGAACACATCTCCCCTGCACTCAGAGAGCTAAAATGGCTCCCAATCGAAATGCGGGCCAACTTCAGAACTGCCTGCCTCACGCACAAAGCGCTGCACATAGGGAAACCCGTCTACCTGGCCGCCAAACTCCAGAAGGCAGGTCAGACAAGAAGCCTAAGGAGTACCAACACCCTACTCCTTATCCCTCCGAGAACTCGCAAACAAAAAACCGCATCCCGAGCCTTTGCAGGAAATGCTCCCAAAATCTGGAACTCCATACCAGTCCATATCAGGACTAACCCCTCCTACTTACAATTCAAAAGGCAGCTCAAAGACCTCCTCCTCAACCGATCTCTCCCGTATGGATAGCTACAACCTAACCATCGAAGCCTGCCCACAGCAGCACACAAACACTTTGACATTAAGAACTCTACCTCACTCTCCCCAGGACTATCTCCTATATACCTCCCCCCCCCCCGGTCCAATCCCGTCACGAGTCGGTGTGCTCTCTTTGACGTCAAGGCCTTGTACATACTATTGTGATAACATACCCTGAGAGTGACACTGCGCGCTCTACGACGGTATCATGTGATACGTCGTGAGCCATTGTACATACTATTATGTTTATGTATCCTACAAGCGACCATGCTGTAAAGCGCTCCAATACCTTTGGGTCTGGCAGCGCTATATAAAACTCTTAAATAAATAAATTTATTCTGAGCACCAAACAAAGCTCTGATGCGATCAAGGCCCTGAAGCTGGGGAGACCATCCAGCATCAGGGAATAGCGACCAGCCTGGCAAAGGGGGTACATCATAGATGTCTTCATACTAGAAGAAAGGGTTATGCTATTTGGGAACAGTGCAAACAATGCAACCTGTGGGGTCAGACTGCTAAGCAGATACAAGAAGCGTGAGCACTGAGGCAGAGGTTGGGAGTGTAGGTTAAATACAAAGATCTGTTATTTGCTCCATTGAAGACTTTATGGATCCCAATTAGACACAATACAATGAAACACTGGTCTGTAGGTGGAATGATGTGCAGTGCAGGAGCAAGCAGGGTGCAAAAGGGAGACACTTATAAGGAGTTACACACCGTATTCCTTGTTAAACCTCCCTGGTGTGGCTTAACACATTTATACGATGTCTCCCAAGTCAGGGTACTTAGCTCTTCATGTAGAAACAACAAGTTTCTGCATAACTCTCGTACTTGGGGGAAGTGACAGATCACGGCCATGAAAGACTGAACAGATTTTACATAGTAGTGCTACTAGGGAGTCTTCCAAAAATAGTTACGGAAAAAGTTCTACATCCATAATCCATAACCAGCTACAACCAGGCACAAGCCGTATCACGGGGACAGCACTCACCCACGCTTGAAGGAGGAACATCTGGCGTGGACCTCATCTCCATCAGACTCAATTACTCTCCTGGGGAGTTATATACCATATTACTGTGAAGTCCATCTTAAGGGACTGGGGACATAGTTTTCCTGAACAGAGTAATCATAACAGGCCAATAGAAATTATGAAATAGGAGCAGAAGACATAGCAATATGGCACTGTGGACCTCTGCACTTATCATGGCCATATTGCACAGCATGACCTGCTGCAAGTCATTGTGCCTTTAGCAAGTGGACTTGGCTTTGACAGAATCCCTGATGGAGGCACAGACATCTTTTGCCTCCGCAATGGGTAGCTCGGTGGATCATAACATATGGACTTGTTCCCTATTGTACTTCCTCTGTGTCCTGGTTGTAGGATTGTGGTAGGATTTCATTAACTATGTCTTCAAAGGTGTCCACTATCACCTGAGTGAAAAGTGGGGCATTGTAAATGCTTGGTGTTGAAGGAAAAGGTGATGTACCTTGGGTGGCTTTGTACACAGCTCACACAATAGGGCAAAATTCCTGTATTGAGGTTTTTACATTTGTGATAAGACTCCACTTGTATCTGGGATAGCTGTTTCATTGCAGGAGAGAATTAACAATTTTAAAGGGTAGTTGTGCATTACATACCAACAGTCTGTTGATGCTGAGGTAGGATAGTGGCAGAAATAGGCATGAGGTGCAATTAAAACTAGGCAGACTTGATATTCAGCAACCATGGCTTTCGGTAACACCAGCAGCGGACTCCTAAGGAAAACTTGAGGCCATTGCACTTATTTCTTTACCAATTAAGTGATGCTTAACATCCAATGCTTCCGACACAGCCTGCTCTACCGACCACGTACAGTGAAGTGAATGTGCTAGCTACTTCCCTGCTCATCCAACAGTGGGCTAAAGCAAGTAACTGGTGCTAGCTGCAATGTTCCAGGCGTATCTATTGAGCGTCACACTACTCCCTTGTTTCTTATGTTCATTTGTGGATTCTTTTGTATTCAGAGTCTGCTGTGCGCTTTTTAGGTGGATGAAGTTGTAATGCGCTGGGTATGAGTTTTAAAGTGTTGTTAACAGTAGCATGAGTTTTATCGTCCCTTGGATTTTTGATTGCTCAATTGCAATCTTCGGTTTCTTTGTTTGGCATGATTAAGCAAATTAGCCAATCTTCATGGGGTTTAGCCTCCCATTAGGATTGGCAAAGACAGTGTAATCTTAATCTACAATAGCTGCCCTTGTTTCTTGTTGTGCTGTTCGCTTTCTATAAGAGTTGTCTGTGGATTCTGTGACATCTTGTGCCAGGCTGGGTAGTTTTACAAGCGCAAATTTGGTAATTATAAATTTGATTTTTTTAAAGCATCTGACCCAAATGATCCAATGCTTCAAATTGTATATATGTGTAATGTAAACACTGTATGTGGGCTGTCTGTTGTTGTCCCAGTTATATGTTTTCAAACACATAAAACTCCAACCCATTTTGTTTTCCATAACCAAGTCTCATTCGAACCCCACGTACCATACTTTTGCATGTACAGTATGTTCGTGATGCTCCTACTCTTCTATGACTGTCGTCAAATCAAACCTTTATTGTTCTCAGCCATAATAAGCCATAACAATTACCAGCACAATATAAAACACAGCCTGTACATTTAAAATGTACAGTTCACTCTAAGATCACAAATGATAAAAATACAAATAATCTTTTAAGCTCAATGATTTAATAGTTATAGGTATTTATGTAGCCAAGGAATGCCCTTCTACATTTTCGTGTTTGATATCTTCGGCTAGACAGCAATCCGCACATTATGGCGCAATGTTGGGCAAACAATTCGTAGATAGATGGTCGAAAATATTTAAGTGCTGTGAGTCTTGTAAGCGTAACGTGCAAGTGTTTCTCCGATTACAGAAACATGTTCTCCATAAAGTGTTCTACTACTCCTAGGAGCAAGGTACCCAGTATATGAAATGCCTTATAAAAATGCAAAAAAATGTAAACGTTATTGGGCTTAATCATCATCCTACACACATGCGCAGAGGAGTGGCATACACTAATTTAGTCATTCTTTTTTAGTGCAGGACCAGCAGACGGCAGAGATGGGAAACAAAACACGGGGTGGAGATTTGTAAAGTTACCAAGTAGTGAGAGCGAAGTATACCACCTGAGTTCGATAAAAACAGGCGCAAAGATCAGGATACAGCCTCTGACGTGCAGAACAGTTGTAATGATAAGGGTCATCACAGCCTTTGAACCGAATCGGCCAACAGTTTTTCTTCCCCTCGATGTTATTGACTTGAGAACTGTCGGTGATCAATGCCACTAGGACTGCAAAGTCTTAAATAAATGCAAAGTTCCTATGTTTCAACCTCTCCGGCAAGACTCCTTTTGCACCGCAGATGATGCAGTGACCTCTGCTGGAGTAACATGTTATGACACTAGCCGTCACATTCACAAGTACACATGAATCAATGTGGTCGTCTTCAATGTAATACATTATAATAATGCATAGATCCATTCATTAGTGGCCCAAGCGCTATAATCAGCCCAATGCTAAATCTAAACTCTTTTTTGTCAAGGAATACAAAAGATTAAATAACAGCGGACGATCAATAACTTGCTAAAAGACTGCGAGAAAGTCATTGGCGGGAGATTATGAATAACTCTTTGCATCGAAGCTTGAGTGTTAAGAATTGGAACCGAGTCGCAGTACACAATCAGGGCGATCACCGCACCGTTGAGTACCGAGGAGCCGTACAGGGGAGATGCAGGACGTGACTAGGCACACGGCCTGCAACTTGTAGCAGGGGCGGCACCTCCGCTAAGGCGGAGGAGCTTCGACCCACTGAGCAGGTCAAAAGGAAAATATAAAATGATAATAACTCATTGTTATTATCATTTCATTTTTCCGTTGTTGTTCAGCTGGGTAGCAGCAGGGCTGGGCTCTCACAGAGGAGCTGGAAGAGGAGAGGTTCGCACTCTCTTAAGTGCACATGACGGTTTGGCCAGCCGTTTCGGGCCAGCCAAACCATCATGCGCACTTTGCATGTTCTCCACCCAGGCTGCATTACAGCCTGGTTGGAGAACATGTCCAGGCTACCTGTCCCCGTCTGAGCACCGAACCACGGCTCTCAGACCAATCACAACGCTGCATTGCAGCGTTTTGATTGGCTTCGGGGAGCCTGGAAGCCTGGGTGCTTCCTGCCTTCTGCCCTGGAGTCCTGGAAGCAGGCGAAGAGGACCGAAAGTCGGTGGAGGCACACAGGTAAGTGATTGTTTAATTATTTTTTTCATTCCTTTCTCCTCCTCCCTCCGCAACCCGCCCCCCCACCACGCCGTTAAATAGCAGCTGCCACTGCTTCAGGTCACAGTGACGTTGCAGAGGCTTTCCACTATGATGCCCTTTTCTGTATCCCAATTAATCGCCAGATGTTATCAACACAGTGAGAGCTGGGACTGCCACGTTCCTCATGCTATATTTTAATAAGGTCGATAAGCCTGTCAAGGACAACACCATTTCTCTCCTATATGCTTGCTACCGGACCACCATATCCCACTAGTCACAGGAACCACAGGAAGAGCCATGGGCCTGGATGGAAACACTGAACTATGAGCGAGACCTAGAGTGTCCAATTCCTCATGGATGCCGAGGAAGACACAAAGACTCAGATTTACTAAAATTTTAGGGGATCTTTCCAATATAAAAAGGATAAATTGCTTCTCTGTAATCCTAGTTCTCTTCCAGGGGAATCCTCGTCATAGTCATAAGCATTGAATAGTCCCCGCCCACATGCGGGTGACCCCGGAGCACATATCAAATATTATATATATATGAAATATTATGGTGTTGAGGTTGCTCTATACAGAAGCTGCCTTCCACCTAAACTTGGGAACTACCCAGAGTTCTCTTCTTCTTTTATGAAATATTATATATATATATATATATATATATATATATAAACATTATCTACTGGCGGTCGCCAGTAGATAGTTATAGTTAGGACCTATTTTCCATAGGAAATCCGCAACATTCTATTTGAAATAACGTTGGCGCCGGTTGACGAATGTTCGCGAAATTTTCCAACTTGTTGGGGCGCTCCGGTCCGCTCCTATCCTGAAAGTCTCGGGGTGATTCGTCAAGCGGGGGCCGAGAAAAAAGGGGGGTCCAAAACGTGTTTTCCCCATTCATTTTTCCATAGGAACCGTTCATCGCGGCTACAGCCCGAACTGCTGAACGGAATTACACCAAATTTGGCAAAGAGGTAGCCCTTGGTTCAGACTCGTGCCTTTTGCTTAAATGGTGTAAATCCGTTCAGTAGTTCCTGAGAAAATCACAAGTAAAATCACATATATATCTATGGCCGCGTCGGATCCGCGCACCCTGAGCGCACCCTGCGCGCACCGTCCCGATCACGAGCTGCATGCTAATTGGCTGTCAAGTGGCTGTCAACACTCCAAATCAGGAAGTGTTGGCAGCCATTTTGTCCCTGGTAAAAGCGAGGCAGAAGAAACAAGTGCGCAAAACGCACAAAGGGGGCAGGGTAGAAACACCCTGACCCCCTAGGTCTGCTCAGGGGGTCCCACAAGGACCCCCTGGGCAGAAAAAAGCATTTTTTTAATTTAAAAAAAATCGGCTGGATGCGCGGATCCCGCCGATAAAAAAAAAAAAAATCGAAGCGCGGGAGACTATTTTGCCCCCGGGTGGCCCAAGTCCCGGGGGCATGCGGGGGTTGGGTTTATATTTTATGTGGGGGGCCTCTAAGGCCCCCCAAGCCCCGGGGACCGCCACCCCCGGGGCTTTAAATAAATAATGTTGGCGGGGGAACACGGCCCCCCGCAGCCCCGGGGACCGCCACCCCCCGGGGCTTATTTAAAAAAAAAAAACATACATGACCTGTGTGGGGGGGATCCAGCCCCCCCACACGCCCCGGGGACCGCCACCTCCCCGGGGCACTAAGAAAATACATGTGGGGGTCCGTTTCAGACCCCCGAAGCCCCGGGGACCACCACCTCCCCGGGGCTATGTAGATGTGGGGAGGGGGGCCGCGCGGCCCCCCTCCTGGAGCCTGTGGTGGCCCTGGGGACCGCCACCCCCCAGGGCCGGCTCCTGCAGTGTCCCGGGGTGCCTACCCCCGGGACACTGTAGTTTGCTGTAGCTGTAGCGGCTCCCGTCCTGTCATAGCAAACTGCTTTGGTTTTTGGAACAGAGAGCAGGAAACCTGCTCTCTCTTCCAAAAACCAAAGCACATTGCTTTTCCACACGGGGAGCTGCATGTTAGCAGCTCCCCATGTGGAAAAGCAATGCCGGCTCCCGCAGGAGGCGGGGAGCCGGCATGGTCCGTGGGGGAGTTGGGGTCCCCCTACGGACCCCAAAGGATAGGGCCAGCCCCAGGGGATGGGGTCCCCGGGGCAAGTAGTGGCCCGGGAGGGGGGCCACGCGGCCCCCCACCCCAAATTAGGAAAAAGGCCGGCCCCGGGGGATGGGGTCCCCTAAGTTTAAATATGTTTAATATATATAGGCAAAGGTGTATTGAAGAATGAGTGGGTGTATAAGTGTCTCAATGGATGATTGAGTAGGTGCATGACTGACTCTACCAGTGAGTGATTAAACGTATCTTACTGAATGCATGGGTTACTGACTAAACTGTGTGAATGTCTGTATCCGTCTGTCTGTGTGTAAGTGGATGCATGGATTTGCGAATAGCTACATGAGTGTTTATATGGGTTATTGATTGGTTCTCTGAGTATCTGTATGGGTGGCTGAGTGTTTGTGTGGGTGGGGTGTGTGTGACTCTGTACATAGATGTGTGAGTGGGTGATTCACTGGGTGCATGATTTGAAGAGTGCATCTGTGATGGACTGTATGGGTGGGTGAGTGTGTGTATGGGTGTGTTAGTGATTGAATGTATATCTCAGTGGTACATGTGTGAGTAACTACATATGTGAAAGGCAGTATATATGTGTGTTGGAGTATATAAACGGCTATAAGTGAGAGTGTGTGATTGTGAGAGTAGCTATATGGATGAGTGTGTGCTTGCATCAGTGATTGCATAGCAGCGTAAGAATGTGCTAGTATTTGTATGAGTAAGTGAGCTGGTGTGTATAACTGTATAGGTGAGTAAATGGGAGTGTGATTAATTATTTGCATGACTGACTAGGTGTATGAGTACCTCTATGGATGAGTGGCGGTGTGTGAGTGTTTATATAGGTGTATGAGTGCATATGATAGTCCTGTACTGAGTGACTGTAATTATGAGTGACTGTACGGGTGAGTGAGTAGATGTGTGTGTGTAGACCTAAGAATCAGTGAGTGGGTATGTAGTTATTGGTATTGGAGTGTGTATGGTTTTGAGAATGGCAGTCTGTAATTTAGAGTGGGTGTATCAAAAGTTATATTAGGGTGTGAGAAGATGCATTAAATTCTCACATGGATGATGTCATCAGTGATGTCATTTGAGATGTCATCAGTGATGTCATCAGTGATGTCACTGACCATGTCATGAGTGATGTAATATGTGACGTCATCAGCAGTGCATTGCGGGGGCGCGAGTTATAGTTAGCTGAACTAACTGTAACGAGGGAATTTCACGGGTTTTGTACGAGTGCAATGTCCAACTAACTATAACTTTCCCTAAAAACTATGGTTTTTTCAGTGAATATATATATAAACACAACCCTTGCTCCAACAGGAAGAAGGCACGCACACGAAGCTTGTATGTATACAGCTTCTTTTAATGAAAAGGGCCCCCCGCGACCCGGCAGCTGAAAGAGAGACGTGTTTCGGCTGTTCAACAGCCTTTATAAATCTGATGGACGCCATATTTTACAACAAATATATAGTGCCTAATACATGGAAATGGTAAAAATACTGCAGAAGCTGCAAAAGCTTTCATAATCAAATTCACATTCAATAAAACTGCTCAATAAAACAGAAATATCTTGCGAAGTGTGCAATTTTGTGAACATTAAGAATAAAATGCAGTCCTTTAATACATTGCATCCACTCCTATTGAGTACCGCATGGCGTCAACCACCTCTCATAACATTTAAAATAATCGTTGGGCTGAATACATATGAGTCATGTTATCGACCGGAAATGCCGAATTATATTAACGAATTCCGCTAGCTTAATAGCTGCTGAGTAAATTATTCAAATACTTAAGTCTTTAAGATGACGTTTAAAATGCGGTCAATATCACGTAATGCAGAAACCATATTGAAGAACAAAAAGCATTATTTAGACCTTGTGCAGTGATACATGTAGCCCCCATACCAATTGACATCACAATGAGCGTCAACATCGCCATAACTCATTAAAGGACTAATGCGGGACTACCTGTCCCATAATGCCTTAGTGTGACATTATCTTGTCGGTGTCCTGAGATAAGGCAGGTAAAAAACATCAATGTTATCCAATACTATTAAGGTATGGGCCCATTGCACAGTTCTATAAAAATCAATATCTCCATGTTACTGCAAAGTTCCCGTAAAAGACAAAAGTTAAAGTTCAAATGTTCAGCATACAATGCGTGCATTGAAGCAGATCCAAGGCATCTCAAACAGTCCGCTCAGAAAACTTCAACTGTTTGCTGCAGCCCACGTAAGTCTTAATGCGGGGTCAGGGGAGATCCCCATATTAAGATTAATAAACACCACAATCCTCACCACATTGAGACAATGCTCATATGGTGCCCAGTTACCAGAGTTGCCTCGGCCTGCTGAGGGAAACTGCAGGGTACATGGTGAAACTCTGTCTCCGCACTGAAAACCGGATGGTTTCCCCGCGCCGAGTCTCCGTCTCCCACTCCGCTTCAAATTACTCATCCCGTGGCTTTCTCTGGGGGCAGTCGGAAAGCACTACCATGCTGTTCCTCCCAATTGCGGTTAATCCGGCCGCCCAAGACAACTGGTGGTGCGTGAAGAACAACAACCGCCGTTGTTCAATAGAAATAAACACAACCCTTGCTCCAACAGGAAGAAGGCACGCACACGAAGCTTGTATGTATACAGCTTCTTTTAATGAAAAGGGCCCCCCGCGACCCGGCAGCTGAAAGAGAGACGCGTTTCGGCTGTTCAACAGCCTTTATCAATCTGATGGACGCCATATTTTACAACAAATATATAGTGCCTAATACATGGAAATGGTCAAAATACTGCAGAAGCTGCAAAAGCTTTCATAATCAAATTCACATTCAATAAAACTGCTCAATAAAACAGAAAGATCTTCCGAAGTGTGCAATTTTGTGAACATTAAGAATAAAATGCAGTCCTTTAATACATTGCATCCACTCCTATTGAGTACCGCATGGGGTCAACCACCTCTCATAACATTTAAAATAATTGTTGGGCTGAATACATATGAGTCATGTTATCAACCGGAAATGCCGAATTATATTAACGAATTCCGCTTGGGATTTATTGTGAAAACAATTTTGAGCGGATTGCTAGGCAACTCACATGAGAAGTATTGAGGGCACTACCGATACCAGGAGGCCATGCAAGTGGCCACGCCTACTGAGGCGGGGATCACGATGAATCCAGGTGCCCATAAACTGCAAAGACTCTCCGCAAAATACAAAGCCTATGACAAAGGGCAGGGGCCCGAAACGCGTCAGCTATTTGAACTCTGTTTGCGGAATCCAGCCTACCCACGCTGCAGTTTTCATTAAATCTGTTGGCAGAACTTACCTGTGTGGGCTCTTCTATTTTGAGGCAACTCTGAAGATGGATGTGTAACGGCAAGCCTAGCCGTGAAAGAAGCCCCGCTGTGTTTTAAGCAGGCCTGGGAGGACGCCAAACGGCGCACTCCACTTCAGGACAGGTGCCGGTAATGAAAACATAATGATGACAGCGGGGTTGTGCAGGACAGCGCGACAACCCACTTGGGATTTATTGTGAAAACAATTTTGAGCGGATTGTAAGGCAACTCACATGAGAAGTATTGAGGGCACTACCGATACCAGGAGGCCATGCGAGTGGCCACGCTCACTGAGGCGGGGATCGCGATGAATCCAGGTGCCCATAAACTGCAAAGACTCTCCGCAAAATACAAAGCCTACAACAAAGGGCAGGGACCCGAAACGCGTCGGCTATTTGAACTCTGTTTGCGGTATCCAGCCTACCCACGATGCAGTTTTCATTAAATCTGTTGGCAGAATTTACCTGTGTGGGCTCTTCTATTTTGAGGCAACTCTGAAGATGGATGGATATACATATATATATATGTATGTGAACAAGATCGCCGTGGAGCGATCGAAACGCGTCAGGGAGGACACTTGTCTGTTTCACTTTGTGGTGTTTAAAGGGAAAAAACAAAAAAACTGCGAAACACTTTTGATGTTGTGGAGGCATTTTTGGAGGTCCGTACCTGCTTCGAATCCCCCCCTCAGTGCAGAAGGAGGGATAGGACTGTTGTTTTTTCATATATCTCTGCGGCCTATAACAAAGGCTACAAAATGGCCAAATTACATGAGTTTTCATTTTAAATCACCCAACAATTACCAAGATATTTCTACCATAAACAGAAAATGAAACAGAATATAAGACATTTTTAGCCCGTAGGCTGCATTCAAAACATAACAGAGAAACACTGGCACTGTGCCTTTAAGTCCTCACAGGACCCCCTGTATCCCATCATGCCTCACAGGTGACAGTTAGGTCAGGTCTTTTTTATGGTGATATGTAATCCAGAGCACAGATGGTATGTAATAGGCTACATTAAAAATTCGTCCAGGGAGGTGGGAGGGTTGCTTATGACTTTGATGAGGATTCCCCTGGAAGACAACTAGGATTACAGCTAAGCAATTTATCCTTCTTTTCCAGGGGATCCTCATCAATAGTCATAAGCATGGAATATAATAGGTAGCCCATCCCACAAACATGCGGACAAAAACATTTAATAGCAGCAGTCACAATTATCCTTAAAGATTCCTTAAAGAAGCCTATCCTACTTGAGAATCTGTCTGAGTGTCTGAGTCTAGACAGTAATACCTGCTAAAAGTATTTACCGATCTCCATGTTGCAGCTTTACATATTTCGGAAATGGGTACCTTTCGCAGCAGAGCAGCAGCTGCCACTTTACCCCTAGTAGAATGGGCCTTAGGTCTGGTAGGTAAGTGTTTGTTGGCTAACTGGTAGGAAAACACTATACATGAAACTATCCACCTAGAGATTGTTTGCTTGGAGGAAGCTATGCCTGTTCTCATTGGACAATAGTTAACAAAGAGGTGGTCAGACTGTCTGATGTCTTTTGTTTTATCTAAGTAAAATTTTAGTACTCTTTTAATGTCTAAAGATTGCGAAGCCCCCTCCGCTGAGGTGGAAGGGTTAGAAAAGAAAGTTAGCAGTGAAATAGATTGGGAACGCCTTACCTTTGTCCAGAGTAGAATTAGCAACCTTAAATGTCTTGCTACTAGTTGATTTAGAGCCCACTACCATCACGTATGACTTTGAAAAATGAACCGTCAGATCAAGATTCCCCATAAAGGCACATACCTGGCCAAGACTAAGTCCAACCCCTGTGCGGTCCAAGCCATAAGGACCGCATCCTCCGCATATAATAGAACAGGGAGAAATCTGTCATCAACTTGGGGCAGTCCGCTGACACTGATAATAGCGCAGACTCAAGCCCATTCACATACAAGGTAAACAGAAAAGGAGCAACTATGCATCTTTGACACACACCCGAGCTGGTCAGGAATGGGTGACTACAGGCAGCGTCCTGAGAAAAACGTACCGAAGCAGAGGTCTCTGATGAAGGTTGGCTAGAAGGGCCACAATACTAGGATCAATCCCCATCTCACTAAGCAAAGCCCAAAGTTTTGCTCGGTTCACCCTGTCGAAAGCGGATGTCAGATCCATAAATGCTAAATGTAAAGATTTAGACCGAGCCACCATATATTTAATAATAATTAGAAGGAGGTTCAAACATTGGCCTGAAGTGGACCTCCCTGCTCTCAAACCATATTGGACATCGCTCAGAATGTTGTTTTCTTCTGCCCAATCACTCAAACTGTTTAAAATCTCCCTCCCTGTACCTTGATCATTGAATCCAGTAACAATATTGGTCTATAACATTGTGGGTTGTCTTTGTCCCCCTTCTTAAAGATGGGAACAATCACTGCAGTAGACCAGGAAGATAACATCACCACCCATGCGGCCTCATTCAAGACCTGTGTTAAAAGTGGAGCCCAGACCTCAATATTAGCTTTAAACAGATGTGGCTGGAGCCTTGTTGCTTGACAATGCAAGAATACCTTGTGTGACTTCATCTAAGGCCAAGACCACTGGGTTACAGGCTGTGATTGATCCAACAGGAGTTTTATCACCCCCACAGACCCACTGGTTGTAAACACCCTCAAAATGAGCCGCCCATTGTTGCTCTGAAATATGATGGCATAAAGGTGGCTCGGAGCCCTCCGCAAAGCAAGGCCTGTTGACCACTCTCCAAAAGAGAGAGCTGTCCCTCATCTCACATGCTTGACAAAGCTCCGCCCAGGCTAGTTCCTGTCAATTATGTTTACAAATAAGTTGGGCCTGCTTGTAAACCCGCCTATAGTCTTTAACCAGTTGCCCGTCCTCGGTGACTGCTTCAGAGTCGCCTTCAGCTGACGCAGGGTTCTCGAACAGTCCCTGTCAAACCATTTGGGGATTTCTGACACCTTGCTGCTAGAGATTGTAGTCGTCATCAGTTTAAGAACCCCTGCAGCAGTAGCTTTAAAAGCTTCCAAGACCTCCCCTACCCCAGCATCACTGTCAAGACAAATATTAATCTTGTGAAGACAAAGTGCAAAAAGTGCCACCTGAAGACGCCGGGGGTCCATCTGGGACCATTTAAACCTTCTCCCCTGGCCAACAGTGGAGAGCCTCATTAGAGCCCCCCTATGCTGTAACTGGGTGACCTTAGTTACATCCAGGGTTACGGATAAAGGATTATAATCACTAAAAGGACTAAAAATGATGTTAAAATGGGAAATGAAACAGTATAGTGGGGCTGAGACAAAGATAAAATCAATAAACGACCTACAGCCCCTCCCTTTAAAAGTCAGACAAATCACAGGGTTCTGAGAGTTCACCTGTTTCTCTATAGTAAAGACCAGATTGTGACGGTCCACGAACTTATTGAGCTCCCGGCCTTCGTGTGAATGCACAAAGTGTAGCACTTCTCTCAGTAGACAATTTAGTACATCACCATCTTTGGGGGGTTGCATAAATGACAATTAAAATCACCAGCAATGACGGTTAAAACTTGCCCATCACCCTTAGCTGAGATAGTACTCAAAAGGCGGTCCAGGTGAGAGACACCACAGGGTTCAGAGCTGCCCCATTTGCTGTTATAAAAATTAATTAAAACCACTGATACAGAGCCAGGAAATGGTAACTCTACCCCCTACGTTGTGTACACCTTCCAATGGAGGTCCAAAATATAACCACTCAATTCCACTTTGATTAATTAAGCCCCCCTTTGACCTGCCCGCCCTTTAAGGTACAGCAGCTTCAAAGTAAGTCATGTATCCCTCAAGAAAGAAACTATTTACAGTTTTGCACGTTTCTTAGAGACAAATATGTGGAAAGATCTAACAAATTGGACCCACCTCGGATCAGTAATCTTAGAAGAGAGACCTGCAATATTCCAGGACAACATTCTATAGCCTTTTAAGGGCTGAGAGGGGGGCTACAGCAGGGGGCCAGGACAGGGGGGCGACACAGAGCTGAAGAGGGTCACGTAAATCCAGCCAATCACAGGACTCCAATCCACTCAATGGGGAAATCTATTAGAGGTAAACACAGTAGCGGTCCGTGGTAGGAGTGCCGGCCGGGCGGTGACGTGGGGTGGGGGAGGGGCAGGGTGGGGGGTAGTAAACCACGGATTACGGCCGAATACAGGTAAGTAAACATTTAAATAAATAAAACGAATTTCGTTGTGAGCGCTGCATCGCCAAATGCGATGCAGTGCGCGCAACGAAATTCGTTTTATTTATTTAAATGTTTACTTACCTGTATTCGGCCGTAATCCGTGGTTTACTAACCCCCACCCTGCCCCTCCCCCGCCCCACGTCACCGCCCGGCCGGCACTCCTACCACGGACCGCTACTGGGTAAACACAAGGGGTGGCAGCCTTAATTCAGGGCACTCATTAATTGGGTGGGACCCCCTGTGAGGGTGATGAGAATCTAATAAACAAGCTGGACTACCTGGTCTGTAAATGAAACCCAAAGGGAGGGCAACTATCCCTGGTATACCTAATATCGGACTGGAAGCAGCTGCAAGGAGTTTACCCGCTTGCCAGGGATTATTAAAATTAACCACCACGCAGTCACCCCCCCCCCCCCATGGTTTCCTATCCTTACCTATCCAGCTTACTCTGCTGGCCATGATGATAGAGTCCGCTAGCCCCCTACTGCTGGACAGATGTGAACTAAACCATTGCACCACCTTGTTCTTAAGTTCCTGATATGATTCACCAATGGGAGTGGAGCTGGGGGTAACATTCCCCAAAACAATTACATAAGGAGTCACTTCAGGAGACAGGTTAAGCACTTCCCCCGAGTTGATGGGAGACCCGGTGGGCAGGCTACTCCCTTTATTGCCCAAAAGACGGGGCGAGCAGCTGCACCCTGAGTCTCTGCCCCATTCCCTGACTTTGAGGCAACCAGGATAGGGTCTGTGACTGCGATGACATGATATCAACACGGGGTCCCTCCCAGGGCAAGTAGACTCAAATGGCCTCCGAAGCTCATCTGAGGGACCCTGCTCCTGACCGACCCCACACCCCTCCCTCCGCTTGTTCATCAAGGAAAATAGCTCTGAGACCTTCTCTTCAATATGGGAGAGCCTCACCAGAATTGGATCCAGTTTGTTGTTTAGCATTAACTCAAAATCCCTGAGCGATGCATTCCTAAGGGAAGATCCCCCCTCCTCATCCGTTGGAATAGTAATTGGTCGACCGCCCAGCTGAGACTTGACTGGAGGGTGGGCAGGGGCACAAGTTTTCAGTTTCCTCTTGCGCCTTGGGCTATCAATCGGTGTAGTGGAAATTATATAGTTACCATTACCATGGGTGTCCCCCCCAAGTTTTCCTCCTGCCCACCCAGTTGGCCCAGATCGTGGGGGGGCCTCCAATCCAGTACAGACCGGTGACTGGTGGGGGGTGCGAGGGACCTATCCCTAACCAAAGAAAGCCTCTTAATCACCAGCTCTGTTTCTTTAGATACAAGACACCCTGCCCGGTGGAGAAAGCCTTCAACATTAGTAACACGAGGGGCTACAGATAGGGCAGGGTTTTGATAGAAGGACCTTTCTTTTTCCCCATATTCACGGCACCTTTTAACACCATTAACCCTTTGGCAGGTTAACACCCACACACTGTTTCCGGGGAGAGGTCACCAAATAAGCATCCAAGTAAAACAGTCTAAGGTGCCAATCAAAAAAAAGTATTGAACAAAGAATAGTACCTTGTCCTGGGCACAAGAATACAACGAGAAAATTGTCCTTTGCTCTACAGTGCTCAAGGATTGAACCAAGCAGGGTGGCCCCGCCCCGCCTTTTCCTGCCGCTGACGGGCGCAGACGGGCCCGGTCTTGGCCTGGTCTTGGCGCGGGCATGTGCCCGGGCACGTCCCTGCACAGCGGTAGCCCTGGCTGAATTCAACAAGCGCCTCTGGGTGCGGGCTGTAGTGTTGGCAGCTTCCTGCAACGGAGGTAGATGGGGCTTGTAGTCTACCCCCTGCACCCAGTCACAATGCTCCCCCTCACAGCGGGAGCCCTGGCCGAATTTAACAAGCGCCTCGGGTGCGGGCTGTGGCGTTGGCGGCTTCCTGCCGCAGAGGTAGATGGGGCTTGTAGTCTGCCCCCTGCACCCGGTCACGGCTCTCCCCCTCGCAGCAGGAGCCCTGGCTGAATTTAACAAGCGCCTATGGGCGTGGGCTGTGGCGTTGGTGGCTTCCTGTCGCGGAGGTAGATGGGGCTTGTAGTCTGTCCCCTGCACCCAGTCATGGCTCTCCCCCATAAACTGTATAAGGTTCTTAAGCACACAGAGACTGAATTTCACTGACTCTACGTGCTGAAGTAATGGCAACTAGAAAAGCCGCTTTCCATGTGAGATGTTGTAAAGAGGCTTTGTGCATTGGTTCGAAAGGCGGGCCCATTAATTAAAAAAAAAAAAAACACATTAAGTTTCCACCGGAGAGACAGTGATCTAACTACAGGAAATAGCCTGTTTAGCCCTTCTAAAAAATCTTTGACCACTGGCATTTGAATGAAGAGGCCTGGGTAGGAGACTATCTCTAAGCTGTAATGGCTGAGAGATGTACCTTTCCATAAAACTGCAGACCAGATTTTGCTAAATGGAGACGGTAAGGTAGGATTACATCTTTTTGACCCACAATTGGATAGAGATTATTTTGGGCACAGCACAAATAAAACATTTTCCATTTGAAGACATATGATTTTCTGGTGGAAGGTCTTTTGGGCTCTTTGAGAATGTTCATACATTTCTGCAAAAGGCTTAAATGTCCCTATTGGAGGAATTCAGGAGCCATGGTGTCAAGCTCACCGAGGGAAGGTTGGGATGGAAAATCTGCCCTTCAAACTTGTACGGGAGATCCTGTCTGCATGGCAACCTCTTGTGTGGCCTCTCCGACAGGTAAAGCAAGTCCGTGAACCCCAACTGGCAAGGCCATTATGGTGCTATGAGGAACATTCTGGTCCTGGACTTGTACAGTTTGTTGATCACTGTTGCAATCAGCAGTTGGTGGAAACACATAAAGAGATTTCCCTGACCAACTTATCGAAAGGACATTCCCCTTCAACCCTGGTTGGGAAAACCTGGATGCGTAGTCAGGGCATTTTTTGTTGTTTGTGCATGCAAACAGGTCGATTTGTGGATGCCCCCATTCCTGAAAAATGTCTTGCACGACGTCGTTGTGTAGAATCAAGTCATGGTTTTCACGTAAATTTCGACTTAGAGAATCTGCTTGAATGTTCTGAATGTCTGGCAGGTGAATGGCTGATATTGTCAAGTTCCTGGCTATGAGCCACTTCCAAATGGCCTGCGCTTCCAGGGCCAGGGGATGAGAATGAGTTCCTCCTTGCCTAAGTAGTACAGGGTTGTCATGTTGTCGGGTTGGACAAGGAGAGAGTGTGTTATCGATGGATACAATGACTTTACGGCTAGATGAACCGCTCTCAGTTCTACCATGTTGATATGATACTTCTGCTCCTTGTCCGACCACACTCCCTGAGTCTGAGGGGAAGTCATGTGAGCGCGCCATCCCTGGAGAGGCATCCGTGATCAGTGTCTGTGTGGGAGGGTCCGGGTGAAAAGGAACTCCTACCAGTAAGTTCCGTCTCTGAGACCACCATGGTAGTGATTGGATCACAGTTTGTGACAGGATCAGTTTCTCTTCTCAGTAATCCAAAAACTGATTCCACTGTTACTCTAGACATTGGTGCAGAGGTCTCATGTGCAATCTTGCATGGGGCAATACGAAATGCAAGAGGCCATGGATCCTAGTAGAGAACCAATCTGTCTGGCAGATGGGTAAGGAGTGTGCAGGAGATTGCAATACTTCAGACTGATTGAGGATAGTCTCTCTGCCAAAGGATACACTTTTGCGGCTATTATGTCTAGAGTAGCCCCCAAGTAATGAAGCATTTGGACTGGACGTTGTATAGATTTTTTTTAATTGATCTGGTAACCTAGATTTTGCAGTGTCTCAATACAAATTTGGTAATGCTCTTTTGCCTGAGACAGGGAGAAATTATTTATAAGCCAATCATCTAAGTAGGGGTAGACAAATATTTTCTTTCTACTTAAGGATGCTGCAACCACGGCCATATATTTTGAGAATGTTCAAGGAGCCGATTTCAGGCCGGTAGCACTTTGTATAGATAGTGTTTCGATGCCACTTTAAAGCATATCAACATACAGTGTTTTGTTGTCGACGGCAAGACCCGCCCCTATGCAGATTTTACACTAGCGACTTGGAACATACATGAGCTTAACAACACACGTAAGGGCAAACAAGTGTTGCATTACCTACAGAGGCACCAAGTAGACATCGCCTTTTTGCAAGACACACATCCATCCCCTACATCGCCCACCACCTTTGCTGCAGCATGGGGTCCCCACCGTTATTTTGCCGGATACAGTAAATACGCGAGGAGGGTTTCCGTACTGGTCCATAAACGTGTTCCCTTCCAGATGACTGAGATGAGGGCAGATGTGGAGGGCCACTACCTGCTGGTTAAAGGCTGCGTATTAGGATGCACTATGCTACCAGCTAATGTCTACGCCTCAAATACTGACAGCCCAGTGTTTTATATTGACCTAATGGCCCAAATTGACCGAATGGAGGCTGACCATGTCTGCATGGGGGTGATCTTAATCTGCTACTGGACCCACAGCAGGATAGTACAGCAAACACCTCTGACACTAAACCAAGGTCTAGACGTGCACTGGCAGAACTGAGGGAAACATATTGGTTAACGGACGCATTGCGCCATCAGCACCCCACACAGACAGTAAACACACACTATTCAGTGCAACATGACACTTGGACTCGCCTGGATTACTGGCTTCTTGCACCTCATCTGATACAATGGATTGACTCTATACAACATTTGCCACGTACTCTGTCTGACCACTTACCGGTCATCCTGCGGCTCCCTATCCCCAGAGCAGGAGGGGTGGAGCGGCATTGGAGATTTCCCGAGACCGCTCTCCGTGACAATTTATTCCGATCGGAACTGCATACGGCAATACTGGAGTACTTTGAGATTAACAAAGGGACGGTAACCTCCTGGGCTACACTGTGGGAGGCCTTTAAGGCATACATAAGAGGGATTTGTGTATCTAAGCATGCAGGAATCCTTAAAGATCTGCGGCGTACATTATTCCAAATAGAAAAGCAATTAGTGGAGGCAGACCAGGCCCCAGCGTCTTAGAACCAAGCGACCCGGTTAAAACACAGCACCATATCATTGGCAGAGTTTCATGAGGCAGCAGAGCGCGAGGCGCACTGCTTGGAGAACTACACAGTGGCCTGTAGATAGATTGCTGCAGCCTCTTAGGGACCAGTCTTACATTGCTGCTCTCAAGAGGCCAGATGGCACCTACATTGCTGAGACTATTGGCATTCAAAACTAAATACTTACACTCTACACTGACCTATACATGACACGGGTCGCCGCTGACGCGTCACACAGTAACAGTTATTTAGACGAAGTGGCATTGTTGTGGCTTGATTCGGTGCACCAACAATTCCTAGGAGAACCCTTCACAGAAGAGGAAATAATCCAGGCCATAGATGCCATGGACGGGACGAAGGCACCTGACCATGATGGCTTTTCAGGCTGTTTTTACAAGGCGTATAAGCACCTGCTTGCCCCATACCTTTTAGAGACCTATCAGGAAGCGATGGAGTAAGGTATCCTCCAACCTACACTTCGCGAAGCAGTCATAATACGGCTCCCCAAGCCGGGTAAAGATCCGTTGCAGTGCAGTTCCTATTGCCCGCTCTCACTGTTAAATTTCGATAATAAAATCTTGGCCAAAATGTTAGCCACCAGGATCTTTCTATTACTAGACCAAATGATATCACCAGCCCAATCTGGATTTGTCCCTCATAAATCTACGGCCATGAACCTGCATCCACTCTTTGCGGTACTCCATAGAATTTCACCCACCGTATCGGCGGTTGCGGCACTGCTGGATGTAGAAAAAGCATTACATTTGCTGGACAGGCCATTTCTACAGGCAACACTGTGCAGGATGGGGCTCCCACTTGGATTCACTGCACTTATTAAACTGCTATATATGGAGCCCACAGCACGCATTCGCTTAAACGGGACGCTGGCATCACCTTTGTTTCCTATGTGGGGAACGCAGCAGGGATGCCCGCTATCATCCCTACTGTTTGTGATAGCGCTGGACCCACTGGTGCGCCACTTGCAGGAACGGCATCTTCACAGGGGTCTGCAATTTAAGACATGTCCGGTCCTAATGAATCTCTATGCCGATGACATTATCATTTACATAAGACACCCAGATGAAAACCTGGGGCCAGTATTGAGAGAGATCACTCGCTACTGTGCCTTTTCTGGGCTACATATAAACTGGGCTAAATCAGTGATATTTCTCCTAACACCTGCCCCCTATAGCATAGATATAGAATTCCCACTGGTGAGATGCAACAACTCTGCCCAATATCTGGGAATACACATCCATAAAGCCTTGGATCAAATACTATGGCTTAACTATGGGCCAGCGCTGGAAAACCTACCTGTCCGGATAGAGCAATGGTTGAAGCTGCCTCTGAGTAAGGTAGGCCGCATGGCCATCGTCAAAATGGTAATTCTGCCCTAGTTCTTGTACCTGTTTCATAACATCCTGATCCCACTAACTAAGACGTTTTTTGCAGCTCTTCGTAAATTACTACTATGTCTGGTATGTGGGGGAAAACAGCCAAGAATTAAATGGGACACTCTGACCCTACCATATGAACGTGGGGGCTTCGGGGTTCCAAACTTTCATATCTACTACTTGGTGGCCCAGAGCAGTTTTGCTCGACACTGGTACCACCCAGATGCTAGGATACTATACACCAAGCCGGAGGCAGACCTGGTGGATCCACTCCCGCTGGCGGCGATGCTGCCAGTTGGAGTACTGCGCAACCCACATGACATCCAGACAGTATCCACGAATAGCTGGGCATGGAAGAGGCTGATTCGGGCGATGGGTGGACCCTTATTATACTCATCTTCCTTTCCCATAGCTGGGAATACATGACTGCCCATTACGCTGGAAACCCTTGTAACACAAACTCTAACTAAATACTCTCTGAATACCATTGAGTACCTGTTCCCTGATACCCTGACGGGCATGTTTTCTCCCGGACAGAAGATGCCTGCTTTAGGGACGCACCCATGATGGATCAATTTGTCTTGAGATGGATACAGGGAGCGCTTAGGGCCCAGATCCCCTGCTATCCCCTTGAGCCGGATGACTTTCCACCTTTATCGTTAATTATCACAGACACGGGCGGTGAACATTTAATATCCAAACTGTACAAATCAACCCTGGCATTGCTCCCTACTAGAGATACAGGGATACGGGCCGCATGGGAGCAGGACTTGGGATACTCACTCACTGATTTTCAGTGGCAACACGCATGGTATCCCTTAATCATCAACACAAACTATTACATTTCAAGTTTTTATGGCGGGCTTACACTACAACAATCAAAGTTCACCGCATGGACCCAACCAGCCCTCACACCTGTCCTAAATGTCACGCTCCTTCCGCTGATTTCGTGCACATGACATGGACCTGTGAGAAACTGGTTAAGTACTGGAGGGCCATATTTCTGGAATTATCACGCATGACTCAAAGCGCATTCACGCCGAATCCGCTGTTGGCACTCATTGGGTTTGTACACAACGTCCCCAAAAACATCGCGCCAATTCGCAGCTATAGCTCTCATGCTTGCCAAAAGGGAGATGGCCATACATTGGGGAAGAAGGCAACCACCTGGACAAAAAGCATGGCTTAACAGCTTGATATATTTCAATACAAATCTACTGAGAGAATCCCACAATGGCCTTTCATATCTTCCCAGTAAGGGAGAAGCATTCGCCCCTTTCATGAAAGAAGCAGATGTTCCACACATCTTCTTTCCTATGGAGTCTACTTGCTTGCTGTCCTTATCTGAAAGGACTGATGAGGAAGAGGCCACAGAATATGTCTTGCAAGCAGTAGCTATTATGACTGAATCTGGCGGAAGAATAAAGGGTCCTGGCCTGGAGCCATATATTTTTTGAGAATTTGCGATGAAGCTGCTCTTAGAGACACCGGAGTCAAGAAAAGTTGCATTGCTGGCTCCAAAAGTCCTGGAACCAAAGGTAATAGTAGTCTTGACACCACTCTATGATGTAGAGTTTCAAAGATGACTGATGTTGAAGTTGTAGGTGCAGGAATAGCAATATTCAGTTTTGATGCACCTCTTATCAGAACTTCATTGAATGTTGTAACGCCATCAATCGGGAACACTCTTGCTGGTGGTGTGTCCGTTAAGGTAGGAGAGTAATCCCCTACTGAGGATAGAGAGTTGGTGGACCGGGAGGGTGTTCTACTCCTCCTATGCCATGACCTAGAAAGATGAGATCTTCCAGATCTGGAGGTAGATCTGTTTCTAGCAGACTTTGACCTTGATCTACGCCTTTGAGGAGTCCTAGATCCTCGTGGGGACCTCGGCGCAGCCGCATGTCTCTCCGGAAGTGTTGATGGAGAGTCCGGGGAGAATGCAGGTGGAGGAGTACATTTAGGTGATGGCGTACGCGGGGTAACCATGGGTGGGGAGTACATCCACGAGTAGTCTGAGTCTAGACTATGAGGTACAGGATCTTGCCACTTGCGCAGGCTTTCCAGCCAATGTGGAGGAAGATTCAGTGGTGTCTCACGAGGAGGTCTAGCTGGTGATCAAGACCTTGGTTCTGCTGATTCAGATGCTAAAGCTGTACCTCTGATGACGTCAAACGACTTTTTGACGTCGATGGTACTCGATATGTAGCTGTGCTTTCGACGTCGACTGTGACTTTTCTAGCTGTTTCAACGTTGACCGGTGTGTTCTTGATGTTGATAAGTGACTTGTGTTCTTAGACAGCGTAACATCCTTCAATGTCAATGGGTGTCTCGACATCAACGGCTGATGTCTCTAGAGCATTGATGGCGATGTATGCGTTGCAGCCGGTGAGTGCCTCAATGGCGATCTTGACACAGCCGAGCGCTTTGACAGCAATGTCGGTCTCAACGTCGAATGAAGATGTGGCTTGGACGTCGACAGAATCCTTGAGGGTGATGTGTGCCTCGACGTCGAGTGGCGAGTATGTTCCGACGCCACTTTCAATGTCGATGACAAACAAACAGGTATTTTCTCAGATTTCGATGTCCTACCTCTCGACGTTGGTCGGGTTTGCCGTTCCTGATGTTTCTCATGAGATCTTCCTCTGTGGGCTGTTTTAGGATGAGAGGAAGGTTCTTTGGAGGAAGATAGAGACTCCCCAAGGCCTCTTGAAGATCCTGTAATTCCTCTCTCCTCGAGTCCATGCAGCCTTATTTTCTCTCTGTCCTTCAGGGTTTGTGTGAACAGCTTCTGGTAATGAGGACAAAAGTCTGGATGATGGGACTCTGGAAGACACATGATACAGACGAGTGAGGATCAGTCTGCGCCTTCTTTTATCCATAAGAGGGGGACTTTACAAAGAGTAAGAGCATGACTGACAGAAAAAATATATATTTCCTGTCAGAAAAACAGTACTCTATACTTTACGTACTGAGATCTTTCAGATAAAGATGAAAACTGGAGTTGTTTGAAGAACTTTTTCTGATTAAATGTCAAAAAATAGCAGAGCTCAGTGCTCCAGCATCCTAACGGTAGGAGCCATAAAAAAGAACTGACCTAACTGTCACTTGTGAGGCAAGATGGCATACAGGTGGTCCTGTGAGGTCTTAAAAGCACTGTGCCAGTTTTCCTCTGTTATGTTTTTAATGCAGCCTATGGGCTAGGAATGTCTCACATTCACTTTAATTTTCCTTTTTAAATAAAGAATGTGAAATCATTTTATGGTCTTTTTTCAGTTTATGACAGAAATATCTTGGTAAATGTTGGGTGAGTCAAAATGAAAACAACGTAATTTGGAGATTTTTAGCCTTTGTTATAGGCTGCAGATATATATTTATATATTAATGTTGTTGAAAGCACTACATACATTATTTTGTTTTTACTCATACATATAAATATATAACATTTAAGATGTGCTCCAGGGTCCTCACACTTGGGCGGGACTATTCAGTGCTTAGGACTATTGATGAGGATCCCCTGGAAAAGAACTAACGTTTAAGACTTTTCCCGCTTTGTATGTGTGCTGTACACGCAACACACATGGAAAGTAGAAAAAATAAGAAGAAATGATAACATTTCTCTTCTTTACGCCTGCCTCGAGGTGTAAGGTTTTGTTGCAAATCCCTGTCTACAGATGTTAGTACACAGGGATTTGTGTCAAAACCCATGGGTGGTTGCATAGGAAGGTCCATGTACCACCAAGGAACTCCCTCTTCAAGCAAAGTAGAGCAAAGTAGTGCATAGCACAGCTTTGAATTATTTTGAGGAACTTTCCACCACAAAGTCTGTTTAGTGTTGGAAAGTAAATTCCACTCAAAACTTTGTGCCGGGTTTGCATCAATTTTGTGTCTCAAACCCAGCGCCAAGCGTTAGTTAATCTGGGCAAAGTGTACTGGCAACACACCCTTTCCCAATGTGTGCACCTGATCTGAATTTTCTTGATCCACACCTACCTCTGCTTTGTGGAACACTATTTGTCATTGACAGCTCCTGCAAGCATGTGTAACCCACATGCAGTCCCTCATCTCTCTTGGTGCTTTGGTGGGTAGTACATGTCAGGAGGAAAAGCTTTGGCTTCCCGCTTCTGGCTTGCAGGGCACAGGGGCGTACTGCTCCAAATCCACTCGTACACAGTCCATTTTAGAGAAGGAAAGTCAGGCGGTTTCAACAGATACTTAGCACTGTCTGATGAGAGGCTTAGCATGTGGACCACGCAATATGCAATGGCACCCCAATGGTGAGCTTCATTTCCCAGCAGTACCTGAACTCTCAGGTTGTCAGGAGATGGTGGAGGAAATCTTGGACTTGCATGTATAACTTTCCTCGTGTTATGCAGTGTCTTTCTAAATTGTTACACTCTGGATTCGCCCTCAGTTGTAGTTATCTTTACTCCTATGTCAGGTTTTCTCTGCTTCAAGAATGGCTTCTTGTCATGTAACAAAAATATTCGATTACCGAACTGTATAATTTTTAACTTTTAGGGCCAGATGTACGACCATTGTGATTTGCGAGTCGCAAATTGCGACAAATTGCTAGTCGCAATTTGCGAGTCGCAAATCACAATGTACAACAGTGTCTCAGACACTGTTTGCAATTCCCAATGGGGTCGCAAATTGCATGCCTCATGAATATTAATGAGGCACTCGCAATTTGCGACCCCATTGGGAATGGCTGGGCCTCCCAGGTATGGTGGCCTGCTGGGCTCAGCAGACCTCCATGTCTGGGACTGCTTTTAAATAAAGCAGTTTTTTCTTTTTTAAATGCAGCCCACTTTCCTTAAAGGAAAACGGGATGCATTTAAAAAAAGAAAAATGAAACGTTTTGGTTTCATTTTTTAAGGGCAGGTAGTGGTCCCTGGGACCACTGCTTGCCTCTAAAAAATATTTTCCCCTGCATTCACAAAGGGGAAGGGGTCCCCTGGGGACCCCTTCTCGTTTGCGAGTGCTTTACCACCCTTCTGAGAAGGGTGGTAAAGTGCGACTGTTTTGCGACCGCAATTGCGGTCGCAAAACAGTCTTACATAGGGCTCAGACTCGCAATTAGGAAGGGACGCCCTTGGAACGCCCCTTCCTAATAGGGAGTTGCTAATCCTATTTAGCGAGTCGCTAAAAAATTGCGACTCGCTAAATAGGATTAGTACATGGCCCATATGTATTTTGCATGCGCAAACGGGTCGCAAACCCGTTTGCGCATGCAAAATAGGGTCATACATCAGGCCCATAGCTCTTTAGGCATTTACTAAAATAACTTTTTGGGCCAGATGTACGACCCGCCAATTACCGAGTCGCAAATTGCGTCGCATTTGCGACTCGCAATTTGCGACTCGCTAATTGGAATGCACAACAGTGTCTCAGACACTGTTTGCGATTCCTAATGGGGTCGCAAATTGCATGCCTCATTAATATTAATGAGGCAGGCGCAATTTGCGACCCCATTAGAATGGCTAGCACTCACAGGGATGGTGGCCTGCTGGGGTCAGCAGACCACCATATCTGTGACTGCTTTTTTAATAAAGCAGTTCTTTTTTTTTTTTAATTCAGCCCGTTTTCCTTAAAGGAAAACCGGATGCATTTAAAAAAGAAAAATGAAACTTTTCAGTTTCATTTTTTTAAGGGCAGGCAGTGGTCTCTGGGACCACTGCCTGCTCTTAAAAAATATTTTCCCACCCACTCACAAAGGGGAAGGTGGTAAACTGCGAGTGTTTTGCGGCCGCAAATGCAGTTGCAAAACATTAGTACATAGCATGTTGACTCGCTATTAGGAAGGGACGCCCCTTCCTAATAGCGTGAGTCGTAAATGCTATTTTGCGAGTCAGTGACTCGCAAAATAGCATTTGTACATGCTATTACCCTTTTTTGCGGCCGCAAATGGGAGGATCTCCCGTTTGCGGCCGCAAAAAAGGGTCGTAGATCTGGCCCTTAGTTATTTATTTCGAAATTACCTGCAAGAACTTTTCACAAGTCTTTTTCTATTTGGCTCCATTTTGAAACAACTGTCTACTTCCGAGTTTAATCAACACTCATCGAGAAACTTTTGAAGACTGCTTTAATACCAACGGAGTCTTTGTGTGATCAAATCATAAAGTACTAAAGTTCTTTTCCTTGTTAAGTCTTTTCACAAAGCTTAAAAGAATGTCATCTTTTTAGTTTTTCTTTTGTCACCTTGATTTCCACAACGCTTTGATTTTCACACTGTACTCAATTTTTTGTTACTCTTTTTTAGGCTTGGGCAAATTATACTTTGTCCAATTTTACAAGATGTGCCTTAATTTAGAGTCTGTGGTCTTTAAAGATTGCCATGTCTTACTTTAACTTGACGCGTGCTTAAAAATAATTAATTTTTGCGAACCTTTTGTTCTTTATAGCTTTATAGGTCTTTCCCCTAGAAGAATATGTCCTGGAGAAATTACACCATGCACCTTTGACGGGGTGTTGCTGGAATTACTGCATTTTTCAGGCAAGTCCTGGCGAAGCTCAAGAAACACACCTGATCGACTCTGGAAACTCAAACTCAGTTTTGGCTCAGTGTGCGCGGGTTTAAATAGACCAGGGATTCAAAATGGCATCCAGCATCAAATCACACAAGATCTCATTTGTATCCTTAATTTGGTCATAACTGAGCAGAAGTGACTCCACTGAGTCCCTTGTAGGGCTGTGATCAGAAGATGGGAGCATTTGGGGTGCACCTGAACCATGTTCTTCTACTAGTGTCTGCACAGTCATGTCAGAAAGCACAAAATATTAATATTTGATGATTACTTTTCCAGGGGCACAAGGAGTCAAATAGAAACTAAGCTGATCCCCAGGAGAGAGTGCATAGTTTCATAGCTTGACGTACTGTACAGAAAGGAAAAAGTGTTAATGAACATACACAGAGATATTCATCTCTTGTTATGCTTTGGCTTCAGGAACCGCAAGCTTCGTATCAGAATACAGATAGTTGGTTATACAGAGATACTGCTAAGTTGCACCTGTTCATTGTTATTGGGTTATGAAAGACTTCATTGAAGTTTAATAAGATAGCTCCTATTGCCTTGAGATACTCACTTTGACCTGCAGATGCCAGTGCTCAGCAGAAGTGACTAGTCAGAGTGTTGGTGTCCAGTGTGTCTGTTTTCACTATAATCTCATTCCCTGTTCCTCTCTCTACTACTGACCCTCATATTTGTGTATATTTGGAAATTGGTGGAGGTGGTGAGATACGACACCGTGCAATACTCTTGTAAGATCCTGAGGACAAGTTTTTGCTTTCTGAAGTAACACAGCATGCTAAACTTAATGGCAGACAACACATAACGTCTTGTAAAAAATCTCCAAAAGGCTTTGCTCTTCATTTTTCTTGTCTTGCTTTGTTTTCCAGTATTACGACTTTTGTTTGCTTTTGCACTTATCTAATTAAAAGTCAAAATGTGTGTCACATTGGATCTGTGGAAGTTTGATGAACTGCCATGAATCATGACAAATAGGGGACGGTGTGCTCCTGAACTTCCAGTACCTGACCTCTGTAGTCTAGTGCTAACATCCCGACCACATCCAGAACAATCCAGACATGACACACACAGAAATCTGAAAGTGAACTGATTTCATAGACTCTTCCATACTTTCGAGCAGCAGAGAATTACCAGTTTGAACTTGTAGAATTTAAAAGGCTTAGGACGTTTCAATTGACTACAGTTCATGATTGACTCAAGACACTCACAATCTATTCACACATGCTCTGGCAGACCTATGCTGAAAAAGGAACTCAACGGTGTTGTTTAATGCATCAACTTAACACATTGTGCACCGTTTGTTATCTGCTTTGTTCACATAGGTCAGTCAGTATCTGGTCCAACGCTAAACATTACAAAGAACTAATCAAAAACACTCAACGCAGCGAAGGATATTTATGTATGTGTTTTATAAAGCTCCACCTGTCACTTTTCAGTTACTCCAAGGGGGACAATATACTTTGATGAACAGTAAAGGGTGGGTAGAGTCCAAGCAGAACGGTGAGTGCTTTTGTCCAATTTTCTTCTGCCATGACCCACATTCTGGGAAGAGTTCAATGAAAAAGCCAGTCTGAATAGTTCAGTTTTCAGGAGTTTTCTGAACTGTAAAATGTTGGGTTTAGATCTCAAGGTGGGGTTAAAGGCAATCCACAGCCTTGGACCTGTTGTGTTTTATCCTCTTGAATAATCATTGATGGATAAGGTGGGTTGATGATGATTTGAGGTTTCTGACTGGGTTAGAGTCGAGCCAATTGGTGCAGATGATCAGGGCCTTTCCCCGGTACATTTAATCAAGAGTGGAGAAGACCCTTATTTTTGTTCCTAGCTGCTACTGGATAACAGTAGAGAATTTCCAGGCTGGTCTTCGTGTGATTGCATTTGATGAGGCTTAGGCAGAGTTTGAATGTGAGTTCTGTAGCCTTTGCAGCCACACAAGTTTCTTAGGGAGACCAGCAGAGATGATATTGCAGTAGTCCAAGCATTCAGTGGTCATTCAGAGTCTTCTTATCAACTCTACCCGATTGTCGATTCGTAGTAGTGAAAGGAAGTAGGAGAGCAGGAGGTTAATAACCTTGACTGTTGTGTTGAATTGGTGGGTGAATAAAAGTTAAGTCAACAAATATCTGCAGGTTCCCAGCTTTTGAGTGGATGAAGGAGGGGTCCCTGGACCTTGGGGCCAATTGAAGAGTAGGAGAACGGGTTCAGTTTCTCCCACTACTAGGGTCTCAGTGGAACACACAATCCAAGTATAAAGTGGTGCTTTTTGGATTGTCCATTCTGTTGTCCAGCCGGAAGTTAATCTGTATGTCGTAGGTGTATATTTGGAAGTTCACCTTTTAATATACAAGTAGCTGTGCCAAGGAACAAACAGAGATATTAAAAAACTGAAAAAAAATGGGTAACCTTTGGGAAATACCACAGGACACCGGAATGGTGGATGGCTGTACTGATCCAATCCTGATGTGTGGCTGCAATAGAACAGAAATTAGGATGCAAGAAAGCAAAGCCATATATGCACATTCAATGTTCTAGCAGTGTCCTAGAACGCAAATAGGTTGACCAGAATAAGGGATATT
Source organism: Calotriton arnoldi (assembly GCA_963921515.1). NCBI lineage: Eukaryota > Metazoa > Chordata > Amphibia > Caudata > Salamandridae > Calotriton > Calotriton arnoldi. The sequence goes on along the minus strand of CAWUFW010006721.1, from coordinate 215,879 downwards.
TTCTTGTCTTTGTCCAAGGATTGGAGGAGTTATCCTTTACATTGGCTAGATCTGCGTCAGTGCCCCTCAACAATCAAAATTCCAGACTGATATCTGCACAGGAAATGGGTTGTTTTGACAAGATCTTGGAGTTGTTGTTTCATCCCCTTTTCAATTATATTGTTGGGACAGTGAAGGTTGGGAAACGGTTGGTATTTTGACAGCATCTTAGAATCTGCAGATTTATTTGGGAGCATGATAATGTCTGTAGACCCATAAGTTTAAGTCATACGTAATCGAGATGTTCTTTTATGTAAATTGCTCTTTATTCATTTTTTGCTTGTTTTGTTGTCTATCTTTACATTTTCATAGTGATGATTCAACATATTGCATGAGTCTTAAATACATCTTCATTGTATAGTCATTGTTAGTGCTTCCGAACTATTGTGTATCCATAGTTAGAGCAATTTTTAAGTATCAAACAACTTTTTAACAAACTCCCTCTTCCCTCTCCAAACTCACCGCTGCAGGTCTATTCCTGAGTCATCCAGGATAACATGTATACCATTGGCAACAGGCCATTCCCATGACCCAAAGATCCGTTGCTTGACTATTCCTTACTCATTTACCTTTTATTCAATGCGAATATATCCATATCTGCCTTGCCATCATGTGACATTCATGGTGGGCGCTCAGCTTTTGCAGCTATTGATGATAATATGGTGTCCCATGTATTACCTGCCTACTACTTGCATGGTGTATCCGGAGAACAGTCGGTTCAGCCAGGCTCCATTTCTGGACGTCATTTAACCAGTGCTTTATATTCGGCGCCTTGTTTGCTTTCCATCCCATTGCTATATTCCTCTTGGCAGCTACCATTGCAACGGCGGCAAATGTACAAGTCTGTTTTATTTCTTCGCTCTTGTGCAGATGTCCCAGTAAGCATGTCAGCTGGGTGTTTACCAAATACCTCCGCTATGATCCTCATTACCTCATCACAGAACTATTGTTTTACGCCACAGTTCCGTACCACATGGTAGAAGTCATTCAGCAGTCCAGCACATAGAGGGCAACCGTAATTTGATCTTGGGTGCATTCTAGAAAGTCTCGCTGATGAAAGGTATGTGTGATGTAAATAATTAAATTGAGTGAACTTAAGCCTGTTTTTTTCTGGATACGACTAAGGTGTATTTTAACAAGGGGGGCGTGGCTTGCCGAGCTGCAGGATGGCCGCCTTTTGAAGGGGCTCTGCAGGCCAGTTCTAATTATCCTACAAGATCACAGTTTTTGCTGGGAATCGATCGCCACCAACGAGTGCTGCTACACTCTACCCTTTTCTGCTTTGAACGAGGGGTGTTGCAAAGGCAGAAACACAATATTAACGAAGCTACAGAGCCTACCTCATCGCGGCCTGTACGCTCTGCGAAGCCGTCGCCATTTTGCTGCACTTCTACAGTAACGGGTGAGGCCTCCCCGTCGCCTTCCCTGCCTCGGCGTCCAGACGGAGCTCTAACAAATTGGCTGCCGTGTGCTGTGCTGACTGTGGCTGGGCGCCCCGATGGTGTCACTGTGCGGCTGCATCTACGCGGCAGCGGTTCGGCCCGTGGTGCCTTTGCCCAACCTTGTACGCCGCTGTTCTGGTGACGCCTGCTCCAGCGGTCGACCGGAGGCTGCATCAGAAGCCGGGAGCGTGAGCGGATTGTGGCCATCTGTGGATCTGACCTCGGGGCACTGGTTCAGCCCGACGAGGTGAGTGAGTGGCTGGGCGGGATGAGCGGGGGCCTGCGTGCGCTGCTGCCGTCTTGGCCTCTCCGTGCTGGGCCTTTCCAGCCTGCGGCGGTGGGACCGGGCGGGCGGCAGGCGCATGTGGGGAGGCGCTCTGCCTGTACTTGGTACGTCCCCCTTCTCTGGGTTGCAGCCATCGAGGGGGCCTATCTGTGCTCGCGGGGGTGGGGATTTGGTTTCGGCGCTCGCCGTGCACGGGCAGCGTTTTCCCTCGTGTGTGGGGGTGCGGACCCCTCCCCATCCTCTCTGCCTGTCTGAGTGCCCCCACCCCCCTCTCCCCGATGGGTGTAACAGCCTAATAGAGACCGCTCCCGGCGCTCCGCTCCAAAGGAGTTTACTGACCACAGTGCAAACGGCCCAATCTGAGTACAGCTAACCTCCGTGAACCCACGTGCTCTCCTAACGCAGCGCGCACCACAATACCCCAGTGCGAAGGTGACTCAATTGAGAGGACAACAAGGTCGAACTCAAAGTTGCCAGGGGGAGCGATGGGGAAGGCAAATCCCAAACAAACCAAACTCCCGTTTGAAAATAAGCGCCACACTCGCACCACAGAGGCCAGCTTCAATCCTGACACGGCTCTTGGTACCAGAGACATGGGAGAGAATCAGGAGGAAGACCTACGTACCATTATGCTAGATGTGCGCTCTAGCATCAAGACAATCGAAAACAAAATTGACGCCCTCACCACTAATCTTGAAAGGGTCAAGAAAAGAGTGGACTCTCATGAGACACGCCTGGACACACTGGAGAACAGACTCTCGGATACCCAAGACTTCCAAGCTGAGTCCAGGACACAAGTCCCAGACATGGAAAAGATTCTGGCGGTGATTAAAGCGAAGAACAAAGATTTGGAGGCGCGGTCTAGGCGCAACAACCTCAGAATTATTGGCCTGCCGGAGACTACTGCGATTCCGAGAATGGAGCCGTTCATTGAGAACTTATTGCGCGAACTATTTGGACCCGTACTCTCATCAGTTATGATCGTTGAACGCGCGCATCGCTCGCTCGGGCCCAAGCCGCCGGTAGGGGCGACTCCTCATCCCATAATAGCGCGACTCCTGAACTATAGGGACAGAGATGAGATACTAAAAGCCGCTAGAACCAAGAGCCCTATCACTTACCAAGGGAATACACTTTCCTTTTTCCCGGACTACACGCCCTCCATTCAAGCTGCACGCAGGGAGTTTGCGCAGGTGAAGCGAAAACTACAGAGCGCATCAATTCCGTATGCTATGTTGTACCCAGCTAAGTTGAAGATAGCGTACGATGACCAAGCTCATTTCTTTACCGATGCCAAGGCGGCCCTCAAATACGCGAAACATATCTGTGCCAAAAAGTCACCTCTTCAGTCCTTGCAAGGTCCTGGATCTGAGCCAAATCTCAGCGATAATGACTGATTACATTACTGAGCTCTCACACACTCTGGAACTGTATCCGGTATCATACTCGCTCCGCGAGTCCGGACTGAAATCCAGTGATGTAGCACCTGCAATGCCCTCACACTGTTATAAGTTCATTTTGCCTTACATTTTATATTATTGATTCCTTAACACCTGTTATGACCTGGCCACCTTGCCACTAGGCAGGTTTATGCCGGCGACCCTAGCCCCGCAGGGAAATCTCCCATGTGTTCTTTGGTTTATGTTAACAGGGGGGGGACTCACGGTGGGGGGAGGCACCAATTCACAGCCTGTTTGGGAGGTTGGGGTGGGTGGTGGGATAGGGGGGGAAGTTATACCTTTTTCAGACATGCAGTTACTCTCTTTGCAAACTTGTCTTACCGCAGAGTACAACTTTTTTAGAAGTCTACCTTGTGTGCCTACCCATGTGTAGTTAAAAACTAGGTCCCTTGGTTTCAGGAGCTTGCTCACGTCTCACAATAAAATTGTCCCACAAGGATGCACATCTCATACATCCCTTCAACAAAATGTCTGAGGTAAAATTTACAACTTGGAATATCAGGGGTCTTAACGACTTCAGAAAGTCTAGATTGATGCACACATATGTAATCAGGCACCACATAGATGTGTGCTTCCTACAGGAAACGCATTTGAAAGGGGGTTCGGACCCTAAATTGCGCAATAAATACTGGGGAGAGGTGCACTCGGCCCCTTACTCGAACTATGCATGGGGAGTCTCTGTGTTGATAAAGCACGGAATTGGTTGGACGACCACTCAAGTACAGACTGACCCGGACGGAAGGTTCATTATACTTAATGGCACGATGATGTTCACAAAAATGACACTGGTGACAACTTATGGTCCGAATGTAGACGACCCGCAGTTTTTCCTGGAAGTTTGGGAGAGGGTGTGGCGGCTGGAGGCGACACAGTCATATAGGGTGGTGGTTTTAATGTCCCATTAGATAGAGTTGGTTCCGCCTGCAGCCCACACACCAGAGTAGCTCTACAACTAAACTCCATTATTTTAGAACACAATCTCATCGACATTTGGCGTAGTAGAAACCCTACAGTCCGGGAGGGAACATGCATCACTACACATCACAGAGCCTGGTCCAGATTGGAATACTGGCTGGTTACTAGCGATGTGGCCTCCTGGACCATAGACGTATTGCCTATGCCCCGAATGCTTTCAGATCACGCCCCGGTTTTTCTAAGCTGGAAGGTACCTCTGACTTTGCCCCTTGCGTTCAGCTGGCGCCTCCCGCCCCACGTCCTACTAGATGCAGCATTTAAGGAGGAGATTAGAACCGAAATCACTAATTTCTTTTCCACAAATGAAGGGTCGGTAGACTCCTCCTCCACTCTATGGGAAGCCTTCAAGGCAGTTATTAGGGGCGCTTGTATCTCTAATCAAGCACGGGTGGGTACTAAAATCAATCAGAACTACACTTTCCACTTTGGAAAAGGAGATCAGGACCTCAGAATTGTTGTTCTACCAGTCGGGGGCACCCTCACATCTTGTATACATGGGGGAGAAGATATCTGAATTTGAGGAAGAGGCTATCAGGGAGACCAGGTTCCTGGGGAAAGATGCTAAAGCTCGAAGCTACGGCGAGGGCGACAGACCTGGCAGGACCCTTGCTAACACACTCAAACAACACTCTCCCCCAGCCTTCATACCTGAGCTACTAGATGACAATATGACTCCAATAAAGGGTCAACAGGCCACACGCAAGCATCTCACAAACTTCTACTCTTTTTATACACTGCCACACAGCGCGTCTTGCACCCTGAGCTACTTACATATCTCGACTCCATTGAACTTCTATGGCTGAGCGATGCCCATAGAGCCTACCTAGATGTATCGTTCTCTGTGGAGGATATAACGCAGGTCATATATAGCCTCCCGGGCGCGAAGGCGCCCGGACTAGATGGGTTGACAACGTCCTTTTACAAAGCGTACGCAGTTGAACTTGCGCCTCACTTGTTGGACGTATATCAGGATTCCTTGGAATGCGGTACGCTGCCACCAACTATGAGAGAGGTGGTGATCATTTCCCTTTTAAAACCAGACAAGCAGGCCAATCTCTGCGACTCTTATAGGCCCCTGTCTTTGATTAATGTAGACGCAAAGATCTTGGCCAAGCTGATTGCCAACTGGCTACATCCAATCCTACCACTTATAGCCAGACCGGACCAATCCGGATTTATTCCAGGCAGATCAACGGCCCATAATTTGCGCACCTTCTTCGCTACTATCCATCAAATTGACCCTAAACTACCAGCCATCGCTACGTTTCTAGATGCCACTAAGGCATTCGACTCCCTGTAATGGCCCTACTTGTTTACGATATTGCCCAGATTGGGACTCAGTCCCAACTTTATCAATCTCATCAGCTTGCTTTACACTAGGCCTACTGTCCGCCTGAGAGCCAATAGACTCCTCTCAGAGCCATTTGATATAGGCAGGGCTGCCCACTTTCGCCGTTGCTATTTGCGAAAGCGATGGAGCCATTAGCGGCGAGAATATGGCAGCACCATTCAGCCCAAGGCCTTGGGTTCTCTGATAGGGGTCTTATAATTTCCATGTATGCCGACGACATTACCCTATATATTCGTAAACCTGAGGAAAATTTGAATCCTGTGTTGCGGGAAATACTTAAGTTTGGAGGCATGTCCGGCATAAAAATAAACTGGTCCAAATCATCAATCCTTCCATTAACCGATGCACCATTAGTAACTGACCTAGAATTTCGGCTTACTTGGGTTGATGGCGCGGTTAAATATCTTGGGGTATGGCTAAGTAGGGACATACAGGAAGTCTGGCGTATGAACTTTGGTAGATTGATGGAATGGCTGGAGAATAAGTCTAAATTTTGGTCCACCTTACCACTGTCCTTGGCTGGAAGAATAGCCATAACCAAAATGATAGTACTTCCCAAGTTTCTTTATCTCTTTGTAAATATACCCATCCCCCTTACCAGAGCCTTTTTTAATTCTCTCCGCTCCAAGCTCATAGCCCTGGTGTGGGCTGGGAAGCAGCCTCGGGTGAGCTGGGAGCTTCTGACACTTTCGTTAGTAATGGGAGGGCTGGGAGCCCCAGACCTGGAACTTTACGCACTCTGTGCGCAAGCGCAATGTCTCCATTTCTGGATCTACCTGATCCCATTTCAGCCACATGTGGCCATCGAAAAGGACAAGGCTCACCCTATCACGCTGCATGCTGCAGTATACAAACCATATCACAGAACACCTGGCGAGGTAAACACAGTCGAAACTCTCAGATGTTCCTGGGAGGGTTTGAGAAGGCGAGTTGGCACCCCACTACTCTATGCCCCGTCTATCCCAATTGCACAACACCCACAATTCCCTACACTTCAAGATAAAGGCACTATTGAACGTGCACGCAAGATGGGCATCTCCAAGCTAGGCGATCTCTACCCGCAAGATACGTTCCTGGGAGCACCGCGAAACCAGGACGACAGCCCAACTCCTTTTCTCGAATTATTACTATATTACCAGCTTAGAGCGACTTGCAAAATGATTCACTCTACTTTTCCGGCGCCTCCAACAACCATGAAACCGCTAGAACACCTACTAACCACTCCGTCTCCTCGAAAGCTGATCACCAGACTATACAATTACACGCAATCCAACACCCCACCAATGCACTCAAAAGCACTAATTAAATGGAGGTTAGATCTAGATGGTCTGCCTACGGACAAGCAATGGTCATTCTGCTGCTCCCAGTTGCGTCACCTATCTCCTAACTATAAACTGAGATTAATACACTTCAAGTTCCTTCATAGAGTGTACCGCACCCCCTCACAACTACACAAGCTTGGATTACGCCAGGACTCCAAATGCTGGAAGTGTAACCAGGAAAATGCCACTTTCCTACATGTGGCGTGGGGCTGTCCAGTCGTAGCTAGTTTCTGGGAGGAGGTTTTTGTCACTATCAGAGCTGTCACAGGGTACGCTCTTTACTCCACGCTTCTTGTGGCAGTTCTAGGGAACGTTGAGGAAGCCCCGCCAGAGAAACGCAGGATTATTGCGATGATGCTCTTACTTGCTAAGCGCAGAGTTGCCATACACTGGGGTGCACCTCAACCTCCCTGCATTAGAATTTGGATACAGGACATTGTGTATTGCCAGGAGCAGCTAGCTGCGTTCTGGGACCTGATGCCCATGGCCTCTTGCCCTAAAGATATCTGGGAGCCCTTCATATCCTGGCTTAGAGAGAAAGTAGTGGTTGATGCTGTTAGCTCAACATAGTTCACTAACCCCCAGCCAGCAAGTGTGAAACAACTGCGGGTTAGACATTGACTAATCTGTTATTGTTACCCCTGCGAGGGTCTGATCATGTGGGCAATCCACTATGTATGCATTCTACATCTATAAGCTGTCAAGTTCTTGAATAATACTGTAAACCTAGACCTTTAATTGTTACCACACCAAATGTGGACCTCTAATTCAGCATATTATATTTAGGTGCTTCTGTGAGACCAATATGCAATGTCTGTTCATCATGTATTACTCTGCGTGACGTTATGTGGCATATGTTGTTACTCATATGTAAGGTAGACACCGGTGGATGTTTATCAAGCAATTGATTGTAAGACTCGTAACTGCAATACAAGCTGTTTTATGTTTATGTCTGCACAAAATTCAAATAAATAAAACTTTTTAAAAAAAAGGTGTATCTTAACAAGGTTATCCATTCCATTTCCGTAAGTTCTCTCCCCAGCCTCTATTCCCATTTTAACTTCAGTGCACCCATATCTGCAAAGAAGGCCGGCCCCTTGGCAGTACACATCAACACCAGGGCATGCTTGCAGTTCCCATATATGAGGAGCCTAGTAAGTACATTGTCTTAGGAGGTTCACTTTCTTCATCACCTCAGGTCACTCTACGCACTTGCACCAGTGCGTAATACATCATGGATTGACCTGCTGACAGTCTGTATTTCTCCCTTACTGAGTCCTAGGCTTGAATCATTCCTCCTGAGTATAGATCTCCTATCAGGAGTAATCTCGACCCTGTCCATGTTTCCTTATCATACACCCTGGACACCATTCTGACCATTGGCAGGCACCACACTAGTATCTCCAGTGCGTGGACCATGGCAACACCAGTTTTCCGCAGGTACTGTTACCAGCAGTGCAGAGCCACTCGTAAAGCCCTGGGATGCAAGATGTTAAGCCTCATAGTTTTCAGCAGGGCTTCCAGGATAGTCTTTCCCCTGTTATTAGCCTTCACCTCTGCCCCTCCTGATCTGTGTCACAGCCCGTCCACCGCCTTGGCCACAGTAACTGAGCCGCCAGGTGATGTACCTCGAGATCGAGCACATTCAGCCCCCTTCATCTTTAGGTCACATGGCTTTACTGAGGGCAACCAGTTTCCTGGATTTAGCCCAGATTAGAGCCATTAGTGAGCTTTTGACTACTTTAAAGAATCATCTTCTCAGAATTACCGGTATAGTCACAAGAATATACCACAGCTGTGGAGGTATTAGTATTTTAGCAACAGACACTCCTCCCAGTTGAGACATAGGCAGTTTATACCAAAATAGTATGCGTGGTCAGGATGCTATTAGGTTTCGTCTGTAGGTGTAGTGTCCTTTTGAGAAATTCTTCCAAGAAGCTGGGGTTGTGACCTCGGACTAGTAATCTAAAGTCGCAATTAGAGAGCTATTTGTGTTGCTGAGAAGCAGGCACCATGTACACAAATGTCGAGTGGGTTATATTAAGCTTGTTTGTGCAGGTAAAGTCAGTTGCATATGCTAGGCTAGCCCTTCCCCTATGTTGCCTTCTCTTTTCTTCTCGATGATTTTGTGACTTGGGAGAAAGTTGTCCTAATGGAGTTGCACCAAAATGATTTTTCAGTCAAATCAGATATGTGGCAGTTGGGGTAAACATAGAGACCGTAGATGTCCTGTGAGCACTTCAAGGTTAAGCAAGTGTTAATAATAGGGAGTTTTATTAAATGGTTCAGTAGGCGAAGCAAGTTGCACCAGCTGAAGAGCTTTGAAGCTGAGGCGATCATGGGCTTAAAGTGGTCAATAATGTACAGCACCACTTTTATGTGGGTATTGGAAGACGGGAAGTCCTGGCCCAGGTATTGTGCTAATGGCTGGGTGTGTCGCATGGTGATGAGAGTAAGGCATTAAAAAGACCAGTGGTTTTATGTTACTGCCCGACAGTGGTGTGGACGGTAAGGGGTGGGATCAAAAGTATCTCCTGTGATATGTTGTTGAACTGGGATTGTCAGTGGTTGAGTTTTGGCGTTACAGTAACATGTTGTTTAGACTTTTTGAAATTGAGATAAGTCACATGAAAGAGGGCACCACATGGCCTTGTAACATTTAGTCAAAGGAGCCTTTTATTTCTGGTGCTCTTGCTAATATTGATCATTTTCTTGGTTGTACTTTGCAATGTTCCTGGATTGTTGTGAAGAAAAGATATTTTTTTTGTCTATGGGTGGGTGTAGACATTTACAATGCTGGATTCAGGATTTGATTTCAAGATGATGTTTCTAGTTTCTTCCTTGTGTTTTGGGATTTTGTTGGTTGTAACAAATTGTAGAGGCTCTCTAGACCGACATGCTGTAACATGTATAGAAATGATGGCACGGTGCTAAGGTACACTTCAGAAAGGTAGGATTCATTAAATACACCCCTTCCACAGCCTAGCTGGGAAGAACTGTCTCAGATGAACCAGTCAGCCTCAGGCATACCCTAACATTCTAGAATAGAACACATTCATGTGGATCTCTAAGATGCCACAATTAGTCTTTGATCTCCCTTAGTTGGGCTCAGAGGAAACAAGGTACGTTGAACCTAACTTACCTACCCTAGATGAGGAGGGGATTCCCTAATGGGATCTTGGAAGCAAAGAAAGATTTGTGCACTTATCATTGGCATCAGTGCAATGCACAAGTATATTTGCTGATGAGATGTGATTGTGAGGGAAAACAAGTCACAGTACACAAGGTCTCTCATTCATGGAGTTTGAGTTACTTCTCCTAATGCTCTATAAATCAGAAGCAAAATACACCCATCCTGAAAAAACAAGGCTCTGACTTGGAAAAACTTAAACAACTACCGCCCAGCCTCAAATCTTCCCTTTCTCACCAAGGCCCTTCAAAGCTGTTAAGATACCCAACTAAAGCAATTAATCTACAACAATCTACTCAACCATTCACAATCTGGTTTCATAACGGACTGTAACACTGAACGATAGCAACATTGTATATGATGCTCTTGTGTTGGAAAATGGGAAAACCTGCATCCTCACCATCCTCGATCTCTCTGCGGCATTTGACTTGGTTAACTATCCTACAACCTACTCTTCTCAAAACCTTGGAAGTTAGAATGGGTTTGAACAGGACTGTTGTTTCACCTCCCATCTGGAGAACCACTTCCAATTCATAAAAATTCTTAATGCCTCCTTTAACATCATTCCAATCCATCAAGGTGCCCCCCAATGGTCCATCCTCTCTCCCACCCTATTCAAACTATACACAGAGCCATTGGATGCGCTCCTTAACAACTACAACAGCTGTACCTGAAAGTTAGTTCATTCAAAGTTTTAGAATTTCTTGCTCTGAAACTTGCAAGTATACAATTCTGGGTGTCCCAGTGTGAGTCAAGTTGTTTATTATATGGTGTGGTTATGCGACCTCACTGTGTAATAAAGTCGCAATTCCATATCAGGCCCAGTCAGTCAGGTTTGTTTATAAAACATATCTCAGTCCTGGATAGCTGTGGCTCAGAGCAGTCAGGCTTTATCAAAAGAACAAGTGTAAATAATTCAGTAGCAAAGCAGTTGAATAAGAAGAAAACGCAACACAATAAACATCCAACACAACTTATAAAAATATGTTGCATAATAACCTTTAAAGAGGCACCTCAACAACAAAAATCCACCGTAGGGTTCCAAAGATATGAATTTTTAAAGAAACAATGTCATAGCTTTTCACATAGCGTAATAAATCACTGTAATCTACAGCCACTCGCGGTTTAAGGTGAGCTGCAACATGTAACTTTAAAACGGCTACATGGGCACACTTGTGGTGACCAGCTGTGGCAGGGAGTCAGTCAGAGAGACCAACAAGGTAAAACATAACAGTTACCTCGCAAGAAAAGCAGTTTCCAGTCCAGTGCCATTGCCATAGGAACCAATGGAGTGGTCCTGATGTAAGGGATATAGGGTGCTGAAGATGCTCAATGATGCTGAGGATGCTGAGTCAATGTCGGGGGTCTTCCTGTGGCCACCCCTCCGTCTATGAACATTGTGAGGTGACTTTGGTCTCAGGGGTCGATGTTCTACAAAGTCCAGTGAAGTCTAGCCAAAAACCAGTTGCCACTGGTCTACCAGTCCCCGGTTACAGTCAAATCAGCAGTTACCTTTAACTTGTAGTAACGTTCGTGCTGGGCGACCAAACTGCATTATGACAGCTCTCCTCGGTCCAGCAAACTCTGGTGCAACTTCTGAGAGTCAAGGAGAGTCTCCTAGGCTGCACTTCGGTGGCCAGCAGCTTCTTGGCTACTAACTCACCAAGGCAGGCTTGTATTGCTTTTATGACCCTGTGGGTGTAACAAGGAGTCAGCCCACTGACTCCTGGAGTCACTTTTTCAGTCTGGGGCTGAGCACCACAGGCACAGTCCTGTCTTTGCTAGCCCAAGGAGCAGCAGGTGCAGTCCAGTCTTTGGTGCAGCATCTCTTTGCTAGGTAGAACGAACAGCAGGCAGTCTTTCTTTGCTCCTCTCTCCAGTTCAGACGTACGGTGAGGGGTGGGTGCTAGGGATGCCACTTTTACTCACAGGTCCTGCCCTTGAGGGATGCGCCGACTACTAGTCATTGAAATACCAGTCCCCCTCCCGCGTAGTGATGATTTAGTGTAAAGTGTGGCATCTAGATAGCCCTGAATACATTATTCTGCTCCCTCCCAACATGACAGAACCCCTCTCTTGGTGTGTGGAGCTCCCTAGCCCATTCCAGAGGTTTGGCTACCTGCGGGCTACACACCCATGGAAAACCAGTTTGGCAACGGCTTCTCCCTCTTTGTCCAAGATGCCACATTGTCTGCTAAAAACAAAAGAGCAGGCCCTCTCGTGTGGGACTACCATTTGCCCTTCAAAGTCGTCTTCCACTTTGAAGCTTGTCTTTTTGACACACACCCTGCTTGGCCATCTTGCAAGGAGGAAGTCACATCTCTTCCAATAGCAGGCCCTTTATGTTCCTTCCTGAGAGTCGTTCACACCTATCCCCAAGAGGGCAGAATGCTGTCTCAAAGAGAGCAACTTGTGTGCAACCGTAAATGGTCACTGGAAACTTTGGGCAACAAAGTGGAAACTTTCTTAAGTTGCTATTTGGGCGAAAGTTACATTACGTTTAACTTAAGCATTAAGTCAGGTTTAATGCAACGATTCTTTCGATGCCTTGAAGGATCATATTTAGATTTAGTAGTCCCATTGAGAAATTAGAACTGCTGAGTTGTCAGCATGTAAATATGTACTTGCCAATGGGGCTACTAGCATTTCCACAGTAAAAATGACAATGCAGGGTTTCTACTGCCAGGACATGTAAAGTTAATAAAACACATGTCTATCTTTTTACTATAAAGCACTCTACCTTTAGAGGTCAGCAGGCTAGCCTTACGGGTGACGTTACAAATATCAAAAGGGAAGGTTTGGGCTGTGTCATTACTTAAATGGCAAAGTTGAGTTATCAGTGTAAACACTGCTCTGCCAGCCAGCAATGGTGGGCTGGGAGTCATGCTTTGGTTTGTCACACTCATAGAAGCAAATTAAATGCTCTGGGTACCCCCAGAATATACCATATACTAGGGACTTATAAGTAATCATGCAAATTGTGGGTGAACCAATTAGACCTAAATCATTTAAAGGGTCAGAGCACTGACACTGAGGCTTGTTTCACAGGACTCAGTGTCACTTCACACCTTCAGAGCCAAAAAACCGGCAGCATCAGTCCCAAAATTTGGGAGTGATCATGCACAATGAGCCATTTCCTTACACTCAGCATCAGCACAATCTGAATCCCTTGAAAATGGAATTCATTCCGATCGATCCCCACACCCCCAAAAATATTCCACACCGGTACAGTCCTGGCTAAATGCCGCCAGTATTCTCAGTTGCCAACCCTCCATCGCTGACTGAACGAAATCCCTATGGCTTTTGACTCAACAAAAACCTGAACTTCTGATCCAGCGGGTTACTAGCAACGAGCATTCACAAACAAAATACTCACTTCGGCCCATACATTCATACTACGCTAGTAATTTCCGCTGGTGGGTCAGTTGTACTCTTTATCAAAATCCCTGCTACTACTTACTTTTCCGATTGAAGAGTAATGACTTACCAATGAATCCTTTGCTAATTGGGAAGTTTAAAATGAGTGACGTTCATTACAATTCACAATTTCTGAAATAATCACTGAGTCATGAAGTTTTAAATTGTTTATCTAAAGATTTTAGCAGAGTAAAATACAGAACCACACGATACTTAATCGCATATCAAGGATGAAGCATACTAATCAATTATCGATAAATTACGGTCCCTTAGGAAAGGAGAAGATAGAGACAGCAGTGCAACTAAGGTTTGCATTTATATTTACCTAAAGTGCGAGAACCAAACCCCTTGGCCAAGGAGTTGGAAAAGATAGGATCCTGGAAGGATGAAGAGCAAAGACCTCCTCCCGGATCAGGACAGGACCGGTGACCTCTCTATCTACGACGCCTGCGTCGTTCCCCTCTCTGGTACTTCGCTTCCCCTCGATTTCTCCGGTGTCTTCCTTCTAAGGTACTCCGCCGCCCCCACCTCAGGACCTCTCTGGACAGCGGTTCAGTCTGCAATCGATCTGCTTGTCATGGATCTCTAACTTCGGACCCCTCGGCATCAGATCTGCTCTCTTCTGCCTCTCTTCTGAATGAATTCTGAGCCTTCTGATCTATCAATTAACTAATTCTATATCTATTATACCCTTCTACGCCCATGTACCTCCCCTTAATGTTGCAGAATTATGGGACCACTACTTCTGATTGGACAGGGACAGGGGGTTGATCCTCACACCATATTGATTTAATTCATTTTCTTAAAGCCCTTTGTTTTAAAATACCGCCCATCTACTTTAATGCATTTGCTTTATTTCCCACCCGTCTCATGACAAAGTTTATACATTCTTCAGGTACATTGTTGCATATTAGTGGGGACATTCATGTGTACAGCAATATTGGCCATCAGGTCACGGCCTTGGACGACGTCCAGGTTGACTTCATCCTTTTCTTTCTGGGCAGCCATTCAGGGAGCATGCGCAGAACCATTGTCACACGAGTTTTCAGTTCACCAAACCCCAGGCCCAATTTACGAACTAATAACAGTCAAAGAAGAAAATATTAAAATCACAAATAAAATGTTTCACTGTATACCCACTCTTTCTACTCTATTCCCATTTATTTATAAACTCTATCCCGCATTAGTAGCGTTAGAATACCACAGTTTAATTGCAACACAAGAGCAAGCTGTAGCACGTGAAAACATAAAGCGGCCATTTTAATGCACACTGCGCAGAAGCAAGAGTTTCCCACCAAGCAAAGAAAGACATCACACCACGTGATATGGTTGAGACATGCGCAGTAAAGTTCCCGTGTTTTAGCGGCCATTTTAGAATAGACAAGCGTTACTTGTTAGTTTAAACACATAAGCAAGCTTCCTTGCTACTTATTTGTGTGTGCAGTTATTAGTACAAACAATACAAGTTTAATACATTAATACTTTTGAGAAGATTGCATCCGAGCAAGTCTCATTTGTGAGTCCTTGCTCCATCAATCCCCTCTCTGATGGCGTTTCTGAGCCATCAATTACTACCCACAACCAGTTGCCAACTTTTAGCATAATATAGTTTCACTTTAATTTTTACACCTTCTATTTTTCACATCTCCTTTCAGTTTCTTGTATAATTCACTTCTTAAATCTTCAAGTTCGATTTCATCAAACTTTCTCTTCTTTCCTTTTCCTGTTACATTATACGATTCATTCTTTCTACAACATTTGCACCATATTGTTATTGACAGTACTATTATTGCTATCCCTGCTAAGGGTATTAATATTTGACCTATAAGTCCTTTCCCTACATTAGCAAACCAGGTACCAATTGACCTAATACTATTGGTCAATCTTTCCCATACACTATCAACTTCCAGTGGTTTCAGTTCCTTCTCAAGTTTAGTTATATTCTGTATATACGTTCCAATTTCTGCACTTTTATCAGGTATATAAGTGCAACAGTGTTTTGTCTTCAATAATTTACAGACTCCACCCTCTTTTGCCAATATAATATCAAGAGCAAGTCGATTTTGCATTACCATAGATCTAATCGCAACCATTTCCGCATTAATCATTAAAAATCCTCCAGCAGTGTCAGTTGATAAACGATCAACCACTGTAGATAATTTACATATTTTCCTTGAGTTCAGAATTATTCCCACTGAAGGTATCAATGCACCAAATATATCACCTACAATTTCTGAAAAACTAGCTCTTTTTCTACGTGTTAATTCACTAGTATTTTCATTGCTGCCAGTGTTTCTTTTTACGTGGTATATCTTTGGAAATACTATTCCAAAATAACAACTTCCATACCACCGTGCAGGAAGCCTAAAGTAAGCCTTATTCCCACACACATAATAGATTCCAGGAAAAACTGAATCTGTTCCTCCTTTGAGTCCCCAACCTCCAAGAATTAAGAAATTGTGTTCACATTCACTGGTACCGATGAAAACATTGTTATACTCAGTTTTTAACCTATGTAGACAAATTTTTCCTGTCTTTACAAAATCTAGAGCCATAGCAGCTTGAGCCTTGCCAGGTGTTTAACTACCTTTTTTCTCAGCCCAAGGTGGCAAATGAGCCTTATGCTCAGAAGCTTTCTTCTGAAAATCTTGTCTTCTATTTTCCACTGAATTCAAAAATATCTTTTCTTCTTCATGTAATGAACATGTTAAATTGCTTCTATGTGCATGTGTTATGTCTATTGATTTCATTGTTAAGAAAAATTCTCCCATAAACTGTGCATCTTTACTACTAAGCACTGGATTCATATTCTTTCGAATTGGAACGTCAGAAAATATCACATCTATATTTGAATAATAATACTGAAGTCGCCCTGTTCTATAAAACAAACTAGTCAGTACACTACATGATATGCCATAGGTTAATGGCAAATGATGATACGTTAACCCTTCTGCTACTGATTCAGGTAGTTTCATACAGACATAACAATTACTAAATTCCATGGTATCTACATATTGAAACAATAACTTTTTGAAAACATTCAGACTAGTGTCGTTAACTGTTACTTCATGATGCAATTCTGGTTCATCTTCTGCCTTTAGTTCTACTCTATTACTTTTCAAGTTATCTGTCCTTTCCTTTGTTTCGTTGTAAATCTTTTTATCTATTATCATAAGGTAAGGAATTGCTACGATCACAACTAACCATACTATAAGCATCACTACCAGATTGCATATGCATATAGCACAGCATCTTTTACAACCTTTCTGCTTTGGTCTCCCAGTAACTCTATCGTCAGGCATTTTGACAAGGAAGATTGCTCTTCTTATCGTTTTCTTCAAGTTTCTTTATGTTCTCAAGGTGGTTCTATTTCTTTTTCATAAGTCAGTTCTGCACTGGCTCCTTCGTCACCACTTTCACTTGATTCTGAGCTTTCGTAAACTTCGAGAATAATATAAGTCCAATCAGGACCTTTAAATTTATTGTTCACAAGTTTCAGCCTTTTGCTTCTTCGTTTTTCGGTTTTACTTTTCTGTCCCGTTTGGCTTGTTACTTCGTTTACTTGTTCTGGATCTTCACTTCTGGTTGTTATGTGGTATTTTACTCTTTTAATGACACTTGGCCAATGATCACCTTTTCTTGTTTTCTCTGTTTGCACTGTCTCTTTATTTCCTTCTTCAGAAATTCTTTTATTTTCAGGTTGTGTTACAATTTGATGTTCTTCAATTTCTGTTTCTTCTACTATTTGTTCTTTTTCCGGTCTGATTTGTTTTTCTTCAGCTGCTCCACTGTGTGTCTCTAGTAACTGATCTTGTTCTTGATTTACGCTTTCATGCTCGAGATTCTCAAGATCTTCTTCTTCTGTGTACTTTTCTTGATCTAACTGGTTCTGATCAGGGCTTATTGCACTTTGTACTTCTGCAGCCTGACCGCGTTCTTCTAAACCTATCTGTCCCTGCTCAAAATCTGTTTGTTCGTTTTTATTTTGAGCCCAGTTTCCTATCCCTATTTGGTCCTGCTCAGGTTCTCTTATTATCTCTTCTTCTTCCTGAGCTGCTTCTTCTTCACCTATCTGATCTTCTTCAATTTCTTCTAAATTTGCTTGACTTCTTGTTCTGTGGTAAACTTCAGGAATTTCCACCACCGGTATCCAGTCCTGACTTGTGCTCGGTTGTTCTTCTTCAGCTTCCCTCGAATCTTGTTCCTGAGATTCTTCAGCTGGACAACCTTCAGCTTCCTCAGTGATCGATACTGTCTGAGGATTTTCTTCTTCAGGGTCTGGTACTCTTTTGGTGTGGCTTACATGAATCCAATTAGGAAATCCTGCACATTTTACTGCTGTGTTCGTGACCAGTATGACCTGACAAGGTTCGCCCCACCTAGGTGATAGACACGTTTCTCTGGTGTGATTCTTCACTACCACCCAGTCTCCGGGACTCAGATCATGTTCTTGTTCAGGCTGCCTGGAAACTGCGTCTTCTCCAACCTGGTGAGAGACAGAACGCACTAGGTCAGCCAATCCTTTGCAATAGTCCAGAACCATATCATCAGATATATTCAGCAGTTTATTTGTGGGAACATGTGCTTGTCCCATTGCTCTTCCCATCATTATCTCGTGCGGACTCAATCCGGTATTTCTATCAGGAATGCTTCTGAGTCCCATTAAAACAAGAGGCAATGCATCTGGCCAATCTAATGACGTTGATGCACACATTTTTCCTAGCCTGGATTTTTATCGTGCCATTAATTTGTTCAACCACTCCAGAAGCCTCTGGACGATATGCACAGTGCAATTTTTGCTCAATTTGGAATGCTTCACAGATTATCTTAATCACTTCACTGTTAAAATGTTTTCCTCTATCTGATTCCAAAGTTACTGGAAAACCAAATCTAGGAATGAGTTCACGTAGCAACAACTTTGCGACTGTAATACTGTCATTCCTCCTGGTAGGGTAAGCCTCCACCCACTTTGAAAACAGACACACTATGACAAGTACATATTTCAGCCCTCTACATGGTGGTAACTGGATGAAATCAAGTTGTAATCTCATAAATGGACCCTCCGCCTTTCCAATTTTTCCAAACCCAATTATTGTTTTCCTGGATTATGCATTTGGCAAGTTAAACATCTCTGGCAAAGACTCTCTGCTACCGCCCTAAACCTTGGATTGTACCAATTTTGTCTGAAGAGCCTAATCATTGCATCTCTCCCTACGTGTGTGTCTCCATGATACATCCTGGCCATTTGTGACAGCAGACAGTCAGGCATGACTGGTCTGCCATCGGCACAAATCCATACATCATCGTCTGCCCTCTGAGAACATCCCACTTTAATCCATGTACTTCTTTCACTCTCATCGGCATCATCTTGCAATCGTTTCACATCATTCCATGTTTCAGGAGGTGCATACAGCATAAGTTGGCAGCTGATTCCCATCCTTTCAACCCTTTTATTAACTGACAGTCTGTTTTTGGCACAATGTTGAGCCACAAGATCTGCATATCTGTTGCCGACTACCACCCAGTCATCTCCTGACTGGTGTGCGGCACATTTCACCACAGCCAATTCTTTTGGTGATTGTATTGCCTCCAGTAGTTCTTTTATGAACTGTCCGTTTTTAATGGGGGATCCTGAAGAAGTCATGAAATCCCTCTGCATCCATAGTTGGCCAAAATCATGCACAACCCCGTAACCATATTGGCTATCTGTAAATATAGTTACTCTTTGATTCCTCCCAATTTTGCAAGCCTTTATCAATGCGATCAATTCAGCTATTTGTGCAGATTTGACTCCTGGTAAATAGGATGCTTCGACTATTCCAGTTAGTTCACACACTGCATATGCTGCAGTTAGTTTTCCATCTTCATGCCTTTGGCATAAACCATCAACAAACAGCTCCCTGTCTGGTTTCCTGAGGGGCAGTTCCTGAATATCAGGACGTGGTTTCGTGCACAACTCTGTGACTTGTAAACAATCATGTTCTTCTTCATCATCTTTAACTTCCTCATGATATGGGTCTGGTAGTAAGGTAGCAGGATTTACTATCGTGCACCTTACAATGGTCACATTTTCAGCACCCAGTATTATTCTTTCATATTTAGTCAGCCGACTAGGAGTAAGATGCTGAGTTCGGGTTCTTGTCAACAAAATCACAACCGCATGTCGAACAAACACTTTTACAGGGTGTCCCATTACAATTGACTCACTTTGTTCAATGCTCAAACAGGTAGCCGCTACTGCTTTTAAGCAGCCTGGCAATGCGGCTGCCACTGGGTCCAATGTAGCAGAGAAATATGCTATAGGACGTCTGTCTAAACCATGTCTCTGGGTTAAGACTGAAAGTGCACAATTCTCTCTTTCATGGCAGAATAATGCAAATTATCTTTTATAATCAGGCATGCCTAGGGCAGGTGCTGCACACAGAGCATTTCTTAATTTTACAAAAGCTCCTATGCTTTCATCATCCCACTCAACTGGGTCCTTTGCCTTCTTTTTCGTCATGAGAATTAAGGGCTTTGCTAACAGTGAAAATCCTAGTATCCATTGTCGACAATAACCTACTATTCCAAGAAACATTCTCACTTCTCGTTGAGAGACAGGCATTTGCATTTTCTTTATTATTTTTATTCTTTCAGCTGTTATTCTCCGTTTGCCCCTCTCAATCTGGTGTCCTAGATACTTAACTGCTGTTGTATAGAACTGCAATTTTTCAGGTGAAACTTTATGCCCTTCTTCAGCTAAATGATTTAATAATGCAATGGTGTCAACAACACAGTCCTCTCTGGTGTTAGATGCCACCAGTAAGTCGTCTATATACTGTACTAAGACTGAGCTTCCTGGCATCACTAGTTTCTCTAGGCACTTTTTCAATATCTGATTGAAGATGGAAGGACTTTCCGTGTACCCCTGAGGAACACGATTCCATACATAAACTTTGTTCTCTAATTTAAATGAAAATAGATACTGGCTATCTGGATGCAAGGGTATCGAAAAGAATGCTTGGCATAAATCAATCACAGTAAACCATCCTGCACTCCAAGGTATCTGGTATAAAATTATGGCAGGATTGGGCACTATAGGACAACAGGGTTCCATGATCTTATTTATTTTGCGCAGGTCTTGAACAATCCTATACTTTCCACTAGGTTTCTTCAAACCCATGATTGGTGAGTTACAAGGGCTACTCATTACCTCTTTTAATATTCCCTGTTTTACCATTCTGTTTATTTCTTCAATGACTCCTGCTTTTACTTCTGCACTCATCTTGTACTGTCTGGTGTTTGGGAAAATTGCACCTTCTTTTACAGTAATCTTAACTGGGTCTATTTTGGCCATAAGTCCTACTTCCTTCCCTGTGAAATCCCATACCATAGAATTCACTGTAGTTTTCAGTTCTTCTGGTAACTCGTCTTTTGTTATCAAAGAAAACATCTCGTCTACTTCTGTACCTTGCTTTGCAATCATAAATTTATATACGTGGGCCTGATTCACAGAACTAACTTACGTCAAAATCCTAAACTAACAACAATTTTGGTATTCACAGAATGAACTTACACATTTGGGTATTCACAGAATGAACTTACACATTTGGGTATTCACAGAATGAACTTACAACAATTTTGGTATTCACAGAATGAACTTACACATTTGGGTATTCACAGAATGAACTTACAACAATTGTGGTATTCACAGAATTAACTTACTCATTTTGGTATTCACAGAAGGCACTTACTCATCAATGAGTAAGTGCCTTCTGTGAATACCAAAATGTGTAAGTTACACAAAATGTGTAAGTTACACAAAATGAGTAAGTTACACAAAATGTGTAAGTTACACAAAATGTGTAAGTGTCTTCTGTGAATACCAAAATGAGTAAGTTTATTCTGTGAATACCAAAATGAGTAAGTTCATTCTGTGAATACCAAAATGGTAGTAAGTTTAGGATTTTGTCGTAAGTTAGTTCTGTGAATCGGGCCCATGGTCTTCATCTGGAGTCTGAACTGCCACACCATCCGGCGTGCAGAAAATTGTGCAATTCATTTTGCATAACAAATCCCGGCCCAATAAATTTACTGGACTGGAATCACATACTACAAACTGATGCATTTCTCTAAAGTTTCCGATTTTTACTTCCATCGGTTCGTTAAGAGGTGTTCAAATCTTTTGATTAGCCACCCCCACAACTTGGATAGCGTCTCCAGAGAGAGGAAGGTCTGGGATGTCTGCTGTTCTCACAGTAGACCTGGTAGCACCAGTGTCCAAAAGGAAAGTAATATCATTACCTTTCACATTTCCTTCAACTTATGGACCTGACTGATCTACCGGTAAGGATGCACCAAGTATGCACTCCATCTCCCCTCTCCTAGGCACCGTCATTTGCTATAGGTACAAAAGTCGTCCTGTAAAAGAAATTGTGAGGTTACATAATCATTCTTACCACTTCCTCCTTGATATCCGACGTCTGTACCGTGCTTTGCTCTGCTTACATTACCCTGTATAGGTGCACGTGGCAACTGACTCTGAGGATTTACACCCTGCTGTGAGTCATTCTGCGTCTGTGGATTTAAATTTTGATTTGGGCCATTATTATTCCGAATCTTTTTACATTCATCCTTCCAATGCCCCAATTTTCCACACCCGTGACAAGGAAACTTCTTTTTAGCCTCTTCTCTGCTCATTCGTCCTCTCATTTTCCCTCCATTCCCAGAGTCACCATTCGTTCCAGAATCTTTTCCCTGATTATCACTTGGATTATCCAAATTAATTCCCTGTTTCTCAGCCATTTTCACCTGAGCCCACATTACTTTCTCCTGCAATTTCTTGTGCCTATCCTCGATGTCATCTCCACAATATTTTACATATTTCAAGATCTCGTCTATTGGCTTCCCTTGCCAACATAACATATGCTGCTTAATCATCTGACAAATCTCTGGCTTCAGACCGTAAACAAATCGGTAGACAAACTGACTCATGTTTTTATCTCCAATGTCCTCAAATCCACTATACTGCTTAAATACCTGCAATAAACGCTCATAGTAGGCGTGTACCGATTCACTGGCTTCTTGAGTAGTTCTATCTATTTTTACCCAATCTGTTTCTTTTGGTGGTATTTTCCCTTTCAGGTAAGTTATCACCTGCTGATATTTTTTCATGACATCGCTTGACGGGGCACCTGTCTTTGGATCTCTAGGATACTCTTCACTGGGCCAATCAACTGTGATTTTGCAATCTGTCCACAAATCGGCAGGTACCACTATGTCGAACAAACCATCCAAATCTTTCAACAATACCTTTGACACCTTCACAAACCTCTCAACCTGCTTGTACCATTCAATCGGCTTTTCTCTCAACTTTGGAAAATCATTCGTAAATGACAAAATATCTTGTCTGCTCCATGGGACATGTACATATCCCCCTCCTGGAACTTCTCGCATCGGGTACATTTGATCTCCTTTCCCTGTTTCCTTCATTAAATATTCAGAAGTTGTTCTACTGTATCGTGCTTCTTCCTTTTTCTTTGTCCATCTAACCTTCCATTTATCTAGTTCTCCCCATTTCTGCAAGACTGTCATTAATTCTTTTACTTGTAATTTTCTTCCAGAGGCATTCATGTTTTCCAAATCTTTATCTGAAAAATCTGCTCTATAGGGTTTTTGTAATACCTTTGACTTCCCTATCTCAATTCCCATCTGTTGAGCTAAGTCTGATAATTTCTCATGAAATAATTTTACATTTCTTGTGATGCTTCTGCATACGAACAATAATTCTTCTTCATCGTAAGTATTTAGGCGATCTACCCCTACATTTCCTGCTATCATTTCTTCTAACTCAACTTTTAATTTATAAATGTCCATGATCTTTGGGGGTGAACTCTGTTTGTCTGATCCTTGTGCCCACCTTTCTAAATCTTCAGGTGTAACTACTGTGGCACTTTTCGTTCCTGCTGAGGTTACTATGTTTACATCTCTTGAGCAACCAGGTGTAACTCTTCTGGGGGTACTATTTACAGAATCTCGAATGGGCAAGTCCATTAATGAAATCATAGACTCACAATCACTAAAGTGATCCTCAACCATTACTACTGCTTCAGGTTTAGGAACATTCACAGGTGTAGGCATAACTAGAGGTTTGGGATAAGTTACTTTGTCACCGTACAAGGGAACCACTGGACCAATTGTTACAGGTATGGTCAATGAATCAGGATGAATACTCAATTGTGTTACCTTCTGAATTAATTCTGCTCTGTTTTTATCTATTGCTTCCTTTTCTTTATCGTGAAGTACTCTACTAACTGGTGAATCATGCAATACTTGTGGTACTAAGGGTGTCCTTAACAAGGGTGCACTTGGGGTGCATCCACTTGTCCCTTCCTGATATGGTGGTGGATTCTTCAATATATCTTCCATAAATTCGTCTTCGGAATCTCCAAATCTAGTTAAGTGCTTTGTCTTTTCTGTGCATTTACTCCCTAATGATTCTTCTGCCATTAGTATCGGATACAGACCCTCTGTAAGCATTGCTCGTCTCCACTGTTTCATCTGACCGTCCCTCGACTCATTTTGGTATCTGGGGAAAAATCCCCGATAACCCCTATTACTTCTGGATCGAACACGTTCAAATGCCTCAGTTTCCCATTCCTCTAAGGCTTCGTATTGAGTTAATCTAGGTCTGGGTTCTAAATCATTCATTCTTAATCTCAAATTTTGAAGAATTCTCCCATTGAAATTACCATTCTCGGGAAATGCTAGTATTCCATCATTTTTGGTATATTCCATCCAATTTTCTATCCATACACAAGTATGATAACCTCTATCCATCATCATGAATGAAGCGGGTGTTTTAGCCAGTGGAATGATAATTCCTTCCCTAGTTTTGATTGGTTTATCCTTTTTAAAATAATTCTTAATCTTTTGTAAAACTGACATTTTCCTCTTCTCTCCGTACATTTTGGGTAAATCTCGATGTATAAAATTATATTCTACAAAGCCTAGGAATCTCCTATCCGGACGAACTCCTATTAAAGTCGGATCACGTTTTAACATACAATTTTCCACTATCCACTAGGATTTCAGTTTCTATGGTAACCACCAATCAGATTCCAGCTAACTTTTGTCTCTAAACCAATCCTAGCGCGGCCTTTTAGTGACGTCTTTTCTGCCAACCCCTCCTTTACAATCTGCGTTTCTCTGTCCCTCGCTGTTTCAACCAATCCCAGCGCGGTACCTGTGACGTCAGTACTACTCCTGACTACTGACCCCTCCTTTACAAGAGTCTTTCTACGCCCACTGTTTCAACCAATCCCAGCGCTGCGTTTTGTGACGTCAGCTTCCTCTCCGGTAGCTGACCCTCCCTTTACAAAATCGTACGCAAAACTTTATTTTCTCTACGCTTCTTATTAAAATTCAGTAACAACATAAAACATTCGCTATCGTGCCAGTTTCTCTAAATTTTGAAAAAGATAGTCTCGTTCACATTTAGTAAAACCTTTCCGTTTACTATACATATACTACGAGTAAAACCCTTCCGTTTACTCTTCACGCAAGCTTCAGAAATACCTGCTACTTCTTCAATGTTACCCTTTCTAGGTAATATAACATCAAATTTTCACTAGCATATTCCTTGGCTGTCACTCACACGCATAGAGTCCCTAACAAGTACTGATAGCCCTACTTAACTTTTCAGTACTATTTCTGCCTGACCGATAACCTCACTGCAGTATGGCTTCCACTTACCATCCGCTATTCAATTTTCCCCGGGGATTTCTGGACAACATAAAACAAACTTAAAAAACACACGGATGTTAGTTCATAGAAGTACCATTCTCATTACCCAATTAACAAAGCACAACCCATCCTCTGCTACCAGAAAACTGATCCAGCGGGTTACTAGCAACGAGCATTCACACACAAAATACTCACTTGGGCCCATACATTCATACTACGCTAGTAATTTCCGCTGGTGGGTCAGTTGTACTCTTTATCAAAATCCCTGCTACCACTTACTTTTCCGATTGAAGAGTAATGACTTAGCAATGAATCCTTTGCTAATTGGGAAGTTTAAAATGAATGACGTTCATTACAATTCACAATTTCTGAAATAATCACTGAGTCATGAAGTTTTAAATTGTTTATCTAAAGATTTTAGCAGAGTAAAATACAGAACCACACGATACTTAATCGCATATCAAGGATGAAGCATACTAATCAATTACCGATAAATGACGGTCCCTTAGGAAAGGAGAAGATAGAGACAGCAGTGCAACTAAGGTTTGCATTTATATTTACCTAAAGTGCGAGAACCAAACCCCTTGGCCAAGGAGTTGGAAAAGATAGGACCCTGGAAGGATGAAGAGCAAAGACCTCCTCCCGGATCAGGACAGGACCGGTGACCTCTCTATCTACGACGCCTGCGTCGTTCCCCTCTCTGGTACTTCGCTTCCCCTCGATTTCTCCGGTGTCTTCCTTCTAAGGTACTCCGCCGCCCCCACCTCAGGACCTCTCTGGACAGCGGTTCAGTCTGCAATCGATCTGCTTGTCATGGATCTCTAACTTCGGACCCCTCGGCATCAGATCTGCTCTCTTCTGCCTCTCTTCTGAATGAATTCTGAGCCTTCTGATCTATCAATTAACTAATTCTATATCTATTATACCCTTCTACGCCCATGTACCTCCCCTTAATGTTGCAGAATTATGGGACCACTACTTCGGATTGGACAGGGACAGGGGGTTGATCCTCACACCATATTGATTTAATTCATTTTCTTAAAGCCTTTTGTTTTAAAATACCGCCCATCAACTTTAATACATTTGCTTTATTTCCCACCCGTCTCATGACAAAGTTTATACATTCTTCAGGTACATTGTTGCATATTAGTGGGGACATTCATGTGTACAGCAATATTGGCCATCAGGTCACGGCCTTGGACGACGTCCAGGTTGACTTCATCCTTTTCTTTCTGGGCAGCCATTCAGGGAGCATGCGCAGAACCATTGTCACACGAGTTTTCAGTTCACCAAACCCCAGGCCCAATTTACGAACTAATAACAGTCAAAGAAGAAAATATTAAAATCACAAATAAAATGTTTCACTGTATACCCACTCTTTATACTCTATTCCCATTTATTTATAAACTCTATCCCGCATTAGTAGCGTTAGAATACCACAGTTTAATTGCAACACAAGAGCAAGCTGTGGCACGTGAAAACATAAAGCGGCCATTTTAATGCACACTGCGCAGAAGCAAGAGTTTCCCACCAAGCAAAGAAAGACATCACACCACGTGATATGGTTGAGACATGCGCAGTAAAGTTCCCGCGTTTTAGCGGCCATTTTAGAATAGACAAGCGTTACTTGTTAGTTTAAACACATAAGCAAGCTTCCTTGCTACTTATTTGTGTGTGCAGTTATTAGTACAAACAATACAAGTTTAATACATTAATACTTTTGAGAAGATTGCATCCGAGCAAGTCTCATTTGTGAGTCCTTGCTCCATCAATCCCCTCTCTGATGGCGTTTCTGAGCCATCAATTACTACCCACAACCAGTTGCCAACTTTTAGCATAATATAGTTTCACTTTAATTTTTACACCTTCTATTTTTCACATCTCCTTTCAGTTTCTTGTATAATTCACTTCTTAAATCTTCAAGTTCGATTTCATCAAACTTTCTCTTCTTTCCTTTTCCTGTTACATTATACGATTCATTCTTTCTACAACATTTGCACCATATTGTTATTGACAGTACTATTATTGCTATCCCTGCTAAGGGTACTAATATTTGACCTATAAGTCCTTTCCCTACATTAGCAAACCAGGTACCAATTGACCTAATACTATTGGTCAATCTTTCCCATACACTATCAACTTCCAGTGGTTTCAGTTCCTTCTCAAGTTTAATTATATTCTGTATATACGTTCCAATTTCTGCACTTTTATCAGGTATATAAGTGCAACAGTGTTTTGTCTTCAATAATTTACAGACTCCACCCTATATAATACCAAGAGCAAGTCGATTTTGCATTACCATAGATCTAATCGCAACCATTTTCGCATTAATCATTAAAAATCCTCCAGCAGTGTCAGTTGATAAACGATCAACCACTGTAGATAATTTACATATTTTCCTTGAGTTCAGAATTATTCCCACTGAAGGTATCAATGCACCAAATATATCACCTACAATTTCTGAAAAACTAGCTCTTTTTCTACGTGTTAATTCACTAGTATTTTCATTGCTGCCAGTGTTTCTTTTTACGTGGTATATCTTTGGAAATACTATTCCAAAATAACAACTTCCATACCACCGTGCAGGAAGCCTAAAGTAAGCCTTATTCCCACACACATAATAGATTCCAGGAAAAACTGAATCTGTTCCTCCTTTGAGTCCCCAACCTCCAAGAATTAAGAAATTGTGTTCACATTCACTGGTACCGATGAAAACATTGTTATACTCAGTTTTTAACCTATGTAGACAAATTTTCCCTGTCTTTACAAAATCTAGAGCCATAGCAGCTTGAGCCTTGCCAGGTGTGTAACTACCTTCTTTCTCAGCCCAAGGTGGCAAATGAGCCTTATGCTCAGAAGCTTTCTTCTGAAAATCTTGTCTTCTATTTTCCACTGAATTCAAAAATATCTTTTCTTCTTCATGTAATGAACATGTTAAATTGCTTCTATGTGCATGTGTTATGTCTATTGATTTCATTGTTAAGAAAAATTCTCCCATAAACTGTGCATCTTTACTACTAAGCACTGGATTCATATTCTTTCGAATTGGAACCTCAGAAAATATCACATCTATATTTGAATAATAATACTGAAGTCGCCCTGTTCTATAAAAAAAACTAGTCAGTACACTACATGATATGATACGTTAACCCTTCTGCTACTGATTCAGGTAGTTTCATACAGACATAACAATTACTAACTTCCATGGTATCTACATATTGAAACAATAACTTTTTGAAAACATTCAGACTAGTGTCGTTATCTGTTACTTCATGATGCAATTCTGGTTCATCTTCTGCCTTTAGTTCTACTCTATTACTTTTCAAGTTATCTGTCCTTTCCTTTGTTTCGTTGTAAATCTTTTTATCTATTATCATAAGGTAAGGAATTGCTACGATCACAACTAACCATACTATAAGCATCACTACCAGATTGCATATGCATATAGCACAGCATCTTTTACAACCTTTCTGCTTTGGTCTCCCAGTAACTCTATCGTCAGGCATTTTGACAAGGAAGATTGCTCTTCTTATCGTTTTCTTCAAGTTTCTTTATGTTCTCAAGGTGGTTCTATTTCTTTTTCATAAGTCAGTTCTGCACTGGTTCCTTCGTCACCACTTTCACTTGATTCTGAGCTTTCGTAATCTTCGAGAATAATATAAGTCCAATCAGGACCTTTAAATTTATTGTTCACAAGTTTCAGCCTTTTGCTTCTTCGTTTTTCGTTTTTACTTTTGTGTTCCGTTTGGCTTGTTACTTCGTTTACTTGTTCTGGATCTTCACTTCTGGTTGTTATGTGGTATTTTATTCTTTTAATGACACTTGGCCAATGATCACCTTTTCTTGTTTTCTCTGTTTGCACTGTCTCTTTATTTCCTTCTTCAGAAATTCTTTTATTTTCAGGTTGTGTTACAATTTGATGTTCTTCAATTTCTGTTTCTTCTACTATTTGTTCTTTTTCCGGTCTGATTTGTTTTTCTTCAGCTGCTCCACTGTGAGTCTCTAGTAACTGACCTTGTTCTTGATTTACGCTTTCATGCTCGAGATTCTCAAGATCTTCTTCTTCTGTGTACTTTTCTTGATCTAACTGGTTCTGATCAGGGCTTATTGCACTTTGTACTTCTGCAGCCTGACCGCGTTCTTCTAAACCTATCTGTCCCTGCTCAAAATCTGTTTGTTCGTTTTTATTTTGAGCCCAGTTTCCTATCCCTATCTGGTCCTGCTCAGGTTCTCTTATTATCTCTTCTTCTTCCTGAGCTGCTTCTTCTTCACCTATCTGATCTTCTTCAATTTCTTCTAAATTTGCTTGACTTCTTGTTCTGTGGTAAACTTCAGGAATTTCCACCACCGGTATCCAGTCCTGACTTGTGCTCGGTAGTTCTTCTTCAGCTTCCCTCGAATCTTGTTCCTGAGATTCTTCAGCTGGACAACCTTCAGCTTCCTCAGTGATCGATACTGTCTGAGGATTTTCTTCTTCAGGGTCTGGTACTCTTTTGGTGTGGCTTACATGAATCCAATTAGGAAATCCTGCACATTTTACTGCTGTGTTCGTGACCAGTATGACCTGACAAGGTTCGCCCCACCTAGGTGATAGACACGTTTCTCTGGTGTGATTCTTCACTACCACCCAGTCTCCGGGACTCAGATCATGTTCTTGTTCAGGCTGCCTGGAAACTGCGTCTTCTCCAACCTGGTGAGAGACAGAACGCACTAGGTCAGCCAATCCTTTGCAATAGTCCAGAACCATATCATCAGATATATTCAGCAGTTTATTTGTGGGAACATGTGCTTGTCCCATTGCTCTTCCCATCATTATCTCGTGCGGACTCAATCCGGTATTTCTATCAGGAATGCTTCTGAGTCCCATTAAAACAAGAGGCAATGCATCTGGCCAATCTAATGACGTTGATGCACACATTTTTCCTAGCCTGGATTTTATCGTGCCATTCATTTGTTCAACCACTCCAGAAGCCTCTGGACGATATGCACAGTGCAATTTTTGCTCAATTTGGAATGCTTCACAGATTATCTTAATCACTTCACTGTTAAAATGTTTTCCTCTATCTGATTCCAAAGTTACTGGAAAACCAAATCTAGGAATGAGTTCACGTAGCAACAACTTTGCGACTGTAATACTGTCATTCCTCCTGGTAGGGAAAGCCTCCACCCACTTTGAAAACAGACACACTATGACAAGTACATATTTCAGCCCTCTACATGGTGGTAACTGGATGAAATCAAGTTGTAATCTCATAAATGGACCCTCCGCCTTTCCAATTTTTCCAAACCCAATTATTGTTTTCCTGGATTATGCATTTGGCAAGTTAAACATCTCTGGCAAAGACTCTCTGCTACCGCCCTAAACCTTGGATTGTACCAATTTTGTCTGAAGAGCCTAATCATTGCATCTCTCCCTACGTGTGTGTCTCCATGATACATCCTGGCCATTTGTGACAGCAGACAGTCAGGCATGACTGGTCTGCCATCGGCACAAATCCATACATCATCGTCTGCCCTCTGAGAACATCCCACTTTAATCCATGTACTTCTTTCACTCTCATCGGCATCATCTTGCAATGGTTTCACATCATTCCATGTTTCAGGAGGTGCATACAGCATAAGTTGGCAGCTGATTCCCATCCTTTCAACCCTTTTATTAACTGACAGTCTGTTTTTGGCACAATGTTGAGCCACAAGATCTGCATATCTGTTGCCGACTACCACCCAGTCATCTCCTGACTGGTGTGCGGCACATTTCACCACAGCCAATTCTTTTGGTGATTGTATTGCCTCCAGTAGTTCTTTTATGAACTGTCCGTTTTTAATGGGGGATCCTGAAGAAGTCATGAAATCCCTCTGCATCCATAGTTGGCCAAAATCATGCACAACCCCGTAACCATATTGGCTATCTGTAAATATAGTTACTCTTTGATTCCTCCCAATTTTGCAAGCCTTTATCAATGCGATTTGTGCAGATTTGACTCCCGGTAAATAGGATGCTTCGACTATTCCAGTT
Source organism: Calotriton arnoldi (assembly GCA_963921515.1). NCBI lineage: Eukaryota > Metazoa > Chordata > Amphibia > Caudata > Salamandridae > Calotriton > Calotriton arnoldi. The sequence continues at coordinate 184,657 of CAWUFW010006721.1, read as the reverse complement.
AGTTCACACACTGCATATGCTGCAGTTAGTTTTCCATCTTCATGCCTTTGGCATGAACCATCAACAAACAGCTCCCTGTCTGGTTTCCTGAGGGGCAGTTCCTGAATATCAGGACGTGGTTTCGTACACAACTCTGTGACTTGTAAACAATCATGTTCTTCTTCATCATCTTTAACTTCCTCATGATATGGGTCTGGTAGTAAGGTAGCAGGATTTACTATCGTGCACCTTACAATGGTCACATTTTTAGCACCCAGTATTATTCTTTCATATTTAGTCAGCCGACTAGGAGTAAGATGCTGAGTTCGGGTTCTTGTCAACAAAATCACAACCGCATGTGGAACAAACACTTTTACAGGGTGTCCCATTACAATTGACTCACTTTGTTCAATGCTCAAACAGGTAGCCGCTACTGCTTTTAAGCAGCCTGGCAATGCGGCTGCCACTGGGTCCAATGTAGCAGAGAAATATGCTATAGGACGTCTGTCTAAACCATGTCTCTGGGTTAAGACTGAAAGTGCACAATTCTTTCTTTCATGGCAGAATAATGCAAATTTTCTTTTATAATCAGGCATGCCTAGGGCAGGTGTTGCACACAGAGCATTTCTTAATTTTACAAAAGCTCCTATGCTTTCATCATCCCACTCAACTGGGTCCTTTGCCTTCTTTTTCGTCATGAGAATTAAGGGCTTTGCTAACAGTGAAAATCCTAGTATCCATTGTCGACAATAACCTACTATTCCAAGAAACATTCTCACTTCTCGTTGAGAGACAGGCATTTGCATTTTCTTTATTATTTTTATTCTTTCAGCTGTTATTCTCCTTTTGCCCCTCTCAATCTGGTGTCCTAGATACTTAACTGCTGTTGTATAGAACTGCAATTTTTCAGGTGAAACTTTATGCCCTTCTTCAGCTAAATGATTTAATAATGCAATGGTGTCAACAACACAGTCCTCTCTGGTGTTAGATGCCACCAGTAAGTCGTCTATATACTGTACTAAGACTGAGCTTCCTGGCATCACTAGTTTCTCTAGGCACTTTTTCAATATCTGATTGAAGATGGAAGGACTTTCCGTGTACCCCTGAGGAACACGATTCCATACATAAACTTTGTTCTCTAATTTAAATGAAAATAGATACTGGCTATATGGATGCAAGGGTATCGAAAAGAATGCTTGGCATAAATCAATCACAGTAAACCATCCTGCACTCCAAGGTATCTGGTATAAAATTACGGCAGGATTGGGCACTATAGGACAACAGGGTTCCACGATCTTATTTATTTTGCGCAGGTCTTGAACAATCCTATACTTTCCACTAGGTTTCTTCAAACACATGATTGGTGAGTTACAAGGGCTACTCATTACCTCTTTTAATATTCCCTGTTTTACCATTCTGTTTATTTCTTCAATGACTCCTGCTTTTACTTCTGCACTCATCTTGTACTGTCTGGTGTTTGGGAAAATTGCACCTTCTTTTACAGTAATCTTAACTGGGTCTATTTTGGCCATAAGTCCTACTTCCTTCCCTGTGAAATCCCATACCATAGAATTCACTGTAGTTTTCAGTTCTTCTGGTAACTCGTCTTTTGTTATCAAAGAAAACATCTCGTCTACTTCTGTACCTTGCTTTGCAATCATAAATTTATATACATGGTCTTCATCTGGAGTCTGAACTGCCACACCATCCGGCGTGCAGAAAATGGTGCAATTCATTTTGCATAACAAATCCCGGCCCAATAAATTTACTGGACTGGAATCACATACTACAAACTGATGCATTTCTCTAAAGTTTCCGATTTTTACTTCCATCGGTTCGTTAAGAGGTGTTCAAATCTTTTGATTAGCCACCCCCACAACTTGGATAGCGTCTCCAGAGAGAGGAAGGTCTGGGATGTCTGCTGTTCTCACAGTAGACCTGGTAGCACCAGTGTCCAAAAGGAAAGTAATATCATTACCTTTCACATTTCCTTCAACTTATGGACCTGACTGATCTACCGGTAAGGATGCACCAAGTATGCACTCCATCTCCCCCTCTCCTAGGCACCGTCATTTGCTATAGGTACAAAAGTCGTCCTGTAAAAGAAATTGTGAGGTTACATAATCATTCTTACCACTTCCTCCTTGATATCCGACGTCTGTACCGTGCTTTGCTCTGCTTACATTACCCTGTATAGGTGCACGTGGCAACTGACTCTGAGGATTTACACCCTGCTGTGAGTCATTCTGCGTCTGTGGATTTAAATTTTGATTTGGGCCATTATTATTCCGAATCTTTTTACATTCATCCTTCCAATGCCCCAATTTTCCACACCCGTGACAAGGAAACTTCTTTTTAGCCTCTTCTCTGCTCATTCGTCCTCTCATTTTCCCTCCATTCCCAGAGTCACCATTCGTTCCAGAATCTTTTCCCTGATTATCACTTGGATTATTCAAATTAATTCCCTGTTTCTCAGCCATTTTCACCTGAGCCCACATTACTTTCTCCTGCAATTTCTTGTGCCTATCCTCGATGTCATCTCCACAATATTTTACATATTTCAAGATCTTGTCTATTGGCTTCCCTTGCCAACATAACATATGCTGCTTAATCATCTGACAAATCTCTGGCTTCAGACCGTAAACAAATCGGTAGACAAACTGACTCATGTTTTTATCTCCAATGTCCTCAAATCCACTATACTGCTTAAATACCTGCAATAAACGCTCATAGTAGGCATGTACCGATTCACTGGCTTCTTGAGTAGTTCTATCTATTTTTACCCAATCTGTTTCTTTTGGTGGTATTTTCCCTTTCAGGTAAGTTATCACCTGCTGATATTTTTTCATGACATCGCTTGACGGGGCACCTGTCTTTGGATCTCTAGGATACTCTTCACTGGGCCAATCAACTGTGATTTTGCAATCTGTCCACAAATCGGCAGGTACCACTATGTCGAACAAACCATCCAAATCTTTCAACAATACCTTTGACACCTTCACAAACCTCTCAACCTGCTTGTACCATTCAATCGGCTTTTCTGTCAACTTTGGAAAATCATTCGTAAATGACAAAATATCTTGTCTGCTCCATGGGACATGTACATATCCCCCTCCTGGAACTTCTCGCATCGGGTACATTTGATCTCCTTTCCCTGTTTCCTTCATTAAATATTCAGAAGTTGTTCTACTGTATCGTGCTTCTTCCTTTTTCTTTGTCCATCTAACCTTCCATTTATCTAGTTCTCCCCATTTCTGCAAGACTGTCATTAATTCTTTTACTTGTAATTTTCTTCCAGAGGCATTCATGTTTTCCAAATCTTTATCTGAAAAATCTGCTCTATAGGGTTTTTGTAATACCTTTGACTTCCCTATCTCAATTCCCATCTGTTGAGCTAAGTCTGATAATTTCTCATGAAATAATTTTACATTTCTTGTGATGCTTCTGCATACGAACAATAATTCTTCTTCATCGTAAGTATTTAGGCGATCTACCCCTACATTTCCTGCTATCATTTCTTCTAACTCAACTTTTAATTTATAAATGTCCATGATCTTTGGGGGTGAACTCTGTTTGTCTGATCCTTGTGCCCACCTTTCTAAATCTTCAGGTGTAACTACTGTGGCACTTTTCGTTCCTGCTGAGGTTACTATGTTTACATCTCTTGAGCAACCAGGTGTAACTCTTCTGGGGGTACTATTTACAGAATCTCGAATGGGCAAGTCCATTAATGAAATCATAGACTCACAATCACTAAAGTGATCCTCAACCATTACTACTGCTTCAGGTTTAGGAACATTCACAGGTGTAGGCATAACTAGAGGTTTGGGATAAGTTACTTTGTCACCGTACAAGGGAACCACTGGACCAATTGTTACAGGTATGGTCAATGAATCAGGATGAATACTCAATTGTGTTACCTTCTGAATTAATTCTGCTCTGTTTTTATCTATTGCTTCCTTTTCTTTATCGTGAAGTACTCTACTAACTGGTGAATCATGCAATACTTGTGGTACTAAGGGTGTCCTTAACAAGGGTGCACTTGGGGTGCATCCACTTGTCCCTTCCTGATATGGTGGTGGATTCTTCAATATATCTTCCATAAATTCGTCTTCGGAATCTCCAAATCTAGTTAAGTGCTTTGTCTTTTCTGTGCATTTACTCCCTAATGATTCTTCTGCCATTAGTATCGGATACAGACCCTCTGTAAGCATTGCTCGTCTCCACTGTTTCATCTGACCGTCCCTCGACTCATTTTGGTATCTGGGGAAAAATCCCCGATAACCCCTATTACTTTTGGATCGACCACGTTAAAATGCCTCAGTTTCCCATTCCTCTAAGGCTTCGTATTAAGTTAATCTAGGTCTGGGTTCTAAATCATTCATTCTTAATCTCAAATTTTGAAGAATTCTCCCATTGAAAGTACCATTCTCGGGAAATGCTAGTATTCCATCATTTTTGGTATATTCCATCCAATTTTCTATCCATACACAAGTATGATAACCTCTATCCATCATCATGAATGAAGCGGGTGTTTTAGCCGGTGGAATGATAATTCCTTCCCTAGTTTTGATTGGTTTATCCTTTTTAAAATAATTCTTAATCTTTTGTAGAACTGACATTTTCCTCTTCTCTCCGTACATTTTGGGTAAATCTCGATGTATAAAATTATATTCTACAAAGCCTAGGAATCTCCTATCCGGACGAACTCCTATTAAAGTCGGATCACGTTTTAACATACAATTTTCCACTATCCACTAGGATTTCAGTTTCTATGGTAACCACCAATCAGATTCCAGCTAACTTTTGTCTCTAAACCAATCCTAGCGCGGCCTTTTAATGACGTCTTTTCTGCCAACCCCTCCTTTACAATCTGCGTTTCTCTGTCCCTCGCTGTTTCAACCAATCCCAGCGCGGTACCTGTGACGTCAGTACTACTCCTGACTACTGACCCCTCCTTTACAAGAGTCTTTCTACGCCCGCTGTTTCAACCAATCCCAGCGCTGCGTTTTGTGACGTCAGCTTCCTCTCCGGTAGCTGACCCTCTCTTTACAAAATCGTACGCAAAACTTTATTTTCTCTACGCTTCTTATTAAAATTTAGTAACAACATAAAACATTCGCTATCGTGCCAGTTTCTCTAAATTTTGAAAAAGATAGTCTCGTTCACATTTAGTAAAACCTTTCCGTTTACTATACATATACTACGAGTAAAACCCTTCCGTTTACTCTTCACGCAAGCTTCAGAAATACCTGCTACTTCTTCAATGTTACCCTTTCTAGGTAATATAACATCAAATTTTCACTAGCATATTCCTTGGCTGTCACTCACACGCACAGAGTCCCTAACAAGTACTGATAGCCCTACTTAACTTTTCAGTACTATTTCTGCCTGACAGATAACCTCACTGCAGTATGGCTTCCACTTACCATCCGCTATTCAATTTTCCCCGGGGATTTCTGGACAACATAAAACAAACTTAAAAAACACACGGATGTTAGTTCATAAAAGTACCATTCTCATTACCCAATTAACAAAGCACAACCCATCCTCTGCTACCAGAAAACTGATCCAGCGGGTTACTAGCAACGAGCATTCACACACAAAATACTCACTTGGGCCCATACATTCATACTACGCTAGTAATTTCCGCTGGTGGGTCAGTTGTACTCTTTATCAAAATCCCTGCTACCACTTACTTTTCCGATTGAAGAGTAATGACTTACCAATGAATCCTTTGCTAATTGGGAAGTTTAAAATGAGTGACGTTCATTACAATTCACAATTTCTGAAATAATCACTGAGTCATGAAGTTTTAAATTGTTTATCTAAAGATTTTAGCAGAGTAAAATACAGAACCACACGATACTTAATCGCATACCAAGGATGAAGCATACTAATCAATTATCGATAAATGACGGTCCCTTAGGAAAGGAGAAGATAGAGACAGCAGTGCAACTAAGGTTTGCATTTATATTTACCTAAAGTGCGAGAACCAAACCCCTTGGCCAAGGAGTTGGAAAAGATAGGACCCTGGAAGGATGAAGAGCAAAGACCTCCTCCCGGATCAGGACAGGACCGGTGACCTCTCTATCTACGACGCCTGCGTCGTTCCCCTCTCTGGTACTTCGCTTCCCCTCGATTTCTCCGGTGTCTTCCTTCTAAGGTACTCCGCCGCCCCCACCTCAGGACCTCTCTGGACAGGGGTTCAGTCTGCAATCGATCTGCTTGTCATGGATCTCTAACTTCGGACCCCTCGGCATCAGATCTGCTCTCTTCTGCCTCTCTTCTGAATGAATTCTGAGCCTTCTGATCTATCAATTAACTAATTCTATATCTATTATACCCTTCTACGCCCATGTACCTCCCCTTAATGTTGCAGAATTATGGGACCACTACTTCTGATTGGACAGGGACAGGGGGTTGATCCTCACACTATATTGATTTAATTCATTTTCTTAAAGCCCTTTGTTTTAAAATACCGCCCATCAACTTTAATACATTTGCTTTATTTCCCACCCGTCTCATGACAAAGTTTATACATTCTTCAGGTACATTGTTGCATATTAGTGGGGACATTCATGTGTACAGCAATATTGGCCATCAGGTCACGGCCTTGGACGACGTCCAGGTTGACTTCATCCTTTTCTTTCTGGGCAGCCATTCAAGGAGCATGCGCAGAACCATTGTCACACGAGTTTTCAGTTCACCAAACCCCAGGCCCAATTTACGAACTAATAACAGTCAAAGAAGAAAATATTAAAATCACAAATAAAATGTTTCACTGTATACCCACTCTTTCTACTCTAGTCCCATTTATTTATAAACTCTATCCCGCATTAGTAGCGTTAGAATACCACAGTTTAATTGCAACACAAGAGCAAGCTGTGGCACGTGAAAACATAAAGCGGCCATTTTAATGCACACTGCGCAAAAGCAAGAGTTTCCCACCAAGCAAAGAAAGACATCACACCACGTGATATGGTTGAGACATGCGCAGTAAAGTTCCCGCGTTTTAGCTGCCATTTTAGAATAGACAAGCGTTACTTGTTAGTTTAAACACATAAGCAAGCTTCCTTGCTACTTATTTGTGTGTGCAGTTATTAGTACAAACAATACAAGTTTAATACATTAATACTTTTGAGAAGATTGCATCCGAGCAAGTCTCATTTGTGAGTCCTTGCTCCATCACTTCAATCCCACGCAAAAAGGCTTAGCTAAAGGAGTGTGTGGTATTCTGCTTTCATTATGTTTAGTCCTTTCTCTGTGTTCTGTACTCTGCTGCTCAGCCATTGTGTGAGTGATGTCACGGAGTGTTCGTGTGTGTATGTTTGAATGAAAAGTCAGTTGTTGTATGTGGGCTGAGCAGCATGGGATGCTGCTCCCGGTGGGTCTGATACTACTGATACTACTACAACCATCTTATCATCTAATGTTCCTGTCCTGATTGAACTGAAGAATAAATCTTCCTTTTTGATATAACATCATCTCAGCGTACTTTCATTCTTGTATTCTACACTGGCGACGAGCGGAAAAAGACCTACTTTGGAGAAAAGGCCATTACTGAAAATAAAGAGGAATCATCATTACTGCAACAGGGGAGGTGAGATATTAAGAGTACTTTCAAGATTACTTGTTCTTGGCTGTTAAGAGGATTTGTGCCTGGGTACCCCACCGGTGTCTTATACCATCTGACAGCCTCAACCCAGGGCATTTGATTATACACACATGAGCTAACATTACTTTTGAGCCATCCACTAAGGGCACAGGCACTACTGGTAATTTATGGAGCCTGCTGCCTAACATCAAACTATTTGCTGATTGAAACTGCAGCTGCTTGCGAGCCTACGTTGTTCTGGCTGTGACTCTCCTGAACTGAACACTTGGTTTTAACTGGCAGCATATTTGAAACTAATACCAGCATATTACTACATTGAATCATCTTCCGTGGACCAAGTCTAATCTGCTTCTGATACTGCGTGCAGTAGATGGATTTTCGGCTGCCAACTTTACAGAGTGCAACTGCAAATCAAACTCTTGGTTTGAGTGAAGCATCTCCTTCTGCCTGAAGATTTCAAGCATGTGGTTCAATCTCTTGTCCTCCCAAGACAGGACTATGATAATGCCTACTAACAAGGGTCGACTCCATATGGCTCCCCTGAAGGCAGCTTTCAACTCTGTTGCCAGATTAGTACCAGGTTAAAGGGAGCATGATCACGTCACCTCAAATTGATTTCAATAAACTGGCTACTAATTGAAGTAAGAAGTATTCCGAAACTGGCTTGCATGAATCAAAAATCTCTTCACATGAACATCTTCTTCACAGCATGATTAACCTTCTACTCAAAGTTCCCTCCTGCTGGAGGGAGGAAAATAACCCTCAAACAAGTCTTCTCAGGATGTTCTCTGCATCAATCAAATATAACCCTTCTCTTGAGGTCTTCAAGGCAGAGATGAAAACTCAACTTTTCCAACAATTCCTCCTAGAAGGCCCAGTTACCTTCTCTTTATAACCTGCTTATCAGATCAATTACGGCTTGGTGTTGGACTCCCTTAATGAGCTGTGATCAAACTTGTAATTGCGTCTTAGCTCTCACAATGTTTTGGTTAGCTGGAGATTGAGAGAGCATGTTTATTGGAACAATTTGTGAATTTATGATGTTGCCTGCGCACAAGAATTTGCTTGCACTGATTATGCATTGTTGCTAGATAACACATTTAACAGAAGTGCTATATGCAGATTTAATAAGACTTCTGTAGCCGGTTGAAACATTGAAGAATGGATGTGCAAGTCTCGCTTTATACAGGGCCGAAAAGCCAGTATTAAACTTGCACATGATTACAAAATCACGCAACAGTTGGTGGCCATCTTTGATGTGGAAAATGTATTTAAGCTATGCCCAAGGGTGAAAGCCCTGCTTGTTAGCAATGTAGCCAGAGGGAGCAGGAGCTCATGTTGAGCTCTGCTGGAGAATTGTGCTTCAGTACTTGACTGAAGATGACTTACCAGTTGCTTTTCATCCAGAGAGGCTCCACTCTACTTGTCTCTGGAAGTAAAAAAAAAAAAGAAGCGAAATCGTAAGGCCCAGTGACTGGCATTTTTGAAGGTAAGATGCCGGCGCGTAATACTACTTGGGCAATCACTTTCACAAGCTCCAGTGGATCATCTTAGAGATGCGCTCTTGTAATATCTGGTGGAAATATAATGGGACGCTATAGACTTAATTACAAAACCATGTTCATTTTTGAAAAAATTAGAGAAGCATTTGAAATTCATTTGAGCAAAACCCTTGGGCCAGATTTAGAGTTTGGCAGTCCATGCAATTGTGACAGAGTACCTTGTCTGACAAACTGATGGTCTTCCCACCCTGTTTACGATCAGGAGGACCACCACCTTTCTGTTGACGGAGCCCCTGTTGGCTGTGTTGATGGAATGCTTCCTCCAATGGTCTTACGGAGCAGGGGCCCATGGAGGAAGGCAGTGGCGTAACGAAAGATGAAGGGGCCCCCCTGCAAGGTAGATTTAATCCGGAGCTATCAGGTCTGAGTACTGTGCTGAGGGGCCCCCCTGCAGGTCAGGGCCCCCGCACCGCGGGAGCTGCGGGGGCCTGTGTTACGCCCCTGGAGGAAGGACATTACACTGTCCATCCTATTTAGCGTGAGCAGTGTGATGTGCTTTTTTCTGTCTGTCACCACCATGTAAAACTTAGTGGTGAGGGGCAGAAAATAACAAATAACCCCCAGACCCAGGGAAAATCCCAGGATCCGGGGTTCATTAGTTTTTTGTTTTTCATTAACCATCTCCCACTTTGGGAGTTTGTGTTTGACGAATATAAACTTTGTAAATGTTTGGTGGAAGGCTGTCAAAACGGACAGCAGCCATCCACCAAAATGTCTGGAACAGCCAGAACTGGATTTTCTATCAAGGGTTTCCTATCAAGATACAGAGATCACTGCTGGGACGTAGGGATGACATATGAAATGCCCTCTGCCTCCCCGACGGACAGAGTACCATATGCCAAACTTTAAATCTGGCCCCTTATTTTGAGAAGATAAAACCCTGAGATTTTTGGAACATTTCTGGGTAAACATATTGTTAAAATATATCTGAGGCTTGAACGTTAACAATGAATGAACTGTTAACTTTACTACTATTCGTTGTGCAGAATAAAACATGTGTTACAGTGAAAAGGACTGTGAGATTAAACAGGTAAAAAGCCTAGGTTACACAGGAGGGTTTTACAAGAGCATGACTTTAGCGTTCAAAATAGGTGAAATAATGGTCAATGTCCTATTTCAGCGCTAAAGAACCTAAAGAGTATCATTACTTCTTAAGGTGGTGGGGAACAGCCTGAGGGTTAGGTATGATGGAAATTCAGAACCTTAGAGATGCTTTACGGGGAAGGATGGAGTAGGGATGACTATGCTATATTTATCCTTTACAGAAACAAACATCCAAAAGTCCAAATCTGTACTAAGTACCTGAACCAAAGGAAACGCATTGGAGGACAGCTTTCTGTAACACACCCACTTGTCTCAGCTGTTCTTCTTCTCTTTTTCCTACTTCCTTTTACCCTGCCTTCCTAGTTAGCATAATTCACTGGGTGCTGCTAGCTTGGAAGAGGGCTTAGGGCCTAACGACTACTAAGGAATCGTACAGCTCCCGCAGGAGAGGCACCAGGTTTGTGCTCTGGGTTTTGATAAATGGGGCATCATGGGACATTCTCTACCTTAGTCACTCAGACTGAGAATTGATAGGATTGGGCCTTTTCTCCATTTTTTCACCTATATCTTGGAAATATGTCTCTAGGTATATTACTGTATATCCTATGCATGTTTCCTATCAATTGGATGCCCTTCTCTGTCTTAGTCCTGTACTGGATCTAGCGCGATTCACATCCTTTAGCATTCAGTTGTTTTTTTATATAGTCACATATCATCTGTTCTACTTATCTACCCTATGTTATAATATTTAATACATTTTCTTTGGCTGTTGTTCTGTATACTCGTTTCTATGTAAAGCACTTTGTCACCCCTTGGAGTCGACTCCACGCTGTATAAAACCAGCAATAAATAAATATGCATATGGCCCTTTCCTCTCATTCAGGTTCTGTAGCATGGGATTTGCTGTGAAATCATCATCAGATCACATCGAGTAATAGCAGCGATAGTAGCATCTTAGTAATTAGCGGATGGAAAGCTCGGAGATTCTGTCTCTTTTTAGGGCAGTTGACACTAGCAATTCTCAACAATATAGATTTAGAGAGGCTAAATTATATCCATTTAATGACAGGAATGGGAGTCTACTGTCAGGCTACTACGAATGTTGCCAGTGGCTTGTCTCATGGGATTTGTTGTAGTCTCTTAAGAGTTCAGGTAAAAAACTCCCAAGCATTCTACTTGTTGGGTGGTGTGGTGCCTGCCAAGATGGCTGTCTCTACCGAAGTCCATTGCATGAGACTGTCAACAAAGTCTTTGGGACTGATGTTGGTGCATGCCTCTCCTGTTTGTGATGGCCACAAGGTAAGCTAAGGAGCACAGATAGGTGTGGGTCGTGGCTGGCTCACATTGGCTAGTGTGGCAGCCCACATCGAGGCAAAGTACCTCAGCATTGTTCAGAACCATCAGTTCTGCTTGGGAGGAAATGGTGATAATGGCATCAAGCAGCCAGATTGTGTTCACAGATGCAGTCAGGGAATCTGAAGGAGTAAGAGCCTGATTTAGAGTTTTGAAGACAGGGTTCTCCATTGCAAATGCGCTGGAGTAGCCTGCACGCCAAACTCTCCATGTGCCTGGCTCATTTAGATGTGGGCAGTCCTTAAGTATTCATTCAACGCAGCCCTCGTTTGCTCCATTGATGGAATATTTCTTCCAAAACTCCAACAGAAATGGGGTTGTTGGAAGAAGGACATTACACTGCCCGCCATATTTAGGGTAGACGATGTAATGGCTTTGTTTTCCTGTCCGTCACCGCTAGGAAAACCCTGGCAGTGCGGGACAGCAAAAAACTATAATGACCACCAGACCCAGGAAGGTCTCGTTTTTTTGGGAGTTTGCTGAATAATAAAAGAAAAAAAGTTAAGAGTTTGGTGGGTGGGTGGGTGGAAGACAGATCTGACAGCGGCCATCCAATAAACGTTTGGTTCCTATCAATGTGAAGAGATAAACACTGGGCCAGCTGTCATCTCTAAATCTGGCAGGTAGAGTACTGTTGAGATGGTGAAGGTTATGTCCTGCGCTATCCCGACAGACAGTACTCCATCCATCAAACTCACAATCTGGCCCTAAGGAGAAAAGGTCACTGTAGGCAGCAATGTCCAACCAGAATGAAGATGACCCCTCACCAAGCTTGTTAATCCAGAAGCTAGAGCAGAAAAGGAGGACAGCACAACCTTTGGCACAGTGATGTCTAGGTTTTCAAATTATAATCATGGGTGGGAGTTAGAGAGGAACAGATACTAGACTGGAGCCTGCAGTAAGGCAGAGGGGCTCAAGGGTTGGCGTTAGGAAAAAGCTGTGTGGAGGAGCTTATACCTCTCTGCCATTTTGTAACACATTCCTCTATATATGTGGCTAGGATTAGCTTATTAACAACATTTATCATTCACCAACCAATTGAACTGTGACAGGGTGGCTAGATACTTACAGAACGATCGGAACCCCCTGTGCCATGCTCAAATGTCCGGAATAGACACCAACCTTAAAGGGGGAAACGAAAAAGAAAGTCAATAATGTTCAGGAAGAAAAGGAAGAGACAAAAATGGCAGGCTTAAGGGAGAGAAGAGACAGAAAAAGAACAACCAGGAAGAAGAGGAAAAAAGGGAATAAAAGAGAGCGCTGACTATTTTCCCTACCCCACCAGGAACATGAGGATTGCCCTGACGCCTGAGCATAGACTAGGACATGCATCTCAGAACTGGAGTGAAGACAGGGAGATGCAATGAGGGGAGTTGGGACTGAAACAGGAGCAGAGGCAGCCTCAAGGTGCTGGAGGACAAGGTCGAGGACACTTGGCCTAACTTCCAACTGGAATGTAGAAATGCCAACACCAGGCAGATGAAGTGAAGCTAAGACTTGGTTGTAAGTAACCATATACTTTATTTCTTGGCTCTGGTGCTGCAGTTGAGGTCTCCTCATAACCGTCTCTACCATCAACTGTCAACCTTAGAACCCCCTAACTCCCAGGGCTTGTAGAACTCTCTTACATCATAAAAGGCAAAGAGAGTTTTATACCGACTGCTGCATGTAATTAATAAATACCACACATCTTTCCCTTTACATTTTAACAAAACAAAAACAATTAATATGCTAAACATTTACTAAAATCATTAAACATGAATAACTAATCCATGATTTAATCTTTGAACCTTGTTGGGGGCTGTATCATTCTACCACTACTGGTAACTCTTGCATGTTCATCATCACCATTAATACAACCATCCCTGTTGCCTTCTAAAGCCTTAGTTCCACTCTCATCAGCCAGAAAGGGATCAACATCCAAATTGATACCACTAGCTCCTATTTATTACCTTCCTCTTCCATTTCCCAACATAATGCATCATCAAAACAATGCTTCTGGATTCCTTGACTGAAAACCTTTCCTCTTCCTTGACACTTAGCCAAGCGACTTAAGTTCCAAACATGTCCATCACTGAGTCATGCTGAGTTTTTCAAATGCTCAAACACTTGTAGGGGTTCAGTAAAATAACTTTCACTTTTAGGAATTTTACCAACTCTCTTGACCTTTACCCACTCTCCTTCCTTCAAATCAACTTTCTTGACTCCATGTTTGGAGTCATAATACTTTTTGTACGCCTGTTGTGCCTTCTTAATAGCCTCTTTCACCTTATCAGGAGACCATTCCACCTTCCTTGTTGAACTCATCCAACCAAATTATCTTTTGTGAAAGGTTCTCTACCCCTCATCAGAACAAAAGACTGTACCCAGTGAGAGATGTGTAAAACGACAAGACCACAGCATTTTCTTCACCTCTTTCCCAATTTTTCCCATTCACATTGGCAATCTGAATAATACCTTTAGTCACATGATTAAATCGCTCTAGTGCTCCACTGGATGAAATACAGAAGCGTCCAAATGAATGATATCAATTTCTCTGTAAGAAATCTTCAACCAATACGGATTTAAACTGAGAACCATTATCACTTAACAATTTCTTCGGCAAGCCCTCTCTCAAAAACAGTCCATCCATAAATTTAACAACTGTTTCAGCATCAGCCTTTTGTACTCCCTCCAATTTAACCCATTTACTGAAATGATCATTTGGAACAATGATATACTTTACTATTCCCTCTTTAGTTTGAACAGGTCCTATAAAATCAACAGCAACCATATCCTGTGCCATAGTAGGGCATTCAATGGGAAGCAACTCTGGTCTCAAAGTTTTCAAACTTTTATCTGAAGCTGCAGACTGTGCACAATTACGCATAATTCTCTCAATATTGATGTCAATACCCACGACCAATACAAAGTTTTAATTCTTCTCTTAGTTCTAACAAAACAAAAATGACTTTCATGACAAAAACCCACTAACCTTTCTCTCATACCACTAGGCGGTACAAGTATTTCCCCTCTAACAACAAAATTACCATCAAAGCACAATTGATTCCTCACTTCACAATATTCTTTCACAAACTCCGGACACATCTTCCTTCCACACCAACCATCTCTCATAAACTTCTTCACAGACTGTGAAAATCGCATCCTGCGCATAAGCTTTTAACCACTCATGCTCATCAATTGACTCCACCTCATCAGTTTCCACCAACGTCTCCTGGAAATCATCCCATTCATTAGACGTAACCTCAATCACCGGCAAGGGTTAACGACTTAAACAATCCGTTACTCCCTTTTGTGTATGTGGAACACAAGTCACAATGTATTTGAAATCTTGTAATCTCATAGACAGATGTGCTATTCGGGCTGAATCTTTCATTAAACCCCCTGCAGTTAACAACTTCACAAATTGTTTGTGGTCAGTTCTTAACTCAAATTCTGTGTCCCATACAAAAGCACAGAAATGCTCCATACCCCAAACACATGCTAAAGTCTCTCTCTCAATCACTGGATAACACTGCTCTGCGGGTGTTCAACTCCTTGATGCAAAACTAATCACCCATTACTTTCCACTCTTGTCCACTTGTGTAAGAACAGCTCCCCAACCCTTATTACTTTATTCCGTGGTGATCACACTGTGTGCACCTGGGTCCAAACGTTGTGCTGCTTTCCATATACCAATCTTGATCTCATTGAAAACCTTTTCCCATTCATCATTCTATACAAATGTGTTCTTTGCTTTATGTAACTCGTAAAATAAATGTTTTATCTGTAAAATGTTCTACAAATTTTAAATAGTACTCTGTCAGGAGTTAATGTGAAATCACACAAAGCTTTAAAATGGCACAGTTGTGTTGGTTAACATCTTATTGTTACGGTTGTTAGAAGTTGCTTGGATGGGAACCATCCGACTTCCTTAGACTCCGTTAGTTTTATTTTTATGGCCCGTCAGGCTTAATTTTATGGTGCCCACGTCCTTCTGCAACGCTTTGCCCCATTTCTACTGGCGTTAGGGCTTGTTACTGTATTGAAACGTATGTGTGTTTCACCCATGGTCGCAGCGCTTCCAGTTATTTACCTCAGACGGTGACAATGGATGACTTCTTTCTTCACTCTATCACTCATTTGGCACCACAAATGATTCTCTGCTTCCAATCCCATGCCATCAATTTAAATAATTTATGAAAAAAGCTCCTTTTCTTCTGTTCATGCACATTAACAACATCACCCTGGGTTCCTCGCAGAGCCATCCTTGTCATCACTTGAAGTGAAACTAAGACTTGGTTGTAAGTAAACATATACCTTATTTCTTAGCTCTGCAGCAGCAGTAGAGGTCTTCTCATAACCGTCTCTACCATCAACTGTCACCCTTAGTAACCCAAACCCCCAGACCAGGTAAAACTCTCTTACACCATAAAAGGCAAAGTGGGTTCTATCCCCACTGCCGCATATAATTAACAAATACTACAAGAGGAGCGCAGTTCCAGTTATGCACAGGGAAAAAGTGAATGGTCCACCAGAAGAGGTTTGCTGTCCGCGCTGTGACTTGGGAGGATCACAGCACACTCAGAAACAAGGGAAAGGCAAAGTGAAGACAAAGAAAAGCAGAAAGGGTAACTAGAGTGAAACGTAAAACTCTTACTTAAACTTTGCGGTTTCATTTGAGGGTCGCCGCTTGAGGAGATGGTTCGGGAGTGGCCCGGGGAGCTACATCCACTTGAAAGAGAAGAGCAAATTAATAGGAGAAAAAGACAGAGGAGAAATAAATTGCAGAGACTCACAAATGATGGACGGAATGCGGAACAAAATCAAACATTCACCACCAGTCAAGAGATCTGGGTTAAATCCATTGCTCTTTTGCTCACCATGCCACCCCAGTTTAGACCCAGCCATATGCAAATCAGTCTTGACCCTGCTCCTCATAGGAACAGTCCAGCCCGAACTGCCAAGCCAGGTTCTGCCTGGACTGAAAACAAGCAATCTGGGGCCAGTTTCGGGGTATCACCCCTCATCAGCCAGGCTAGCTTGAATCCAGTGGCACAGTGAGCCTGGGACCCATTTCTGGGCATAACCGGTGCACTTAGGGCGAGTAAGCAAAAGACACACACATGATGGACGGAATGCAGAACAAATCAAACATTCACCACCAGTCAAGAAATCTGGGTTAAATCCATCGTTCTTTTGCTCACCATGTCACTGCAGTTTAGACTCAGTCATATGCGAATCAGTCTTGACCCTGCTCCTCATGGCAACAGTCCAGCCCGAACTGCCAAGCCAAGAACGATGGATTTAACCCAGATCTCTTGATTGGGGGTGAATGTTTGATTTGTTCCGCATTCCATCCATCATTTGTGTTATGTTATGTTAAAATATTTGTAAAGCGCATGGCTGCCCCAGCAACGGGGCGTCCCAGCGCTAGTCTCAAGAAGGGACGCTGTAAAAGACAAGCAAAGGGATCACAGACTTGATTAAACAGAGAACAACCAGGTCTTCAGGGCCTTCCGGAAAGCCCCTTGGTTCTGAATGATCCTGACAGAGGAAGTGCGCGAAAAGTGTGGCCTCCTGCTCTTGCTCATCTGACATGTGGGACGCATGCCAAGTTGAGGTTGGCAGAGCGCAGAGCCCGCGAGGGCAGATAAGGGCGAAGCAAATTGGACAAAATGGGAGGCCCCTGAGAGGCTAGGACTTTATGTGCAGTGCACAGGACCTTGAATTGGACTCGCTTATCACAGAGAGCCAGTGCAGCCTTTGGATGAAGCTAGAGACCGAACAAAACTTTGAGAGGGAAAGTAGCAGCCTTGCCGCAGCGTTTTGGGTCAGCTGGAGTCTTCTGGTCACCGTCTTATTAGATACTAAATACTGTATATTACAGTAGTCTAACCTTGAAAGGATGGTGGACTGAATGATAACCTGACGTGCGTGAGAGTCACAAAATCCAAGAATAGGTTTGAGCCCACGTAGGAGTTCGAAACAGGCGCCTACCACCAATTTTGCCTGTGCTCCAAAGGTCAAGGCATTGTCGATCCAGACGTCTAAATTTTTTACCACCGCCTTGGGATGCGGGGGTGGCCCCAAAGAAGTGGGCCACCAATGGTCGCCCCAATGGTGGATATCTCTTCCCAAGAGAAGGATTTCCGATTTACTTGAATTCAAATGTATGCACTTGGCCGCCATCCACTCTGCAATGGCCACCATGCCGCTTTGGAATTTAGCCAGATCCAGAGTAGGATTGTTGGAAAAGAAGATCACAAGCTGGGTATCATCAGCATATGATACCAGCGTAACACCCCGGGCTTTCTCAGCCTGAGCCAATGGTTGAATATAAATGTTAAATAGAGTAGGGCTCAGCGAGTAGCCCTGGGGAATACCATGTCGCAGAGTGTGTGATTGGGAACTATGTGGGGAGGATACAACCTGAAAAGATCATTCAGAAAGAAAGGAGGAGAACCAGATTAGTGCAGCTCCACCGATACCAATCTCCTGTAAACGCTGCAGCAAAATATCATGAGGCACGGTATTAAAAGCGGCGCTTAAGTCAAGCAGAATCAGAGCAGAAGATCTACCCTCATCTAGAAAGCCGCTCAGATGCTCAGTAACAGCAAGCAGCGCTGACTCAGTGCTGTGTTGTAGTCTAAAGCCATTCTGAGAAATGTCCAGAATTTGGTTAGTCTCCAGAAAATTTGTTGTGGTGGTGTTAATGTGAGTCTCAGTGGTTTTAGCAAGAAATGGCAGTAAGGAGATGGGATGGAAATTTCCTGGTTTGGAAACATCCAGAGCAGGTTTTATCAAAAGGCGAATAACTCTGGTATGCTTCCAAAAAGCCGGTACAGATGCTGATGTCAAAGAAAGATTTATCAGCTCCAGACAGAGTGGAAAGAGACAGTCCTGAAATTTAAGAAACAGATCTGGCTTAAGGGGATCAGCTGGTGAGCCTGATTTGACTTTGTTGTAGAGAATCTGTAGTTCTTCATAGGACAGCAGGTGAAGAAGATGGAGGTGTGGCGGGGAGTAACTAGTATGAACATCTGAACTTAAATCCCTAGTGTTGGAGGTAAAGTTAGAGTAAATATGTTCTACCTTACCAATAAAATACTTTGCCAGTTCCTCGCATTGGCCATCAGAAGCTATGCAGGGCTCCGCCGCAGATGCGGGTTTCGTGAGACCATTAAAGAGAGAGAAGATGATTTTTGCTACTGTTTTTCATTTCATTAGCAAAGTACTCAGCCCTAGATTTCCGAATCAATTGATGATATGCCTTAATGGCTGCTCTGTAGAGTGTTTTTATAGAAGGATCGTAGGAGCGTCTCCAGGCATGTTCAAGGACCTTGCAGTTTTTTCTGGCTGAGATCAATGTATCATTAAACCAAGGGCTGGCCTGTGTTCTCTTACTACAGGTCGATCTGGCAGGGATGCACATGTCAAGAGCATGAGTAAGCCAGTCATGGAAGAGACTATTTCCTGCCTCCACCTAAGCGGTCAGTTTTGTCTTTCGCTTTCTCGCCCTATAAGCACCAGGTATGCCCAGACATGGGTCCCGCGCTCACTGTGCCACTGGATTCAAGCTAGCCTGGCTGATGAGGTGATACCCCGAAACCGGTCCCAGGATGCTTGTTTCTGGTCCAGGGAGGACCTGGCTTGGCAGTTTGGGCTGGATTGTTCCAATGGGGAGCAGGGTCAAGACTGGTTTGCATATGGGTGGGTCTACACTGGGATGGCATGGTGAGCAAAAGAACGATGGATTTAACCCAGATCTTTTGACTGGGGGTGAATGTTTGATTTGTTCCGCATTCCGTCCGTCATTTGTGTGTCTTTTGTAGACGATAACCCAAGCACAAACTCTTGATAGTATAAAGGGGACTTAATGCGTTTGTGAAATAAAGGAAGGATAAACTTCTAAACTAATAACCCCAGTACAGCCTATATGCAGCTGGCCGTACCCACAACAGGAACATACATGTATATTTATATTACACAGGTGTAGTCGCATATCTGTAATTAAGTTTGACATCTCACTTCATAGGATATCCACTTTTTTACTTTTCCCCTTTGGCAATTCTGCACAAAATTTGTGGAAAAATATTTCAGAAGACAACTGTGCCGGGTCAAATTTGGTACACAACGGACAGACAGTGCAATAGTTGTATACAGCATCACAAAAACATCCTTTTTTTAGTGAACCAATCTAATGGGATTTGTCCTAAGAAATATCTGTGTGTTTGAAGTGGCTGAAAGAATGGTCACCAAATTTTATAGCAGAGTGGATTTTTGGTGCTTCAGTTTGGTAAAAAGTCATTCAGCTGTTTTCGGACATATAAGGCTGTGAGTGTTGGGATCTGAATGTCCCCTACATAGCTTTGCAAGTGTGCACCCCAGCCCTCAGTTACCGAATTGCAGTCAGTTTTTGTGCCCCCAAGTGCGACAATCATGCATGTGTGTCGGGACCCAGGTTTTGTGAATGGCACTGAATATTCAGAGTGGACCTCTGTGGTCTGGAGGGTTCAGCCAAGTGTGGTTTACTTGAACATGGAATATCTGTCCTTGTGACGTCTGACATAAGCTTGGCAGTGGTAGCAATGTATTTTGGAAACATAGATTCACGGAAGGGCATTTTCCCTATTTCCTGCACAGATGAGCAGCCTCCAGACCTGCAACTAAAGTTCTGTTCAAGTTATGTAGTGGTATTCCATGTGCATGACTTGTACATATTTATGATAATAATGCATGGTTGTGTGGGCCAGTACAGCTGTGGACCTTATGAGTATAGGCAGCAGGATTCATTGTGGATTGCCATGACAGAATGCTGTACAAGATGGGGGTTGGAAAGCAGCAGACTCGAAGTGAGGGAGGATGTTGACGGGGTACCCCGATAGAAGTGCAGAAATTACATTTGGAGGGGTCCTGCTTTATGTCCTTCCTGGAGCACTCCCATTAGTTTGGACATAGGGTGGGGGAGATGGCAACAGTGGTCTCTTCTATTGGACAGGATGAACTTTTCAGGGCATCCTGTCCTAGAAAGCTCACACCTAGCAGCTAGCAGCCTTTTGTTTCCCCCAGAAGTGATGCACCCAAAATGCTGATAGCTGCCCAATGTGACCGCTTAATTCTTCTTTGTGCTTGTGTTGTGGGTGCTCTCCTCGGAGAATTGCCTTATAAGCCAAATGCTACTGAACCATCACTTCATCAGCCCAAAGCTGTTGAACCATCATCTGAAGACAAAGACTGTGTCTGCTCTGGAGAGGAGAAATACACAAGTAATAGAACTGCCTCAAACCGGTTCTAGATCAGAGCATGGGGAACAACAATTCATGGCTGGAAAAGTAGTATAAGAGTAGGAGTGAACCAGACACAAATGGTTTCATGATTTCTTATTGACTAGCATAGGTGACACTCCAGCGTGCCAGAAAAACTTCTGAGACCCAGAGCTGGTGTCCCTGACAGCCAGTCTCCCAGAGGTGTTGGGGATATCACACAAAGAAGTCTACATCTACTTGCTGTGGGTCTGCTTGGTAAGGAGTGTGCCTGGCCTGCTGAGAGAGAGTATGGAGGGTATCCCTGCTGGAGGAAGTCTGCCTACCACAGAAGTAGGCCTGCGCGAAGTGACTAAAAAACTCTGCAGCGCTACGCAGAGTTCCACAAACAGCGGAGTGCGTTAGGTCGTGCCATTCTCGCTGATTTTTGCGCTGGGTGTTTGTCCCGCACTAGAAAATCTGCACAAACGGCACCATGCGCAGTGCAAGAGGGCGCTGCTTCTTTCTGCTGCTCGAGCAGATGTTCTACTCCAGCGGCAGCTTCCCCAACGCGAACGGAAGGTTTCTCAACGCGAGTGGTAGCGGCCATCTGCGACCGCCCACGTTGAGAAATCTCGCCGGGAGGTGGTCTGGAGTAAGATTTTCCTTGCTTGCGCTCGCCAACATAACAAAAACTTGCGCTTAAGCGGAGTGGGAAAAACTCTGCAAGTGGAGCGGAATTTCACGCCCAGTCCTACATAGAAGAATAGCAACAACATCCTGGTGGAGGTGCTGGCTAGAAGAAGCGAACTGAATGCTACACAGCCCAACTTAAACTACACCTACGTCATCACAGCTGCCTTAAACTGAGGAAATTCCCTGCCGCTAAAGTATGCGTCACCAGCTACCCTAACAGACTCAAGTGTTCTCAGCTCCCACCCTGGCCGGACAAGACAGGAGTGGAAGCTCGTGTGACATCGCCTGTGAGACATTGCAGGGCTAGACCCTAAAATCTAAGTGGATCAGTCTGCAATTCGGAGGCCCAAGGTGAGCTGCAATAAAGAGAACGTGAGACCGTATTTCCACGGTCAACCCAAGACCTATCGTGCACCCATGGTACCAAGAAGAATCAGTCAGCACCATCCACTGTGAACTGTGCAACTGTACTTTTTTTGGAATGCGTCCCTTTGTGGCCTTTGACCTGCCTGCTTCATGTGACGGGCCACCAGAGTCAGGCTCCTGCTGCCAGTTCTAGTTCCCCTATAAGAACTCTTGTGAATTTGAAATGGACATGTCGGTAATGGGATTTTGTTTGGGCTGGAAACTCACCAGGGACCGTGACTGCTTCTCCTCCGGCATCTGCAACTTCACCGCCTGCTTCTAGGAACAGATAAGGCCCGATGTGCTGAACAGTCACAACAGCAAAGACCTTGCAACTGAAGTCCTCCTGCACCACACTGTTTAATCTGCTGGCACTGACACTGCTCAAGAACCCAAAGGTACTCTAGAGACCTTACTCAGTTTCTGAAACTATATGCTGACAGAGCACAAGCACAATAGACTGGCCTATGGGTCTTAGATAGAGTAATCTACTTGCATCCTCTAATCTGAGTCTGCACATGCGAATTTCTCTCTGCATATCATTTTAAATGCCTTTTCTGTAGCACCATAGTTATACCCATTGTTCCTTGCACCAGATATTTTTGTGTCATATTATTTAATTGATATATTGAAGCACGTTTTCTTTTTATAAGTAAAACACTGGTCTGGACATTTTTTATAATGAGCTATTGGGATGAATGGCAATTTCTGAGTCTCTAATCCAACCCCACTCACTGAGTAAACATGGACTGCTCTCCTCACTACTCCGAGTGTCAAGTGGTAAAGGGGTGTATTTGGTGTTCGGTGATCATTAGCCATAGTTGATCGGACCCTGGGACATCAGTGGTAAAAGGACTCAACCCCCACAGTTGAGTACCTATAACCTCTGTGTGCCCTGGGAACACTGAATGGGTTCTGACACCAAGTGTCCTGTGCCATGTCAAAGTAAGTCTATTGTTCGAAACGTCTGCCAACCATACTGGGCATATATCGACACAAAGAGCACAGTGCACATGCCCGACACTCACAAATGTTTTCTCCCAGGGTTTGTGAAGGAAATACCTAAAAAACTGGGAAAAAGACTAAAGTAGCATGCTCCAATATGCATAAGTCGGTAGGTGATCCCACCCACTCGTACATGTGTCCACTGATGAAACGACGGAGAGATAACAAGAATTGGCAAACCCAATAGGTCTCACCTATGCAAGAGCTATTGGCTTTGGCAATGTGTTTTAGCCATTATGTACACGAGTTGGGCTGCTGTTCAGCATGGATAAAAGTTAGTGGTGTGGAGTGGGGTGGGGTAGATTGGAGTGGGGTAGAATGGGGTAGAGTTGAATGGGGTAGATTGGAGTGGAGGAGCTTGGAGTGGGGGAGTTGGGTAGATTAACGTGGTAGATTGAATTGGGTTAGATTGGGGTGGAGTGCAGTAGATTGGAGTGGAGTGTATTGGGGTAGATTAGAGTGGGATAGATTGGAGTGAGTAGACAGGAGTAGGGTAGATTGGGATAGAGTGGAGAGAGGTAGATTGGAGTGAAGTGGGGTAGACTGGGGTAGGGTGGAGTGGGATGGATTGGGGTAAATTTGAGTGAAGTGGGGTAGACTGGAGTGGAGTCAGGTAGACTGGAATGAAATTGGGTAGATCGGAGTGGGGAAGATTGGGTGAATTATAGTAGAGTAGAATGGAATGGAATGGAGTGGGGGTAGTTTGGAAAGGGGTGCTTGGGGTGTAGTGGAGTGGGGTAGATTGGGGGAGAGGGATAGATTGGAGTGGTGTGGGGTAGACTGGGATGGGGTGGCGAAGATTGGAGTGGGGTGAAGTTGGGTAGATTGGGGTAGAGTGGAATAGAGAGGGATAGAATGGGGTAGAGTGGAGTGGAGTAGATTGGGGTAAATTGGAGTGGGGTGGGGTAGATTAACTGAGGTATATTAGGGTGAAGTGGATAGACTGAGGTGGAATGGGGTAGATTGGAGTGGGGTGGATCGTCGTAGAGTGTCGTGGGATATATATTAGGGTAGATTGGGGTGGAGTGGGGTAGATAGGGGAACAGTGGAGTGCAGTAGATTGGGGTAGATTGGAGTGGAGTGATGTAGGCTGGAGTGGGGAAGACTGGAGTGGAGTGGGGGCAGATAGGATTGGAGAGGAGTAGATTGGACTGGAGTAGGGTAGGGTAGATTAGAGTGGAGTGGGGTAGGGTAGATTGGAGGGTATAGATTGGGTGGATTCTGGTAGGGAAAATTGGAGTGAAGTAGGGTAGACTGGAGTGGAGTGGGAAGATTGGAGTGAGATAGATAGGAGTGGGGTAGAAAGGAGTGGAGTTGGATAGAGCGGTGTAGGGTAGATTGGGATGAAGTGGGGTAGATTTGGTTAGGGTGGGGTAGATTGGAGTGGGGCTAATTGGATGGGGTAGATTGGAGTAGGGTAGTTTGGGGTGGAGTGGAGTAGAGTAGATCGGAGTGGTGGGGGGTAGACTGGGATGGGGTGGGGTAGATTGGGGTGGGGTGGAGTTGGGTAGATTGGGGTAGAGTGGGATAGAGTGGGATAGATTGGGGTAGAGTGGAGTGGGGTAGAGTGGAGTGGGGTAGAGTGGAGTGGGGTAGATTGGGGTAAATTGGAGTGAGGTAGATTGGAGTGGGGTAGATTGAACTGAGGTAGATTGGGGTGAAGTGGAGTAGACTGGGGTGGAGTGGGGTAGATTGGAGTGGGGTAGATTGTGGTAGAGTGTAGTGGGATATATGTTTGACCAGTGGCGGCCGCCACAAACAAAAAGTGGTAGGGCGGGTGGAGGTGGTGCAGGGGGGGTGCGGGAGGGGCAGCGCAGGGGGTTAATAATAATTTTTTAAAAGGAGCCTTACCTTAAGCTGACGGCCGCCTCAGTCTCTCAGCTTCCTGGTCCCAGCAGACACTGGGGCAGCATCACAGACTCCCTGTGAAATCCCTGTGCTAATCTCATGCTATGAAAGCAGCATGTGGATTGGCCGGAGTGGGCTGGTTTAAAGCTCGCTCAGGCACAGGGAGTCTGTGCTGTTTCTCCAACGTGCAGTACAGCTGGATTGGAGAAACCTAAGTGCGCATGTGTGTTTGGCCAGCCTAAGACGGCCGGCCAAACACACATGCGCATTTAGGAGTGCACCAACCAGTCCTCCTCCCCCCCTTCCATGGCCCCGGCCCCGGCCCCTCCCCTCCTTACACACACTGGCTAAGCCAGCAGCTGAAAAATAAAACGATGATAAAATACTGTTTTATTTTTCAGCTGCTGGCTCTGAGCCAGTGGAGCGATGCTCCTCTGCCATTGCGGAGGAGCTGCCCCTGCATTGGTCCAGATTGATGTCCAATAAAATAAAATCTAAAAAAGTTAGTGAAAAAAGAGAGTCCAGGCCTCAAACCAACAGTGTGTGTCTGGCTGGTATAGTGGAATGGCTGTGTGAGAAAAGAAAGGGACTATGGACGTTACAGTCCTCCGCAAACCTGTGACCAATGTAAGCAGCACACCTTCAAAAAAACCTTGCATCTTCTTTAGATCCAGGTAGCTGTACAATGGGCACACTATCAATTAATGTCGCTTCCTGAACCACTAATAGGGCACTGCTTGAAGAGCGCTCACTGCTGGTGCCCCTGTTGGGATCCTAATGCCCTTACAGGCATCTGCTGGAAGGAAACGCACACTTCAGTTGTCCCATTGCACTACCAATGCACTGTTGGAGGAGGCGTGCATCACTCTGGTCTTTGGCAATGACACAATGATGCCAGAGTACACGCAACTGGTGCCTTATGGCACAGTGAAGGCACTCTGAGATAGCTCACTCTGCTCTTGTTCTACTGCGCTGAAAGGGCAATGCTGGAGAAAGCTGCAGTGGTCCCGTAGAACTGATAGGGCACTACAGGAGGCGGCTCACAAGCTGAGTGAGGTCATGGAATATTGAATAATAACTGCTTACAGGAATTTTACAAAGATATTAAGTAATAGAGATGTGCTCTTGGCTGACTAACATATGTAAAGTCGGTACTAAACCTGCTAACAATAATCTCCCTCCAACCAATTTTCCAAAGTTCACTTGTCTGCGAGTTCACGTCTCCCAGCTCACGCCCACTCCGTCGCCCCTTCTCCCAGACGCAGCATGTGTGGTTTGACTGATTACACACAAGCCCTCCCAGGAGCTGCCCCACCTTCAGACACACAAACAGTTTACACATCCAGTCTCTGTACAATCACATTTTGGTTGCTGAATGAGAGACGGGCAGGATTAGAGGCCTGGCTGTCTGTCGCCCTAGGAGATGACGCCTCTGAGTACCTCCTTAGGTGATGTGGAAAGAGGTGACAACTCGTCCCTGCCTTTGCCTAAAGTTGAAAGAGATGGATACGAATAGCGGGAATCATTTAGTGGGAACTCCCTCTTCAACTTGCTTCCACCAACTCTTCTGGAATATCCAATCACAATCTGCTAAGAGGTAACAGATGGGCCACATCACATGAGACCACGCACACAATGCAAGAGGTGGTGTAGAAAAAAAGAAGCCAGTGCCTTTGGGAGGTGAACGCCACGTGGCTGAAGGATGAGTGATTTGTCATAATGCCGCCTTGGTCCACTCTCCGACAGTATAAACCACAGAAAACAGCTACATTACCCTTAACCAGCGTGCCAGGAAGTTGCTCTGCATCGAGCGATGACCCACACTATACCATAAAGTTACAAAGACTAGGCATTTGGCACAGGAAGAAATAGCAAACATTAGACATAAAATGCAACATTAAAATGAAGAAGACTGTCCTGCTGCGAATAAACAATTGTGTCTGGTGCAATTACATATCGACTGCCTGAAGAAGACGAAAACAACTATCTCTTTGCCCAAAGGAACCTAAACCCGAGGAAGGTGGCATCAAGGATGGTCTTAAGTCATTAAATGATGTTCAACAAGCAAGCATTAGCAAAGGCAACAGGCTCTAAGCAATGAAACCTATTGGTTTTGCCAATGCTTTTTTTTAAAGTCCTATATAGCCACCGCAAATATGCACAATTCCGTGACGTCATCACGGAATTGAATTTCTTAAAATATTACACTATGCATTTGGGAATATGGGAGGCAGCACAAACCACTGACACCGAAATAGTGTGGAAAATGCTGCTTTTTTATTGAAACAGGGGCACATCACAATTATAAACCTGGGTCTGTTCCGTACAAAACTACCACCTCACTATGCAAAAATAGTTAGCTATGTTAACTACCCTCCACCCCTAAAAGTCCCTCCCCTCACAAAGCTTAAACCAACAATTCTGTACATCCTCCGAGGCTGATCCTCATCAATTGGGACCTTTAACCTCCCCTGCATTTTACAGCAACTATTAACGTATAACTGACCTAACTTCCTAATGAACCTTAAACTTCCTACCTAATCCAGGTGTGACCTTGTCCACCCATTTCCTTTCAGCCTGGATTGCCGCTAACAACAATAAACTTGGCTAAACCATGCCAACTTGTCTGCCAACTGCTATGCACCTGCCTCAAAGCGACAACCAACATTTGCTTTTTCCCCCTGCACACCTGTTCCAACCTAAAGCCAACCCAAAAGACAAACCAAAACCTAACCAGAAAAAAACCCCTACAGCTGAATCTTAGGCGTGGGAGGGTGGGCAAAAACTCTCTATGTTCCCTGATACCAGCCACTGTGTACCACGATAAAATGGTGGCTGTTCATCCAAAATGTCCCCTTTTTTAGGTTACGCTGAGCCAGCGCATGCGCTGCGAGAAATTTAGTGAGTGGCTTTTTAGGTCTCGCTGCCAGAGGCTTTTGCTGGCCTCAAGCTTGCGTTCACGCGAGCGTGCACGCGGGCAGCCGCCATGTGGGTTTCTGTCAAGGCTCATTAAGCCTTGCGTGCCTGCTCTCTGCTCTCACTACCCCCTCCCTTCTCCCCCTCACTCATCGTCAGTTACCGGGCTACAGTTGTCTGTTCTCTCCTCGCTTCTGCAATCCTTCCTGCGCACTCTGTTGCTTGTTGCCCTAGTGGTTGCTGCGCTCATCCCTCCCGCCCGTTGCATTTCCCATCTGTCTCTTCCAACCCCATCGCTCGTCTTTTTTTAGCTCTCCACACAAGTGCTGGAGTTACCGCCGCATTGCCTCTTTCCATATCGGTCATCCCCCCAGTGCTCACGTCGTTGTCTGCCTCATAGTTTAGCAGTTATTAACGACGTTTCAGAATCCGCTTACACTGTTACCAGGAGCAACCGCACACGAATTACCAATAAGGGCACGCACATCACGTTGTACATGTAATTTGGTTTCGGTTTCTGTGTTTATTTGGTTTAGGTTGGTTATCTGCTCTCGTAGGCTGTTCATAAGACTGCCTGCAAGCCGAGCACCTGTCCGTCGTCCTTTCCTTCTTGGCACGTGGACGTAGCCATTTTACAAAGGTGCAACTTCGGGTGTAAATGGCGCATTACATAGGGCCACCCGACTTGCACCATAACCGCAAAGGACCAGCACCTGAAGATATGGAGGCAGTGGAGATAGTTACCGACTCCGGAGTCACAGGCATGGCTCAGACTCCCCTGTCTGCCAAGCGATAATGGGCAGTGCTGTCCTATCAAGAAATTGACACCAGCTGTATTACCCTGCGTGTCACTACTGGTATCATTTAAGTTTTGGCTTACCAGTAGCCACATACTCTCATTTATTTTAACCTGTAAACTTGCCTGAAAGCCGGCAAACCTCTCACCAGGAGATGATGTGAAGAGTGCGCCGGTACTCGTGTGAGGCGCTCCTTTGTGTGTGTTTTTAATGTATTTCTTTACTTTATTAATATGGGGTGTCACGCTGCTGCACCACACACAAAGTTACAAACGCCTTAGGATACTCGGCCATAGTCAATGTGTACTTGAGTGAGTGCACTGAAGTCTATCCTCTTCTGTCAGTCTGACTTGAGCAAACTGCTCAATCATTGCTCCAGTGCCTCCCTATGCCCTCTCCCAAGGTGCCTCTTCAGAGTTCCAGAAGCCCTTGGAACTCTAAGCGCGCGTTTCCAGCTCTGCAGTACTAAATTCCCAGACTCCGCAGGTGGGGGAGGGGGCTTGGAGACCCTGCCAGTCGAATGCTCCTGCCTAGTGGGAAAGTAACCAGAGTCCCCTTCCTTCGCTAGGGTTGAGCACCCAGCAGCTATGTGAGGAATGCCTTTTTACAATTAGGATAACTGCTGTTCTGCTTGTGTTTAATTGGACCGCTTGTGGCCAATAGGGGATGATTTGTAGCGACCTATATGCATTGATAACACACACCAGAATTATTGTGCATATGCTGAAGGTATTGGTTCTGGGTGACCCCTCCTAACAGTCTCTCTAGCCTGGTTGTTATAGGTATACTGATGCGCACACTGCTTCTCCTGGGATTTTCTTTGCTCTGCGTGAATTTGGTGCCACTGGATGCAGATTCCAACTGTGCTCACTCATTCCTGCCTTTTCTTGGCAGTTTGCGTCCTGTCGTTAGTGGCAATGCTGGTGCACGTTTCTGACCCCTCTCCAGCATGTCTGTAGTTTCGCCATGAGAAGCCTACTTTGGCTAATGGTTACATTGAAGCTCTGCCATCTTTCCTGCTCTCCTTTCTGTTACTCTGCTGCATAGACGCAGTGTCCATGACATGTTGACGAGTGAGCTGCTCTCATAAGAGCACTGGCTCTATGTACTTCCAGCATTATTCACCGGAGCCAAATGCACTTCCTAACCAAAGCTGCGCTTCGTGTTACTCTTTACCCCGCACCAGGACATTTTAAACTGCATGTTGGTTCACTCCATGTTGCGCCTAATGACCTGAAAACCACTGTGCACAGTTATTCTAGGTCCGGGAATTCCTCGCGCCATCATGTTTTGCCAATGCACCTTCATCCAAACTATTCCCAGCAGTGGTGCAAGCTTCCCACACATAAACCACTACAGCTCAGCAGTAGAGCAAGCTTTCTGCACATAAACCACTACAGCTCAGCAGTAGTGCAAACTTCCCACATATAAACCAATACAGCTCAACAGCAGTGCAGCCTCCCACACACAAAATCGCTACAGCACAGCAGAAGTGCAAGCTTTCCTCACACAAAGGACAGGTGCAGCATGGTCAGCCCTGGTACACGTTTCAAAAACAGTGCCACATAGCAACACGCCACGTAAATACACTCCACACCATGCAACATAATTCCCCTCAACATAATTGCAACATAATTCCCCTCAACATAATTTCAATCAATACCACACAATACCATGCAACAAAATTCAACTCCACATAATTCCATTCCACAGCACAAAATACACCCCACAAAATTCCACATAATGCCACATATTTCAACACCAAGCCACATAATTCCACTCAATACATGCCACTCCACGACACACAATACCATTACACATAAGACCACTTCACTTAATATCACATAATTACTATCCACATAATTCCATTGCACACAAATGCACTGATCCAGCATATCCAATATTGCTTAGCCTCTTTGAGTCTTTAACCTTCTTTCCCCTTCATTCTCCCACACACTTTCCACTACTTTATCTAGCCGCTTCCCTGCGGCCGGAATTCCGCCCAGGTGCTGGACATTCCGAGCGCGGGCGTGGCTCGGATGGCCCCCGCGTGTCGTGAGCACACGCCCACCGTGACTCATGACGGCCGGGAGCCGTCATGAGCACGGAAGAGGCTAGAGTTCATTCACCACTTCATACACAAACTTTCCTATCACTCTCAATCTTACTTTCTATCTATTTTCTACAACTCTCGCCCGTATCTATTCAGCATACCACATATCCAATATACAAATACACTGCACACCACACAATTCCACCCCACACAATTCCACTATAAACATACATCCACTCCAAACAAAAACACAAGTAAAACAAGCATTGGCATAGCCAATAGGTCTCGCCTTTGGGACCTTATAAGTGTTTAGCCATGCAACAGTTGGTGTGGTTGCACTAAGGATATTGTGCTGCATAACTAAATACTTATAAGGTCCCAAAAGCGAGACCTATTGGCTATGCCAATGCTTGTATATCTGGGCTACATAGTAGCCCAACCATAGCCCAATCAAGCCCAATATCGGAGCAGTGTTTCGGACTGCTCCATTCCCCAAATTATCCCGGGCGGCAGACCTCCCTGTAGACGGCTGCCCCCCAGACCCCCATTAAAAAATTTCCACCGCAAATGCACCCTAGTTTCCATGACAGCCATCTTTAAATGCGTTTTGTTATGTTTTAGCAAATTAAATTCACAGATGGCTTCCTTGGATGCACCTGCAACCACAGAAGGTGTCTTTGAATGGGGTTTGTTAAAATAAAACAAAAGGTATTTGAAAATGTCCACCACGCATGAGTGTGCATTCGCACATGTGGGTGCTAATCTTGCAATGGTCATAAAAACATTATAAAATGGCCACTCGCCAATAGCGTGGCAGGCATTGAAAAATTAGCAAGGGATGAGTAAGAGGTGGAAAAGGGGTTACTAAATAGTTGGGTGAGGCCTAAAAGAGGGGGGCAAGGGTAGCATGGAGATAGAAAGGGAGAGAAAAAGAGTCCCTCCGATAGACTGCAAAGTAAGGTTTGATATAAGCAGTGGAAGGATACATCACCCAGAAAAAACACAGTGAGACCGAAATGCTACTAGGAGGAATAGACTCAACAATAAAGAGAAAAGCCATTGGAATCAGTAGCGAAGAAGTCAGACAGACACAAAGTCATCAAATCTTGAGCAAGGGGCTGATCCAAAGTCTAATCTTAGTACAGGTTTTAGTACCAACTGGTCTCCAAATCGCAGCAAAAATTGTAACCGAAACCTAAAAAGATCATCTGAGTTAAAATGGCAACCTACAAGCTGTCTCTCCTGCTGTCTGTTTCCTGAGGGGTAGGAAGCCCAAGCTAGTTTCTTGGAACAAAAGGACTCCATAGCCTCATACGACCATAAGGACTATGCCTGCTCCTAGTGAGGACGAGGTTTTGACGGTCCCAGATAGATGATGCCCTGAGATTTTGCCATGACTGTGATACGCCTATCTTGTGCTGCTGAACCATTGAACAGGCTTTTTCTATGAAATGGGAAATCAGTGACTGTCTTGTGCACCTCCAGCTTCAGGTCCAAGGACATGAGCAATGGCTACTAACCCATGGCGAGGAAGCAGTGTATGGTCTTAGTAGTATTGTCAACAAGATCTCCAGACATCAACAGCTTCTGTTTCTAAGCTTACCTGTTCAGGTCGAGCATGAACTTGTACTCGTTCTGTGCGTCGACCAGGGGAAATGTATCGGTCAACTTGTGACAAACACAGAGCCCTTAGCTGCCCTTGGCTCTCTAGGCCTCCTTGTGTGTACAAGAGGATGTTGCGTTACCTTTCAGAGAAGCCACCAACAGCAACACAGAGTGAGCAGGGGGGTTTTAGGTACAAAGGCTGGACTGTCCTAGTGAGGCTTCCTCCAAATGCCCCGAGCGTACTTCTGACTCAGAACTTTGGCAACAATCAAGGACAAGGAATGAAAATAAAGACCACAATTCAAAGTGAGTCGATGCATTTTGCCATTTCAGTACAAAGACACACATTCGCCCCGGCAGAAGGCAGCATTGTGTAAGTTGTGAACTTGTGACTATATGTTTACATTGAAATAGAAGTAAGGCAGTATGTACCACGTCAGGAATAAATTACAGAACAGCTAACCCTGCCAGCTTGCTACTTGGGGCAGACAACACAAGTGTACAGGCAACCTGTGTTGGACAAATATCTGACATTCCGTTTGACAGGCATGGGGTTGCTAACAGACCCCCTTCAGGGCTGAATGAATGCAACGAATGACTATTCACATGTCTTCAGAGGGGTAGACGATTATGGACCTCAAGAGATCAGTAGCTGGCAATAGATATGTTCACCCAAATCAGCAATTTCTCACAAGCCAGTACCCTTGAAAGACCAATAGGGCTGGGAGGGGGCAGTAAATAGCATGAATGCCACAACATAACCGAATGGACCCATGCCCTGTCGGCTTTACCGAGGCGTCGGCTTGTAGTGCCATCTACCAGTCACTTGGTAGACGTAGTAGTCCACCCTTTGCGAAAGGCCAGAAAATACATCTCTTTCCCTCTTTTGGACAGAAAAGTTCCGCGGAATTGGGAACGTGGTGGGTGTGCTGTCCAGGTTTTCAGCCGGCCTGTCTGTACCCATATGTTTTCTGACTCCCAGGCCGTGCGGCTATGGTCTGGACAGCTCCCTGCCTGCGCCGTCAGCGTGGGGGGCCAGAGGGAGAGCGCTTTGATGTGGGCAGTGCCACGTGGGATGGATTAACGAGTGACCGCCGTCTGGAAACAGCAAGAGGATCACACAAGAAGCATCGCCACGCCAAGGACTGCCTCCCCCCTCTTCACACCGACTGCTTTCAGCTGGCAGAAGGCGCGCGAAAGGTAAAGACAAGTGAAGCCGAAGAAAGAATGCAGGTTTTATTCCTACTAGCCCTTATATTAATCGGCCCTTCTCTCAATCAGTGAGGAAAAATTATGATGTCTGATCATGCCCAAAACCACACAACACTAGTAACAGTAAACAAAATCTTCTCCAAAGTATAAATATGAAAACACTACGTTTATGATACAAATGTACCATACATCAGACCAGTGTTGCTAATAATTTATTGATTTTTTAATGTAAACATTTTTACTTTTTTTTGGGTTGTCGTTTTTCAGAAAAAGCATATGTAATAAAAATATTTAACAATGATAAACACATGTACAATCTGTGAGCTCCACATATATAAAAGATCGCAAATGAGCCAAATCATTACAGTGAGAACAAAGACGACAATACATTTACTACATCACAAGTTCAAACAAGACAATCACATACATTCACATTGAAAAACAATATATGTATCAAGACATACAATATAAATAAATAATGGAATCTTAATTCCTAAAGTAGTAACGGTAACCGTGCAGTATAACCAACATTCTTCAATTACTGGTCTGCTTAAAATGAAATGACGGAAAAAATGGGGGAGAGAACAGTCTCCCTATCCTAGCTGAAGCTCCTGTGAGGAAATCCACAGTTACAGGGTGTCTGGGCTAGAGGGGATCCAAATACAGCGCCAGACATAGAAGAGCACTTTTGATAACAAGCATTAAAAATGCAATAGGTCTCGCCTTTAATTAAGTTAAAGCCATTTGCTTTGCTATACAATACCATTAGCAAAGCAAATGGCTTTAACTTAATCAAAGGCGAGACCTATTGTATTTTCAATGCTTGTTCTATTCGTGTAACTCTCCCATGTCCTCTCCCCTACAATACTTGCCAAACATCCCTTCTACCTGCACCTGCGACTATCCTTAGTGAGGGCCGAGCAGCCTTAATCTGCTCTGTAAAGCCTCGTCCACCCGGTAGCACCCCTTGTCGTCCATCTGCTCTACGGAGCTAGTTGTTTCTTTACATGAGAGCTCTTGCCTCCTCCTACTCCACTTCTTTTAGTTGCACCCACCTTCTTATCCCCCGCCCGCGTGACTCCGCTTTGGGATCAAATGGATTTCGTCCTTGTCTTTCATGCACCTGTCTAATGTTCCTCCTATCGTAGCTGTGCTGGCAGCTTCTTGCACCCTCCTCCTTGCCCTGACTCCTTCAGATGACGTGGGTCTGTGCTGTGCATGCCCACCTCTTCCAAATTTGGCTGCATTCAATTCTGCCTTCATCACTGGGGCGCACAGCTGTGGTGTGTCAGCAGTGGTGTGTCAGCAGTGGTGTGTCAGCAGTGAAGTGCACAGCAGTGGTGTGTCAGCAGTGAGGCGCACAGCAGTGGCATGTTAGCAGTGGTGTGTCAGCAGTGGTGTGTCAGCAGTGGTGTGTCAGCAGTGAAGTGCACAGCAGTGGCGTGTCAGCAGTGAGGTGTACAACAGTGGCGTGTCAGCAGTGGGGTGCACAGAAGAGGTCAGCAGTGATGTATCAGCAGTGGTGTGTCAGCAGCGGCGTCAGCAGCGGCGTCAGCAGTGGTGTGTCAGCAGCGGTGTGTCAGCAGCGGCGTGTCAGCAGCGGCGTGTCAGCAGTGGTGTGTCAGCAGCGGTGTGTCAGCAGTGGTGTCAGCAGCGGCGTGTCAGCAGCGATGTGTCAGCAGCGGCGTGTCAGCAGCGATGTGTCAGCAGCGGAGTGTCAGCAGCGATGTGTCAGCAGCGGAGTGTCAGCAGCGATGTGTCAGCACTGGTGTCTGCAGCGGTGTGTGAGTAGTGGTGTGTCAGTAGCGGCGTGTCAGCAGCGGCGTGTCAGCAGCGGCATGTCAGCAGCGGCGTGTCAGCAGCGGCGTGTCAGCAGCGGCGTGTCAGCAGTGGTGTGTCAGCAGTGGCGTGTCAGCAGCGGGGTGTCAGCAGCGGGGTGTCAGCAGCGGGGTGTCAGCAGCAGGGTGTCAGCAGTGGTGTGTCAGCAGTGGTTTGTCAGCAGTGGTGTGTCAGCAGCGGCATGTCAGCAGCGGTGTGTCAGCAGCGGTGTGTCAGCAGCGGTGTGTCAGCAGTGGTGTCAGCAGCGGCGAGTCAGCAGTGGCGTGTCAGCAGTGGTGTGTCAGCAGTGGTGTGTCAGCAGTGATGTGTAAGCAGCGTCGTGTCAGCAATGGTGTGTCAGCAATGGTGTGTCAGCAGTGGTGTGTCAGCAGTGGTGTAGCAGCAGTGGTGTAGCAGCAGTGGTGTGTCAGCAGCGACGTGTCAGCAGTGGTGTGTCAGCAGTGGTGTGTCAGCAGCAGCGTGTCAGCAGCAGTGTGTCAGCAGCGGTGTGTCAGCAGCGGCGTGTCTGCAGCGGCGTGTCTGCAGCGGCGTGTCTGCAGCGGCATGTCAGCAGCGGTGTGTCAGCAGTGGTGTGTCAGGAGTGATATCAGCAGCGGCGTGTCAGCAGTGGTGTGTCAGCAGTGGTGTGTCATCAGTGGTGTGTCAGCAGCAGTGTGTCAGCAGTGGTGTCAGCAGTGGTGTGTTAGCAGCGGCGTGTCAGCAGTGGTGTGTCAGCAGTGGTGTGTCAGCAGTGGTGTAGCAGCAGTGGTGTGTCAGCAGTGGTGTGTCAGCAGTAGTGTGTTAGCAGCGGCGTCAGCAGCGATGTGTCAGCAGTGGTGTGTCAGCAGCGATGTGTCAGCAGCGGTGTGTCAGCAGTGGGTTGTCAGCAGCGGTGCGTCAGCAGCGATGTGTCAGCAGCGATGTGTCAGCAGTTATGTGTCAGCAGCGGCGTGTCAGCAGTTATGTGTCAGCAGCGGCGTGTCAGCAGCGGCGTGTCAGCAGCGGCGTGTCAGCAGCGGCGTGTCAGCAGTGGCGTGTCAGCAGCGGCGTGTCAGCAGCAGCATGTCAGCAGCGGCGTGTCAGCAGTGGTGTCAGCAGTGGCGTGTCAGCAGCGATGTGTGTGAGCAGTGGTGTGTCAGCAGTGGTGTCTGCAGCAGCGTGTCAGCAGTGTCAGCAGCGGCGTGTCAGCAGTGGTGTGTCAGCAGCGGCGTGTCAGCAGCGGTGTGTCAGCAGTGGTGTGTCAGCAGCGATGTGTCAGCAGTGGTGTGTCAGCAGCGGCGTGTCAGCGGCGTGTCAGCAGTGGTGTCGGCAGCGGCGTGTCAGCAGTGATGTCAGCAGCGGCGTGTCAGCAGGGGCGTGTCGGCAGCGGCGTGTCAGCAGTGATGTGTTAGCAGTGGTGTCTGCAGCGGTGTGTCAGCAGCGGTGTGTGAGCAGTGGTGTGTCAGCAGCAGTGTGTCAGCAGCGGTGTGTCAGCAGCGGCGTGTCAGCAGCGGCGTGTCAGCAGCGGCATGTCAGCAGCGGTGTGTCAGCAGCGGCGTGTCAGCAGCGGCGTGTCAGCAGCGGCGTGTCAGCAGCGGTGTGTCAGCAGCGGGGTGTCAGCAGCGTCGTGTCAGCAGTGGTGTGTCAGCAGTGGTGTGTCAGCAGCTGCGTGTCAGCAGCGGTGTGTCAGCAGCTGTGTGTCAGCAGCGGTGTGTCAGCAGCGGTGTGTCAGCAGCGGTGAGTCAGCAGTGGTGAGTCAGCAGTGGCGTGTCAGCAGTGGTGTGTCAGCAGTGGTGTGTCAGCAGTGATGTGTAAGCAGCGTCGTGTCAGCAATGGTGTGTCAGCAATGGTGTGTCAGCAGTGGTGTGTCAGCAGTGGTGTGTCAGCAGTGGTGTAGCAGCAGTGGTGTGTCAGCAGCGGCGTGTCAGCAGTGGCGTGTCAGCAGTGGTGTCAGCAGTGGTGTCAGCAGTGGTGTCAGCAGCGGTGTGTCAGCAGCGGTGCGTCAGCAGCGGTGTGTCAGCAGTGGTGTCAGCAGCGGCGAGTCAGCAGTGGCGTGTCAGCAGTGGTTTGTCAGCAGTGATGTGTAAGCAGCGTCGTGTCAGCAATGGTGTGTCAGCAGCGGTGTGTCAGCAGCGGTGTGTCAGCAGCGGTGTAGCAGCAGTGGTGTAGCAGCAGTGGTGTAGCAGCAGTGGTGTAGCAGCAGTGGTGTGTCAGCAGCGGCATGTCAGCAGCGGCGTGTCAGCAGTGGTGTGTCAGCAGTGGTGTGTCAGCAGTGGTGTGTCAGCAGTGGTGTCAGCAGCGGCGTGTCAGCAGCGGCGTGTCAGCAGCGGTGTGTCAGCAGCGGTGTGTCAGCAGTGGTGTCAGCAGCGGCGAGTCAGCAGTGGTGTGTCAGCAGTGGTGTGTCAGCAGTGGTGTGTCAGCAGTGATGTGTAAGCAGCATCGTGTCAGCAATGGTGTGTCAGCAGTGGTGTGTCAGGAGTGGTGTGTCAGCAGCGGCGTGTCAGCAGTGGTGTGTCAGCAGTGGTGTGTCAGCAGCGGCGTGTCAGCAGCGGCGTGTCAGCAGTGGCGTGTCAGCAGTGGCGTGTCAGCAGCGATGTGTCAGCAGTGGTGTCAGCAGTGGCGTGTCAGCAGCGGCGTGTCAGCAGGAGCGTGTCAGCAGCGGCGTGTCAGCAGTGATGTGTCAGCAGCGTCGTGTCAGCAGTGGTGTGTCAGCAATGGTGTGTCAGCAGTGGTGTGTCAGCAGTGGTGTAGCAGCAGTGGTGTGTCAGCAGTGGTGTGTTAGCAGCGGTGTCAACAGTGATATGTCAGCAGTGGTGTGTCAGCAGCGGCATCAGCAGCGGTGTCAGCAGCGATGTGTCAGCAGCGATGTGTCAGCAGCGGGTTGTCAGCAGCTGTGTGAAAGCAGTGGTGCGTCAGCAGCGATCCGTCAGCAGCGATGTGTCAGCAGAGGCGTGTCAGCAGCGGCGTGTCAGCAGCGGCGTGTCAGCAGTGGCGTGTCAGCAGCGATGTGTGTCAGCAGTGGTGTGTCAGCAGTGGTGTCTGCAGCGGCGTGTCAGCAGCGGCGTGTCAGCA
This sequence comes from Calotriton arnoldi, assembly GCA_963921515.1. Classification (NCBI taxonomy): domain Eukaryota; kingdom Metazoa; phylum Chordata; class Amphibia; order Caudata; family Salamandridae; genus Calotriton; species Calotriton arnoldi. The sequence goes on along the minus strand of CAWUFW010006721.1, from coordinate 146,471 downwards.
GCGGCGTGTCAGCAGTGGTGTGTCAGCAGTGGTGTGTCAGCAGTGGTGGGAGAAGGGGCACTGACATGGCAGCGCACACTACAGGGCAGAGAGAAGCGGCACTGACAGGGAAAAATAACCTACAGGGTTGGGAGAAGGGGCACCGACAGAGCAGCACACACAACAGGGCAAGGAGAAGCGACACTGACAGAAACACACAACAGAGGGCAGGGAGAAGGGGCACTGACAGGGCAGCGCACACTACAGGGTAGAGAGAAGCAGCACTGACAGTTCAGCACATACCACAGGGCTGGGAGAAACAGCACTGACAGAAACACACACCAGAGGGCAGGGAGAAGGGGCACTGACAGGGCAGCACATACCACAGGGCTGGGAGAAGGGGCATTGACGGCAGGGCAGCGCACCCCATAGGGCAGAAACAAGTACCCCAGACATGGCAGTACACACACCACAGGGCAGCAAGAAGGGGCACCGACAGGACAGCGCACAGGGCAGGGGGAAGGGAACCCAACAGGGCAGCGCACAACACAGGGCAGGGAGAAGGGGCAGCACACACTACAGGGCGGGGAGAAGGGGCACTGACAGATTAGCGCACACCACAGGTCAGGGAGAAGCGTCATTGACAGGGCAGGGAAAAGCGGCACTGACAGCGCAGCGCACACAATGGGGAATTGAAAAGCGGCACTGACAGGGCAGCGCACACTATGGGGAATTGAAAAGCGGCACTGACAGGGTAGCGCACACTATGGGGAATTGAAAAGCGGCACTGACAGGGAAGCACACAGGACAGGGAGAAGCGCCACTGATAGGGAAGCACACACCACCGGGCAGGGAGAAGCGCCACTGACAGGGAAGCACACACCACCAGGCAGGGAGAAGCGCCACTGACAGGGCAGGGAAAAGCGGCACTGACAGTGCAGCGCACACAATGGGGAATTGAAAAGCGGCACTGACAGGGCAGCGCACACTATGGGGAATTGAAAAGCGGCACTGACAGGGCAGCGCACACTATGGGGAATTGAAAAGCGGCACTGACAGGGAAGCACACAGGACAGGGAGAAGCGCCACTGATAGGGAAGCACACACCACCGGGCAGGGAGAAGCGCCACTGACAGGGAAGCACACACCACCGGGCAGGGAGAAGCGCCACTGACAAGGCAAGCACAAGGCAGAGAGAAACTGCCCTGGTAAAGCAGCACACGGACAGAAATGCGAGATGAGCGCAGTGAGAGGGCAGGGAGACCGGCGTGCACTGGCAGAAGCGAGGGAGACCCATTGTGAGAAGTAAGATGGAGAATGACCTGCACTGGGAATGGACCGGAGGATGCGCTCAATCACAGGGAAAGGCAAACGCTGAAACTGAGGGTGCACTGATCGCGCAAAGGAGCATGCAGAACAGCTGCGCTAGACAAGCGAGCCAGCAACAAAGGATGACTGCCCGGAGGTCGTGATCAGATTCGGCAACAGACACAGAATATACAGCTTCAGAGTGTGACGACAAGTGTCGATGGGGGAATGGAAAGAAGAGCAGAGTCAAGGGAACGGATTCTGTCATAATATGGCCATAGCAGCTGAAGAAAAAGATCCAGTCAATCAGGTAGACCGAACAAGAGACAAAGAACGCTGTGGCGCAGTGAGCACCAAGGCAGCGCTTATAGGGTGATGTGAAGGAGGTATCTCTATAACAAGCATCGATCTATTGTCTTTATGGGGCCATGTGTTTCTAATTAGAAACACATGGCCCCATAAAGATAAGAAAGTGCTTTGCGACAGCAGCAAAGCAGGCGACCCAGTCCGGATTGGAGGCCAAAGGGCGTCCACAAAAAACCCTCATTTCCAATGGCAGGCCACCGTTTAGCATAAATGGTGACGCCAGCCAATGAAAATGAGGGGCGGGGCTTCAAGTCCCCTTCTCAAATCTACTCTCCTACAAAATCTCTTGCCGAGGCGAGCAGCGCTTTGCGCTGCAACGCCAGGCGAGACCTAAAAAAGGGCCCACGAATCAGCAGAAAGTCAGTCAAGTCTAGCTGCTGAAGGCTGAATGCATAGTCCTAGGGTACAGCAATAAAGCCGGTATCCTCTGACGCCCGGACGCCGACTTTCTGCGGTCCCGACACACTGTCAGGGCAGACCCTCTTTATTGCTGTACCCTAGGACTATGCACAGAATTATATATATACACAGCACCCTGATGAATGTCGCAACATCTGCTTTCATCTGCTTGTAACTTCCGAAACGCGCATCGGCGCACTTGTGTCTACACAACATTGTACCTTAGAGAATTTTTATACTGCACGGTTACTGTTATTACTTTAGGAATTAAGATTCCATTATTTATTTGTATTGTATGTCTTGATACATATATTTCTTTTCAATGTGAATGTATGTGATTGTCTTGTTTGAACTTGTGATGTAGTAAATTATTGACGTCTTTGTTCTCACTGTAATGATTTGGCTAATTTGTGATCTTTTATATATGTGGAGCTCACAGATTGTACATGTGTTTATCATTGTTAAATATTATTATTCATATACTTTTTCTGAAAAAAACGACAACCCAAAAAAAAGTAAAAATGTTTATATTAAAAAATCAATAAATTATTAACAACACTGGTCTGATGTATGGTACATTTCTATCATAAACGTAGTGTTTTCATATTTATACTTTGGAGAAGATTTTGTTTACTGCTACTAGTAATTTTCTCTGGTTTCTTCTCCATTTTTGAATTAACGCTTCAGGGACCCTCTCTGTGTATTTGAACAAAACCACACAACATCCACACAAACACTGAGATAAGGCACACATACACGCACTTATGGAAACGGAGCAAAATACTCAGACATCCAGGCATACGCAGACCAACACACCTACAGAGCACGCAGACCACCACAAGACACCCATGCACACAGACTTACAAGCATCTAAACTTACAGATCACATGCACATCTCTAAACTCACCTTCTCCTTAAGGTGTAAACCTCCTTAAACCTGTCTTCTACCTCAAAGCAAGCAAAATAACTCCCTAACACTTCAGTGGGATCACCAGTCCTGAAATCTTTCTGATCATCTGAAAAATGGTTTCATCTCCATTGATTTCAATGGAATCTCTCCCCAGAACCACTTAATCTCACCCTTATTGGAGACTCAAAAGGCTGAGAGATATGGACATGACATACAGCCGCACATGCACACAGACCAATAGGCAACTTATGTTGATTGCTTGTAGAGTGCTTTAGGTCACTCTAAGATTGTCTCAAAGGAATGTCAGTTGAAACTTCGTAGGTCATCACACCGGGAGACACTATATTGTGGTTTTAATTCAATTTTAAATGTAATTTGATGTAATTATGTCATTTAAATGTAATTATATATTTTAATAATTATACGTGTTCAAAAGTAAATTAATATGACTGTTAATTTAATTTAATTTAATGTTAATGTACTATTTTAAATTACCATTCCAATAACCCTAAGAACCCCTTGCTACATTATACACATTCATCTCTGAGAACCTAAAACTCCAGAGTGTCCCTTTAGGCTACCCAAGCCTCAGCTCTAAAAATTTCTTATTACCCCTAAACACTGCCAACCCCCAAGCACAAACATTTCACGACCCCAATCACACTACCCATCTCTGAGCTCTAAATTTTCTAATTAAACCACACAAAATCAATCCCTCAGCCATGAAAATTCCTTACTACCCATATACACTAACCATCCCTAGACCTTAAAAACTACATCTTACACCTATACACTACCCTCTCTAAACCCTAAAAACTCCTTGTGACCCCAACACACTATCCAGGCCGGAGCCCTTAAACCTCTTTACTACCCTTAATATTAATACTAATCCCTGAACCCTAAAAATCTTTACTACCCCTTTACAATACCAGTCCCTGAGTCCTAAAAACGCAATACTTCCTATATACACAACCTGTCCCCGAGTCCTAAAAACTCCTTTCTACCCATAAACATTACCTGTTAGACCTGACATCCTTGGTGTGGTATTCCCCTAGACTTTGCCTTCACTCTTCTTATTTTTACTGAACTTGTTTTTGTTGGCATTATGACTCTGGGCACTTTACTCTTACCAAACAGTGGTAAAGTACTTGTGCTCTCTCCCTAAAACATAGTAAAATTGGCCTACACCTAATCGGCACATTAAATTTACTTATAAGTCCCTGGTAAACTGTACTAAATGTATCTAGAACGTGTAAAACCTGGCTTTTCAATCTTTAGTTTACTCCTTCCTCACATATTCTCTCTGCCAAGCTTGCGTCAAGACACCCTTGGGTATACACTGCGCTCTACAAATTTTTTAACAAAACATAAATTAAATGCTACTAGTACACTGCAGCACTCATTGTGCCACACACTAAATAGCATCGTAAAACATGTCTCCGGCCTGCCACTGCAGCCTGTAGTCCAGTTTTAAACTGTCATTTCGACCTAGCAAAATAAATCTTTTGCTAAGCTTAAACTTTCATTTTTAATACTCCCAAGTCAACCCTAAGGTAGGCCCTTCCACTCCTAGGGCAGGGAGCATGGTATTAAAAAGTAGGACATGTGGGGTTAAGTTTTACATTTCATGGCAGTGAAAAAACCTAAAATCGTTTTTCACTGTTGTAATACTATCTTTCCCATGGACTAACACTGGGTGACCTTATTACACTTAATAAGTTATAACTTCAGTTTGGGACCAGATAATGAAATGCTGTTTCCACTCCAGTGAACTGTAATTTAAAATCCTCCTTAATGGTAAAGTCAAATTTTAAGTTACTATTCTGAAAATGTCACTTTCATATTTTTGTCTAAATCAAATGTTTTTATATCAGTGTCCACGGAGACATGACTGTGAATGGCTCTCCAGTTGTGGGTTGTGTATTCTTTCCAGACATGGAGACAAGGAGGCCTAGGTGTGAGGGGAGTGGGTGTTCTTAACAGGATAGCAAGGAAGGCTCTGTACCCAGCCCTGATTGCACTTCAGAGGGCCATGCCTGCAGCACACACTGGGCCTGAATTTGCCTTTGTCACCCTAGAAAGTTTGGAGTCAGGTCGAGGGGAAGGGAACAGAACTGACCAAAACTAGTTTTTGTGGTTGGCCAGGGAGTTCCCACACACAAAGGCTGGCACCAGGTATAAAAGTGGCACCTTCAGAACCTCTCATCAGAACACTCCTGGATCTGTGGAAGCTTCAGAAAAAGGACTGACCTGCTGTCTGAAGAAGGAAGATTGCACCGGCTTACCATGAACCTCGGCTCCCCAGCAGTGACTCCTCCCTGCACCTGCCTAGCTGACCAGCACCAACGGGACCTATATAGATCTGCCTGAGCCTTGCTGCTGGCCACTGCTGGAGTGAGTTCTGATCCCCAAGAGGTGCCCCACAGGTCCTGGACCCTTGGCTCGAATCAGAGATTACTCCTCCTGAACTGAACGTGAAGATACAGATGTTTTGGGCTCCTCACGATCGCGAAGTGACCACTTTGCACAGAGAAACGACTGCCCGCAACGACCGCTAACGCAAAGCTCAGACAGAACCTGCTCTTCGTGCTGACAGTAATCGTCTGAGACAACTGGCATGAAGCTCCAGCAAATCATGCTGTTCACACTGACAGTGACAGCCCACATCGACTGCCATCGTGAAGCTCCAGCGATGACCGACTGACCTCTTCCACACCTTGACAACGGCCTCCTCGCGACCACCACCAATGCGAACGGCAACGCCTTGGGCAGACTTGAGAAGGTAGCTCTTAAGCAGAACAAACCTGGTCCCTATATCCGACCTGCACTCCATCGTGGGTGGCTTGAACTTGTGATTTACCCCAGTCCAGCACGATCAGATAACTACAACCAATGCGCTGTGCTTTTTGGCAATATTTTCACCGAAAATTTTAAAAACTCATATCTCCGGTTCTACTGATTGGATCAGCAAAGCCGGGAAGGGGACTCCAACCCCCAGTGTCCAGCACGGCCTGAGTGACGCCAGCGCCACGAGATTTTTGTGCCAGGAGGCACTCAAAAGGGGCTCGGGTCTCCCGCAGCGTGGGATGTGTGCGGGTGTGCCCGGGCAAAGCCCGGGCTAAGGGCGGGCCCATCTGCGGCCGTCTGCGGCCGATCATGGCCGGGCTGGGCCCACTCTCTTGGTCTTTTGGTCCTTTGCGAGCTGGATCAGTTGGGGCCAACTGTCGGAACTGCTCGGGCCAAACATCGGCAAGGAGTACAGAGCACGGAATTCGGAGATCAAGGAATTGGTATGCTGCTGACTATTGGACAGTGATTACAGAACTTGGTTACGTGAGTACTTAGCCTGCCTTTTCTGGGACATCTTTTTCACTCAGTCCTTCGACTGGGAGGTGGGCTCACTGGAGAAGGGTATTATGGGGAAAAGGAAAAGCGCACCCACGCGCTCCGCGCAGGATCCAAATAGTGGTACCATTGACTCCTTCCTGATAAAGGCTGTGGGGGCAATTACCAAAGAAATAGATAAGGCCGAGAGGCGACTCTCTCTAGACAAGGTGGGAGCGGCACTCCAGATGCTGAGGGAGACTATGGGCCCTGTGGCGGAAAAATCTCTAGATGGAGCACCGGAACGTGGTCAGGAGGGCCCGGGCGTCTCCAGCCATAGCCCTAGCCAAATTAACACAGCTTTGGGGCAGAACACACGGATTAGGACCTCGGCGGTCCCTACTCATAGCACAGATCCAAGTGGCCCCCCTCCACCAAAGAAACTACAGAAAGTGAACAGGAAAACAGTTCAAGTAAAGAAAGGGGAGGACGCCGTTAGCGGGAACATTGTTGATATTAAGGACACTGAAGCCTTTAAAGAACTATGGGCTCCTTTGAAGCAAAATATCGTGGAAGCATTAACTGGTTTATTGAACAATTTTTGCATTGAATTTTGCAAAGTTTGGAATGACACAAGAGCTATACTTGGGAAAGTTGAAAATGCCCTGGTTCCCCTTACTCAAGTCTCGCAGACATTAGTTTCTCAGCATCAGGCTGCTCAACCATTTATTTCCCCTGCAGGGGCCCAAATCCATACCCAGACCCCTACAGCTAGACTCAGCGCATTAGGGACTGTGACACAGGTCTCGGATCCCAGGGACAGCTTACCTCGACCCCCCTTGACTCGCAACACTTGTCCGACTCCTAGGGGGCACCAGTCACGGCAACGGGTAACTAATGCAGATACTTTATCTGCCCCAAATAGCCCTGATCTGCCAGTAATAGATCTCCCTCCAGCTAGTTGCCCATATACTGTAGTCCTGGTAGGGGTACCAGGCCTGAACAGTCCAAAGGATGAGTCCACCGATCAACTGATTAATAAAGCAACTCACTGGTTATGTAAACACGCAGGATTCAACATGGTTGATCATAGGCATATTTTGATGGCTAGGCAGGTTGCCTGGATCCGTAAGACTAAGAAAATATTTAAAGGGGATAGCGTGATTGTCACACTTAGATACCCAGAACTGGCACACAAGATTTTATATTACACCTTGCAATCATTCGCAGCTGATTCTGGGATCAAACCCCAACCTTTGGTTTTTTTTTACAGGCCACCTTTTAGCCCCATACACCCACAACGCCTCGCAGCTCAGGAAGAGGGCCCTCCCCTGTGTGTGGGATTTCCGACCTCAGTTAACCCATTTATCCCCTTGAGGGATTTAAACGACATAGACTGAAAACGAGTGGAGGGGGGTATGGGCAAAGATAATGACATTTTTGTTGAATCCCCTGCTGTACCCCATGTGTCAGAGGAGGCCAATCCGGGGTCAATAAGAGGTTCCAGTTACATACCTAGGGAACATAGTATTACGAGGCCTGGTGGACTAAGGAAGACCTCCACTACCAACTTTTTTAATCAGGGGGGGTCAGGAGGGGTGACTTAACTATAGTCTCCTGGAATGTGGCAGGCTTAGCTATTAAACTCCTGGATGAGCAGTGGCTCCAATACATCAGACATTTTAATATAATATGTATACAGGAAACATGGGAGCCAGTTAACAGTGTCTTTCTAGAGGGCTATAAAACATTCTTTTGCCCAGCAGAAAGGTCTAGATCAGGGAGAGCAAGGGGGGTTTAATTATATTTGTAGACCTTAGGGTCCACTGCAGTATGAAGTCCCTGCTGTGGGACTCTAATGTCGTACAAGGGCTCACATTAACTAGCAAAGCATATCGATTTATCTTAATTAATTTCTATAATTCGAGACGACAAACTCAAGGACCGACTAGCCTTAATGAGTTAAGCGGAGGCCTGGAGCATGTCCAGGGGGAAGGCCTGTCGCAGACTCAGCTAATTGTAGTGGGAGATTTTAATTGCCATCTGTGCCCCAACCTTGTAGTGACCCATCGAAATTGGTCCGCTTGCACATTAAGTGAAGGATTGCATATGGAACATACTCAGGAAGGGCGGGATCTGAATACCCTCTTAAATACTTAAGGTTTATCACACACTCTGGATCTGCTAGCCATTCCCCCTGACTCCCTGGTGCCCCCGACCTACAAAGGTAGAGGCTGTGCAACTTTTATTGATTTTACTTTTGTGTCCCTCACATTGAGGGGGTTTATATCTTCCTTTAACATACAACACAGCATATTTAGTGATCACAATCCCGTGATTGTGTCTCTGATAGCCCCCTGGAACCAGCCTGTAGCGCAAAGAATAACGGGGGGTAGTACGATCTCCGTTACTGATCAAGGGAGGCGCTTAATATGGTCTCAGGTTGATATTAGCGCTTTTAATAAATCTCTTTTTAGTGTAAGTAAACAGGAGATCTTGAAATGTTTAGACCTGCAAGTTCAGGGAGAAGAAATAATCCAAGCATTTACTGCTATAACTCAAGTAGTGGATGGATTGTTAACAGCTCCAGCACCCTCCTTCAGCATGGATGACCCAAGATGGTTTGACAGAGAGTGTTCGCGTGCCCTTAGGGATCTTAAGAGGGCCTTAAAACAGACTCCAAGAGATAGATGCTGGGTGGCGGCCTGCCGAAGAAATTACAAGCAAGCCGTCAAGGGGCGGAAGCATTTATTGAAAAAAAAAAGCTTGGGAGGACCTAATAGAGGCATGTGAGCAGAAAGATTGCACCCGCTTTTGGAGGGTCATTAACAACTCGTGTTTTAAAGACCCAAATAGACCAGGGTTAAGTCACAGTATTTCACCAGAGCAATGGCTGGCTTATTTTGAGGGGATTTATAATCAGTGCCACAGGGAGGAACCTTCACAGGAATTAAACCTTCACTCTTGCTCTGAACCCATTACCTTTACTTTGGACGAGGTTAGAATGGGAATTGAGGGACTATCTCGAAATAAGGCCCCGGGACCAGATGGAATCCCGCTTGACCTTTTCTGCTCCAACACAGAGATATGGGCCCCACTCCTCGTCTGCGTTTTTAAATGCGGCAGTAGCAACAGCAAAACCAGCATCATGGTCTACGGCTACCATTGTTCTGATTTTTAAGACGGGAGATCGGGACAGCCCACATTGTTACCGCCCCATATCCCTTATTGATGTTACAGTGAAGGTTTTGGGCCGGGTTTTACTGAACAGGTTTTCTGAATGGGCAGAGACTAATCAAATAATTTCGAAAGTACAATATGGGTTCCGAGCTGGCAAATCGACCTCAGATCAATGCCTTAACTTATCTCTTATAATCGCAAAATATATAATAGCCAAACCCGGGCGCTGTTTCTGGGTTTCATGGACCTCACTGCGGCTTTCGACCGAGTGAACCGCTGTAAACTCTGGAAATTGCTTGGAGAGCTTGGGGTTGATCCGGCAATAACCAACATCCTGATGACCTTACATTTTAACACTACTGCAGTAATCAGATACACACAGGAGGGGAAAACTACTGATCATTTTAATTGTTCAAGCGGGGTCAGACAGGGTTGCATATGAGCGCCTTTCCTGTTTACACTATATATCAATGGTCTTGATTCTGCTTTGACGGCCCTTAAAGCTGATACCCCTAGGATAGGAACAAGACCGGTTTCTGTCTTGCTATATGCGGATGACGCGGTACTCCTAGTACGTACCCCGAAGGGCTTGCAACCTTTACTCGATGGGTTTGTGTCCTTTATGGATATGATGGATTTGTCACCTAACCTATCCAAATCTCAGATCATGGAAATTGGCAAGCAGAACAGGAGGCCCAATACCTATAAAATAGGCACACAGAGTTTAGTGAAAGTTCCGGCCTTTTCTTATTTGGGTATTTTATTTGATGAGAAATTGAGTTTTAAATATTTAGTGGAGGAAAAAGGGCTAGAAATGTCAAGGTCATTGGGAGCTATCGCGAATTATGCGCATAGATTGGGTAATTGGTCACCGGGGATAATTTTAAAGCTTTATAATTCCTTTTGTATGTCCAAAGATTTATATGGTAGCGAGGTATGGGGGTATATGGTGAATAATTTACAAACCGTAGAAAATAAATTCCTTAGGCGGATCCTGAAAGTCCCTCGTAGTACCCCGTGTACTCTGTGCACGAGGAATTGGGGTCTAAGTAGATTTCCGAGATGGCGGCTGTTAAACCCCTCCTTTGTTGGGTGAAGATCTGGACCAATGAGGAGGCAGGTTTTAACAGAAGGGTAATTCAGGACTGCCTTTCTCTTGAGCATGCAACAAAAATTCCTTGGCTAAAATATGTTAAGGATACCCTGACGGTATTAGGAAGAGTAGATTTGTTTACTAGTCATGATAAGGTGAGACCCCAAGACCTTGACCAGAATACTGCTCTCCTAGGCGTGTAGTTCCACCTGAGTGCCTCTGCCTCCAGCTCCAAGCCGACCCCGGTTCAAGGCCGGGCTCTGCATCGCATCCCTGCCACTCCTGCTCGCTTTTTCTTTGGCAATTCCTGCATTCCTCTGCTTGGCTTTCCTTTTTGCCTTATTTGGCAGCTTTTTCGCTTTTTGCTATATTTTTAATATTTGTTAGGTTTTCCCATTGCCTTTGCCCGTTCTCGCCGTCCTCTTTTCCCGCCTTTCCCTGCCGTTGCTGCCCCCGCAGCCCCTCCCCCCGCCGGTTCCCGCTCCCACCTCCCAGCTGCGTCTCCCTCCCTCCTCCCCTATTTAATGGCAGACGCTGCGCGCCCAAGCGAGCAAGTCCCCTGACCTCGGCAAGGATACTGCTCTCCCAGGAGCGTAGCTCCACCTGAGTGCCTCTGCCTCCCGCTCCGAGTAAACCCCAGTTCGAGGCCGGTCTCTGCCCTGCATCGCATCCCTGCCGCTCCTGCTCCCTTTTTCTTTGGTAATTCCTGCAATCCTCTGCTTGGCTTTTCTTTTTGCCTTATTTGGCAGCTTTTTCGCTTTTTGCTTTATTTTTAATATTTGTTTAGGTTTTCCCATTGCCCTTGCCCGTTCTCGCTGCCCTCTTTACCCGCCGCTGCTGCCCCCGCGGCCCCTCCCCCACGCCGGTTCCCGCCTCCTAGCTGCGTCTCCCTCCCTAATCCCCTATTTAATGGCGGACGCTGCACGCCCAAGCGAGCAAGTCCCCTGATCTCGGCCAAGATACTGCTCTCCCAGGCCCGTAGCTCCACCTGAGTGCCTTTCCCTCCCGCTCCGAGCCGACCCCGGTTCGAGGCCGGCCCCCGCCCTGCATTGCATCTCTCCTGCTCGCTTTTTCTTTGGTAATCCCTGCATTCCTCTGCTTGGCTTTCCTTTTGCCTTATTTGGCAGCTTTTTCGCTTTTTGCTTTATTTTTAATATTTGTTAGGTTTTCCCATTGCCTTTGCCTGTTCTCGCCACCCTCTTTTCCTGCCTTTCCCTGCCGCTGCTGCCCCCGCAGCCCCTCCCCCCGCCGGTTCCAGCTCCCACCTCCCAGCTGCGTCTCCCTCCCTCCTCCCCTATTTAATGGCAGACGCTGCGCGCCCAAGCAAGCAAGTCCCCTGACCTCGGCCAGGATACTGCTCTACCAGGCGCGTAGCTCCACCTGAGTGCCTCTGCCTCCTGCTCCGAAGTCAACCCCAGTTTGAGGCCGGTCCCTGCCCTGCATCGCATCCCTGCCGCTCCTGCTCGCTTTTTCTTTGGTAATTCCTGCATTCCTCTGATTGGCTTTCCTTTTTGCCTTATTTGGCAGCTTTTTCGCTTTTTGCTTTATTTTTAATATTTGTTTAGGTTTTCCCATTGCCCTTGCCCGTTCTCGCCGCCCTCTTTTCCCGCCTTTTCCCGCCGCTGCTGCCCCCGCGGCCCCTCCCCCCGGCCGGTTCCCGCCTCCAAGCTGCGTCTCCCTCCCTCCTCCCCTATTTAATGGCGGACGCTACGCGCCCAAGCGAGCAAGTCCCCTGACCTCGGCCAGGATACTGCTCTCCCAGGCACGTAGCTCCACCTGAGTGTCGCTCCGAGCCGACCCCGGTTCGAGGCCAGCCCCCGCCCTGCATCGCATCCCTGCCCCTCCTGCTCGCTTTTTCTTTGGTAATTCCTGCATTCCTCTGCTTGGCTTTCCTTTTTGCCTTATTTGGCAGCTTTTTCGCTTTTTGCTTTATTTTTTATATTTGTTAGGTTTTCCCATTGCCCTTGCTCGTTCTAGCTGCCCTCTTTTCCCGCCATTCCTCGCCGCTGCTGCCCCCGCGGCCCCTCCCCCGCCAGTTCCCGCTCCCGCCTCCCAGCTGCGTCTCCCTCCCTCCTCCCCTATTTAATGGCAGATGCTGCGTGGCCGCGCTGCTGGCGTGCCTAAGGCAAGCCCGTCTGCACCTGTCTGCGACCCGATCGCGACCAGCATCAGGACCCCTGGTCCGTCAGCCCGCCAGTGCTACAGCTCCTCGGCCCTCCGCGAACTGAACACCGATAAGAACTTCAACTGCAAGCTCTCCTCACCTCTCAACACCCACGGACCCTTCACCTGCTGTCACTGCCACCACTCCTTCACCTTCGCCGAGACCCATGACCCTCCACCGCCCTCCAGCAACAACTCCATCGCAACCCAAACCCTAAGATGCATCCTCCTCAACGTCCACTCCCTCCACAGACATGCCACGAAAATCTGGGACTTCCTCGACAGCACCGCCCCAGACATCGCCTTCCTCACCGAAACCTGGATGAGCGTCGCCTCCGGCCCAGACATCGCTATCGCCATCCCTGAAGGATACAAGCTCACCTGGAAAGATCGCCCCAACCGCCCCGGAGGAGGCATCGCCATCGCCCACAAAGCCAATCTCCGACTGAGCACCTACTCCGACGGGCCCACAGACCTGATGGAATACCTCAATTTCAAGATCCAGACCAACCCGTCCTCCACCCTCCGAGGCACCGTCATCTACAGACCCCCGGACCCCGCACTCCGTTCGCCGATTCCATCACCGACATCATCACGCCACATGCCATCACCTCCAACGATTTCAAGCTACTAGGAGACCGCAACTTCCACCTCGAAAACCGCCGGGACCCCAACGCCGCCTCCCTCCTGGACAACCTCCACACCATCGGACTCAAGCAGATCCTACCCGAATCAACGCACTCAGCGGGGCACACCCTCAATCCCGTCTTCACAGCAGGGAACTCCATCACATTCAGTCACACCTCCGAACTCCCATGGACAGACCACCGCTGCGTCCACTTCACCTTCAAATCCAACATCCCCGCAGACGCCCACTTCAGCTCCAATGCAGGAATTGGAACAAAATCCCCGATGACCAGCTCGCCGCCACCCTCAGCAGCTCCGCTCCCACCACCTCAAACGATGACCCCACCACCGCCGCCCGCACCCTACACAACTGGATCACCTACTGCGCCAACATCATCACCCTCCTCAGGAAAGCCTCCAAACCCCACGCCAAGAAAGCTAGCTGGTTTTCCACCGAACTCCAAAACTCCAGACGCACCTGCAGACGACTCGAAAAACTGTGGAGAAGCTCCAAAACCCCGACCGACCTCGACAACTTCAAAACAGCTACCACGGCCCACCACAAGCTCATCAGACGCTCCAGGAAGAAAGCTCTACAGGACAGAATCTCCACCAACGCTCACAACAACAAGGAACTCTTGGGCATCATCAAAGAGTTTGCCCAACCGAACAGCGAGTCCACAGACATCACTCCCTCCCGGGACCTCTGCGACAGACTCAACGCTTTCTTCCATCACAAAATCAAGACCATCTACGACAATTTCGACAACAACGACCCCCAAGAGGATCCGCTCCCTGGCCCCCAGCAGCACACAACCAACACTCGACAGTTGGACTGCCCTCAGCATCGAAGACACTCTGAGGATAATGAGGACCACCCACTCCAGGGCCCCCACGGACACCTGCCCCCACCACATCTACCGCAAAGTCGCAGAGATCATCGCCCCCGAACTCGAACGTATCATCAACCTCTCCTTCAAGACCGCCTCCTTCCTCGATGACTGAAAACACGCCGAGATCAACCCTCTCCTGAAGAAACCTTCAGCGGACCCCACCGACCTGAAAATTTCAGACCGATCTCCCTCCTCCCCTATCCGGCAAAAGTCATGGAAAAAGTTGTCAACAGCCAACTCGCTGCCTTCATCGAAGAGATCAACATCCTCAACTCATCCCAATCAGGATTCAGGAAGAACCACAGCCCAAAACCACACTCCTCGCAGCAACAGACAACATCCGCGCCCTCCTCGACAGAGGAGAGACCGTGGCCCTCATCCTCCTCGACCTCTCCGCGACCTTCGACGCGGTCTCTCACCGCACCCTAGCCCGCAGACTCCACGAAGCTGGAATCCGGAACAAGGCCCTCAACTGGATCCTCTCTTTCCTCTCCGGCAGAACGCAAAGAGACAGACTCCCCCCATTCCTCTCAGAACCAACCCCGACCACCTGCGGAGTCCCACAAGGATCCTCCATCAGCCCGACCCTATTCAACATCTACATGGCCCTGCTCGCATCCATCGTCAGAGCACACGGACTCAACATCACATCGTACGCAGACGACACCCAGCTCATCCTCTCCCTATCCAACGAACCCACCACCACCAAACGCAACTTTCAAGACGGAATGGAAGCCGTCGCCAAATGGATGAAGAACAGCTGCCTCCAACTCAACATGGACAAAACAGAGATACTCATCATGGGCCCGGATCCTGATGCCTGGAACGACACCTGGTGGACCCCCGCCCTCGGGGACCCCCACGGACCATGCACGCACCCTCGGAATCATTCTGGACTCCGAACTCAAAATGGACTGCCAGGTCAACGCCATCACCTCCTCCTGCTACCACACCCTACGCCTTCTCCGCAAGACCTTCAAGTGGATCCTCCCCAAACACAGGAAAACTGTCACACACGCCCTCATCAGTAGCAGACTTGACTACGGCAACGCACTCTATGCCGGGATCAGCAAGAACCTCACCCGCAAACTCCAAAACATCCATAACGCTGCTGCCAGACTAGTCCTCAACCTATCGCGCCACTGCCACATCAGCCAGCACCTACGGACCCTACACTGGCTCCCCCTCGAGAAGAGAATCACCTTCAAGCTTCTCACCCACGCACACAAGGCCCTCCACAACACCGGACCCGCCAACCTGAACCACCGCCTCGTGTTCCACGCTCCCCGGCGCTGTCTCCGCTCCGCCCAGCTCTCCCTCGCAGCGGAACCTAGGATCAAGAATAGCAGAACAGGAGGGTGCTCCTTCTCCCTCCTTGCGGCCAAGGCTTGGAACTCCCTCCCTCTACACCTCCGACAGACGGCATCGCTTCCCAAGTTCCTAAAGGATCTCAAGACCTGGCTCTTCGATAGAACTCAGTGAACCTCCCGGATCTGCGGACCCCCCCCTTCCCTCAGCGCCTTGAGACCCGCTCCGGGTGAGTAGCTAGCGCTTTACAAACCCCTGATTGATTGAAGGCGATTATCAAAGATCTGTTTTTTAAGCACAAGTTACTAACTTGTGTAACGATATATCTGTAAGAGACAGTAGTTAGTGACAGATTCCTTACCTTAGAATATCCCCAGGCGTCAGGCTGGATCCGGAAAGTTTTTGCGTAGCAGTACCCTTGCGCGTCGGTAGGCGGCGTCGTGCGGCTCCGCGTCCGTCGTCGGCGTCGTGATCGCCGGGATGACGTCGCGGGCAGTACTTAGACGCCGCCCCTGCGCGCTGATGTCAGTTCTGTACACGACTTTCCGCGCCAGGAACGCAGAGCCATGCAAGAAGCTGACATAGGTGTCTGAAAAATACTAGGGCCCTGAAAGGGATGTCCTTAACCCTAGAAATCAGTTCACAGAACGGGGAGGATGGGTGGGGGTAAGGAATCTGTCACTAACTACTGTCTCTTACAGATATATCGTTACACAAGTTAGTAACTTGTGCATCTGAAAGAGACACGTTAGTGACAGATTCCTTACCTTAGAATAGATATCCCAGCAATACCAACCCCGGTGGTGGGTCTGCGAACAAAGATCAGACAAGGAAGTCCTGGAGAACAGAACGGCCAAAGAAGCCATCCCTCCGGACCTGACTGCCAAGGCAGTAATGCTTTGTAAACGTGTACAGCGAGGCCCACGTAGCTGCCTGACAGATAACCGGCAGCGGAACACCGCGGCCCAAGGCCGTGGTAGCAGCCGTTGCCCTGGTGGAATGGGCACGCAGCCCAACAGGAGGCTCCTTCTTAGCCAAAGAATAGCAGGTCTTGATGCACAAGGTAACCCAGCGGGAGATGGTTCGTTTGTGCACCGCCCGACCTTTTTGGCGCCCACGTAGCCAACAAAGAGCTGGTCATCCACCCGGAAGTGTTTTGTGCGGTCGATATAGAAGGAGAGCGCACGTTTTGGGTCCAGACGGTGGAGCCTCTCTTCCTCTCTGGAAGGATGCAGAGGCGGAAAGAAGGTAGGCAAAGTGATGGTCTGCCCAATGTGGAAGGCAGTAACCACCTTTGGCAAGAAGGACGGACGCGTCCGAAGAACAACCTTGTCTGGATGAACAGACAGAAAGGGAGGTTTGCAAGATAGAGCCTGGAGCTCACTCACCCGCCGAGCGGAGGTGATGGCCACCAGAAAGGCTGTCTTCAGAGTCAGAAGACGAAGAGGACAGTTATGTAGATGCTCAAAGGGAGCCCACATAAGAAAGGTAAGAACCAAGTTCAAGTCCCACTGAGGCATCACAAACGGAACAGGAGGGAAGAGGTGTGTAATGCCTTTTAGAAACCTGTTAACAACAGGGGACTTGAAAAGGGAGGGCTGATCAGGAAGCCTGAGGAAGGCCGAGATGGCACAAAGATAGCCCTTGATGGTACCCAGGGCAGAACCCTGTTGGGCCAGGGAAAGAAGGAACAAAAGAACCTCAGAAAGAGGGGCAGAGAGAGGGTTCACAGCCTTTGCTGTGCACCATGCCACAAACTTGTTCCACCTGCAGGCGTATACCACCTTAGTGGAGGGACGCCTGGCTGCCAGAATCACATCACAAACTTCGGGAGGCAAGTCGAAAGGAATCAACTGCCGCCGCTCAATCTCCACGCAAGCAGGTGGAGGCTGGACAGGTTCGGGTGGAGGACCGTCCCCTGCTGCTGCGACAGAAGATCCTCCCGAAGAGGCAGACGGATCGGGGGATCGACGCTTATACTGAGTAGCTCGGGATACCAAACTCTTCGAGCCCAGTCCGGAGCCACAAGGATGACTTGGGCCCGGTCGCGCTGGATCTTCTTCAACACTCTGGGTAGAAGTGGTATAGGCGGAAAGGCATACAACAGACCGCAACTCCACTCGCGATGAAAAGCGTCGCCGAGCGAGTGCCGCCTTGGAAATTCCAACGCGCAGAACTGATGACATTGCGCGTTCTCTTCGGTGGCGAATAGATCTAACCAAGGCTCTCCCCACTGTAGAAAGAGTCCTTGCGCCACTTCCGAGTGAAGACGCCATTCGTGATCCATCATGCACCTGCGGCTGAGTTCGTCCGCCCTGGCGTTCAGGGAACCTGCCAGGTGTTGAACCATCAGGAACATGCCCTGATGTTCCAGCCATGTCCAGAGGCGCAGAGCCTCCTGACAGAGGGTCCACGACCCCACCCCGCCTTGTTTGTTGCAGTACCACATGGCGGTGGTGTTGTCTGTGAACACCTGCACTACCCTCCCTTTGACAGAGGAAAGGAATGCCTTGAGTGCAAGTCGATTCGCCCGGAGCTCCAGAAGGTTGATATGGAGCCGGAGACCAGAGGCCTCTGATCTCCGCCTCTCCCATGTGACCGCCCCATCCCAGAAGGGACGCGTCCGTCACAACTGTGTGCTCTGGCTGGGGAAGGGAGAGGGATCTGCCCATGACCCATTGCCGGTTCGAGAGCCACCACTGCAACTGTTTTGCAGTCCCCTCCGAGATCTGGACGTGATCGGACAGGTTGCCCTGGTGCTGCGCCCACTGGAACTTCAGGTCCCACTGCAGAGCCCGCATATGCCATCTGGCATGATTGACTAGCAGGATGCAGGAGGCCATGAGGCCCAGCAGCCTCAGGGTCATCTGTACCGAAACCCAGGATAAAGGCCGAAAGATCGGAATCATAGCCTGAATATCCCGGACTCGCCGTTCGGGAGGACAGTCCCGAAACTGCGTCGTGTCCAGAACTGCTCCGATGAAAAGGAGCTGTGGAGAAGGAATCAGATGCGACTTTGGCACATTGATGGAGAACCCCAGCGAGTGCAGGAGTTCGGCCGTAGTCTGGAGGTGGGAGACGACTGCCTGGGACGAGCCCGCCTTCAGCAGCCAGTCGTCGAGGTAGGGGAAGACTGGAACCCCTGCCCGGCGCAGATGAGCTGCGACCACCGCCATCACTTTCGTGAACACCCGAGGGGCACTTGTAAGGCCAAGGGGAGCACGGTGAACTGAAAATGCTCGAGGCCTACCGTGAACCGCAGGTAACGCCGGTGGGCCGGCAGGACGGGGATGTGAAAGTAAGCGTCCTGCAAGTCCAACGCTACCAACCAGTCTCCAGGGTCGAGGGCAGTCAAGACCTGAGCTAGGGTGAGCATCTTGAACTTCTCCTTCCGGAGGAAGCGATTGACGTTCCGGAGGTCCAAGATAGGACGCATGTCCTCCTTGTCCCTTTTGGGCACCAGAAAGTAGTGGGAGTAGCAACCACGTCCTACTTCTGGGGTCGGAACATGCTCGATGGCCCTCTTGGCCAAGAGGGCCGTGACTTCCTTCTGCAGAAGCACCAAGTGATCCCCTGACATGCGGTGGAATTGAGGTGGCATGGCTGGGGGGTGGTCTCGAAGGGGAGGGAGTAGCCCCTTCGGACAATGTCCAAGACCCACCTGTCCGAGGTGATGGGACGCCAGTGGTGAAGGTGATGGCGGACCCTGCCCCCTACTGGCGTGCTGTGCACCTGAAAGGAAGGACTAGGAGGGCTTGGAGGCCGCGGACGGGTTGAAGGTAGTGGCCTGACCCGCACGCTGGTTGCCCGAACCGCCACGGCGGTATCCACGTCCTCGGCCACGCGAAGACGCTTGCTGCGCGGGCCGGTGGCTGGGCAGCTGATGTGACTGGGCGCCCCTTCCGTGGCCACGAAAGGGGCGAAAAGCAGAGGTTAGCGGAGGGCGCACAACAGAAAGGCCCAGGGACTTGGCAGTAGCCTGTGAGTCCTTAAAACGCTCCAGCGCATGGTCTGCCTTTGAACCAAAAAGACCGACTCCATCAAAGGGCATGTCCATGAGTGTATTCTGGACATCACCCGAGAAACCAGTTGTTCTCAGCCAGGCGTGGCGACGTAGCGCCACCGTCGTTGCAAGCGATCTGCCCAGCGAGTCGGCGGTATCAAGGCCACAACGTATGGTGTATTTAGCCGCACCACGCCCTTCCGCAATGGCGCGGGTAAGCAGTGTCTGGACCTCCTCAGAACACTGCGGCAAAACAGCCGCCACCGAATCCCACAGGGAGTGGGTATATCGGCCCAAAAGGCAAGCGGTGTTGACGGACCGCAAGCCAGCACTGGAGGAAGAAAAAGCCTTCTTCCCAAATTGGTCCAGGCGTTTGGATTCCCTATCCGGAGGGGCGGTAGGGAAGGCGGTTTGGGAGGCAGAGGCTTGGACAACCAAGCTCTCGGGGATGTTGGGAGAGAAACAAGGGGTCGCCCGGAGCAGGGCGATGGCGTCGGGCCACGTTCCTATCCACAGGAGCCCCTGTGGTGGGCTTGGACCAGGCGCCCAAAAGAACGTCAGTGAGTGCATCATTAAACGGCAGCACAGTCTCCGAGGAGGAAGCTGCCGGCTGAAGCACTTCCGTCAGGAGATTAGTCCTGACAGCCACAGTAGGCAATTGGAGATGTAAGGCTCCAGCTGCTCTACTCAACACCGTTGCGAAATTAGCTCCCTCCTCCGTAGCCACGGGAGGAGACAGCATGCCAGTGTCAGGGGAAGTGTCTAGACCACTGGCATCCCCAAGTTCCTCAGCCCAGTCCTGATCATACTCACACTGTTGTGTGAGAGGGTCTTCTGACCCCTCCCAGCTCTCTTGGTCCTCCTCAGGTTCAAAATATGGAGGAGGAGGGACATTTGGGATCCAAGGTCTCATCGGCGCCGGAGCCGGCTTCGAGCGACGTCGGTCCGGCTCCATGTCCGGAGCCGGAGAGAGCCGGGGACCGACGCCGTCCGGAGCCCCGGACGGCGTCAGGAACGGCACCGGGGACGTCGGCGGAGGCGTGGTTAGGTCAACCGGCGTCGATGGGGGTTGCGGTACCACCGGAGCCGGGATCGAGGCCGGGGCCGGAGCAGAGGCCGGGATGAAGGCTGGTGGGACAGGCGGCGCCGGGACCGGAGTCGACGGCGACGCCGGAGCAACCCCATCAGGGCCCGCGGGGCCCGAAGGCGCACCGGAGGGACCTTGAGGCCCGAAGAGGCGGGCCATAGCCGACAGGAATTCCTGTATTTCGGCCGGAGTCGCCCCCGAACCCGGAAAGGACGGGTGATGCGGGGGCGGCTACATAGGCATGTCTGGGGCGGCGGGGACGGTGCCGACTGGGGCCTCAGCCGAGTCGCGAGACCGGCGAGGCGAAGTCTTAGAGCGATGACGCTTCTTAGACTTTTTGTGCTTCGACTTACCCGAGGAGCGCGAAGACTTGGACTCCGACGACCGGCGGGGACTCCGCGACCGGCCCCTCGACCTCTCCCGGGACCGGGGCTTGGTGCGGCGCGGAGCCGACTGCCGGACCTCGAGTAGCTTTCGAGACCGCTCTCGCAAAGCCTTCGGGTGAAGTTTCCGGGCAGTCAGGGCACGACTTCGTGTCGTGGTCTCGGCCGAGACAGAAGAGACACTCGAGATGCGGGTCTGTGATCGACATCATTCGAACACAGGCGTCGCATGGCTTGAAGACGGGCATCCCTACGACACCTAGGAGTCGATGAAGACTCGAAAAGAAACAGTGAAAAAATTCACAAAAAAGTTAGTCAAAAATTGACTAGGGCACTGCTGTTCCCGGATCTGCGCTTACTGGCGCGGAAAAAGAAGAACTGACGTCAGCGCACAGGGGCGGCGTCTAAGTACTGCCCGCGACGTCATCCCGGCGATCACGACGCCGACGACGGACGCAGAGCCGCACGACGCCGCCTACTGACGCGCAAGGGTACTGCTACGCAAAACCTTTCCGGATACAGTCTGACGCCTGGGGATATTCTAAGGTAAGGAATCTGTCACTAACGTGTCTCTTTCAGATATATATATATATATATATTGTACATTAAAATTAGCATAAATACATAAGCAAACACATGAAACCAAAAGAGGCTCCCCTTATTGAAATGAGTGGTGTAGTAAAACTTGTCCAACAGCTGCATCACTGTGTTGTGTTGATTACAGATAATAAGGCTGCATGAATTATATGCACATTCTTCCAAGTCGCAGCACAACTTATCTTCTCCAGAGGCACTTCCGCAACAATGTGGTTGAGGTGGAAACTGCCCTAGTTGAGTGCACCCTGGTTTTCGCTGTGAGGGGCTTGCCAGCCTTTGAGTGGCAGAACTAGATTGCAGCTGAAATTCATCAAGCAATGGTTGCCATCGTGACTGAAGCACCCTTACGATTGTGTCCATCTGAGTTCATCAGTTAGTTGGCCAGTTCTTGAGTTGTTTAGCGCAATGTGAGTAGAATTTTAGATATCATTTGATAACTAGCATATGAATAGACCTCTCAGCTGGTAATGTTAGATTCGAGAAGAACGTTCGAAATATTATAGGTTTATTGAGGCAAAATCAGAAGGAACATTGGGAATAAATCCTTGGATTGGTTCAGAAAAGTACTAAATTGCCGAGGCACAAGAGGGTTCTTGAGTTGAGAAAGCCTGTATCTCTTCTACCCTCATGGTCGGAGTGAGCGCTAGTAACAAGGTGACCTTCGTTGTGAGAAATATGAGGTGTGCTCTGTGAACGGGTTTGAATGAACTCTTCATGAGTTGAGATAGAACTATGTTCAGGTGTCAGTCTGGGGAAGGAGCCCTTACTGGAGGAAAAAACTTGGACTAAATCTTTCATGAACTGTTTGATGATTCTACAAGAACAGACAGAGAGAAAATGTGATGAGTATCTATACCTTAATATACCTGCAAGCCGTACCTTAACAGACGCATTTACCAACCTTAACTGAGCTAGCGAGAGGAGATAGGGTAGCTATCCGCCAGATTATGCTAGTACAGGATATAGGTTTAATTTCTGGCACCATAGGCAGAAACGTTTCCATTACAGTATACATGTCTTTATCGTGGCTTCCGCCTTAACTTGGAGAGAACACACCTACAGTCCTGAGGAACATTGAGATGTTTGAATTCATGGAAGTTAGGAGCGTGCGCATAAGAGGAGAGAAGTCGGGTCAGGATGAAGGACCTGGCCTTAGTTCATCGTCATAAATTTACGGGATGTTGGAAGGTGAATGTGGTTATATTCCGATAGCAGGAGAAGCTACATGAACCAATGCTGTGTGAGCCACCAGGGGGCTATCAGGATGAAAGGACACCGCTCCGCGTTCCTCTTGCTGAGAAACTTTGGTATTAAAGGCATTGGGGGAAAAGGAAAGCATAGATCCGGGACCATCTGTCGATAGGCATTCCCCCACGATCCTGGATGTGGATGCCAACTTGCATAGAATTGGCATTTGCGGGTTTCGTTTGTTGCAAAGAGATCTAGAACGGGTTTGCCCCAGAACAAGAAGATCATAGTTACAGCCGACTGATTAAACTTCCATTTGTGGAGGCTGTTTCATTGCATGCTGGTGGTATTGTCCATGCAAACCAACACCGAAGCCTCTGCTATCATTGGCAGGAAAGTTTGGAGAAGGAGTTAGATGGCTTTGAGATCCAGGCAATTGATATGTATGCTCTTTTGGAGCTGAAACCACTTTCCTTGAATTTGCAGGTTCTGTAGATGACTGCCCCAGCTCTCCAGGGAGGCATATCTAGTCATTACGAAGTGAAGTATTTGAGGTAAGAACATGAGGTCCTCTGACAGGTGGGAGGTCTGGGACCACCAGGCTAGAGCTTCCATCATACCTATGTGAAGATCACCAGGAACTTGAACGATTCCTTTGTTTGAATCTGTTGTTTTTGTAGCTGTTCTGGCAAGGCTCTCATTTTCAGGCGTGCAAGAGGGATCATATTGATCGCTGAGGACATGATGGGTTCACTGACATATTTTTGACAACACTAATTTCGTGCAATAAAAATATCGAACCCCAAAATATTGATTTCCTATACTTATAATGTAAATGACAAAATTATTTTTTTTAAATCATCACTATCGTTGTGAAAAATATTGTTATATATATATATATATATATATATATATATATATTACTGCTCCCAAGTTGCCCACGTGGCAGAAAGCACTCCAGAACCAACAATGCCTCAAGAAGCCCCAGCAGAGGAAAATGCGGCCAGACGCGTTTCGAGTTCATATCTCTTTTTCAATAGCCGTTCACCTGTGTCCTACGGCCGTGCCCCGCCTTACATATGCTGCTGCTGCCTCCTGATAGGCGAGTGTGTAACAGGCAGTCCCCACAGAATTGTGGTTAATGTAGTGCGGCACAAAATAAAACCCTGGATGGGTGCCGGAAGATCAGGATCCCTCATGCACGCCCTGGATGGGCTGACCCCTCTGTAAGCATCCTTTTACGGCTCAGGTTCCCTCGGAAAACTGGGGAGATCCCCAGCTGACGACCCGCTTACATTAGTGCGGTGGTGCTCTCCTCGCGGCTGGACCTGCCGCGTATAAATTACTGCTCCCAAGTTGCCCACGTGGCAGAAAGCACTCCAGAACCAACAATGCCTCAAGAAGCCCCAGCAGAGGAAAATGCGGCCAGACGCGTTTCGAGTTCATATCTCTTTTTCAATAGCCGTTCACCTGTATCCTACGGCCGTGCCCCGCCTTACATATGCTGCTGCTGCCTCCTGATAGGCGAGTGTGTAACAGGCAGTCCCCACAGAATTGTGGTTAATGTAGTGCGGCACAAAATAAAACCCTGGATGGGTGCCGGAAGATCAGGATCCCTCATGCACGCCCTGGATGGGCTGACCCCTCTGTAAGCATCCTTTTACGGCTCAGGTTCCCTCGGAAAACTGGGGAGATCCCCAGCTGACGACCCGCTTACATTAGTGCGGTGGTGCTCTCCTCGCGGCTGGACCTGCCGCGTATAAATTACTGCTCCCAAGTTGCCCACGTGGCAAAAAGCACTCCAGAACCAACAATGCCTCAAGAAGCCCCAGCAGAGGAAAATGCGGCCAGACGCGTTTCGAGTTCATATCTCTTGTTCAATAGCCGTTCACCTGTGTCCTACGGCCATGCCCCGCCTTACATATGCTGCTGCTGCCTCCTGATAGGCGAGTGTGTAACAGGCAGTCCCCACAGAGGGGTATATATAAACCTAAATAATAAACAGTAAATATATTAAAAAGTAACAGTAATATAATATTAATTAAATGTATTTAATTAAAAAATATATATAACTATTATACTTATTCTTTTTTTAAAGTAACTCACATATATTAATATACATATTTATTTACATATATTTCATTTTAAAATATAAAAATAATAATTTTAATTTATATTATAATTGACTAATTATTTTTAAATGTAGTACTATAACAAATATATATATATATTCATATACCTACTCATATAAAAAACATACCAATTTAATTACAAAGAAAGAAGAAACAATATAAAAAATGTACTTTGCTAAAAATATATTACATATTAAAAACATTACTAATTAAAAATATTATAATTGTAACTGCACAAAAACATAATATTAATTTAATTACTATGAATTAAACTATAAAATTCAACAAATAATACATATAGGCCCTTATTATGATGCCAGGCGGAAAGCCATCCGACAGCTCGTATTATGATACTGGCGGTCAGAAGGAAACCTGCGGGGGAATTCCAATCCGCTTCCTACTGGCTCACTGAGCCCGTCGAGGAGGCAGGTGGAATAGTAACCCCAAATTGGCAGCGGAGACAGCCTCGGCTCCGCCGTCAGGATTACAATGTCACTTTCCGCCTGCACTTTCATGGCGGTTCGCCCGCCATGAAAAGGCAGGTGGAAAGTGACTTTGGGGGCCCCTAGCAGGGCCCCCTTCTGCCCTGGCCCTCTGCTTTGGGGCCTGGGGGGGCACCTGTGGTGCCCCCCTAAACATGCCTGCACCATGTGGCAGGAACCACATGGTGCCTGCCACACGCTGTAGGGATGTTTGAAAAGTACATTTTTATATTGCAGCTTGTGCTGTGGCCCATATAGCTGCAATCGAAAAATGGATGTTTATGACATAGGGCGGTTGCATCCTAATTCCGCAGGTGGAACCGTCAACTAATAGTCGGGCAGATTCCATCCTGCTACGGTGTCGGTCGGACGCCCGTCTGACCAACACCATATAAGGGTCCATAGTATACCCACTCCAATTTATACAACAGTAGCCAAAGCGTTGAACTCAGGAGAACTACAAATTACTATTCATACTACAATAAATACAACAGTAGGGAAAGTGTTGGATTGCGAAGGGGTAACATTTACTATTCCCACTCCAGTCAGTGCAACAGTAGGGAAAGTGTTGGGTAGCGGAGGGGTAAAATTTACTATTCCCACTCCAGTCCATGCAACAGTAGAGAAAGTGTTGGATTGTGAAAAGGTAAAATTTACTATTCCCACTCCACTCTATACAACAGTAGGGAAAGTGTTGAATTGCTAAGGAGTAAAATTTCCTATTCCCACTCCAATAAGTGCAAGAGTAGGGAAAGTGTTGGATTGTGAAGGGGTTAAATGTACTTTTCCCACTCCAGTCAGTGTAAAAGTAGGGAAAGTATTGTATTGTGAAAGGGGTAACATTTACTATTCCCACTCCAGTCAGTGCAACAAGAGAAAGTGTTGGATTGCAGAAGGGTAAAATTGACTATTCCCACGCAACTCAGTGCAACGGTAGGGAAAGTGTTTTATTGTGGAGGGGCAAAATTTACTATTCACAGTACACTCTGTGCAACACTACACACACAGTAGTTCACTTAAAAAAAAAGAAATTGAAAACTATATTAAACAACAAAAAATATAAATATTTAAATATAAAAATTATATATATATATATATATATATATTAAAAATCATTTTTTACATATTTACTACAATCTTTAATATATATTATAAATTAATACAAATATTATTATAATTAAAATACCAAACTATAAGGCCCATTACGATACCGGGCGTAAAAAAATCCGCCACCCATGAAAGCGGCAAAAATCCGCCCGCCTACACCGTCTGAATACCGACCCAGCAATCATGATGCCTCGAACCACACAGAATACCGCCCGCCCTTGTCCGAGTCGTAGTCAAACCGCCCGCCACGGACGGAAAGACGCACGACAACACAAAACCGCCCGCCCTCACGGCCGAGACACCGCACGTGAAATTACGATCGCACCGACATGAGCGCGGAAAAACAACAAATACACCGCCCGCCAGCGTAAACAACACTGAAGAAAATGGACACGGCAGAAGCCATGGCGGCCACGTCCCTGCACAGAAACATCCGCGGACTCAAACAAACACACACAACATGGCAAACAAGTCCACACAGCAACCCACGCACAAATACACAGACAGTACACATCCCGAAAACACACCACCCCTGGACAAACAAATAAACTACAAAGCCCAGAACACCAGCCACAACACACCTGAAAACAACAGACCATCAGGACACACCCACATAGGTAAGTACAAAAGCAGCCCCTCCACAGACCACAACCCCTTGCAACATTGCAAAGCGGAGAGGAGAGGACACAGTGACACAGCAAGGACAGCAGCACACCACAGATACGCACACATCACACCCACCACCACCACCACCACCACCAAACACCGGCACCACAAACCCCCTGCACATCACACATCACACACCGCACCAGCACCACAAACACCATGGCATCACACAGAATGCCCAAGTTCACTTCCACTGAGCTGACGGTCATGGTCGACGAGATCGTCAAGGTGCACACACAAATCTATGGCAACCAGGTCCAGCACACACCACTAGCCACCAGAAACAGAATGTGGAACAGAATTGTAGACCAGGTCAATGCAGTCGGGACCGTACCCAGAAACAGAGGAGAGATAAACAAACGGTGGAACGACATCAAAAGCCTGGTCAAGAAGAAGGAGAGCAAAAATCGAGAGCTGGCTGCCACGACTGGCGGAGGGAATCCCGCGCTGTACAAGACCTTCAAAGCGTGGGAGGAGAAGGTGCGAGTCATCATCCATCCGGAGATCCTCACCGGATTACCAGGGGGAGTGGAGGCTGGTAAGTACAAACAAATGTATACCAGCACACCGCTATGTACTCACATGCACTACCACCATGCCATAGCTCCGAGGGACAAACACCCCCATGTCCAGTACACAATACACAACACATCACTCACACATGCAACAGGCACCACCACACACACAGCCCAAACATATCAACTAACAAAACCATGGGGGCATGTGTACACACAGCCAGCCACGTAACTACCAACAGGTCCCCTAGTACTCCAGAAGCGCCACAACGAGCACCCCCACACCCATGTGGCAGCCGTAGCTGCACCAACCGACAAGTAACAGGTAAGTAGCCGCAACACAAAGGCAGTGGGTGGGAGGGGGACAGCTGAAGTACAACACCCACCAGGCCCCTAGTCCTACAGCACAGCAAGGCGGAGCACCCCCACACCCATGTGGCAGCCGTAGCTGCACTAACCGACAAGTAACAGGTAAGTTGCAGCAACACAAAGTGCAGTGGGTGGGAGGGGGGACAGCTGAAGTACAACACACACCAGGCCCCTAGTCCCACAGCACAGCAAGGAGGAGCACAGCCCACACCCCACACCCACGTAGCAGCCACTGCAGTGCACACCGGCAGCCGACAGGTAGACATCCCGCCCCAGGACAAACGGTGTCAGTGGGTGTCCAGCCATCACCACGACCCATAACAGCGCCCCACCCCCACAGACCTGCAACATGGAGCACCCCCCGCCCATAACCATGTGGCATCCAGTCCAGTGCACGCTCAAAAACAACCTGTAGGTGGGAAAATGGACAGGGCGGGGTGACTGGAGGCATGAGGACTGAATTACGACTAACACATGGGACATGTCAAGTAGCAGAGGAACACGCAGCACTGCTCCCTGTCACAACCATGTGAACAATGTGCACACGGACATGAACCACAGAGTCACACCCCACATGACCCATCACAGACACAGCAACACCCAAGGAGCCACGTCTGCATGCACAAGTCACACTGATTACAGAACCACACGGCAGGCACAGTGCAACCCATCACACACAACCGCAACACCATCGAAGTCCTGTCCATGTAGCCCCTACTGCCTGTCAACCACACATCCCACAACTACGCCCATGTAAGACATACCACACTAGACGCAACAGCGTGGAACAACATAAATGCACACGAACACCACTGGACCCATCAAACACACAGGCACACAATGCACATACAACATACCATCCAGCTCATCCGTCAGCCCCAGTCACATGAAAGGTATGTCATCCGAACAGCTGGTCCACATACAGTAGTCACGCAAAGAAACATGCCCATGACAAATCATGTGCCAGAAGTGAATGAAGCGCACGTCACACTGTGAGCAACAACACACATAACATGGGCCACACCCCCCGAGCACTGCATTGATGCACATGGCACAGGGCAGCACGCACACCAAGGAATTGGACCATCTGCAATACGTCGTGTGGCACACAACCATCACTCACTCATAACAATGCGTCCAATTACATGGCCAGAAATCACAACAGACAGCAAATATGCAGGGTATGTCAGACATACACACACCTCAGACCATGCACTGACATGTTGCCACAACACATGTCACGTTCTGCACCCATGGCTCACAGTATGTACCCCAAAAGCATAGTACATCTCAAATGCGTTTCAGGGGCTGACCCCCATTTTGCCATCTGCGTTTCTAAGCGTTCCATTTGAACCCCAAGAGCATAGTACAAACCAACCTCCACGATGGGTCTGGAGTCCGCATACACCAGAGCCACAAAAAGAAGGAGCACAGCAACACACCCATCGGCATTGCCAATCCGTCCCATGCCACATGTCCACAGCACACAGTCCCATTGGCATGCCCACACAACAACAAATAGCACAGCCACACACACGGCTCCGGGAAACCTGTGCACGACTGTGCACAAACTGTGGATGTCAGACAACCTACACATACTTTGTCAGGTGCAACACAATAACATATCTCATTCCCCCCACAGGTGACGAACTGCTGGATGCTGGAGATGGAGACAGCAGCCAGCACAGCCAGCCTGCAAGCCCCCAACAAGGACTCACGGATGTGGAGGATCTGTCCTCCTCTTCGGACACGGACCACCCAGCAGGCCCATCTGGTGTGGCAGGGCCCAACCGCACCCCAGGCACCCTCCTACCCACCAACCCATCATCCAGGGCTGATGACCACTCACAGCCCCCTGCTGCCACTGTTGTGTCGGCCACTCCCACGGTCGTTGCGGCCACTCCCACTGCCGCAACCACCACCATCGCCGCAACAACCACCACCGCCGCGACCACCACCACGTCATCACTGGCCCCAGCCCCAGCGCAAGTGGTGGTCCGGCCGACTGGGTCCACCCTGGGAGCCACAGCGAGGACCGTGGTGAGCAATGTGGCTAGTGGGCAGGCCGGTGGCAGCAGTACTGGTGGGAGGAGCAGGGTCAGGCCAACGCCAGCCTCCCCTGGGAGCCATGCCCTGCCTCAAATGGCCAGAGTACTTGGGGCCTATGAAGAGGCCCAAGGACAATGGGCCAGGTCTGCTTCCGACACGCGGGAGGTCCTGGGGGTGTTGAGGTCCATGGACGCCCATATGGGCCAATTCGTGTCCCGTATGGACCAACTCGTGGACCGCATGGGCCAGCTGGTGGTGGCGGTGAGGTCACAGGCAAGGCCAGCAACACCACCTCCGCCACCACCTGCTAGGGCGCAGGGTCGGGCAGCAGTGTCCAGTTCCCCTGCGTCCACAGCCAGTGAGCACACCTCACCCACCACCAGCAGGTCGCCACCACACCCCCCTCCCAAACGTGGAAGGGGCCATCCGAAGTGGAAACAGATGTCCCGGGAGGACTTCGCACGCTCCAGACGCAAGTGAGGCAGCCAGCCATCCTTGACCACCCACTGCATTGACTTGGACTACGATCCCACCCCACACAGCCATCAGAATGGCATGTGTCTGTTGGACTAGGGACATAGAACTAGTGGGTACACCCTGAGCATCACGCAGCCATGGCCGACAGCTCATTGTCACTGCACGCAACACTCATGTCATCACCTTGCACACAATGACATGTCACAGTTGAAAATAAATGCACCTTTTACACAAACTGCTGTCTGTGCACTGTGTTTATTGAACGATGATCAACCGCCACCTTGAGCAGAAAAGCATTGGATGTGTGGCATGGCGATGGGACAGGAGGGGCTGTAGGGACCTAGGGGGAAGACAGAACAGGAGCACATTCAATGAGTGTGTCACACACCCATCACACAGTACATGTCAACAACTACAAGCAATGTACACACATCGCACAGAGCAATAGGGCACAATGCCACAGCCACCGTCAGTGGCATACAAACCTGGACATGGACCATTGACACACAGCACACAGTGAACAAAAGGCCTCCATGACACAGCACACAGACACCTGCACAACTACAGCCACATCAGCCGTCGTACATGGACACTCACCGTCAAGTGAAGTAGCGGGCGATGAGCTGCTGACGGACATTCACAGCTTCCTCCTCTCCGCTGTCTTCCTCACTCGAGCTGTCCTGGTCTGCAGGCTGGGGCCCTGGTTGATCTCCGTCATCCACAATTAGGGGGATCTGCTTTCGAATAGCCAGATTGTGCAGCATGCAGCAAGCCACCACTATCTGGCACACCTTCTGTGGGGAGTACGCCAGCGCACCCCCGGTGCGGTCCAGGCATCTGAACCTGGACTTAAGGAGGCCAAAGGTACGCTCGACCACACGTCTGGTCCTCCCATGTGCCTCATTGTAGCGGTCATCTGCTGGGGTCCGAGGATTTCGTAATGGACTGAGCAGCCAGGGCCCATTCGGGTAAGCCGAGTCACCTGGGCGTGAGGGACACAGAGAACCGTTGCAATTCAAACAGGACAGTAGACAGCATCCTTAAGCCAGCACGCTACACAACTCCACATGCTCACCGACAATCCAGCCACGGTCCTGTTGCAGATTGGTCATCAGTCGTAGTAATATGCTGTTGCGCATGATGTGCGCGTCATGGGCCGAGCCTGGGAACTTTGCACACACGTGGGAAATGACCATGTCCGCAAGGCACACCACTTGCACATTCAGGGAGTGCGTGTGCTTCCGGTTGCGGAAGAGCTGCTCAGTGGCCTGTGGTGGGACAAGGCCAACATGGGTGCAATCTATGGCACCAACGACGTGTGGGATCCGTCCAAGGGCATAGAATGCACCCTTCACTGCCGCCAACTCACGTGCCCTGGGGAATCGGATGTACCTGTTCCTGTACAGCATCATGGCTGCCAGTACATCCCTCAGCACCATGCTGAACATGGGCTGGGACATCCCACCTCCACTGCCCACTGTGTGCTGGAATGACCCAGTGGCGAAAAAATGCAGTGCAGCCATCACCTTAGCCGTGGGGGTGAATGCTGTCGGATACACCCTGCGAGGACGGAGGTGGGGTTCCAACATGGCACATAATCGATGCAGGGTTGTTCGGTCCAGACGAAATTTCCGGATGACCTCAGAATCCTCCATGTCCGCCAACAATTGGTAAGGGCGGTAAATGTTTGGTCTCCGCCTAGGAAAGATGGAAGTGGACACATGTCAAAGCAACACGCCACATGGCATTTTCACATACACATAACTGATATGACAGAGCAAGAACATGAGTCACAGAACAGCTGTCATGCAGGGACAGCACAGCCACAATACACTTACACAGGTCTCCCACCAATAGCAATGGGCAGTGACACAAACCATTGCTATGTGCATGCACATGGGGATCCAGGCCTCAATGACCTGTGAGGCGTGCTGATGGGGACTGACTGCATATTCGACAAGCGGCAACACCACGGCAACATGACTGGCTGCTGTGCATCACACTGCTTCCGAGGCTGGATGAGTATGGCACACACCAACGACGATGTGGGCACAGGCTGAGCGGCCAAGGCAAGTGGGACCTGTGGCACGAGGGGATATGAGACAGTCATTGGTGTCACCACTGCACCCTATGTGCAGCACTGTACGGATCACACCTCCAGAAGCATTGACAGGTGTACACATTGACAGCCCCATGCCAACACGGCTGTGTGCTTGCAAATACACATCACATGTGACACGTAACCTTGCACGTGCCAAGTGGCAGATGTACATAGTGAGAGATGGCATGCGTGTGCATATGCGTATACCATGCACCCATGCCAATGTGCAGATGATGACATGCTAACAGACATGTGGGGGCCGGCCACTGGCCGTCCCTGCCTATGCACACGGCATGTTGTGGCCCCGTCCATTGTGCACCTGCACCCACACGCACATCATGGCCACACCTGCAGATGCAGTGCGCACATCATACTGTGTGGTGCACATGGCATCAGCGGACTGTCACCAACATGGGCCAGGCCATTACGGCCAACTCCGATGACCCTCGCGGTTGCACCCTGCGTGTTCCACTATGGAGGTAGGCGTCCCGGGCCAGCTGGGAGCAGGCCAACGTCTGCAATTGCCTATGCAGGTCTCAGTGCACTTGTTGCTCGTGTGAATGTCAGGCTGGGCCATGCTGCCCCTCTCAGTCCCAGCAGGCCTGGCCTGCACATTGACTGCACAATGCCAGTAGGTGACAGCACCGACTGCCTAGTGGGTTGCATGTGTCTCCTGTTCAGGACCCTCCAGATGGGCGCTAACTCAGTACTGACTATTGGACACACCATGTCTCGTGATAGGGATGTGTGTGTGGGATGGTGGCACTGAATGTGACCTCCGTTGCGTGGTGGGCCATGCACAGGGCGAGTACGTCGATGATTGCGCAGTGTTGGTCACAGTGGGTGCACCCACACAGATGTGTTGCCCTATGTTCATTTTCTATGTCCGCATGACAATGGACTGTAGATGTGGGCAGACTACACATTGGTCGATGTGCTGTCAATATGAATGTGCCTTCACACCAGGCACAGCTGCCCCTGCACATGTGACCCCTGCTGCACTCGCTGCTGGGTCTGTGGAGCTGATGCACCATCTGTGCGTGGGGCGGACAGCTCTCCTCACTTCCGTCATTGCGCATGTCATCACTTTGCCGCAGGTGACATGGATCATGGAGGGCCCACATGTACGCGTGGGTGGCCTCCACAAGTTTGTCCAATGGTTGTCACCCCCAGTCAGTGCCTCGAATGTGAATGATGTTGTGCTGGTGCTAATTTCAATGTGGCGGGTGGGCGTGGCTAGGTGCGGGCTTACATGCAGGACATGGGAGGGTGATCGGATTAGTGACTAGTTGCAATACACACGGGGCACGTCTTTTCCTGTCCACATCAGGGTCATTCCTTGAACTCACTGACAGTAATACAGTCGTCTTTGTCCCTGTCCTCATGGCCTCCCCTCGCTCCCCCAATATGCATTTGCACCTGTGGGGCTAGCGCATGCAGATGCAGCCCCAAGCTCGCCCCGGAGAGGCCAAGGAGTGTATGTGTGGGTCCAGTTGAGCGAGTGGTCTGTCTCACGGTATGATGTGTGGCGGGACGCCGTCCACCTGTGTGGTGCCCCGACTCGAGACCCGGGCAACATAGACAATGCATAACAGTCTCCGCAGTCCGGATACACCACCTGCGACACACAGAGGCTGTAGCTGCCCTAGCGGCCCATGCCGCGTTCATCTGGGGCTGATGGACCCACACATTCACTCTTTTGCCTCACTGGGGCGGGCTCGGAAGGTGCTTGCGCACGCGCTGGCTTCTCTGTTGCAACGGCATGTGACGTGTGTGGAGATGTAGGCAATGGGTGGGATGGTGCGAGCCACCTTCCGTGACGTCACTCCTGCTCGTGATGTGTGCGTCCCCCAATACTTCCATATGACTTGTGCCATGCTACACATTGAGGATGTTTTGCCTGCGTGATGTGACCCGGAGGAGCGCGCCGAGTCCTCTCCCCCACCATGCTCCACTGCCATCCCGTTCCCTGGATTGCCTGTGCAGGTTGACAATGTTGGGGATACGTATAAACATAGGGCTATGGGGAAGTAATCCCTAATGCCCAGAGGGTTGAGAGGATTCCATACTGGAGTATAACCTCCCAAGTCAAGATATTATATCACAAAAAATACTCCTATAGATTAACTGATGGTTAACATAAAAACTGTGTTACCTAAATACGATAGGGAGGTGTCTATGTGAAGATCTAGAACTGCAGACACCCAGGGGTGCGCAAGGAAGCAATTCCTTTTTGTTTAGTTACCCTCACACACCCTAGTGGTGTCATGCTTCATCATCGGGTCACCCCAACGCCTATAAGTTGGGGTGGGCTCAACCACAGTGTTGGGAAGCTCTTTGGAAAGTGAAGACCAGGGGGATTATAGATAAAAACCCTCCGACAGGGGCCTGTTGTGTCCCTGTGTTGTTTGTGTGCGACGCATACATGGCGTTATGGTTGGGCGCTGAGTTGTGCGCATGTGTGGCTGCGTCATCGCCGCTGTGCTGCGGTGCCGTGACGGGGTCGTTAGTTCCTGGTCCCAGGTGGTGTGCCCAAGATAGTTGCGAGATGTTGCGATTTGCCCTGTGTGACATTTGTGGGTGCAGTGGTGGATGTGTCTTGTCCACGCAGGGGTGTTGGGGGGGGTGCTATGTCCTCCTTTTCCGCACTTGCACTGTGTGCGCTGTTTGCGTGCCCTTGTTGTGTGTGTGCCTACCTGCGTCTCTGCGGTACGTTGCCTCCTAGGTGGTGCATCAGGTATAGCATGGGGAGGGCCTGCAGTGCTGGATTCATGCTCGGGGGGGGTTGCCTCTTCGGTGTCTGTGCTCGGCGTTCGGGTTTCCGCCTCACTTTCATGTGCGGTGTCTCTTAGCCGTGGGAGCTGTTTGTTTGCGGCATCGTAATTTGTACGCCGGGCGGTACGTGATTTCGTCTGGCGGTGTGTCTCCATTGGGCTGCGCCGCTACGTGAGCGGGCGCACTTTGATGGCGGACGGCGTCGCTGGCTTGCCGGCGGTGTTTGGCTGCCTTTTCACATCGTAATTTGGCGGGCGTGTGGGCTGCGGCATGCGGGCGGTAACTGGTGGTTTTTGCATCCGCCAGCACGGCGGTAGTGCTTCCGCCCGCCATCCTAATGGGCCCCTATATTTTCAAAATATTAACAACCAATAAATACAATGTTATTTACAATTAAGTCACAACACAATTAAAACATAACATAATAAATAACACATTTTTTAAAAAATATCTAACTATTTTTTTTGGGATAAACAATTTTATTAATTTTGATGTGGTAACAGAGCCAGCAATATAGCACAGTACAATAGGATCCATAAATCCCCCCAGAGTGAATGATTAATCTCGTACCGCATGACCCCATAGATGCTAACATGATACAGACATTTAGTAGGATACACAAATTTAAGCCACAGTACCCAACCATTTGCCCCACACCCTGCGAAACTTCTTCGGACATCCCCGTGCCTCGTACATAGGCTTTTCCTGTGTAGCACACCAGTCCACCCACTCCCGCCATTTCTTGAGGCTAGGTGCAGTGGGCCGTTTCCAGTAGGCGGCTATGTCTCGCTTGGCTACAACCATGGCCGTGTTGAAAAACAGCTTCTCATTTCTGGATCCATCCAGCCCCTCTGTGATCCCCAGGAGTATGTGCCTTGGATCATGGGGAACCCCCCACCCCAAGACCTCCGTGAGTTCCTCCTCAATGCCCCCCCCAGAATCTTGCCAGTTGGGGACATGCCCAGACCATGTGAAAGAAATCCGCCGGGTCATGGCTGCAGCGTGTACAGGAGGTGGAGGGATATAGACCTGTCCTATGAAGACGTGCAGGGGTTAAGTAGGCGGCGTGTAGGTAGTATAGTTGAATCAGGCGGAGTTTAGCCGAGGCGGTAAACATCTTAGGCGCCATTAGCGCATCCCTCCAATCTTCCTCTTCCAGCGGACCCACCCATTCTTCCCACTGGTGTCTGAGCCGGTCTAGTGTAGTTGGGGTATTGTTAGTTAGTGTACGGTAAATACGGGAGACGCCCCCCTTCCCCAGGCTCCCCAGCATAATCTGTGCCTCGGGTGGATTGTATTCAGGTATCGCAGTACCCTCCGATATGTGTGAGTGGAGGGCGTGACGGAGCTGTAGGTACTTGATATCTAACTATTTTTAAATGTGTTATTACTTAAGTAACTTCCTACCCTATACCTATTCAAACTACACATAATTGATTAGCAATTAAACAATTGATAATTAACTAATAACAAATTAATTGTATTTATTTAACTTCAAACCCTTTACCCCTACAAATCCAACAACTCACACATAATACATAACTTAAACAATATCTTAATTACACAACTTGCATAACTAATTATCAATTAAATGTTTATAAATTAACATTAATTATTATAATTAATTACATGCACACCCTTTATAAAAAGAACCACCGACACCCCAAAACATTACACAATATACATAATTAGTTATCAATTAAATAATCAATCATAATAATAAATAATTATCAATTAATTTACTTCCACCCTATACCCCTACAAAACCCACAACCCGTACATAAAACTTACATTTAAAAAAATGTATTATACAATTAACATAAATAATTATCAATTAAATAATTCATATTAATTAAAAAATAATTATGAACTAATTCTAATTAATTTACTTCCCACCCTATATACTTATAAACCCCACAACCCGCTACGGTACTAAAAATGACCAAAAAAAACGATTAAATTTAAAAACTACTAAAAATGTGCAAACTCTATTCAAAAACATTAACAATATTTATACAAATAATGTATAACATGTACAATTAAATATATAGTAAAATACCTAAAAATCGATATTAACAACAATATTTTTGTAAACGATATTAACATAGATATTTTTAACATCGATATTAACAACAAAGATATTTTTGTAATGATATTAACACTTTCTGTATTTTTAATTCAAAATTACTTACCTTAAAATTGATATTATTGTCAACGATATTCTTGCACACGATATTTCTGTATCGCGATATTTCCAACTCGATATTTATGTAGCTCGATATTAAATTTTCTGAATTTTCTCTGAATACCGACATGATGCCCAGAAGCTAATTGAACAGAAGCAGGGATTTTTTTTTTATTAGCATTTCACTCCCGGCTGTCTTTCTTCTCCCCTATGATGTATACCAATTCAAATCCAACACTTCTTTTTATGTGGATATTATTCGTTCTTTAGTAGTCTGTTTTATACAGCACCCTTTTTTTGTTCCTTCTCTTTTTGTAAGATTTATAGTCTGAGTCAGGAGAGCTAGGGAAGGCTCATTCTCTTGTCTCTCACTTTGTGTGGATATGGCAAACTGACCTGGCCTGACAATGTCAACCAAGGAAATGGGCAGGGCCTGTGTAATTTGAACCATCTCCATTGGTCGCAAAATTGGATAAGAAACTCTGTTCCAAAATAGTCGATCAGGCGATAGATATGCAGTAATGTTGATCAAGTGATAACTCCAGGTCAACCAATTACAGGATGAAAGTGGTTTGAACTCATGCAAAGTAGAAGCTGGAAGGAAGTGACCATGCAACAAGATCAGCAAGTAATCCACATCGTCTGTCAAGGCAAACCAGAAATAGGACCAAAGCAAGCGGATGTACCCGCCATAGCCCCAGTGAAGGGCAACATTACATATGGTATCAGATAGTGGGCTGTATAGCAATAATAAAGCAAAAGCTGTCTGGGGATCATACATTTTATATATTTTTGCAGTTTGATATAGCTCAAACTTGGCTACAGGGTATTAAAGTGCTTTACACAAGAACGAGACATTACACTTTTTTTTTGGTCACAGGGGCGTTAACTGATTTGCCTTGAATGACAGGATATTGAGCTGCGGTGAGGATTCAAATCTGATTCCCCGAGTCCAAGATCGACAGTGCTAGCTGTTAGGGCAATCTCCTCCAATCACAGAAAATAAGTCACTGCATATATAATATTGTGGATAAACACATGCTGTTGCTTTAGCCAGACTTTGGGGCCAATTCCGATTCAGGCCGGAAATCTCCCCGACCGAGCCGGACCCGGAGAGATTTCCGACCGAATCGGACCCCAGCAGCCCGACCGAACGAGTACGATGCGCACGTATGCCATCGGACTCCCATTGAAGTCAATGGGAGCCAGTCGTACGACGCGTACACGGGCTCCCATTGACTCAATGGGCACGACGCGAACAAGGGCGCCCCCTACAGCGTGTTCGCGTCGATGCGGGTCGCGCCGTACATGCACGTGTAGGGGGGACCCATGGGTCCCCCCTGTGTGCGACTCGCGCGCCTACGCTTCCAGGGGGGTCCGACACGGACCCCCAAAGTGCGGCTCCGACAGCTCCTTGGAGCCGGACTGCGCGAGTCGGTCGGAGCGGTCGAGGTGCGCATCGTACTTACCCGGCCGGGGAACGTCTCCATTGCGCGGTGCGAGTCGTCCCCGTGCGAGTCGGTCGGAGCGGTCGGGTCTTGCAAACGAGTCGGTCGGAGATTTCGCGAGCGCACG
Organism: Calotriton arnoldi; assembly: GCA_963921515.1. Classification (NCBI taxonomy): domain Eukaryota; kingdom Metazoa; phylum Chordata; class Amphibia; order Caudata; family Salamandridae; genus Calotriton; species Calotriton arnoldi. The sequence goes on along the minus strand of CAWUFW010006721.1, from coordinate 107,230 downwards.
CATCGTACTCGCTCGCCCGGACGCACGTACGAATCGGTCGGGAAATAGGGCTCCGAATCGGATCCGGTAAAGCCGAATCCGATTCGGAGCCCTACCGGCCGAGATCGGAATCGGCCCCTTTGTGTGTTGAAAAATTGCTAGCCATTCAAGAAGATTGTTTTAAAATTCTTTAAGCACTGAATAGTATACAACTTGGGCATATTGAACTGTAGCAAATACAGAATAATGTACCTGGGTTGGGCCCTATGCAGTGGGCTTTTGAATCTTCAGTTTGGTTTCGCTTTTGAGCACATGCCGTTTGGGTTGAAATTGTGTAAGGGACTCAGGCATACTACCTCTTCTGTCTCCTTTTGAATGTGCAGGTTGTGTTTCCATTTTACATTATCCAACTCTTCATTTGCTTTTTTCAGTTTATCAACCTGCCGTTCTCTTTCTTCCACTACGTGACTGTTTTGTTGAAGTGTTTCAGCTGTTTTGTCATTGGCCTAAGTTCAGATGTCCATTGTACTGAGTTTTTCCTTGCTGGTTCATAACTGAGAAGTGGTGGCCTCCAAGAGGGTTCACAGTACTTTCAAAACAGATGTATTGATAGTACTGATCATTCTGCTTTGCAGGTGGCAAGGGTTGCTCATTGATCATCTAAGGCTAGTGTTGACAATCAAAAGAATGTCTTTCTTAGTTGCATTTCTGCTTTATGCATATGGGGTAAACTTTTGGGCGCATTATGAAGGTATGCCCAAAATGTCCATATAACTCACCACCTTGTGAGTATTAATGTAAACTTGCTGCAAACTGACTCTGCAAGAATCTGACTATTGACTTATCTTGTTATGCTCTTAGAATATCACCAGAAGGTCTCGATCTATGCAATGCTCTTAATTTATATGCTCACAGAACAGCTGCTAAGTGTGTTGTATTGATTAAGTAGGCTTGTTGCCAAAGCATCCAGATTATGTTCCGATGATCAAATTCAATTTCAAGGAATAGGTCTTTGTTGTTGAAGTTACTCTTGCTGCTTTTAGAGTGCGCTAGCACGCAATCAGGCAGAATATTTAAGATTCAAACTCTGCAACAGCCAAGCAGCAAGTTGTAACAACCGCAGGTATTGATGTAGAAATGAACTGTGGTCCTTGGTAAGAAGAACCAAATCCATTCTGTTGAAGTGACCACTAATGGACACCAAAGATCTGTGTGCTAGAACATGTTGGCCCTACCAGAATCGGCTTGCAAATCTATTTCACACGTTTCAGGAGTACTTGCAGAACGAGAGGAACTGGAGAAAAGTGCACGCAAAGAATTGAAAAAGAGTCCCAGGGTACCACCAACTGCTTGTAAAGAGTTGGCAGGTTGGTTATCTTGGGTGGTGGGTAGACTGAGGGAGGGTTTTCCCTACCTTTTGAAATCAGTTGCAGCAGTTACATGTCAATGTCCCACTTGTAGCAGTCTGAGTTACATATGATGAGGAAGTCCATCACCACATTCTGCAGACCGGGAACACGTTCCACTGGCAATTCAATTTTGAAAAGAAAGATCCAGTGCCAGAGAGTCTGAGAGCTTCAGAGCTTGTCCTGCCTTTTTCTCCTCTATTTGGGAAAGTTGTAATATTGTCCGCATTGATGTAGACCTGCTGTTTGGCAATGCAGGGTAGGAAAGCTTTCAGTGCTAATAATACAGCTCTTAGCTCCAGGATATTGATTTGGAGTTCTTCTAGAGCCCACTGGTAGCCAAGCATTAATGTCTTCATGGTTAGGGTGAGGCCCAGACTTCCTGAATTGGTCTATGGTAGTGTTGAATGTCTAGTTTCTGTGCCCAAGGTCTTTCATGATCCAGTCATCCAGGTAAGGGAACACCTCTTACTTGTTGTCATTATAGGTAAACCCTGACCTAAGCATTTCATGAAGACTCTAGGCATTGAATGACTGACCGATGACTATGAACCGAAGAAATTTCTTGTATTTGGAATTAATCAGCATATGAAAATGTGCACTCTCAAGTCAGTGCTTTAAATGGGCCGATACTGTCCGGTACTGAGTTCCGGCACTTTTTTATTTTGAGAGGGAGAGCACCTGCATTTCTCAAGAAAAACGTAATATTTTTAATTGGAGAGTACCGGACCTTCTCAGAAACAAGCAGGTACTCTGATGCAGAGTACCTGCACTTTTATTTTTACATTTCAAGCACTGGCTCAAGTCAAGAGATGTTAGAAAGTTGTTCATGTCGATGGAATTGTACGTTATAGAGAAGGGAGACATCCTGAATAACTGCTTCTTGACAAACTCGCTGAGTGCTCTTAATGCTAGAACTGAGCACCATTCGCTCGACTCCTTATGTACGAATAAAAATCTTGAGTAAAATCCCTGATTATGTTGGAACTAAAGTACAGACTTGATGGACTTTTTCTGAAGAAGCTTTAACAACTTTATAAGTAAGAGCTTCAAAAGTAGATGGTGCTTCTTTTCTGGATGTGTTGCAGGTGGCATGGAAATGAATTAAAATATATGTCCATGCCAGATGATGTCCCGAACCTAGCGGTCTGAGGTTATAAGCCACCAGACTAGGAAAGAAAGTCCTTATCTTCTCTTCCCTTCCATCCTGGAATGGAAGGAGGGGTGGTAAGAGTCCTGAGGAGTGAGGAATTTAGTGTGGTCTTTGTTCTTACTGGATAAAGAGAAGGAGCCACGGCCTGTTCATGGAGAGTGTCCTCCGAGTTGTGTCGGAATACCATACTGATATGGGGCAGATGGAGGCTGGTTATAGAATTCTGACTAGTGGGAAGACAATGGCCAGAAAAAGGATATCCTTGGTGCCTATATTAATGCCTCCTAGTGCATTGGTATCCCTGTCTCCACAACAAGGTGCAGAGGGAGCAAGTTGTATCCATAACCACTTTGATAGATTGTAGACCTTCGTCTACATCCTTTCCAAAAAGCTGTTGACCACTGAATGTCACATTGAGCAGTTTAGATAGGTCTTCAGGTCAAAGTAAATTTGTTTTAGCCAGCCACAATGGCGCACAACAGCCCATGTCAGAACTGTCTGAAACCTTTGATAGAGGCAGTCACAGAAACTCAATGAATACAGAAGTGGTAACTTCTGCTTCACAAAGTAAAGTCATAGCTTGATCCTTGCATTCAGGTGATAATTTCTTCAGCAAGGCAGACTTGTCACTTGTTTGAACTGCTTGGTTGTAATGGAGAAGATTGTAAAGCCATTTGTGGCGGCAAACAAATTGGAGGCTGTATACAGTACACTGATTGATGTCGGCAACTACAACAATTCTCCATTATATGTTCTAAGAAATCCAGGTAATCTTTTGAGACCTAGGCCATATAAAGAAATGGAAACCCTGGTTGATCCTCGTAGCTCATGTGTGGTAGCAAAGGAATTTCCAAATCATGTGACCCAAAGCCTGATCAACATCTTGTAAACCATCTTAAAAATGGATAGATATTTCTTTTTTTATATTATCCTCACTGAGGCCTTCATATTCCTGACAGGAAGAGAGTTCTTCAAGGACCTGCGGGGACAAAATTGGCATGATCCCAATAGACATGCTGGAGGCCAAAGGTACTCAACGATGCAGCCTTTGATGGGGGTGACATCAACAGGGGCACCACGGAAAAAATGGTCATCAACTAATGGTCATCACCAAAGTGGTCCAAGATGGAGTCATACATGTTCTGCCCATCAAATATGAGTGAAATAAAGCTGCTGTAAATAAATAAGGGCAGGTCAACATTGGTTAAAACTGATTTTTCTTTTTAGCAGAGGAATAACAGAACACCTCCTTGGTACAGAGTATAAACCATTAAAAATTAATAAATGTAAAGTGCATAGCATAGATAGCTCATCACATGGGCAGCATGGTAGCTTTTCACTTAACTCATATTTTTAAGGGAAGGCACCAATAGGTGTGTGGTATTTAGACGAAATCTCGTAAGGACAAATCTGTGATGTGTTTTAGTAACCATACTAATATACAGTTGCATACTGTTTTTAGAGAGCAAACGTGTTAGAGAACTGTTGGTTTCTGCACCTTCCTACTATCCCCTTCATAGCTCCTTGAATTCATGAAAAGCATTTTAAGATCTCTCTTTCTCACATAAATCATAGATTCATGCTCATCAATATACTCAGGTAGACCTAGGATATAGAGCATTTTCCTTAAATACATTAACCATGGTATCTGATCCGCACCATCCAGTTTAAGACAATCATTCAATATTTCTCTATTCGATGCCGCGGCTGGTTTTGACCATATTGAACGCCACAGTAATAATGGAGCCAGATTAATGAGTCCCCTGTAAATGCAACACCTAATTCCGAATGGCATATAAATGATGCACAGTTAGTTGGTATAGCTAGCAGTTTTATATGAAAGAAATGTCCCGCCTTCTGTATAATATCCAAGTTTGCATGACCCCAGACACCTGCACCGCAGCAGGCAACCAACACACACTTACTATTATAAATATCCATAATTTCCTTTATAGGTTTCATACCTAACCTATTAGCAAATCTGAATACTCTGGTATCTGTTTCCTCATAGTATGATTTCCAAATGTCCTACAAATGGAGCCAACTGCTCAAGGATTCAAAATGCAAGCCCAAGTAAGAAAATGTATCAATATTTGTGCTTTTTTCACCTTTGGTAAATTGTGGTCATGATTTCCTCTTTGCTGGTCCATAAATCATAGTAAATGCCTTACTAAAATTAACATTTAAATCTAAGTTAGCTACAAATATAGTAAAATTATCAAGGAGGTATTGAAGTCCAACCCCTGTATGGGCAAGAAATACTGAATTGTTTGCAGATAGCAGAACAGGCAGGGGGCAGGAACCAGTTTGTGGCATGTCCCTGGCCTTATCCACCAAAAATGTATCAATGCCGTTTATGTATAAGGTAAAGAGGAATGGAGCCAGAATGCACCCACTGCCTGAATTCCCTCCAGATCCTTAATGGTTCAGTACATTTCCCATTTCTGCCTTAGCGAACGCTGGCTTTTGTTCCAGTATACAATTGTCTCAGGAAATGGACAATAGAATCATTTACCCCCATTGTGGTCATGAATGCCAAACAACTTAAAATGACTTACACAGTCAAAGGCACTCGATGGGTGCATGAATGGCAAATACATTGAATCTTTTTTGCCATGGAATACTAACTAATTAAAAGGTTTATATTGAGGCACTGTTCTATGGTGCCAACAACTTTACGGAAGGCATATTGTACGTCATTCAAAATATGATTGTCTCCCGCCCAATTCTCAAGCCTAGATAATAAAATCCTACCCACAATCTTCAATGTTGATTCTAGAAGGAAGAAGATAGGCCTATAAAACCTAGGGTCTGGTCTACTCCCTTTCAATAAAAATAGGGATGATTACCGACTGGCTTAACACGGGATGAGAGGTACTTTGCGCGGCTGCATTCAAGACATTTGTCACCCCATAGATTTAAATAATCGATAAACATGTCCAGGAGAACCCCATCTGGCCCTGGGGCTTTCCCTTTTCAGCCGTTAGAAATGGTTGTAATAACCTCTGAGATCTCAAACTCAAGGGGCATAGGAGAAACACTAATCTCGCCTTAGCCCTTTCTCCGATATATTAAAAGAAGCCTCTAAAGTGTCTTGTGCATAGATTTAAAAAATGTGTTCCACACATTCAAGTGAGGGGATCAAAGCTTCGATAGTGGGACATGTGGCTTCCCTGAAGTAAGGCATGGTAATACCCTTCCAGAACATGGCACTATCCACACAAATACTGGCCTCGATTAACGCTTCCCAAGGTTCATCCTTGCCAATTTTTCCCGCCTGACAATGTTTTATATTGAAGCCTACATTTTTTCACCTGTTCAACATCCCAATGCTATTTAATGCTTTCTTGAGGGAATTACCGGCTGAGTCAAACGACCCCTTCAGTTTCGGATATCCCTCAACTCGAAGCTTAGTAAGAGCAGCTTGAATTTTTGGGATATTTTCCTGTAAGCACATATTATAGATTCATTACAGGCAGTCTCGTCTAAACATATATCCACAATATTCCTATTCCCTTTCATCAACTCACGAGCAGTGATTCTGTATTTACTGTATTGCACTTCAGTGGCTTGCCACTCCATTTTCCTACATCAAGATCCGGGATTAACAAAGTTACATTAGATTGAGAACTTCCAAAATGGATATCAGTTTTCAGTGGATTGTGATCACTCATGCATGATGGAACAATGGAAAAGTTACATATGGCTAATCTTACATTTTCAGTAATCAAAATATGATCAATTGTGCTACTATGATCTCTACCTACAAATGTGGGCAATGCAGTATGAACAATTGCACATCCATCATTTACCAGTATAAAATTGGATTTTAACATTAGATTGTTTAGTGCATCACCATATGCAGTGTGGATAAAATGGGTAAGATCTTCTCCATCAGTACTGATCATACCACACACATTGGCTGGGAACGTACGTTTAAGGATGTTAAAATTACCTAACCAAAAAGTATGTGAATCCCTCCTTACTTTTGCACATAGGGTCAAATCCTTTTATATATCGAAAACAAACACTTGAATAGTCAAATACATTATTATAATAATTTATAATCAACAGATCCCAATCATCTATAAACTCATAGATCAAAAATTGGTAATATGGGGAATCTATAGTTTTTTTCCGCATTTTGCCTGTAAGATTTATTGAAATCAGAGTAGCCAACCCTCCATTTGTCCAACCAAGTCTAAAGGGGGGTTGCAGGTGAACAGTATGATGCATAACCATCCAGACGGAACGAGGCAGTTGCCCATGTTTCTTGCAAGCACACAATAGAGAACCTATGCACAAAACTAGCCCAATAAGGGTTGCTGAGTTTGGATGCAACACCAGCTCTTCCAGGAAAGAACCTTCACACCGTCGCCAATGTGGGGCTCAGAACATTTATATACTGTTGTTACCTTGTTGACTTGCTCACCCCATGCAACTTGCTGGGCTCAAAAAAGGGAGAGGCTACTGTGGTGCTAAGAGGCAGATTAAGCACACCCTGCTCCTGGGATTGAACATAAGAGGGGTAGAAAGAGTTACCTCTCAATCCTGACTATTCAGTGAACTCAACAGTATGAATCTGTTATAAGTATGAACAGCTTGGGTCATCGGGGAGGGATTATGAGAGATATTTTGTGGCTCAGAATTCCAAAGGCATAAAGTGGCTGGGCTGTCCTATACTCGGTATATAAATAGAAATCCTAGAGGCACAGCAGTTATTTTACTATGGGCAAGAAAGAAACTACTCAAACTAGATAGCTGATGCTGATTTAAAGTTAACCACCACACAGTCACCTGCACTTGTTTTAGGCCCTCTCCCTATCCATGGACCCGCCGCACGATACTGATGCCATTTAAAAGTTCAATCGGCCTGCCCAGTCTGGGCCCAATCCACTTTGTGTCTAAGCTCTCTCCACCCCCTCAAACTGCTTATTCTAGAACATATGAGCATCCTTCAAAACAATAACAACCAGTGTGGCATCAGACGGTCACTGGAGGTAGTTACTAATCATTCCGGACCCTGTGTGGCATCGATAGTATGTGCCTTTGAGCGACATGCAGGCAAACCTACAGCCCCCTGCCCCCGCTCTCATACACAGAAGAATCAGGCGCTAGGGAATCTGCTAGTTTCCCATAAGAGGTCTCAGTGTAATCCTCCAGGACTGCTTTACGCTTGATAGGCTGCATGCTTGTTTTATAACTGGATGGAACTGCTTGCAAACGCTTCACCACATCCAAACAATCTCTGTCTATGGTTTCAACTGTTGCCAACCGTTCTATAGCATCTGTAACCATCTCTTTCATGAACTGTTCTAGTGCCCTGAATTAACCATCAAGAACCTCAGGGACTTCACTCCTAAAATGTATTACGTTTTCTTTCTCCGTATTCACTAGAGTCCTTGTTTTATTAGAGTTGATGTCCCCAGCAGTTGTGTATGGGGACTGTATGTAGATTGTTGCTGCCTGGCATATGGTATGGGCACACCGTGTCATTCACTCCTCCCGGACTCCCCCTTTTCTTCCAGCACTGCTGTCCCAAAGAAAGCTTAGATTCAGATTATGTTGTCCAGGGTGTGGCCTTTTATTCACATCAAACAAGGTTATTCAAACCAAAAACCAATACGAAAGGACAAGTATCCTATACTTGTACATATGTAATATTTACAAAAACACACTTTACCAGCATCAACAGGTAAAAGGCAGTAAGGCAAATAGGCACGACATTGAACTTGACCTTAGCCTACTCAGCCCATCCAGCACTGTTGCGCACATTGTGTCAGAAGGCCTCAACGCGCCACAGTAAGCTGTTGCACTACTTGAAATCCAGGGCACCGCATAGGGCACCGGTCCACCGGGGTACCTGAACACAGGCAATCTCCCAAAGGTTCTAGTCAGTCCATACGTCGCGGGTTAGGGCAGGAGAGTCCAGGACTACCAGCAGGTCAGTCCTCCCTCCCCACCTGCCAGGTGTACACACCAAACCTTCCCCCTCTGGGGTCCATCTAGTCGCTGAACGTCCATTGTTGTGCATCCCCATTTGTTATTAACTGTCAGGGACCCACGAGGGCCTCGCTCTTCTGCCGGGTGGGTGAGTGGTTCATCCCTCGCCAATGATGCCTGCTTCCAGGTCAGGTCCAAGAGGACAAAAGCGGCCGAAACCCTTGTGTGCAGCCTTAAATCGCCCTCTAGGTTTCCGCTGCGCTCCCTGATGACATCACCGACCCGTCCCTTGATCGACCCCTTCTAGGCCAGACGGGCCTCAGGCCCGTGGCACAACTAAGGACGCCCCTCCCCTAGGCGCGGGGGCGCCTGTTCAGGTCGCTGAGTTGGATTTCTGTGAAGGGGGTTGCATCAAGGAATCACTCATTTAAATACACATGGACATGGGAGGAAGCACTGTGCGCATGGAGTTGAATTGACTGTCAGTCCGTGTTACAGACAGGTGGTCATCGTACTTACAGCACCCGTGGACCACACACTGTGGTCAAGTGGAGGTGTCAAGAATAGAACCCAGGGAACCTGAGACCACAAACCTTAAATTAGTCACTACAGGGGACCTGTTTTCATACGAGCCGGGGGTGCGGACCACAGCCCCCAGGCTCCACCGCTTCTCTATTGCCTCATTTCCTGGCGCCCGGAGGCACATAAAGCCAGCTACGAGGCCCGCTGCGCGGGCTGCACCCGGGCCAAGGGCGGGCCCACCTTTGCCCGTCACTGACCAGACGAGACCGGGCCGGGCCCCCCCTTTAACATCGCCGGTCAAAACCCACCGGCAGCTGCTTGTCTCTATTTCTCCAGTATTCCATCTACAGCGGTGCCACTTATGCAGCTGCGAAGGTGTAACGGCGAGCTGGTACAGTGCTGACTAGGGATGGAGACAAGATCTGTGCTCCTCCAAAAAGGGTTTGAAGAAGCAAGGCTGGGCCTTACTCACCTTTCACCTGAGTCTGACTGAGTTAGAACTTTTATCTTTCACTATTCCACTTTCTCATTTGCTGGGCTGTATTGTGCGAAGGCGATTATCTTATTTTTATCATGGGCAAAAGGAAAGCTGGTGACCCTATTAGAACTGAGACAAATGCCAAGAAACCCCGGAAGCCAGGTCACAAAAAACCTGTAGCTGCTTTGCATTCTTATACCAGCACACTGGCTGATATTGATTCATTAATTGAAGAGGTAGAATCCCTTCTAAACCCAAACTCTAACAAAGGGAAGGGTAACCTCTCAAGGGTCCCCGACATGTTTAAAAACACAAAAAATTGTCAGCACCAACTATTGCACACTCAACAAGTTCCGTTATTCTAGACCACCACTGTGAGACCCCTGAGCCCACTGAGGATATAGTCCCCGTATTGCCCAATCTTAAGGAAGCAATATCTATGGAGCCATCTACCCCCAGTCCATGCCCGTTACTACCTCAAATTATCATTGTCTCCAACGTTCCCTGTCACAATCGATTTGCTCCCCTACAACCCCCTGATGGTGCCAGAGGGATATAAGTATTACAGGAGCAATCTGGGAAAAATTGTGTCGATCAAACTGATAACGGGTTACATCAAGACTCAGGGGTGCCCAAGGAGTTAGTGACCCTATTAACATTAAATTCTAAATTGGACTATCTTAGCGGTTTCATCGTCTCCTTATCGGCCCAGGTTTCATCATTACAACTAAAAAATTCTTCCTGCTGTTGCAATCAAGGACATCAGGCACGCCCGGCTGGACCCTCTCTGGAGCTCCAAGTAGATCGGAATCCTTCTATTGCAATAGTGGACCTAAAAAGAACAGCGTGTCCGGGTCTCGCTGCAAATGCAAGCTCTCTCCAAATGGACAAGCAGGTACCGGCAAACACTCTATCTCTAGGGGCCCCCTCTTCAATGCCTTCTGTAAGATCTACGAGAATCCCAAACCAATTTATATCTAATAGTGCGGCTACAAGACCACCTTATGTCGAGCCCAATAAGGGTTCAGCGGACTGTAGTAACAAAACCTCTCCTTCTAATCCAGTTATCCCAAATGCAACTACTTCTTACTCTCACCAGGACTACTCTTTGAAAGCTCCACCGCGTACGCTCAAGGAAGATCAAACCATGACTCTAACAACCTAATTTATATGACACGAGTACCCAAACTAAAGCTTGGAGCTTACGAGGACACTGATGCATTATTTAACAAAGTAATATTTTGGTTGAGAATAAAACGTAAATGTCTCTCGGTGATTAGATCAGACATTCTGAGTGCTAGGCGGTGTTCTTCTGACACTTCACCTTTTGATTATATCCAGGTTCAGGGGTGTGGAATTTAATAAAATATCTACTTGTCCATGGGGCAGGTTGTTTCATAAATCTACTTGTCCTGTAACAAAATCCACTTGTCCCTTTTGTGCCATGTAATGAGGCGACAAATTACGGCAGCAGTCTCATTATATAATAGCTCTGATATAGCCGCTCTCATTATTCCAGGGCTCATACCATAGTAGGGTTTGAATACTAATGCAAAAACAACAATTGATGGACAGAATGCAGATCTCTGTACTTGGGTGAATGTATGACATTGTTCTGCAATCTGTCCATCAATTGTTGTTTTTGCATTTGTCACCCCGAGTGGGACGGGTATGCCCAGACGTGGGTCCCGGGCTCTCCATGCCACTGGAGTCAAGCTATCCTGGCTGATGAGGGCTGAAACCCCGAAACCGGTCCTAGGATGCTTGTTTCCGGTCCAGGGAGGACCTGGCTTGGCAGTTCGGGCTGGACTGTTCCCATGAGGCACAGGGTCAAGACTGATTTGCATATGGCCAGGTCTAAACTGGGGTGGCATGGTGAGCAAAAGAATGATGGATTTAACCCAGATCTGTTGACTGGGGGTGAATGTTTTGATTTGTTCTGCATTCCGTCCATCAATTGTGTGTCTTTTGGGTTTGAATACTAGCAATTCCCTTATTTTGCCACGTTTCCGCAGATCTACATAATGGGGCTGAAGGTAGTGGTAAGCAAGGTTCCAGGGTTGGAATGCCCTTTTTAGTGTATGAAACCTACTAATTTGCATGTTTTAAGGGTTTTCACACGCATGTTTGAAATTTACTCCTGACAATGTCAGAGGTAAAACTTCTTCCAGGGCTGGGAAAAGAGTGGCTGGATCGAAAGTGAACTTGCAAACATTCAACAAATTTTCGCATCAGCAAATTTCCACATTCATATTAGCTCATGCTAAAATGCAGTTCACAAATATTTTCTAGGAGTACTATTTCTTGGCCTACTTCTGTAAATTCTTGTAAATTCACGAAAGCCGTAAATCTGCACTTAATGCAAGGACATATACCTTGGGTGCACTTTTGAGACTTTATTTATTAATTGGGCCCCTAATTAGGTCTGGCGTTAACCATGATGTTTTGTGTTTATTAAAAGTCTGTCTCTCTCTCTCTGTCTATTGGCTGGCTTCACTGTGAGTGACAGTATTCTGCTCTTGCGCAAGGAGCATATCGGCACACAAAGTAGCTTTCTTCAGTGCCAGGAACTACTGTGACAATGTGTGCTTTTTGAAACCAAAAACTATTTTTGCTTTTGCCAATGTTTGTTATAATGGTGAGGGCCCAGCAGTACCCACACAAATAAGGTTTTACAAAAACCATGCCAAAACAAGACACGCATTGACAAAACCAAAAGGCTGACCACCAACCTCAGACCTACTGGCTTTGCCAATGCTTGTTTATTTTTATGTTTCCTATAATCTTATTGAAACTGGTTACACTGATTATGCATTATGAATATTTTTGGGAAATACTAGCATACATCACCACATTTTACTAAATGATGCTGCAAAGCAATGGCACCTAAAATGTTATAGTTGTTTAGCAAAATGTTTTTTTCCTGCTTGCATTTTTTTGTGAACATTTTATTTTGAAAGCAAAGAATCATCAATCTTGCTTTTAAGCTTCTGCAAATATTTGCATCTAATCAAGGAGCATTCTGGGCCCATTATACATAGGCTCATATTGCTAAACTTTGCAAATGTGTACACATTTTTTATACTGCAACCACTCAGTAGTGCAGTCCGAGCTTACATTTACACAGAGAGCTCACCCTAATAATAAAGGCTTTGCAATAATGAACCATAAATACAAGTTTGAACAGCATAAACACATGGACACAAATATTACCTTAATTGCAGGCAATGATGTTCCCTGATCCATAATGTGGTACTGTAAACTGGCAGCCAAAGGGTTTGTGCTGTAGGGGGTTGGGTCTACTTCTCCCAAGGACAAAATAGACATGCAAACTTGTTGCCGTTGATCCCAAACAATATGTCCTGGTTGGGCTATAGGAATGCCGCATCCCTGAGGTTCCATTATGTGCTAACCAGTTGGTTGAGAATCTCATCAACTTTGAACTTCGCACCTGCCATCTCTCGGGGAACAACGCACTGGGAATTAGACTGAAAATATCCCCTCCCACCAATAGATTGTTTGAAGGCTTTAATGTGCACACTTTTACCCTAACTGAGCGGGTCAGCCCCACAGCACTGAAGAATGATGTGTCAAATTTGAATGCAATTGATTGACTGAACATCCAGTCTGTATTGTCTACTTGCACACCTCCTAGCGCAATATTAGAAAGAATGGCAGTTGACCCAATAGGTGATGTTATCGATTTTCCTAACATTGGGAGTAGAAACCTAGGGATGGATGTCATTGGATGTTCTGTGATTCCAGAGGTAAATGAGGATAGAGGTTGGGAAAAAATATCTGCAGATATCTCGTCATGTCTGAGTAGGTTAGATGAAATCTCCGACAGTCATAGATCTGAAGGAGGTAGAACGGATGATGGCACAACTATCATACTTTGAGGTGCAACTCCATGTCCTCTCACTACAGCTGTTTTCAAGGTCACTCACTCACAACCCGGTATCCGTTTAATATCTTGGAACTTGGCAGGAATTCCATCTAAACTGGTTGACCCCGATTGGTTATTGTATATTGGCGAATATGATGTTTGTATGTTTCAAGAGACCTGGGCCACTGAAAAAGTTTTTGTTGATGGGTTCACTAACTTTAGTGTGGAAGCCAAACCCCCGGAGCACTTTGGGAGGGCAATTGGGGGTCTTTTGATCCTAATTAAGAATAATGTATTTAGATCAATGCACCCCACTGCAATTAAAATGCCCAGATCTAATGGGGATTAATGTTACTCTTCCCTCAGGGGTGTACTTGGTACTCTTAAATATTTACGTAACATCGACTGCGGCCATTATCGAATCCCCCATCTTATCTGTTCTTGAAGAATGTTTAGATTCCTTACATCCAAATACTATTATAATATTGGCGGCACTGTTCCCAATAAGGTGCGCGCGAGCGCGCGCGCGCACCATGGTCACCCGGAGCGCGCAGTGTCCTGGATTTAGCGCGCACACTGCATCCCTGCGAGACCGTTCGCGCCGCCGCTTTTAAAACGCAAGCGGCGCGAAATACGGTCATTTCCTGGTTGCGGGAGGCAGGAAGAGACAATGGTGACACGAGGGAGCTGCAGGTAAGTGTCTCCTTACCGACTGTGGGGTTAGGGAGGGCTGGCATTCACTTGCTGCGTTAATTTTCCTAATGGAGCGCAGCTGTGGGGCTGATGTGGGCCTTTGAGATAGTATTCGTGTTAATTGGTGCGCCATTGTGCGCTGCAATTAACATGAATACTATTTCAAAGGCCACATCAGCCCCACAGCCGCGCACCATTAGGAAGATTAATGCAGCAAATCTAAAGCACGACGTGTGCTTTCAGGATTCTGAAAACACACGTCGTGTTGGTTAACTTTCTGCATTTGTTTTCTTAAGAGTGCGCTGTTGCGGGGTTGATGTGGACCTTTGAAATAGTATTCATGTTAATTGCAGAACACAATGGCGCTGCAATTAACACGAATACTATCTCAAAGGCCCACATCAGCCCCACAGCTGCGCTCCATTAGGAAAATTAATGCAGAAAGTTAACTAACACGACGTGTGTTTTCAGAATCCTGAAAGCACACGTCGTGCTTCTTGACTTTCTGCATTTGTTTTCTTAAGAGTGCGTTGTTGCGGGGCTGATGTGGGCCTTTGATATAGTATTCATGTTAATTGCAGAGCACACGGGCACTGCAATTAACATTAATACTTTTTCAAAGGCCCACAATCAGCCTCGCAGCCGTGCACTATAAGGAAAAGGAATGGAGAAAGTCAACAATCACGACTGCGCATAGCTTCCAAGGTTTCAGATTGCTATGTGTGACATTGTCATATTTTCAGACTAATTATGAGTGACATTTCAATGACTAGGAGTGACACTTTCGTGCGAGCTAAATCAAGCAAAGAAGACGAGGAAAATATACAAATATCAGAAACAACATCCATTTGAGTAATGAGAAACTCTATTAATTTAACTGCTGCAAAGCACAAGTAAAATATGCAGCCAGGAAAAAAGCATTCTGTGAAATTAAAATACAAACTGCTACTTTGGTTCTTTATTATGTTTGATGGGTGACAGCACAACACGTCTTTAATTAAGATTATTATACCGGCTCAGTCTCTTAGGCACTTACTTTGTTGGTTGACGTTCTCAGGCGAGTCGGGTCCGTGGCAACAGGGGGCCACTGCATGGCCAGACCGCAGCGATTTGGACTTCGGCGGGTAACCAACGCCATCTACCTGGTCCGGGTGGGTCTGGCTCATGACTGTGAGACAGCCGCCGTTGATGCTGGTGGGGCCGGGGTCCACTTAGTCCAGGATACATAATGCTCAATATAATACAGGCGTCGCCGCGGTGGTGAGATCAACGCGCCCAGCTGCCATGCTATTACCCATACTGAGCTGAGCAAATGCCGCCGCGTGGTGTTCTTATCGCACATGCTGCTACTTCAGGACCGGAGCTGATCACTGGTCCCCCACCTCTCTTTTCATGTTGCAGGCTGTACCTTGTCTCCGGGCGCCAGCAAGGGCTGGCAGTTGTGGCCCGGGCACATTTGGCTTCACCCGCCCGGCGCATTCACCAGGCAGGCTCTATCAAGGCCTCAGCCTGCGCAGATTCTCTTTCCTCTTTACCTTGAGGGCCCACTCGTGACACGGAGGAGACCCAATGAGAGTGTTATCGCCGTGGGCAATAGAGGATTTTGTAGCGGCCCCGGCAAGTAATAAGCTTTGAGGCTATTTCAAATGATAAATGTTCCGGCCCAAGGAGCTATCGCAAAGCACTGCAGGATGATTAACTTGCAGATGCCTCCTGCTCTGCTCACGCCGCGGACTACGCGCCTATTAAAATGAGTCTGACAACTTTAAAAGACTCACACACTGTCTCCACAGTAGCCATTGGGCGCACTGACAGTGACTCCTCTGACGTCAAAGTTATCGAGCGGCTGTAGTGTTACATTGTAGCAACGCTAGCGCAGATGAGCCCAGCCAGCTCCTAAGTATGCCGGGAGCATCGCGCACCACTCTCACAGCTTTCAGCATGGTGTGTATTCATCATAGACACTCCGCTTGACAGCTGTGAGAGGCGCTATAATGCGTGGCTTTCCATTTCAGTGCGGTGATGCGGACCACCGCACTGAAATGCGATAGTCTCACGCCTGATGCGTGACACTTGGCAGGGCTGACTGCATTTCTTTTATTAGTGCGGGGCTGCGGAGCTGATTGTGGGCCTTTGGCAGTTTTATATAGCGCTAACTCGATCCGAAGGTATCAGAGTGCTTTACATAAGCACCAGTTGCATTACGGACGGACACATTCATTTTTAGGCTACCTATACTCTAGTGCTTCTACACCATCTATTACTTTTCTTCATACTTGTTTTATTGTGCCCTCTTCCCTGTGTCGCCTTTTTATGGTGATTTATTTTTGTAATTCTTTAAATATTCTGTGCCGCACCCTCTCCAATGATAGGCCGAAGCTCTCCTGCCCTGCATGGATTCATTATGGCACCAGCCATCACTGTGTCGTTACCCTGCAGTGACCAGCTATCACCCATCGCAAGCAGGTAACCAAAGGAGAGAGAGAGACCATTATTGGCGCTAGGCTCTTGCTGCTTATTGTCATATGTTTGAAATAGAGATACCTTGAGGCCTTCCATATTTGAGGACGCAAAGGCACGAGCCATTTGTATCATTTTCCAAAAGGTAAAGGATATTTAAATCAGAACCTTTTGGTCTTCTACGTTTCAATCCCAAAACAAAGAAAAAAATGAAAACGCAGGACAGTTTTTATTTAAATGAAGTAGTTGTAAAGTGGATGCTGTCTTTATTAGCTTTGCAGGCAGAATGTGGTTCAACATATTCATCTAATTTTAAAAAGCATGTATGTTAATTTTTTAAGAACAAATAAAATGTGCCTTGAAAATACTATCACATATTTGTCCTGCAATATAAAACACGGGTAAATACAAACATTACTTGTAGTTTGGATTGGGAGCTATAAAATCATCTATGTGAACTGTTTTTCTGTTTTGCCCTAAATCCTGTGCAGCTGGTGGTTTGGATCGTGGCTTGTGCCAACCGCTATACTTTCATAAAGGGGTTGAATTCTGAGGCCAGAACTCATACCTCAAAGTTCTAACCTGAAACTCAATTAGAGCCCTAGCAGAAGGCAACAGACTGTGTTGCTAGTGCTTAATTTGAGCCAGTGGTTGCAGGAGAAGTCTAGGGGTTAAAACGTACTGGAGTGGTTAGGGTTGTCTTTACTAATAAGAATGTATTTCTACCCAAACCAACCCTTTTTACCATCATTAGTATAGTGAAAGATAAGGAAAAAAACATAACTCTTTAACCTATACCATGCAGTTTGCAAGCAGCTCTTTGACACTTCATACACATTTTTGTAACAGCCATATTAACCCTCTGTACTACTTTATGATGAGTCAAAACTGCAACTAGACAAACAACTCTCTCTAGCAGAAATATTAATCACGGGAAACCTCCTTTACCTCGCATTCTCAACAACGACCAGCCTTTGCAAAGCATTCACTACGCCGACTGCGACTTTACCACAAGTTACTTTAACCCAGAAGTTGTTACGACGACTTGCTGTAGGGGGCTTGTTTTTGGACTGGTGACAAACTATCTCTGACGGGAAAGCCAGACATTACTCCGTAGCTTGCACATCAAATTGTAAATATGTTATGTAATTGTGTATATATGTGATCTTGTATAGGCTCCCAACATTCCCCACCCTATGAACAGTGCTCGAGTTGAGGATCTTTAGTAAAATCGTATTACGGTACCACCATTGGAGTCCTGTGCTTTTCTAAACCCAAAGTGTACTTGCCTGTGTAACCAATTCATGTCATTGCGTGTATATCTAAATTGAAAACCTGCCTTAAGACACTTCATGTGGCGCTACATGTGTGGAAATGCACTCTTTTCACTTTTTAAGTAAAAGTTTGGAGTGATATTTGGCGCTGCACCCACACGCGCGGTCTGGTTCCCGGCGCACATAGCCTTAGTTGCAGCGCACAGAGACCTTATACTGCCGCCCACAGAGGAAAAAAATTAGAGGGAACATTGATTGGCGGGAGATTTTAATACATCCTATGAACCCTCCTCTTACATCAATGAGGGCACAGAAGAGGAAGATGACCAATGGGGTATTCGGGTATTAACTGGGAAACCCTGAGTTAATTTTACGGCCACTGGATTTAAACTAGGTTCCTTAACAGTTGTCAGAGGGCTGAGGGCATGTAATGGACGCACTACCTCTAACCCTGATCGAGCCCCCATCTTTAGAAGAGGCAATTATACGAGTGTCATTGATTTTGTTATCCTAGACGTGAGATTGTGGCAGATATGAAAGTGGACAGGCGCCCTGACAGTGATCATGACTCCTTGACTGTATCATTGATTGGAGCTTCACTTGCCAGAGAACCAAACACGTTATACAATAGTGTCTGAACCTGTTTTAGCCAATTGCCGACGTTATGTCTCCTGGCCCAGAGTTATGTCAAATCCAAAGTTGTTGTCCCAGATATATGGGCTTTATACCAAGTTCCTGACAAATTATTAAGGGGTAAATGAATAAGAAATTCCTATTTTGAGCATACACAATCTACTCTACAAAGAGTTACAACAGGTATTTTATAAAGATATGGTTCACAAGAAGCCAGCCTTGGGAAAAGACATTAAATGGTATGATCTCACCTGTAAGCAAGCCAAAAGATCCTTAAGATCCGCTGTGTTAGGCGGCGATAGGGATTTAATAGCCCAAGCTAGGCGTACTTACAAAGCCTAGTTAAACTTTGCAAAAAAGAACTGGGATGACAAAATTTGGGAGGACATGCTGTTTGCAGTCAAAACAAATGATAATAGCCTCTTCTGGTGCACAGTGACCCAAACTAGAACAGAAAACACAAAGAGCCACCAACATCATATATCAGCTGATAAATGGGTATCCCACTTCTCTGAACTTTATGAGACAGAGGCCCCAGATACCTTAGGGCCCTGTTGCAACCCAACGACCATCAAAGGCACATTCTGTCATGACACTACAGAGAGGAAAAGTGGGGTCGCCCGGGGCCGGGCGGTGGGGTCGGGCAACCATCCTATCCACAGGAGCCTCTGTGTTGGGCCTGGACCAGGGGCCCAAAGGGATATCGGTTAGAGCTTCATTAAACGGCAGCAGGGGATCCGAAGAGCTCGCTGCCGGTTGAAGCACCTCTGTCAGGAGGTTAGTCCTGACTGCCACCGTAGGTAGCTCGAGGTTGAGAGCCTCGGCCGCCCTACACAACACCACTGCGAAAGACGCTCCCTCCTCCATAGCCACGGTAGGAGGAGACAACATGCCAAGGTCGGGTGAGGTATCCAGACCACTGGCTTCCCCCAATTCCTCTCTCCAGTCTCGTAGCCTAACTGGTTAAAGGGTCCCCAGACCCCTCCCAGTCCTCCTCACCCTCCTCTGGCTGCCAATCTGGTCTAAAAGAGCCAGGCTAGAACAAGGGCACAAAAGTACCCGTTGGCGCCGGATCCGGCGTCGGTCGATGCTAGTCCGGCTCCGTGTCTACATCGGGTTGGAGGCCGGGGTCGACGCCGGTTGGGGACACAACCGGCATCAGCTGCGGACGTGGTGCCGGTGGATTCGGTGCCGGGGGAGGTGTTATCAGGTCGACCGGCGCCGATCCGGATCCAGGCCTGGATCCAAGGGGACCCTGCGGTGCCGGGGCCGGAGCCACCGGCGTCAAAAGCCCAGGGCGCCCAGCCGAGTCCGCGGGGCCCGAAGGCGCGCCGGCAGAGTCGGGCTGCCTAAAGATGGCATGCATCGCTTCGTAAAATTAGCGAAGCTGGGCAGGGGTCGCTCCGGGTCCCGGGAAGGGGGGGAAACTCGGAGTCGACCCGCGACCGGGACCTTGAATGGCGCGGAGCCGACTGCCAGGCCTCGAGAAGCTTTCGGGACCGCTCCCGCAAAGACTTCGGATACATAGTCCGGCAGTCGGAGCACGACTTGGGGTTGTGGTCGCGCTCCAAGCAAAACAGGCACACGCGGTGCGGATCCGTCACCGACATCAGTCGGCTACAGGAACCGCAAGCCTTGAAGCCGGGCATCCCTGACGTGCACCAGGAGTCGAAGACTCGAAAACGGTGTCGACAAAAGTCGCCAAAAAGTCAGTCAAAAAGTGACTGGAGGTACTGCTCTCTCCGGAACTGCGCTGGCTGGCACGGAAAAAGAAAGAACTGACGTCAGCGCGCGAGGGCAGCGTCTAAGTAGCTACCATGACGTCATCCCGGCGACCATGACGCCAACGACGAACGCGGACTCGACCGACGCCACCTATCGACGTGCAGGGGTACTGCTGACGAAAAATTCTCCGGATCCAGTCTGACGCCTGGGGCTAATTCTAAGGTAAGGAATCTATAACTAATTTTCTCTTTTAGATAACTAATTTTAACTATATTTATTTTATATAAATACAAATTTTTAAAAATCTCTGGACTTTCTATGGTGTCCGCTACCTGCTTTGCACATAGTCCTTGCTCGAATTTTGCACTCTGTTTTGTACACAAGTGATTGCAGGAATGATTTCTTAATAGCATTTGCTCTTTTTTACTACAAAGCAATACCAAAAGGGATGATGGACGGAGCGTTAGAGCAAATCAAACACTCACCCCCAGTCAACTGATCTGGGTTTAATCCATCATCATTCTTTAGCTCACTCCACCACCCCAGTTCAGACATGGCCATATGCAAATCAGTCTGACCCTGTGCCTCATGGGAACAGTCCAGCCCGAACTGCCAAGCCATGTCTTCCCTGGACCAGAAACAAGCATCCTGGGACCGGTTTCGGGTTCAAAACCCTCATCAGCCAGGCTATCTTGAATCCAG
Source organism: Calotriton arnoldi (assembly GCA_963921515.1). Taxonomy (NCBI): domain Eukaryota; kingdom Metazoa; phylum Chordata; class Amphibia; order Caudata; family Salamandridae; genus Calotriton; species Calotriton arnoldi. Next base: position 86,376 of record CAWUFW010006721.1, on the reverse strand, counting down.
TGGCAAAGTGAGCAAGGGACCCATGTCTGGGCATACCCTGCCAACTTAGGGCGAACAAAGCAATACCAAAGGGGATGATGGACGGAGCGTTAGAGCAAATCAAACACTCACCCCCAGTCAACTGATCTGGGTTTAATCCATCATCATTCTTTAGCTCACTCCACCACCCCAGTTCAGACATGGCCATATGTAAATCAGTCTGACCCTGTGCCTCATGGGAACAGTCCAGCCCGAACTGCCAAGCCATGTCTTCCCTGGACCGGAAACAAGCATCCTGGGACCGGTTTCGGGTTCAAAACCCTCATCAGCCAGGCTATCTTGAATCCAGTGGTAAAGTGAGCAAGGGACCCACGTCTGGGCATACCCTGCCAACTTAGGGCGAACAAAGCAATACCAAAGGGGATGATGGACGGAGCGTTAGAGCAAATCAAACACTCACCCCCAGTCAACTGATCTGGGTTTAATCCATCATCATTCTTTAGCTCACTCCACCACCCCAGTTCAGACATGGCCATATGCAAATCAGTCTGACCCTGTGCCTCATGGGAACAGTCCAGCCCGAACTGCCAAGCCATGTCTTCCCTGGACCGGAAACAAGCATCCTGGGACCGGTTTCGGGTTCAAAACCCTCATCAGCCAGGCTATCTTGAATCCAGTGGCAAAGTGAGCAAGGGACCCACGTCTGGGCATACCCTGCCAACTTAGGGCGAACAAAGCAATACCAAAGGGGATGATGGACGGAGCGTTAGAGCAAATCAAACACTCACCCCCAGTCAACTGATCTGGGTTTAAACCGGTCCTAGGATGCTTGTTTCCGGTCCAGCGAGGACCTGGCTTGGCAGTTCGGGCTGGACTGTTCCCATGAGGCGCAGGGTCAAGACTGATTTGCATATGGCCAGGTCTAAACTTGGGTGGCATGGTGAGCAAAAGAATGATGGATTAAACCCAGATCTCTTGACTGGGGGTGAATGTTTTGATTTGTTCTGCATTCCGTCCATCAATTGTATGTCTTTTGCTTTTTTTACTACAAGCATGAGCCATGTGAGGTGTTTTAAAAATGTATTTTGATGTATTTATTATATTACCCTTTGTATGCACACTTTGATGGTACGTGGATACCGAATAAAGTATTCTTACTAATACTACACATGGATTAGCTTCACCTGGCATGCAATTACCTGCTAATGTAAAGTTAATACACCGGTCATGGGTGGTGGTTTGGGGACCTGTCATAGCAGTTTCTGAGGCGGCCCGTTGGGTATTTACCGACCTCTCCTCCACAGCACATATTTCCTTAATTGCCCCCATTGCATTAATTCAAAAGATCGCATTGTTTGTGGATCTGGCATTCTCCTTACCCTGTTGTGCCGTCACTGTTTTTCTGTTCCCGATGTTTATGGTGCTTCACAGCAAGATGGTAAATCGAAGTGGGGGTGGGGCTGCCCTGCCTCTTCCCGCCACTGACGGGCTTAGACAGGCCCGTCTTGGCCAGGGCCCGTCCTGCGCTGAAGGATGAGTGCGTGTGTGCCTCATGTAGCACCAACAGCCCCGCTCCTCCTTACAGTACAGGCTGGGGCAATGAGTCCGGTCCCCAGAGCCGAGGTAAGAATATTCTTTTCTTCAGCTTGAGTTCTTTTTGGCAAATTGAACACTCCTGAACCGGATGTCTGTTGGTAAGGTGCAGGATCCATGTCCTATGGCTCCTTTTCAGATTAATTTTCCACATAAGGGCACTTTACAGTGCTTTATGCATATCTTCTGAAGAGAAAATATAATTAGCACATAGGCAGCCATTTAGGGTTTGAAGGAGTTGGGGACTTTTGTCAAATTGGTAGGACTCTCGATTCGACAAACCTGTGGTTTTCCCCCTCCCCAGTTGAGATGGTGAGTCCGTGGATTTCCACGCCTCAGCTAGCTCCCCAGTAGGAAACTTTAGACCCAGTGGATCATACACCACAGAGCTTCCATCTCACAGTTGATTTACAGTTTTTCAAAAACAAATCCCCAAAATGGGGCATTTTGTTCTGAAAAGCAAATAAGCGCCCTGAGCTGTCTATATCAGCAGGGAGAGCCACTCCACTCTGCATTCAGCTTTGCCTAAAATGCATCTGTTGCAGCTTTGGATACTCTTTTGGCAAAGATATCCGCGCCAGGCAGACTGGGGGGATCTCTAAATGTGGCAAGAGGACCTCAACTGGGGAGTTTACGCAAACTGATCCACAATAAATACTCCCCTTATACCCTAACCGTGTAGTTCGGTTATTAGAATACAAACAGATACTGGTTGGTTACTGGTGGAATGTCCTTAAATGAAGCTGATGATTATACACCACTCTAAAATGGCGAAGGAGGCAACTCCTTTTGTTTTATATTCCCTCACACACCCTAGTGGTGTCATGCTTCATCATCGGGACACCCCGACGCCTATAAGTCGGGGTGGGCTCAACCGTATTGTAGGGAGCTCTTAAAGAATTGTTTGGCCAGGGGGTTAAAGATTAAAAATCCACTGGCAGATCCCGGTTTCCCTTTATTTTTGGATCTGTCAAGGATATTAAAATAAAGAAGAATAAGGTCATTGGGATATTATGGTCCTAAGACCCTAAAGCCAACATGTTTCAGTCCAATTTAAGCCCAAAATATGGTGCAGGACTTTCTTCAGGGCGATAACGTTGTCCCCCTGGAAGGGTAAAAATAAGGAATTTCCCTATACTAATTTTATTAAAGGGCAGAAAGCTGCTCACTTTGTTTGACACAATCTTGTAAATTTTTAGATCACTCAATCTGAAAAAAGACAAAAATAACGACAAAACAAACACCACACCATTGTTATAGGCATGTATACAGTATCTGATATCACAAGTAGTGAAGATTGACATCACCCTCTGTGCCAATTATGCCCGAGAGTGATAAAGCACAGCAACAAGCATGCTAATACAGATTACGTAACGCATGCTCATTCGTAGGTCTATATCACACTCTAGAACGTGCGCATAATTGTGGTGTAGCGGCTGATAGTCGCATACTAACAATCTCTAAACCAATTTGCGTGCTGTGATAGTTTGTGAAAAATTGTGAAAAAACTCGCATTCATACCGCTGTTAAAAATGTCGTAAAAATACATACAGGACACATAAAATACCGAGTCTTACCCCATATAGGGAGAGGTTAAACTTCTCGTGGGACCTCCCTTAGAAGTGGGGTAGCCCTGTAGTCAGACACTGGTGCCGTGAAAAACGATCGAAAAAATCCACGGTCAGATTTATCCACATTATGTGATTGAGGTAGGAAATGAAATGAAATAAACAAAACCAAAAAACATGCGTTAATAATTGCGGAAGACAAAACCTCCGTGTTGGAGATGCATGCACTCATACCTGTTTCCGGCGATCAGTCATTCTTTTTACTCACGTCATCAAGGGTCCTGCCCCGTAGTGTGACCTGTTCGGTGTGGGTCCCAGCGGCTTGTGGCAACCGGGAAACTACACTCGCTACTTCTTAAAAGGACGCTCTGATTGCCGCGCCTACTTCCGCGGTCATAACAGGTTCTATCCCGACCGCCCCATGGACTCTGGGAAATGTAGTTTATAAATACCCAGAGTTAAGGAACTGGAGCAGCCACTGCAGTACACTCATATGGAATACCCGATGCTTGTATACTTGATCGAAAAAGGTTCTATATTTTGGTATAGGGCCTCAATGATGTTAGTGTTCACACTGTTTGCAAAACAATCGTTGGAGCAAGGGCACATAAAGTAAATGTAAAATCTGCCATATAAACTTTATGATTATCGCGTTGTGCGTGCGTTTTGAGTTTACGCAAACACCACTGCCAACTTGACACACTGATAGGATATGGGCACCCGCTGGCCAACATGAGGCCCTTATTCTTTTGAGGAAAATGACTGATTTAAGCAGCCCACATCAAAATATGTCGAACGGAAGGGCACGAAGTTATTGCCGACAAAATTTGGGTCAAGAAAGCTGGTACATTGGCAGCGACCAGTGTTCAGGGATCCAAACTAGAAAATGAACTATCTATCAAACTGGTAAAGCTGTGTCTTCTGCAACTGGAAAGCCAACAGGGCTCAATTTGAAAGCACAGTGCAATTTGTTTTCCAAAAAGGTATTTTGTCGGCCTGTCCACCTTCTTTCATTCAAGTGTAAGCATCTTAAAACTGTTAAAGCAACAACTGCCTACCTTTGAAATATTTTAAAGAAAGTGTATCTTTAGACAGCCAAATGTTATTTAAAAATAAAATAGATATATCTTGTAGAGTGTTCAGGGATCCTACATATATTAGGAGCTACTCAGTGTTGTTGAATATCAGTGAAGATCCTACAATGGAGAGCAAACAAGCTCACATCAATCTTTCAAACTGCACAGCGTAATCGTAAAAGCCAGGCTATATTCAAACTACTCTCTTTAACAAACAGATGTTTTACAAAAAATATTGAATTTGTGTGAGACAAAACAAGTGTGAAAATAGATATGCAAGAAACACACCTTAAATGCTGCAAGAAATGCCCGCTTTACAGAAAATGCTAACTTTAAGGAGTCATTAGATCTGGCACAGTCTCGCCAGCCTCGTGTGATTGAAAAATCATAAAGAATTCATACATATATGCATACATAGAAGGTTTTCAGTCATCCCTCTTCATCTATGGGTCTTTTCAACCTTCATTCTCATTTTCCATAACCACAGCATACAGCATTGGGCAGGGGATCAGCCTTCTACAGGTATGGGCTCTCTTGCACTGTGAGTGACAACATTTTGACTGAATACACCTGCACTTTTGCACTTCGGTTACAGGGTTGGTGAACCAAACCTTTAGTTTGCCACTTTTTTTTCCTTTCCATTCTTTATCCTTTTTTTAAAATTTTTAATCATCCCTGTGTGTTTATATGGGTCTTCAGATTACTGTAATTCAAAACCGTTTTCATTATAACTAACAGCATTATATTTTCCACTGATGTGCATTAAAACTGAAAAGGGTTTCTATAACATGTTATGGGATGTGTATTTATAAAGCGCACGATCACCTGCGAGGATATTCTGGGGAGGAGCAGTTTTGTGCGCCTAGCCCTGCCTATGGCAGGTTAGTTAATCGAAAAGCCAGGTCTTCAGCTTCTTGCAGAATTCAAGAAGAGAGGAGGAGGCTGTGAAATGGGGTGAAAAGCCATTCCACGCTTTAGGAGCGATGTAAGAGAGAGCTCAACCTCCTGATCTGGTTCTGTGTATGCATGCGGTGTGTGCAAGTAGAAGTCCTGCAGAGCAGAGGTGTCTGGGTGGTTTGTGGAAGGAGATGTGACTGTTCATGTACATGGGCCTAAGTTGCGTAGTGCCTTGAATATGTGTGTGAGGAGCTTGAAATGAGCAAATCTGTATATCGGGAGCCAGTGGAGCTACATGTGTTGTGGTGTGATGTGAGTTCTGTGTGGGAGGTGGAGGATGAGCCTGCCTGCTGAGTTCTGGATGGTTTGTAGTCTTCTAGTGAGTTGCTTGGTGATCATGGAAGAGAGGGTGTTCCCACAGCCCAACTTGCTGGTGACTAGGGTGAGTGACAGCTTTTCTAGTGTTGCTTGGGAGTCATTTGAAGAACTTCCTCAGCATCTTCAAAATGTGGAAGCAGGAGATAGAGACAGCGTTGACCTGTGAGGTCATGTCCAGTTTGCTGTCAATGATTATTCCGAGGCTAGCCATCAGTTGGAGTCCCATGGTGAGGTGTTCTTTCTTTAAATCACTACTTCCGTTTTGTCTGTGTTAAGCTTGAGTTAGGTGGCTTTCCTCCAGTTAGTGACTTTGGTCTGCAGGTGGTGAACATTTTTCTTGTGTTGGGGGTATGATCCGAGAGGGAGTGTATGAGTTGTATGTCGTCGGCATAGGAGGGGATGAGATGTGCTGTGCACAGGTGACGTTGGCTAGAGGGTTCATTAATGTGTTGAAGGGGTGGCACTGAGCGATGAACTTAGAGGCACTCCAAAGATGAGTTTGCAGGCTTCTGAGTAGTGAGGTGCCAGACTGACAGCTTGTGTTCTATCCGTTAAGAAGGAAAAGATAACATGGAGAGCAGGTCCTTGGATGCCATTTTCGTGCAGGCACATGATGTAGATGGGGTGTGGAACTGTGTCAAATGCTGCAGTGAGGTCCAGGAGAATAAGAGCTGCCATGTGTTCTTTGTCAAGGGTCATGTAGATGTCTTCTGTGGCGGCCATTAGTGCTTTTTCTGTATTGTGGTTCTAAGCACACCTGCCTGCTAAGAATTACCCATACTCATATTAAACTTTTATATGTTTTTTATTTCATTTTCATTGCAGGCATATGGCCACAATGTTTAGACAGCAACATGCTTTCTTTATGACATGCTTGCAATAAAAAAAATATAAAATTTAACCATCACATCAGCTTTTCAAAGCCATACCTATTGGCTTTGACATCAACATTCATAAAACTGATAAAATTATTTATTCCAATACTTTTGATTAATTATTAGGCATTATATTAATTTAAGCTGCATGGTTGTTTTCGTTCATTGCGTTCTTCATCCTTCTAACTGTTACCCCAGTGCTTTAAATGGGCCGGTACTCACAGGTACTGAGTACCGGCACTTCTTATTTTTACCGATCAGAGTACCGGCATTTCTCCACTGCAAAGGAGAGTACTGGTACTCATGAAAGGTAAGCTCATTGGTGCTAGTGCTGCTGAGCTCGAGGCAGTCAGAGTGGAGCAGATCTGTACGGCACTCTGACAGCTAAAGCGCCTCTCTAGCTATTAGCTGATTCACTGCTTAACCATTCAGCAGCGGCTCATTTGCGTTATGCAAGGGATGTCCGTGTGTTGGAAATTACACGTCCTGCTGTGTTTGATAGAGTAGGCCCCAGTCAGACCCTGCTCTGTCAATCACATTCACACTGTCGCTTACTGTGCAGTAACACAGGAATAATCCCAAGTGAACCTTTTTTGGTGAGTATTTGTCTGCTTGTGTGTGTGTTTGCCTGCTTCTGTGTATGTTTAAGTGTGAGCGAGAAAGCGAGTTTATAGAGGAAGAGAATCGAGACACTCTCAGGAGGTAGTTTCAAAGAAATGAGTGGAATGCTTTTGTGTGTGCGTGTCTGCTTGTTTCTGTGGGTATATATAACTATTGTGCCAAATGCAACCAAGTAGGAACAGTATGAATATAAGAAGCTGCAAATATTGGAAAACAAGGAAACCTTAACATATCGTGTTAGGCCTTTATTTTGTGTAATGAGTTAACACGTTTTGTTTATATTGATACTTTTCTCACGTGTTTTGGTGTGTCCTGCAACTGGCGTAGTCCTCATTAATAATGCTGCTACATAGCTGCCAAGGTTTCAGATTGCCATGTGTGAAATTTTCATAATTTCAGTGTAATTATGAGTGACATTTCAACGACACTTTCTCGCCAGCAAACTCAAGCAATGAAGACGAGGGAAATATATAAATATCAGAAATGACACCCATTTGAGCAACGAGAAACTCCAAGAAGATCTTAAAACTGCTAAAAAGCACCAGAAATGGTCTCTCTGTCCACGTGGGACCCGGCCCAACAGGAAGGGTGTGTGAGAGCCCAACATGAACAAGTTACACACTGAGGCATCTCAGCTGCCTAAGTGTCCCACAGTCTCAGCTGACTGCACTGCGCACAGACTGTCAAGGATGAGAAGGGAGAAGAGAAACAACAGGAGCAGAGAGAGGAGAAAGGGAAGGAGGGAGGCAATGGGAGTAGGGAGAGGGATGAGAGGGGAGGAGGTAGACAAAAGGAGGAGAGATGTGAGAGAGGGAAAGAGATAGAAAAAATAAGGGGTATAGGAGAGAGATTGGAGGAAAGAGGGACAAAAGCAGAAATGGAAGGGTAAAAGAGAGGGAGTTGCAAAGAGAGGGTGTGACAGGTAAGTAGGAATAGAGGAAGAAGGAGGATTTGTGATAGGGAGGAAGAAAAGGAGGAGGAAGAGGCTTTGGAGAAAGACAAAAGAACTGAGACAGAAAAGAGGTTAGAAAAGAGATGGAATAGGGTGGCGAGAGGAAGACAGACAATAGGAAGTAAGAAATATGGGAGAAGAAGGAGGAAATGAGGGGTACTGAAGCAAAGTGATCAAAGTGACTGGGAGTAATGAAGAAAGGCAGGAGAGACAAGAGGAAGAAGATTGAAGGTAGGAAGGATCAAGAGAAGGAGATGAAGGAAGAGGGAAAACGAGAAAAAGGGAAAGTGAGTGAAGGTAGGAGGATGGGGTGTATAATGAGAAGAGGAGGGTGGGAATTTAAACTGTAGAGGAAGGAGATAACGGGACAGAGGAAGGAAAGGATGGAGAGAGAGAAGGTATCAAGAGTTTCCTGGCTTGTAACTACAACAGAAGGATGGGTACTGGGGGGCGCTAGGTGGCGCACACGCAAGATGGCCGCACTATCGTGAGGCTCCTGCAGCCCGGCGCCAAGATTCATCATTTATCCGTCTCACCGGCATCTATGACGGCCAAAACTACAGCCATCCAGAGTCCACGGCCAGCTGACACTCCGTCGCGAGTTTCGACTCGCTAGCGTTTCCCTGACCGCCGCTGCAAGATCATCCCTGCTGCGCCGTAGTGACCACCTGAGAGACGCGGTGTGGTGGATCGGCGGGCAGCGATACAAGAGACCATGGTCCCCCAGTGAGGCGCCCTACGTCGGGGACAGTGCAGCTACAGAGTGCGATTCGGCACTGCGGCAGGGCCGGTGCGCCCTCTCCTGCTATACGGGGGCACCGGTGTGAGACAGATCGTGCCGGCCCCGGAGGGCATACAAGCGGTGAGTGGCGCGACGCGCTGGAGGAACCCGCGAGACTGTCTCCACACCCCCCCTCTTCTCCACGGGCGCGGAGGAAGGCAACGGCTACCATCACGGTGGTACGCAGCGCGCATCATGAACTTATCATTGTGAGACTGGGGGCACAATAGCGGACTGCATTGACTCTGGGCGCTTCCCCCGCAATACTGCCAACGCCTCAGTTATATGATATTAAGGGGGGCCACGCTCGTGCTGTTGAAGTCTACTGGCCCATTGACAACGCCACCCATATCACTCAACTGCATCGAGGTGAGCGCGCGCTCATTACATGTGCTGCAATTTGCGGGCGTAGAGGAGTGATTGTCTGGCGGCTTCTATGAGGTACACTTCGCCTCTAGCCGTCCTATTGGCGCAGCGAGCCTCCGGCTGCATGCTACCCAAGAGAGAGGGACAATAGAGCCACGACACCGCACTGAATCGTCCCCCCCCCCCTCAACCGATTCGGTGGCGCAACAGGCGACAACACCGCTGCACTTTAGGGGCCTGTGCCAACGAGTGCAGTCGGAATCCATTATGGGGAAACCGGACACTAGGCAACCCTGGCTTAATTTTGAAGCAAAGAAAAATACTCATACGCCACAAGAAGAGCAAGAGCCCACTGGGGGGGTGGACGCCCAAGTTGTTTCTGCCACACAGACTGAGGACATGAAAACTCTTCTTCAAGAGGTCAGGCAAGCCTTCGCCACTATAGCCGATAAGGTGGATAGTATGTCAACACGAATGGACGCCATAGTTCATAAACTTGAGGGTCATGAGGAACGTATAAAGGAGGCGGAGCGCCGCATATCGGACACTGAGGACACCACCTCTCAGGTCACAACACAAGTTGCCCAAATGGACAAACTATTGAAACTTATAGCGGCCAAGAATGAGGACTTGGAAGCGAGAAGTAGGCGCAATAACATCCGCGTCCTTGGTATTCCGGAAACCACTAACACTGGCAAAATGGAAGAGTACATTGAGAAATTGCTGCTATCGTCCATAGGTACGGAATCCTTCTCGTCCCAGTTCATCGTTGAGCGCGCGCACCGTACTTTGGGGCCATGTCCACCTCCAGGGAGCACACCTCGGCCTATTATAGCAAGACTTTTGAACTATAGGGACCGGGACATAGCTCTTCGAGTGGCCCGCAGCAAACAACAACTGACCTACGACGGCGTCACGTTTTCAATATACCCCGATTTCACGGCAACAGTACAGGAGGAGAGGCGCAAATTCACAGCCGCAAAAAATAAACTACGACAAGCCCAAATAGACTACGCCTTGCTATATCCAGCGCGCCTTAGAATTGCTCATCAAGGCAAACTACGCTTCTTCACGAAACCACAGCAGGTGGATGAATTCCTAAAACATCTGAAACGCGCCAACCAAAATTCTGGTTCACCTGCTACTTCACAGCGCTCCACCTCCCCGATTACAGAGCCTGACTCACACTGAATGATAATTGATTCTTCCTTGGGCGAGACACAGCGGCGGCCGGAGACTTGCACCTACTACATACACTCTCCGGAGCCCCACTCCGAACAATATGATGGTACCGGATGCCATTGTGAGACTTCACTCTAATGAAGCGCCGGGCACCCTCTGCCCTCTTTGAGATCAGTCATACCACCTACCATGATCTCTGTCGGCGAGGGGTACTTGTGCCTGCACCTAGGGGTGCCCCCCAATGGGCAATCCCCCACTGTTTCCAGCTGCATATTGAGCGCAGCATGTTTTGTTTCGTTGTTGGGGTATAGGGTGGTAGGGAGGGAATGTACTACTGGCATGTTGGGGTTGCTTCAGTGGGAGGGGGGGGAAAGGGAGGGGGTTTCTTCAATTTCAGCACACTCGCAGCAAAGCAGGATAACCCGGAATATAGTTCCACATTCACAATTATGCTCACTGAGCACCAATTGAGGCATTCATCACCCACTCATTGGTCACATGACTGACACGGTCTCCTCTGGGAAACTAAACATCATCACATGGAATGTACGGGGCTTACGAGATCCGCGTAAAAAGCGCCAGATATTAGCCTATCTAGACCGACACCAAATCAGCATAGCGATGCTAAAAGAAACACATAGTGACCCCAGGCAACCTACTATTTTTGCGCAGAAATGGGCCGCCCATAGAATCTTTTCATCCTACTCATCCTATGCCAGGGGTACAGCCATTATCATCAAAAAACGCACACCCTTTGTCCTGGCTGGCGCACTCAGCGACCCTGCTGGGAGATATTGCCTTGTGTGGGGACGACTGGGCATGGAATCTGTAACATTAGCATGCTGCTATGGCCCTAATATAGACACCCCGGATTTTTTCACGACCCTTTGGGGTAAGATCGTGGAGATAGGCTCCACTCATAGTATGGGGGGGGGGATTTTAATACGGTACATGACCCCTCCATCGACCGGTCCAACCCTGCCCCACACCATTATACAAGGTCCAGCGCGGCCCTGCAAGGCATAACTAAAGCAAGCTTCCTTATTGATACATGGCGACATATGCACCGACACAAACGTGAAGGCACACATTTCACTACACAGGCCGCATCATGGGCATGTTTGGATTACTTGTTTCTTACACGAGGACTTGGCCCTTCCATTACGAGCGTCACGCACTTGGCGCGCACATATTCAGATCACTCTCCAGTTTTATTGACATTGACCTCACCCGGCTATGGCACTCCACGCTGCGGATGGCGTTTGCAACCCTCCTCGCTATTAGACGCGGTCTTCCATACAGAATTAGGGGACGAAATACAAGATTTTTTCCGTAGGAACAGGGACTCGGTGGAGGAGGTAGGAACCATTTGGGAAGCCTTTAAAGTTACCATACGGGGTATATGCATATCCAAAAGCTCAGGGGTTCTCAGGGACATACAAAACACGTTAAGGAAGTAGGAGATCGAGCTAAAGACATTAGAGGCACAACTTTCTACCGGCCCAAATGGAGAGATCCTGCGGAAATTTCGCGACACACTTTCGGACTACACAGACACCGCTAATCGGGAAAACAAATTCAGGGGCAAATACTGGATAGCCAGGAGATATGGGGAGGGTGAGCGCCCTGGGAAAGGGCTAGCAGAGACCATACGCAAACCACGGTTCTCCAATTACGTCCTGGAAATACAAGGGCCAGATGGCTCGCTCCATCGCGACACAGCAGACATCCTTAATATATTCACTGAGCATTATTCCTCGATCTACACTTCCACTAGAAATGACCAACTTGGCCTTGAGGAGTACCTTGGCGATGTAGCATTGGGATGGTTGGGAGACTCACAACGGGAATTCTTATGTGCCCCTTTCGAATTAGATGAGGTGCGCGAGGCTATAATGCATACACAGTCGGGGAAGGCCGCGGGTATGGATGGCATACCTATTGAATTTTATAAGACATATATAGATCAATTAGCTCCCATTCTTCGCGAAGTATACGAAGACTCCCTGGAATCTCAGACACTCCCCCCTTCTATGAGGGAAGCTCTGGTAACATCTCTGCTCAAATCTGGAAAATCGCCAACTAATTGTGATTCGTATAGACCCCTCTCCCTGATTAATTGTGACACTAAAATCTTAGCCAAACTTATAGCTAACAGGCTCAGTCTTCTCATGGATAAATTGGTCCTTCCTGACCAATAAGGCTTTATACCTGGTAGGGCAACTACCCATAATTTGAGGACTCTCTTCACAGTTCTCCATAACGTAGCGCCGGAACTGCCCTTGGCTGCAGTCTTCCTTGATGCCACTAAGGCAATTAGACTCAGTCGAATGGGATTATATATTTGGGGTAATTCGACGAATGGGATTCCCCCCGCTATTTCTATCATGGATACAGCTCCTCTACCATCGACCTGCGGCCAGGGTTCTTATTAATGGTCACATCTCCCCAGCCTTCGATATTTCTCGAGGCACTAGGCAGGGCTGCCCACTGTCACCATTACTTTTCGCCCTAGCGGTGGAACCATTGGCGGCGAAACTCCGGCAACACCACCAACACAGGGCGCTCCGGTGCAATCTACGACAGATTCTCGTGTCTCTATATGCGGATGATATTACCTTAGCGATACAAAAGGGGATGATGGACGGAACGTTTGAGCCAATCAAACACTCACCCCCAGTCAACTGATCTGGGTTTAATCCATCATCATTCTTTAGCTCACTCCACCACCCCAGTTCAGACATGGCCATATGCAAATCAGTCTGACCCTGTGCCTCATGGGAACAGTCCAGGCCGAACTGCCAAGCCATGTCTTCCCTGGACCGGAAACAAGCATCCTAGGACCGGTTTCTGGCATTTCAGCCGTCATCAGCCAGGCTTGCTTGAATCCAGTGGCAAAGTGAGCAAGGGACCCACGTCTGGGCATACCCCGCCAACTTAGGGCGACCAAGCGATACAAAGGGGATGATGGACGGAACGTTTGAGCCAATCAAACACTCACCCCCAGTCAACTGATCTGGGTTTAATCCATCATCATTCTTTAGCTCACTCCACCACCCCAGTTCAGACATGGCCATATGCAAATCAGTCTGACCCTGTGCCTCATGGGAACAGTCCAGCCCGAACCTGCCAAGCCATGTCTTCCCTGGACCGGAAACAAGCATCCTAGGACCGGTTTCTGGCATTTCAGCCGTCATCAGCCAGGCTTGCTTGAACCCAGTGGCAAAGTGAGCAAGGGACCCACGTCTGGGCATACCCCGCCAACTTAGGGCGACCAAGCGATACAAAAGGGGATGATGGACGGAACGTTTGAGCCAATCAAACACTCACCCCAGTCAACTGATCTGGGTTTAATCCATCATCATTCTTTAGCTCACTCCACCACCCCAGTTCAGACATGGCCATATGCAAATCAGTCTGACCCTGTGCCTCATGGGAACAGTCCAGCCCGAACTGCCAAGCCATGTCTTCCCTGGACCGGAAACAAGCATCCTAGGACCGGTTTCTGGCATTTCAGCCGTCATCAGCCAGGCTTGCTTGAATCCAGTGGCAAAGTGAGCAAGGGACCCACGTCTGGGCATACCCCCGCCAACTTAGGGCGACCAAAGCGATACATGGCTTGGCAGTTCGGGCTGTACTGTTCCCATGAGGCACAGGGTCAGACTGATTTGCATATGGCCATGTCTGAACTGGGGTGGTGGAGTGAGCTAAAGAATGATGATGGATTAAACCCAGATCAGTTGACTGGGGGTGAGTGTTTGATTGGCTCAAACGTTCCGTCCATCATCCCCTTTGTATCGCTTTGTTCAGCCCTAAGTTGGCGGGGGTATGCCCAGACGTGGGTCCCTTGCTCACTTTGCCACTGGATTCAAGCAAGCCTGGCTGATGGCGGCTGGAATGCCAGAAACCGGTCCTAGGATGCTTGTTTCCGGTCCAGGAAGACATGGCTTGGCAGTTCGAGGCTGTACTGTTCCCATGAGGCACAGGGTCAGACTGATTTGCATATGGCCATGTCTGAACTGGGGTGGTGGAGTGAGCTAAAGAATGATGATGGATTAAACCCAGATCAGTTGACTGGGGTGAGTGTTTGATTGGCTCAAGCGTTCCGTCCATCATCCCCTTTTGTATCGCTTGTTCGCCTCAAGTTGGCGGGGGTATGACCAGGCGTGGGTCCCTTGCTCACTTTGCCACTGGATTCAAGCAAGCCTGGCTGATGACGGCTGGAATGCCAGAAACCGGTCCCAGGATGCTTGTTTCCGGTCCAGGGAAGACATGGCTTGGCAGTTCGGGCTGTACTGTTCCCATGAGGCACAGGGTCAGACTGATTTGCATATGGCCATGTCTGAACTGGGGTGGTGGAGTGAGCTAAAGAATGATGATGGATTAAACCCAGATCAGTTGACTGGGGGTGAGTGTTTGATTGGCTCAAGCGTTCCGTCCATCATCCCCTTTGTATCGCTTTGTTCAGCCCTAAGTTGGCGGGGGTATGCCCAGACGTGGGTCCCTTGCTCACTTTGCCACTGGATTCAAGCAAGCCTGGCTGATGACGGCTGGAATGCCAGAAACCGGTCCTAGGATGCTTGTTTCCGGTCCAGGGAAGACATGGCTTAGCAGTTCGGGCTGTACTGTTCCCATGAGGCACAGGGTCAGACTGATTTGCATATGGCCATGTCTGAACTGGGGTGGTGGAGTGAGCTAAAGAATGATGATGGATTAAACCCAGATCAGTTGACTGGGGGTGAGTGTTTGATTGGCTCAAACGTTCCGTCCATCATCCCCTTTTGTATCGCTTTGTTCGCCCTAAGTTGGCGGGGGTATGCCCAGACGTGGGTCCCTTGCTCACTTTGCCACTGGATTCAAGCAAGCCTGGCTGATGACGGCTGGAATGCCAGAAACCGGTCCTAGGATGCTTGTTTCCGGTCCAGGGAAGACATGGCTTGGCAGTTCGAGCTGTACTGTTCCCATGAGGCACAGGGTCAGACTGATTTGCATATGGCCATGTCTGAACTGGGGTGGTGGAGTGAGCTAAAGAATGATGATGGATTAAACCCAGATCAGTTGACTGGGGGTGAGTGTTTGATTGGCTCAAACGTTCCGTCCATCATCCCCTTTTGTATCGCTTTGTTCGCCCTAAGTTGGCGGGGGTATGCCCAGACGTGGGTCCCTTGCTCACTTTGCCACTGGATTCAAGCAAGCCTGGCTGATGACGGCTGGAATGCCAGAAACCGGTCCTAGGATGCTTGTTTCCGGTCCAGGGAAGACATGGCTTGGCAGTTCGGGCTGTACTGTTCCCATGAGGCACAGGGTCAGACTGATTTGCATATGGCCATGTCTGAACTGGGGTGGTAGAAGTGAGCTAAAGAATGATGATGGATTAAACCCAGATCAGTTGACTGGGGGTGAGTGTTTGATTGGCTCAAGCGTTCCGTCCATCATCCCCTTTTGTATCGCTTTGTTCGCCCCTAAGTTGGCGGGGGTATGCCCAGACGTGGGTCCCTTGCTCACTTTGCCACTGGATTCAAGCAAGCCTGGCTGATGACGGCTGGAATGCCAGAAACCGGTCCCAGGATGCTTGTTTCCGGTCCAGGGAAGACATGGCTTGGCAGTTCGGGCTGTACTGTTCCCATGAGGCACAGGGTCAGACTGATTTGCATATGGCCATGTCTGAACTGGGGTGGTGGAGTGAGCTAAAGAATGATGATGGATAAACCCAGATCAGTTGACTGGGGGTGAGTGTTTGATTGGCTCAAACGTTCCGTCCATCATCCCCTTTTGTATCGCTTTGTTCGCCCTAAGTTGGCGGGGGTATGCCCAGACGTGGGTCCCTTGCTCACTTTGCCACTGGATTCAAGCAAGCCTGGCTGATGACGACTGGAATGCCAGAAACCGGTCCTAGGATGCTTGTTTCCAGTCCAGGGAAGACATGGCTTGGCAGTTCGGGCTGTACTGTTCCCATGAGGCACAGGGTCAGACTGATTTGCATATGGCCATGTCTGAACTGGGAGTGGTGGAGTGAGCTAAAGAATGATGATGGATTAAACCCAGATCAGTTGACTGGGGGTGAGTGTTTGATTGGCTCAAACGTTCCGTCCATCATCCCCTTTTGTATCGCTTTGTTCGCCCTAAGTTGGCGGGGGTATGCCCAGACGTGGGTCCCTTGCTCACTTTGCCACTGGATTCAAGCAAGCCTGGCTGATGACGGCTGGAATGCCAGAAACCGGTCCCAGGATGCTTGTTACCGGTCCAGGGAAGACATGGCTTGGCAGTTCGGGCTGTACTGTTCCCATGAGGCACAGGGTCAGACTGATTTGCATATGGCCATGTCTGAACTGGGGTGGTGGAGTGAGCTAAAGAATGATGATGGATTAAACCCAGATCAGTTGACTGGGGGTGAGTGTTTGATTGGCTCAAACGTTCCGTCCATCATCCCCTTTATGTATCGCTTTGTTCGCCTTAAGTTGGCGGGGGTATGCCCAGACGTGGGTCCCTTGCTCACTTTGCCACTGGATTCAAGCAAGCCTGGCTGATGATGGCTGGAATGCCAGAAACCGGTCCTAGGATGCTTGTTTCCGGTCCAGGGAAGACATGGCTTGGCAGTTCGGGCTGTACTGTTCCCATGAGGCACAGGGTCAGACTGATTTGCATATGGCCATGTCTGAACTGGAGTGGTGGAGTGAGCTAAAGAATGATGATGGATTAAACCCAGATCAGTTGACTGGGGGTGAGTGTTTGATTGGCTCAAACGTTCCGTCCATCATCCCCTTTTGTATCGCTTTGTTCGCCCTAAGTTGGCGGGGGTATGCCCAGACGTGGGTCCCTTGCTCACTTTGCCACTGGATTCAAGCAAGCCTGGCTGATGACGGCTGGAATGCCAGAAACCGGTCCTAGGATGCTTGTTTCCGGTCCAGGGAAGACATGGCTTGGCAGTTCGGGCTGTACTGTTCCCATGAGGCACAGGGTCAGACTGATTTGCATATGGCCATGTCTGAACTGGGGTGGTGGAGTGAGCTAAAGAATGATGATGGATTAAACCCAGATCAGTTGACTGGGGGTGAGTGTTTGATTGGCTCAAACGTTCCGTCCATCATCCCCTTTTGTATCGCTTTGTTCGCCCTAAGTTGGCGGGGGTATGCCCAGACGTGGGTCCCTTGCTCACTTTGCCACTGGATTCAAGCAAGCCTGGCTGATGACGGCTGGAATGCCAGAAACCGGTCCTAGGATGCTTGTGTCCGGTCCAGGGAAGACATGGCTTGGCAGTTCGGGCTGTATTGTTCCCATGAGGCACAGGGTCAGACTGATTTGCATATGGCCATGTCTGAACTGGGGTGGTGGAGTGAGCTAAAGAATGATGATGGATTAAACCCAGATCAGTTGACTGGGGGTGAGTGTTTGATTGGCTCAAACGTTCTGTCCATCATCCCCTTTTGTATCGCTTTGTTCGCCCTAAGTTGGCGGGGGTATGCCCAGACGTGGGTCCCTTGCTCACTTTGCCACTGGATTCAAGCAAGCCTGGCTGATGACGGCTGGAATGCCAGAAACCGGTCCTAGGATGCTTGTTTCCGGTCCAGGGAAGACATGGCTTGGCAGTTCGGGCTGTACTGTTCCCATGAGGCACAGGGTCAGACTGATTTGCATATGGCCATGTCTGAACTGGGGTGGTGGAGTGAGCTAAAGAATGATGATGGATTAAACCCAGATCAGTTGACTGGGGGTGAGTGTTTGATTGGCTCAAACGTTCCGTCCATCATCCCCTTTTGTATCGCGATGATATTACCTTATACATCAGAAACCCGCAGTAGAATCTGAATCCCGTTTTACGGGAATTCATAGTATTCGGGAAAATATCCGGTATACATATTAATTGGCAGAAATCCAACCTTTTCCCTCTCACCACGTCCACCGCTAAATTTCCCCTAGATTTCCCGCTAGAATGGTGACACACTGACTTGAGGTACTTGGGTATCCGTATTTCCCGAGATAGGGAAGAGCTGATGCGTCTCAATTATGGCACGACAATTGAGCGCATCAGGGAATGCGTCACCCGGTGGATTGCGTTACCACTATCCTTTGCAGGGCGGGCGTCCCTTATTAAAATGGTTATACTTCCACAATTACTCTATTCTTAAATATTCCTTATCACCCCGGGAGATATTTCTTTCAAATACTACGAACTGAAATGATCCGATTGGTGTGGGGGGGGCAAACAATTGCGCTTACACTGGAACGTCCTCATTAGACCCTATGCGCAGGGAGGATTTGACATTCCCGATTTTGAACTATATTATCTTAGCGCGCAAGCTCATTATGCTTATTATTGGGTACGCCCCCCTCCATATATGCCTCAAATAGCGGCGGAACATTGGTTAGCTGACCCTATACCCATTGAAGGTGCACTCCACAATGCTGTGAACCCGCGGAACAAAGATCCCACCACACTTACATGCACGACAACGGCCTGGAATCACATAAATACTATCATGCACAGCCCCATGCTGTACTCCCCATCTCTCCCACTTGTGTACCACCCTAATATGCCACTCCTACAAGAGACAGCTTTTTGACGACTCACAGAGCGTATCCACATTAGAACATGGGGGGATCTGTATCAGGATGGCAGATTTCGCGCCTCTGACCTCTTCTTCCGAGAGCATCAGCCAACCCCCCCTAGATATTTTTCTTTACGTGCGTCTCCGACAGGGCATACGCTTCAACACCCCGGAGTTCCCACAGGAACCTCCTCGCCTTATTCCCTTCCATTTGATGCTGAGCGCGACATCCCCGAAGCGACTAGTTTCTCAGATATATCACACAACACACAATCAGCGGACTAGGTCCCCATGCCCCGCACGCGCGCACCGGGATTCAGAACTTGGCTGTGCACTGTCGGACGATCAATGGTCCTTGTGAGAAGTTGGCCTGGTATATGCTGTTCACTAATTAAAGTGGACACCTTGCACCAGGGCAAATCGACTCTTATGGTAGATAGGTTTAAGACAACCTTTTAAAGAAAGCTATCCTAGTGGTAGCTGTGGAGAGCAGCCTTCAGGCTAAGTCTTGAAGGAATGTAAAGCAGCTTGTTTTACCATATAATCTCTTGAATCACCAAATGAAAAGACAGCACACAGGTATATATATCAAATATATATGTATTTATTTCTAAATAACTCTCTACTAATCTCTTTATGAGATTAGAAGACAAACATATGCACAAATCAACGTTTCACAATAAGTTAAGCACAAAATATGGCTGGGGCCCTAGGGGCGTACCAGACCATATACTAAAAAGGGACTTAGCAACAACGACTTGCAGGGAGACAAGGCCTAGGGCCTTCAGAAGTGCTGGGGCCTCACGAAACCACCCAAGGCAGGTAAGTAAAGGACCCACGGGGGACGCGTGCAGTGTGGATACACAGGCGCGGATCGCCGTTGACTTCAATGGGGCAAGTCGCGGTTGGAAATTAAGAGTTCTAGGATACTTCGGGAGAACCTACAAGCAAGTCACTTACAGGGTAAGTAGTTCTAGGGCCCACACCCACAGGAGCACCGTAGTGCTGGAATTACCTCACCCAGGGAAGCCGGGTGCATAGGTGTCCTTTGGTGTCGGGTCGCGGCGTCGTTTTCAATGGCGAACAAAGAAGACTTGCTGCTTGCGGGAGCTGAAGAAGTGTCCGGTGGAATCCAAGCCTGGATTCTGAAGAAGGATGACCTGAAAGCAGAGGGGACAGTGTTCAAAGTCACTTGGCAGTGACTCGGGGCAAGGAAGATGGATGCCCACCGTCGTCGGTTGATTCAGGTCGGTTGCAGGTGCCTTGACTCTTCAGCCACGAAGTCCAGGAGGTGTCGACGACGACCAGGAGCTGGATTCTGTATGTCCCACGAAGTCTGCAGCTTACTGCGGTGTCGGCAACTCGATTGGAGCCAACAAGCCTTGGCAACAGCAAGTCTCGGGGAGATGAAGAAAAGTCGATGGCACAGACCAGCAAGGTCTGAGGGACTCACCCAGCGAGGGTAAGTCAGGGCAGGCCTGGAGCAACCAGGGGAGCCCTTTGGTTTCTTTAAGAAGTCTTCTGGGGACCCACGAGCCGGCTGGCAAGGGATCGCAAAGACACCTCGGGCGGAATCACTCAACAGGGGCCCACGGTCACTCGGGATGGTGTAGGCCTCTGATCTTCGGAGGGATTCTTGCTGGAGGTCGGGACCACACGTGGTCCAAAGCACAAGTTCGTGGAACGTTGTGAAGGGGTTGCACTTGACAATAGTGCACGGTACCCAGGGGTCGCAGTTCCTCGTCACTCGTGGGGTCCACTTGCCTCAGCTTCGCTGGGGTCTCACGATGGCCTTGGAGAAGTCAGGAAATCCACTTCTTGGGCTGCAGGGACTTCGGACTCCGGCGGGAGCGGCGTAGTTTGCGACCGTCGTTGTCGTTTTGGTGCCTGCCAAGCAGGGAGTCACTCCTTGACTCCAAGGAGATTCTTCTGTCTTCCAAAGGTAGTGGAACGTCGAAGGGCCAGGATTCTTCTGTAGAGCGTCGTCCAGGGGTTATCTGCTTTGCAATGGCAAGGTTCCCCCTCTTATACTAAAAGAGGGGATGGACTAGCTCTATGACCCCACCTATGGGAGGGTCAAGGGAGGGGTGGCTACACCCACTTCCCTTTGTCCAGTTTCGCTCCAGAGCAGGGGCAGGTAGCCCCTGAGCTGGTTTGAACTGGCATATGCACAGAGGAGCCTTCTGCTCCCCCAGTGCAGGACTTCAAAGCACTCTAAGAGTGCACCCACCCAGCCCCAATACACTAAACCCTGTCTGGGAGGTGGTTACACCTCCCTGTGACAGGATGCCTATTGTTGGGCTTCCTCCACTGTGAGTTTCGGTCATCAGCAGGAGGGCAGCCCAGTGTCTGTGACTGGTGGCATCCATTTTGTGATGCCAGGGCTCTTTAGGATTCTACCGCGTTTCCACAGCAGGTACATGTCTTATCCCTCTAGAAGGGTGGAATGCTACCCCCGCTGCCAAGATTGGCGGGGGGTAGTATTCCAAGATGTTTGACACCAAACACGACATGTTTTGATGCAGCCATTCCAAAGTTAGCATTTACCGCGAGGATATAATGCACTTAAATAGTATATGGTTTAACCGCATCCACAAACAGCACCAGAGAATAGACTCTGAGAGCTGCAGAGGGGCCCTGCTCAGGCAGAGGCACCCCCTCACATAGAAGCCAAGCACCCTGCCCTCAGGATTGATAGGGCCTGCCTTAGGGGTGACTGATAGGTTTATATGTGTGTGCAGGAGAGATATAGGAAACCTATATCTCAGTGAGGAGTGCTAACACCACCTCACCCAGGCTGCAGTAGCAGGCCTGTGGTGTCAGATTTAGACTGCTTCCCAGGGGTGGCATAATATATGCTGCAGCCCCTGGTAGGCCTGTGAAGTACCTATGCCCTTGGCACCTAAGGTACCATATACTAGGGACTCATAAGGCACCACAGTATCCAATCACTAGTGCACCTAGAGTGCACTCCATGTCGTTTAGAGAGAGCAGATAGACTGGGGCCCTGAATAGCAGGGTCCCAGTCCAACTAAGTCATAAACCAGCAAAACACCAGGAAAAAAGTGGGGGCAACCATATAGTCAGATTCCACCTTCCTACATAACCCCCCCAAACGAAAGGAGATAAGGCTAACCTTGGCCAGTTGAGCCTTTATTGACTAAGTGGCCATATAAGGAAGCACCTGCACTAGCATGGTTGCCCCCTGTCTTATGGTCCACTAAGCAATCCCTCACCCTAAGGGTATGAGAGGGTCTCCACCATGGGGAATCACTACCTGTGGTGTGCTTTGGTAAAGTACCAGGCTGGTGAGGTGTCTGAGTAGGGAAGTGAGGCCCTAGGAATGTTGGCCTCAGCTTTCTCAGCTCACTGGTCACCATGTATGCCTGTCTTTCCATGACTGAGTGGTACTTTGCTCTAAGGGTCAACCTTTGACTGCCTACAGCCGTGGGTTGGGTCCCTTTGGGTGGAACACTGGAGGGACATGGCATGTTTGGAACCTTTTGGTCCCAGGTTTGCCCTTGCCTAACAGAGTCCTTCTGGGGAGGTCCCTACATAAAGGTATGGGGGATCCCTCAGTGGGTTGAGGAATTTCCACCTGGCTAGGGCTACTAGCCGGGGTGCCCCTAATCTGCTGATGGGGGGTTCCTCTGGACAGGGGCCCTGGGGGTCCACTGACCTCCCTGACCTCTGCAGCCCTGGGCTGACTGAGGCAGGGTAGAGAGGGGCAGGTTACCTGCTCCAGACTGGGTACCACCTTGTAAGGGTCCTCTGCCATCAGGGGGTGGCCAGGCCAGGCCTGACTACCTCTGTGGCAGTTCCTTCACTAGGGGTAGGGTCAGTTCCCTGAGGAGGCTGACCCTTACCTACTGTCTGGAGGAAGAAGACTTTTCTTCAACCCTTGTGCTCTCTTCTGGGGGAGAGTGGGCCATTCTTCCAGGCTCCATCTCTCCAAAATCTTGGGCTGGGGCTGTGGCCATCACAGCCCCACTAACCTTTACAGGGACACCCAACATCTTCAGATGGGTTTGGTGTTCAATTTCAGCCCAGGCTGAAATTTCCAGATCATTGCCCATCAGGCAATCTACAGGTAAGGTTGGGGACACTGCCACTCTCTTTGGGCCTGTGACCCCCTCCCAGCTGAGATTGACTATGGCCATGGGGTGATCTGTTCTGACACCATCAATGTTGGTCACCTGGTATTTAAACTCAGGTAAAAGCTGGTGAGGGGGGACTAGTTTCCCTGCCACCATGGTGACACTAGCCCCTGTGTCCCTAAATGCCACAGCTTTCTGACCATTAATTATTGGCTCCAGTCTGTACCTGCCCAATGCTATGGGACCCATGGTAAAGGTGGCATATCCTACACCACCATCAGAATCTGAGGAGTCTGTTGGGGGGTCCTGTCTAAACTAGGGCCCACCTCTGTTCCTCTTGCAAACGCACCTAACTTTTTGGGTGCACTACTCCCAACTGGAGGATTACTACTGGTAGTACCAGGAGGGGTGGTAGTAGTTGTTGGAGGAACATTTTCTTTATTGCCATTCCTGGGACAACTGGGATCAGATTTCCAGTGCCCAGGCTTTTTACAGACATGGCAATAGGGTTTCTTTTCAGGAGAGGAAGGAGTTTGGGACCCACCCCCAGAAGAGGAATTTTGGGGCCCTGTAGTGGACTTATCCTTGGATTTATCCCCACCTTTCTCTTGGGTCTTGGTAGAATCTTTCTTGTGGTCACCACCCTGATTCTTAGGCCTTACTCTGGTTCTGACCCATTTGTCTGCCTTCTTTCTCAATTCTTGGGGAGAGGTCAGATCAGAGTCCACCAGGTACTGGTGTAAAAGCTGGTTTTGACAATTATTAAGGATCTGTTCTCTCATCATTAGATTATAAAATCCTTTGAAATCAGTAACCCTACTGCCAACCAGCCAACCCTCCAGAGCCTTGGATGCACAATCTACAAAGTCTGTCCAGTCCTGAGTCTGTGCCTTCTGGGTATCTCTGAACTTCAACCTGTACTCTTCAGTGGTTAAGCCAAACCCATCTATCAGTGCACTCTTCAGGACCTCATAATTATCAGCATCCTCTTCTCTAACAGTGAGGAGCTTGTCTCTACCTTTATCTGAAAAGGAGAGCCACAAGATTGCTGCCCACTGCTTTTGGGGGACCTGCTGTACTCTACAGGCCCTCTCCATAGCAGTTATCCACTTGTGGATATCATCCCCACTCTGGTAGGGAGGAACAACCTTGCTCAGGTTCCTATGGTCAGGGACATATTCTCTGCCTCTAGGGACACTGTTGCTGCCACCAGGGGGTTCTAAACCCTCCCTTCTGGAAGCTCTCTGGATCTCCAGGGCTTCTCTATCCAGTGCCAACTGCTTGGTTCTGAGGGCCACTTTGGCTTCCTCATACTGGAGCAGTTTGCACCTTCTCTCAGAGGAGGTCTCTCTTAAGTTAAAGTATGAGCTCCTCTCTTGGACAAATTCTCTGCCAGAGTGATAAGAGTGCTCAGATTCCCTGGAAGGGGATCTGTGCCTCTCATCCACTCTGCCAGTTCTCTTAGGGAGAACTCCTCTGTCCTGTTCAGGCTCCTTGAAGCCTGGCCCTTCAACCACAGAGTCTTGGTCATTCGGATTGTCCTCATCTGACCCAGATACTATGATTGACCCACCCACTGATTCAGACCCCTTAGCTCCTAGAGCCAATCTAAGGTCATCTGCTGTCAGCAGATCTATCAGGTGTAGTGTTGAGGGACTCTGTCCTAGTCTCAGGTGTCTGTCAACACACATGGCTCTCAAGTCAGAGAAAGCCATGTCCTTATACTGAGGCTGAGTGGATCCACTGGGTCCACCCTTTAAGGACATTCTAGTGTTGTGCAGTGTTGTACTACCTACACTAGTTTGTGGCCTACTGATCCTAGCTTGAGCTGTGGAAAGGGTGTGCTATCCCTTGGCACACAGCTCTAAGTTCAGTAGAACTTATTGATACTAAGCTTGACTTTATATGTACCTTGAGTACCTATAATGGTTTTCAGTTAGTAATTCAAATAGAGATTTTCTGGTAAAACAATGGCAAGCTGGAATCCCACACGCTGCCCACCAATGTGAGAAGTTGGCCTGGTATATGCTGTTCACTAATTAAAGTGGACACCTTGCACCAGGGCAAATCGACTCTTATGGTAGATAGGTTTAAGACAACCTTTTAAAGAAAGCTATCCTAGTGGTAGCTGTGGAGAGCAGCCTTCAGGCTAAGTCTTGAAGGAATGTAAAGCAGCTTGTTTTACCATATAATCTCTTGAATCACCAAATGAAAAGACAGCACACAGGTATATATATCAAATATATATGTATTTATTTCTAAATAACTCTCTACTAATCTCTTTATGAGATTAGAAGACAAACATATGCACAAATCAACGTTTCACAATAAGTTAAGCACAAAATATGGCTGGGGCCCTAGGGGCGTACCAGACCATATACTAAAAAGGGACTTAGCAACAACGACTTGCAGGGAGACAAGGCCTAGGGCCTTCAGAAGTGCTGGGGCCTCACGAAACCACCCAAGGCAGGTAAGTAAAGGACCCACGGGGGACGCGTGCAGTGTGGATACACAGGCGCGGATCGCCGTTGACTTCAATGGGGCAAGTCGCGGTTGGAAATTAAGAGTTCTAGGATACTTCGGGAGAACCTACAAGCAAGTCACTTACAGGGTAAGTAGTTCTAGGGCCCACACCCACAGGAGCACCGTAGTGCTGGAATTACCTCACCCAGGGAAGCCGGGTGCATAGGTGTCCTTTGGTGTCGGGTCGCGGCGTCGTTTTCAATGGCGAACAAAGAAGACTTGCTGCTTGCGGGAGCTGAAGAAGTGTCCGGTGGAATCCAAGCCTGGATTCTGAAGAAGGATGACCTGAAAGCAGAGGGGACAGTGTTCAAAGTCACTTGGCAGTGACTCGGGGCAAGGAAGATGGATGCCCACCGTCGTCGGTTGATTCAGGTCGGTTGCAGGTGCCTTGACTCTTCAGCCACGAAGTCCAGGAGGTGTCGACGACGACCAGGAGCTGGATTCTGTATGTCCCACGAAGTCTGCAGCTTACTGCGGTGTCGGCAACTCGATTGGAGCCAACAAGCCTTGGCAACAGCAAGTCTCGGGGAGATGAAGAAAAGTCGATGGCACAGACCAGCAAGGTCTGAGGGACTCACCCAGCGAGGGTAAGTCAGGGCAGGCCTGGAGCAACCAGGGGAGCCCTTTGGTTTCTTTAAGAAGTCTTCTGGGGACCCACGAGCCGGCTGGCAAGGGATCGCAAAGACACCTCGGGCGGAATCACTCAACAGGGGCCCACGGTCACTCGGGATGGTGTAGGCCTCTGATCTTCGGAGGGATTCTTGCTGGAGGTCGGGACCACACGTGGTCCAAAGCACAAGTTCGTGGAACGTTGTGAAGGGGTTGCACTTGACAATAGTGCACGGTACCCAGGGGTCGCAGTTCCTCGTCACTCGTGGGGTCCACTTGCCTCAGCTTCGCTGGGGTCTCACGATGGCCTTGGAGAAGTCAGGAAATCCACTTCTTGGGCTGCAGGGACTTCGGACTCCGGCGGGAGCAGCGTAGTTTGCGACCGTCGTTGTCGTTTTGGTGCCTGCCAAGCAGGGGAGTCACTCCTTGACTCCAAGGGAGATTCTTCTGTCTTCCAAAGGTAGTGGAACGTCGAAGGGCCAGGATTCTTCTGTAGAGCGTCGTCCAGGGGTTATCTGCTTTGCAATGGCAAGGTTCCCCCTCTTATACTAAAAGAGGGGATGGACTAGCTCTATGACCCCACCTATGGGAGGGTCAAGGGAGGGGTGGCTACACCCACTTCCCTTTGTCCAGTTTCGCTCCAGAGCAGGGGCAGGTAGCCCCTGAGCTGGTTTGAACTGGCATATGCACAGAGGAGCCTTCTGCTCCCCCAGTGCAGGACTTCAAAGCACTCTAAGAGTGCACCCACCCAGCCCCAATACACTAAACCCTGTCTGGGAGGTGGTTACACCTCCCTGTGACAGGATGCCTATTGTTGGGCTTCCTCCACTGTGAGTTTCGGTCATCAGCAGGAGGGCAGCCCAGTGTCTGTGACTGGTGGCATCCATTTTGTGATGCCAGGGCTCTTTAGGATTCTACCGCGTTTCCACAGCAGGTACATGTCTTATCCTCTAGAAGGGTGGAATGCTACCCCCGCTGCCAAGATTGGCGGGGGGTAGTATTCCAAGATGTTTGACACCAAACACGACATGTTTTGATGCAGCCATTCCAAAGTTAGCATTTACCGCGAGGATATAATGCACTTAAATAGTATATGGTTTAACCGCATCCACAAACAGCACCAGAGAATAGACTCTGAGAGCTGCAGAGGGGCCCTGCTCAGGCAGAGGCACCCCCTCACATAGAAGCCAAGCACCCTGCCCTCAGGATTGATAGGGCCTGCCTTAGGGGTGACTGATAGGTTTATATGTGTGTGCAGGAGAGATATAGGAAACCTATATCTCAGTGAGGAGTGCTAACACCACCTCACCCAGGCTGCAGTAGCAGGCCTGTGGTGTCAGATTTAGACTGCTTCCCAGGGGTGGCATAATATATGCTGCAGCCCCTGGTAGGCCTGTGAAGTACCTATGCCCTTGGCACCTAAGGTACCATATACTAGGGACTCATAAGGCACCACAGTATCCAATCACTAGTGCACCTAGAGTGCACTCCATGTCGTTTAGAGAGAGCAGATAGACTGGGGCCCTGAATAGCAGGGTCCCAGTCCAACTAAGTCATAAACCAGCAAAACACCAGGAAAAAAGTGGGGGCAACCATATAGTCAGATTCCACCTTCCTACAGTCCTACTGCTGTACACAGACGGAGCAGATCTTGGCTAGCAGTAGGTTACGCATCACACACTTCAAATTCCTCCATCGCCTGTATTACACCCCTGCAAAGATGCGCAGATTTAAACTCAGGGATACGGACTGCTGCGACAGGTGCGGGAGCCCGGGTGCAGATTTCCTGCACCTGGCCTGGGACTGCCCTAATGTACATGACTACTGGGGCCAAGTCCTGGAAGCCACAGCACTGACTCTTGAGAAAACCCCTCTCCTTGCCCTACTAGGGTACACCAAACACATTCCTAAATCATATCGTAAATACGTCTCCCTGGGCCTGTTAATGGCCAAAAGGCGAGTTGCGTGTCGTTGGGGCAGAGGGAGGGCGCCTAAGTTTAAAGATTGGATGTATGATCTATTATATTGTCAGGAGCAGTTGTCCAACTATGCCGAGCTGCTTCCTAGAACATCGCGACCTAGAGACATATGGGGCCCCCTCACGAGTTATCTGCTCACACACCCGAGGACGAGCCCACCTGACACTGCTTCAACAACAGACTCCTAAACTTTGCCCCACGTAAAATATAAGTTTCATTGGTGGGTTGCGTGGTGGATATTGTGTCCAGAGCCTCTACTTCCGCCAACCTCTCCCCTCGTTACCAATTACTCCACCCCTTTTTAGCCCCAAGATGTGGCCTGTCATTGCTGCTCCACTTACTAACTAAACCATCTCTGTTTAGTTTCTGTGATGTAATTATTGTAAACGCTGTGTACGGCGACATGAAATGTGTTGGTACTATGAACAACATCTCTAAACCATATTGAAATGCGCTTCTGAATGTATACTACTGTGCTGCTTAAACAAGAACTACCGCCGTAAGATTATATACACACTGTTCTGTCTTTGAGTATGTGCTTGTATACTTTATATCTTTACGATGAAAAATTGAAAAAATAAAGTTAAAAAAAAAAAAGGATGGGTACTGTCTTAGTACTCTTTCGGTCAGCAGTTTAGGGTCTTGGTTTAGAGGTAGGCTGCAATCAAGTATTCACAAATTCCTGGGGAAGTGCTAAGTCTACAAGACAATCCACTGGTGATATTTTTTCACCATAGGTTGTCAGGTTTTTCTCAGACTGCCCCTGTAGCCAGGTGTGATGTCAAGCCCAGCTGCTCTCAGCTGCCTTGTGCTCTGCCCCTGTTTGTGACAACTCTTAGCAGAATGAAATGCAATCAGGAAGGCTCCCAGTTTCATCCTGAGTACACTCTGTATGTGGTTCACTGGGCATAAGTTGTTGTACCTGGGAGCTCTGAAATGCCAGTGTATTGGTCATCTTTGTCTAACAGTTTCAGGGTATCAGCCCTGCCAAGTGCTACGCATCGGTTAGTCTAACAGAGCTCTGAAATGCCAGTGTATTGGTCATCTTTGTCTAACAGTTTCAGGGTATCAGCCAAGCCAAGTGCTACGCATCGGTTAGTCTAACACTTTTAGGTCGTTTTTTTTGCATAACTGCAAGCATTAGAGTTTGCCATGCAAATCGCCTGATGAGTGGTACTTGGCAGGACTGCAACAAACTGGTTAACCAGGTTTCACTGCGCCTGAGGCAACAGATTGCAAAGATCCCGCTAACTCGCACCAGTACAGCAGGGCTACCCCTTAGGTTGTAGAGGGATTACAACATTGTTAATTGACAGCAGAACTGTCTTCCAGTTTACAGAACTCTTTCAGGCTGACACCTTGCCCAGGAAAGCCCTTCCTCGTGCACGCAAATCTCGTAGGACACGGCATAGTATGTACATGTCCTTGTTTGAGTAGGTTTTTGTAGCGCTGTACAGAAGGCTGAAGGGCGTGCTTCTAAGCACCTGGTGGATGTCCGTCAGAGCAGAGTGCAACAAACAAGATGCAGATTCCCTGCTTTTGAGTCCATTCGCAATCGGTTTAGGTGGCTGCATGTCCTGTTGTCAGTCTGTGCGGGCATAGGAAACACTTAAATCCGGGAAGGGGGGATTGTCAGGGGGAGGGCATGGTAATCTCCAGAAGCAAGTACCGCTGAAGTCCAAATAACTGACATGTTAAAGGCCATATAAACACGTGAGAAGACAAAAACTTGCACCGTTTTGAAAAATAATTGTGAAAAAGGGAAACCAATTGTGCAAAATAGTCAAAATGTACAATTAAACCTTCTAGCACAGGGAAGGACGCCAACCGATTCAATCTGGGAACAAGTCTGAAAATAACTTATAAAATAAAGTAAGATTCCTAAATTGAATGTCGACTTTTCAAATTAAGAAAAACACTGACATTATCGTCCACCCATGTTTCCTTGATACTCCCTTCACGGCCGAAACCAACAGGTTTGCTCTTGGACACAACAGATCACTGCCAGGCCATTACTACAATCCGTTCTGTAACACAAGCGGCACCCAGCTACTGAATGCAGGCAGCTCTGAAGTGAACTGGTACAGAAGGGTACTTTAGATAAGCAGGCCTGTTAGACGTAGGAGGCAGCTTTGAAAACCCAGATAAGGCATGTTTCACACGGTCACATTAAGTGCATTTTCGAAAGGCACGTTTGACAGGTAACCACACAACGGTAAATTTAAAAGGCAGACGTGACAAATCCAAGGGGGGAAATGGTTTGACAAACGCACTCCCATGTTGCAAATCCAAGAAGGAACAAGCATTTGCAATGCAATAGGTCTCGCATTTGCAAGAGTATACGCTATTGGCATTGTAAATGACAATGCCTTTTATTTATGTGTTTTGAAACCAACACATAAATAAAAGGCATTGTCATTTATAATGGAAATAGCTGAAACTCTCCCAAATGCGAGACCACTTTAATGGTGGCCGCGCCCCTTTGTTTAGACGCTGCTCACCGTATTCAGCTTGCATCGAGCCACGACTAAAGAAGGGGGCGCGGCCGTCATTAAAGTGAAAGCAGGGCATGGGGCGGTTTTACAAAATAAAAAAAAACATTTGTTTGTGAAGTTCTGAAACAAATGTTTTTTGGTGTAAAAGCACCCAATGCCGTGCTTTCACTTTAATGACGGCTGCGCCTCTTTCTTTGGCTCGCTGTAAGCTGTATACGGCGAGCAGCGTATAAAGAATGGGACGCGGCCACCATTAAAGTAAAAAAGCACGGTATGGGGCGCTTTCACCCCCCAAAAAAAAACTAAGGTTCCAGAGCGCGTCCACTATAGTTAAAGCGGACTGTGCTGGCATATAAAATAAATAAAGAAGCGAGGTCGCTATAGTTAAAGCAGCACGGCCGGCATTGCAAATAAAAATATAAAAGAGGGCGGCGTGCTGCGTAGTAGGAATGCACGTCGTGGGTGGAATAGGGGAAAATCATTAAAGAAAATAGTGCTCAAAACTGTAGATAAAACAGACCGTGTAACAAGAGAAGTAAAAAGTCCAGTCCTTATGGGAGGTTACAGATGTAGACACAACAGTACTAAGAAGGGACTACTAAGCCTATTCATTAATCAAAAGCAATGATTTCAAAAGGACAGTAACAGGAGCCAATTGGAAAGATGGACGCAAAATGGGCGGAGCTTCAAGTCCCTACCTGAATAGAGCATGCCTCGCAGAGCAGCACATGTGCTGCACAGGCCCGACCTAAAAGAGGCCTAATGGCCCCTTAACTTCGGCCTTTGTTATGGGCCCAGCTTGCATTTGATAAGCCCCTTCCCTGCCTGCACATTACTACTGGGAACAAAAGCAGACAATGTGCAGGCACTGCTGAAAGTGTCCCGGTGTCATTTTGACACTGGGACGAGTTCAGCATATTTCTGTGAATTCCGGGGAACATGGCACTCGGTTGAAAGAGGCCAGCTGTGCAGCAGGGCAGACGGCGTCTACCCTCTGAAAATAGTGGGTAGACGGCGTCTACCCGCGTCTACCCTAGAATCGAGCCCTGGTATACATTTTTAATTCTTCACACAAAAACATACTGTAGCGGACCCATCCCTATGTCATTCTCAAGTGCCCGACTATGTCAAGGGTGAATGGTCAGATTTGACAAAAAGAATTAATGAAAAAAACTGCAGAGCTCACTGCTACCAAATCTTCGCCTGTCCTCTTTGGGAATACACACAGAGGTCTTAGCACAGTTACTTTTATTTAGACTTGAACTGATTATGATTCATAAATTCGCTGTTCTAGCTTCTTATACAATAAAAAAATAAGATATGAACATACCAATTCCTATTAATGTATCATACAATTGCATGGCTTTCAGATTTTATAATTTCTACGAAAAACATTCTATAAAACAAGTATTTCTGTATGACTATGAAAGCCAAACAGAAATGTTGAGTCACATGTGTTATAGACATTGAATAGATAACATTTTCGTGTGGCTGTATATGTTTCTTATGTGCTTCCCTCTGGTATTTGTTGGGGTCTAAATGAATATTTCATATTAACATTTTTTTATTGGTATTTGGGTTTTGTAAGCCACTGTTCTCACAATGTGCTGAAAACGTCCTACGAAAAATGGGAGCCCAAATGTGTCATATGGATTGCTTTAAGGTGGTGGTGGTGTTGGGAGTCAGAAATTAAGGCTGTACATTGATTGTTGGCGATGGAGGAATGTTTTACCAGGAGCGTGGTTGGAGTGTAGTTGCCATTGTTTTTGGGATTACTCTGCCTGTGCGAGTGGGTTGATTGTTCTGTAGCGTTTTGTAAGAAGTGTGGAAAGTGAGGTGATTTCTGGTGCGTTGCTGTTCAGGTCTGTGTGCTGTGCAAGGCAAGGAGTTAGTTTATGGGATGTAACTGACAGACGGTATTACGTCCGTCTTCTTACCCATGACTTGGGGTTCGTTGATGTCTGACAGCAGTTGTGACTGGGTGAGTGAATTAGGGTTAATTAAGTGATTTGCCCAAAATCACAGGATGTTGAGCAGTCCCAGTGACTTGGACCTGGCTCTCCAGCTCCAAAGTCGGCAGCTCTGGCCGTTAGGCCACCTTTACTCCTTGTGTGTACAGAGTGATGATCTGACCCGCACAGTATGTGGATAAATTGTTGCCACATGATTGTCGGAAGGGTGGGTGCCAAGGCAAGCCATCCAAGAACATGTATAAAATTACTTTTTTGTGTGACGTGTTTTCTTCACATAACGGTCAAATGTTCTACCGTTTTTACCCAACTTCACCGACTCCTGATATTATCACCTGTCTTCCAGTATAAATTGAAACCCTGTGTCGCAAAGAACTGTCTTACGAGCAGCGTCTGCGTTTGGTAAACTCGAATTGCTATTCACACCTAACAGTTGGCCATCGGAGCAAAATGTATGAATGAATTATAAAAATGTGTTTACGTTCAAAACGTAAAATTAGTATTAATGCAAGATAAATGAACATTTGATTCTGTCGGAGTTCTGAAACTCTGCTTGTCTGTGAGTAGACTCTTTTTTAAATAGAAATCAATTAAAATATAAAACATTAAGTATACCTTTTCCCCAGTGATGTGAGTGAGTGCGAGCACTTAAATAACGTCACTGTGACGTCAACTGACACAATGCAGTGCCGGTGAGGTGTGCAGAGGAGAGGTGTAGTGCGGTGGAAGGAAGAGGCGTGGCGTGAAATCCAGACTAGGCATCTTGACATACGGCAGCCCCGGAGGTGGGCTCCAGAGAAAAACGTTGGACACCTGCACTTATTCATTTGTTTGCTTGTTTATTAATTCATCCATTTTTACACATTAAGGTGAAATAAAAGGGATGTTCAGTGATTAGCCCAGAGCTCAGTGTTCTCAGTAGCTTCTACTGTAAGGCCAAAGAGGACACAGACCGTCACCGTACAACGTAACCATGACAAGCCAATCTGGTGTTGGCCAAGAACAAAATGAAACGTTCCGAACCAGGCTCCTGCTGAAGACTACACGCACGCACGCACGCACACACACATTCATGTCTAACGCATCAGTCACCCTCGCAGAGAAATTACATTTAAAAATAAAAAGATATCAACTAAAACAGCGCTTACCTTGTAATTGAAAGGTTTCGAAAGTCTTGTGTACAATAGGAAATTCTCAATTTTTAAGCGAGTTTGCAGGCATAGAGCACAATGCTTTAATGGAACAGGGCCGAGCCCCAGATCGGATGCACGTGGTATGAAAATAACCCCAATCAATCAAAGTTCTTTATTCGGTAACTATCATAGCAACCATAAAAGCACAGTACTTGTATTAAATTATTAAAAAAGGATAATCAATTTAAAAATACAATTTCATGATAGTTAACCTACTCCCAACAAGATTGTTTTACGCATCTTAAAAACATTCTTTAAATAAGCAGTCACAGAAGCAATAATAAACACATCATCTAACAGTTGCAAGGTCAAATATGCAGGTTTACATTTTTTTAAGCCCAAGTTTTTTAAGTAACGGAACAATCCATCTCCTCCTAGGAGCAGTATAAAATTTACAGAAGAATAAAATATGTATCGAGGATTGCACCGAAATATCATCGCACGGGCAATTAATTAAGTCCCGTGCCCAATCATTTACCAAGGGGAAACTTAATAAACGATGTAAAACATTCAATCTAAAACGGCACAACAGGAATCTATCATAATCACTGGTGGTTAAAACAAGATAAAACTGTATAGATGGGGTCGCTAATGTCATAAAATGTGCATGTACCGTTGATTTTTTCAGTTCTGTAGAAGTTCTGGACTCATCCAGATATTGTAAACATTTAGGGGTCGAATCCGATTCGGGCCGGAAAAAGCACCGACCGACTCGGAGCCGGAATTTATTCCGACCGACACGTACCTGTGGCGCCCGACACGCCAAGTATGATGCAAGGCGTGCAAAATCCGACCGACACGTACCGAACCCAAGCCGAACGACCGAGCCGCACGGAAAACAGCAATCCGGCCAGAAAAACACGCGAATCGAACCGACCGACACGCACCCGGAACAAATCCAACCGAAACGTACACGCGAACTCCAAACCGCTAAGTACGATGCAAGGCGCGAAAACCACGACCGAGTCGTACGGAGGACAAGCCGTACGACCGACACGCATACAAAACCGAGCCGAAGTAACACAAAACACCGCGACCGACGCGTACGCAGCATAGAAAACTGCACAAACACAGCGTGAACGAAACGGAGAAGACCGTACGAGACAAATGCAGGGTCCGACTCGGTCACAAGAACGTTTCCAACATGCACAGACAGTACAAAGGAAAAATTACACAAAAAAGGCCAAACAAGCAATTACAAAGCCAATAAATACTGGGGGGTGGGGACAGAGAACAAAGACACACCCACAACTCCACCCATATAAAGGACACAAATCCTAACCATGATCCTTTGCAAATGCCATTCTACTGCCAGCACCCAATAGACAGCAACCACACACCCACAGCTCATCCCTCACACAAGCCACACACCATCAGCACACCAACAAATACCTACCTCACATACACCCAGCAAAACACACACCCACACACCCTCACCTGCACACCAACACACACATCACTCACCATCACCACCCATCACCATGCCCCCCAAGAAGAATCACAAGTTCCTAGATTGTGAATTGGAAGTCATGGTAGACGAGATCCTCAGGGTAGAGCCACAGCTGTTTGGCACACTGGTCCAACAGACCCCCATCTCCCAGAAAACCAAGATGTGGAAGAGGATCATCAACAGGGTGAACGCACAATCACCATGTCTGCGCACAAAGACCGACATCCAGAACAGGTGGTATGAGGTGCGCAGGAGGGTCCGGGAGCTGCTCAAGAAAGACTACCTCCTGAGCCAATACACCGGCAGTGGCCCTCCTGCCAAGCCAGTATACCTCAGGCCCTGGGAGGAGAAGGTGCGGGCCATCCTTCCGCCAGTGAGCGTATATGGACTAGAGAACATCCCAGAGCCTGGTGAGTACACAACAAATGTACACAATATTCTGCCACAATACACACACACATCACTGTCAAGGGGAGAGTCAAACCATGCACTCATAGCAATTACACAGCAACCAGAACAGAATCATCCCAAAATGTGTATGTCAGTCAGATAAACACAACACATGCCATCTCAAAGTTACATTTAACCGTGCCATCACATGTACAAACACAACTACAACTACAGCTAGGCAGTGGCACAAATAGAACTAACAAACACATCCAGACATGTAGCCACCACTACAACACCAACACACAGTGAAGACCACTGAAAGAAAGGAATTCTGTGTATGTTGGGCAAGTCAGTGTAGCCAATAGCATCATGGGAGTCGTAGTCACACATATTGCCCCCCCACAACTGTCCCATCAACACCACCATGAACCATGCGCACATCACAGGGAGTGGAAAAGGACTCACAAGATGGCTGACACTGGCTACTGCTGTGGGGAGCACAAGGCCCTGCTGGCAACTGTGCAACAACCAACAGCAGGACACCACTGACTGACATCCTGAGAGACAACTTCCACTCCCTGCAATGGAAGCACGTTCCATGGTGGGATATCTGGCTGGCTGGGTGGGAAGGAGGACTTGCAGCACTGACCATAGTCACAAGCACCTCCCCTCACACCCCCTCAACACATACTCCACAGAACCCACCTGGGAGAATGCAATGCCTCACATCCTAACTCAAGATCCCACAAAGAACCACCACCCTGGGTTATGTTGTGTGAAGCACAGGGACACTCTTGGGACTTTTAGCCAAACAACTGCCAGGACAACACTCCCAGCCATCCTGTCAGCACAGGCAGCCCACCCCACAGGGAAGCAGAGTCAAAAGGAAGGAAGCATGGGCATGCTGGGAAGGGGGTGGAGGCAATAGCATGATGGGAGTAGTAGTCACAGATATTGCTCAGCCTCACAACTGGCCCATCAACACCACCCTGAACCATGCTCACATCACAGGGAGTGGATAAGGACACACAAGATGGCTGACACTGGCTACTGCTGTGGGGAGCACAAGGGCATGCTGGGAACTGCACACCAACCAACAGCAGGACACCACTGTCAGCCATCTTGCCATTGCCCTCACACCCACACACAGTGAACTCCCCACAAAAGCAAGTAAGTATGGGAATGCTGGGAAGTGGGGTGGAGGCAATAGCATGATGGGAATCACAGTCACAGACATAGCTCACCCCCACAACTGTCCCATCAACACCACCCTGAACCATGCTCACATCACAGGGAGTGGAGAAGGACTCACAAGATGGCTGACACTGGCTACTGCTGTGGGGAGCACAAGGCCCTGCTGGGAACTGTGCACCAACAAACAGCAGGACACCACTGACTGACATCCTGAGAGACAACTTCCACTCCCTGCAATGGAAGCACGTTCCATGGTGGGATATCTGGCTGGCTGGGTGGGAAGGAGGACTTGCAGCACTGACCATAGTCACAAGCACCTCCCCTCACACCCCCCTCAACACAAACTCCACAGAACCCACCTGGGAGAATGCAATGCCTCACATCCTAACTCAAGATCCCACAAAGAACCACCACCCTGGGTTATGTTGTGTGAAGCACAGGGACACTCTTGGGACTTTTAGCCAAACAACTGCCAGGACAACACTCCCAGCCATCCTGTCAGCACAGGCAGCCCACCCCACAGGGAAGCAGAGTCAAAAGGAAGGAAGCATGGGCATGCTGGGAAGGGGGTGGAGGCAATAGCATGATGGGAGTAGTAGTCACAGATATTGCTCAGCCTCACAACTGGCCCATCAACACCACCCTGAACCATGCTCACATCACAGGGAGTGGATAAGGACACACAAGATGGCTGACACTGGCTACTGCTGTGGGGAGCACAAGGGCATGCTGGGAACTGCACACCAACCAACAGCAGGACACCACTGTCAGCCATCTTGCCATTGCCCTCACACCCACACACACTGAACTCCCCACAAAAGCAAGTAAGTATGGGAATACTGGGAAGTGGGGTGGAGGCAATAGCATGATGGGAGTCACAGTCACAGACATAGCTCACCCCCACAACTGTCCCATCAACACCACCCTGAACCATGCTCACATCACAGGGAGTGGAGAAGGACTCACAAGATGGCTGACACTGGCTACTGCTGTGGGGAGCACAAGGCCCTGCTGGGAACTGTGCACCAACAAACAGCAGGACACCACTGACTGACATCCTGAGAGACAACATCCACTCCCTGCAATGCAAGCACAGTCCATGGTGGGATAACTGACTGGCTGGGTGGGAAGGAGGGCCGGCTGTCAACCAAATATAACCAATGCAGACCATGTTCACACCCCAACAAATACATAGAAATGCCCAAATAATGCAGGACAATGTGCCACACCAATATCAACCCCTGACTGTGACGACTTAGGACAATGCAATGTACAGGCCCGCACCCAGAGGCACAGTCACAACTGTCAGGTGTGTCAACCATTGATGCCTGCAGAAACATAACATACATTGTGTGTGTCTCCCAAAAACAGGTGATGATGGGGACACAGCAGCAGGCGCTGAGGAGTCCCAGTCCCAGGCTCAAGAGGATGCGGAGCTCACTGGTGTCGTACAGCCTCTGCCCTCCTCGGACGAAGAAGACCAACCTGGCACATCCGGTGCAAGTCTACATGCAGCACCAGCAGGACCACCAGCTGCAGCAACAGCAGGACCACCAGCTGCACCCCCTGCACCCACCCCTCCAACGACTGTCACCACAAATACCATCCCTGCCGACATGGACAGAACAAGGAGCAACACCAGCACAGGGACCCTGGACCAACGTGGGGCCATGGACACCACCACCACCACCAACCCCCAAGGTGGACCAGGGTCATCTGTGCGTGCCACTGCACGCACTGCACATGTCGGCAGGGGTGGTGGGAGGGTGGGAGACAGAAGGTCGCTGCTTGCAGAGGTTGCTGGTGTGCATGATGACCCACAACTGGTACGCATAGCTGATGCGTACCAGTCCAGCACCGGAGATCTCAGCCAGGTAGTGGGGCTCCTCAGAGACATGAAACAGCAGCAGGCTGCCCATCATGCCCGCTTGGACTCACACATGTCCCGCGTGGAGTCCAAGTGGGACGCACTGCATGAGATGACGGCGGTGCACAGGGACATTTTACAATGCCTCCGCCAGATGAACAGCAACCAGTCCACACCTCCCTGTGTGCCAACAACATCTGGTGCTGAACAAACTGCAACTGCCACAGGGAGGGAGGATGACTCTGGCGGAGAGTCCCCTGCACCGCAGCAGCCTGTACTTGAGGGCCCCCCAAAGAAGAGGGGTCGTCCGAGGGGGGCAAGTGAGAGGCCGATGGCCAAGCGCAACTCCCAGGAAGCCTGAACCTGTTCTGGATGTTCACCTTTGTGCACAGACTGTTCACCCTGTTGACGGCAACACAACTCCCACACATTGCATGGGGAGTACAAGTTGGACCAATGTCTCAGACAACTGTGGCCCCGATACTGGGGATTTTGTCTACCAGGACTTTCAATTCACCTAGGAACTTCTGATTGCAAGATATATGTACAGCACTACCCATCCTATGCACTATTCACACAAATGTATCACAATAAACACACTAATACACCATACTTGCCTCTGTTGTGATTCCAACGTGGGTGCTGTTATGGGGATGATGAACTGCAAAATTACACTGTGTATGCGAACTGCAACAGCAAGTACAACACAGGCATGTGAGTAAAGGCAACGTGACACATATGAGGGAGACACACCACCAGGGCTACACAACACATACACACCTAGGCCATCTGACTCATTGCCTACACTGATGTTGCCAGGGAAGACGGTGCAATGCACAGACACCACACCTATTCCCAGTTGTAGTCAAGTAGCCCACAGGTGCAGTAAGCAAATGGCAGTCAAATGTGTGACCACAGACAACGCACATCACAAAGTGAAGCACAGGTTTATTACACAGTTGCAACATGTCGTAACCACTACAGATGCAAGGTAATCCCACCTGGCAGCGGGCACACAGTCAACAACTGTAGAAGGAAGGAAGTCCATGGGTGTGGCGCACATCACCTGTAGGGACACAACAGCTACCACCCTGAAAGTACAATCACGTCGTTGGTGGACACAGTTGACCAAACGAATCTGAAAGTACCCTGTGAAGGACAGAAATGACACACAGTCAAAAGCAATGGAGAACAGGACAGAACAGCAAAACTCATGCACAATACATGTTACAAGATACCCACCCAGAACCAAGTTAGCATGTCAACACTGTTGGGGAGTACAGACCACCTGTAAGCACACATCGCTACACACATCCAGTCAAGTAGCCCATGGACACACTCCAACAGCACCAGAGCACCACCTACACATATCATGCCAACTCGCATCATTGACATGACACCTCAGGATACTCACATTCAGCTAAAGAAGTTGGTGATGAGCTGTGTGCGGACATCACCCTCATCATCATCATCATCACTGGCATCGTGGTCCAGGCCAGGATCCTCCACAGGTGGCGGATGTTGGTCATTGTCATCCTGGATGAGAGGCAACTCCTTCCGCACTGCCAGGTTGTGGAGCATGCAGCAGACGATGATAATCTTGCACACTTTCGCAGGGGCATATGGGAGGGACCCTCCGGTCTTGTCCAGGCAGCGGAAGCGGCTCTTCAGGAGACCAAATGTCCGCTCAATCACTCTCCTGGTCCGACCATGTGCCTCATTGTAGCGCATCTGGGCTGGTGTCACAGGGTTCCTGAGGGGTGTCAGCAACCACGGCATGTTGGGGTATCCCGAGTCACCTACGGACAGACAAGTGCACATTAGCTGACTTGGAAAAGTGGGCGGAATACTACAGATCAGATCACACACAATGGCACAAAGTCAGTATACACCGACAAGCCAGGCACGCTGGTTCTGCATCTGTGCCATCATCCTGGGGATGCGACTACTCCTCATCACAAAGGCATCGTGTGCTGAACCAGGGAAACGGGCACACACATGTGTGATGGTCATATCTGCAAGACACACCACCAGTGCATTGACCGAGTGGTAGTGCTTGCGGTTACGGTAGGCCTGCTCCTGGGCCTGTGGTGGTACCAAAGCCACATGTGTCCCATCAATGGAGCCAATGACATGCGGCATCCTCCCCAGGGCATAGAAGTCACTCTTCACGTCAGTGAGTCGTTGCAGTCTAGGGAAATAGATGTACCGGGTTCAGGAATAGCAACATTGCCACCAAAACATCGCGGAGCACACGGCTCAACATGGTCTGTGACATCCCACCAGCAGTCGCCACAGTATGTTGGAAGGTACCGGTGGCAAAGAAGTGTAGGGCTGCCATCACCTTCACCTTGGGGGTCAGCGCTGTAGGATACGGCCGGCCAGGCTGCAAATGTGGGGCCAACTGCACTGCCAAATCCTCAATCAGCTGCCTGGTGAAGCGGTACCGTCGGATGCTGTCCCGTTCCACCATCGTTGCCAGGTCTGGGAATGGTCGATGGACAGCAGGAGCCCTGCAGTGCAGAGGAGAAGAAAGCAAGATTGTCAGTCAGCCAACATATGCGGCATTGAACACACTCAATATCCCAACATACATCATTATGAGGCACAACTACATGAAGTGTGCAGTTCCGTAAGGACATGTATGGTACATACATGGCCAACATCTGTCATCACGGTTCAACAAGTGGCATCAATAAGTCCCAGGTTGGCCCATTGGATATCATGAGGCCGTGTCACAGTTCCCATCTCCTGCTGCCGTGTCACAATCACCCCCACAGTGACATGTGACGACAGATGTGCCCCAGGCATCACAGCTCAACGACAGGTACATTCCCAGGGACCCTGTATTGCCACATGGACACTGGCATTACATGGAGTATCATGTATACACCACAGCAAAACAACTATGAGCCCCACAGGTAGTAGTCCCACTTGCCACTGCAGGACAGACATGGACGTCTGTGACACACACACGCACAACATCAAAGTCCATGCACACACAACGTGGATGTGGAGACTGTCTCCCATTGTGCACATGAAATCAGAGACATTGTAAACACTACATGCACACAGACTGTGGAGGACCATCACTATTGTGCCACTGGGACACCCTGGCTCAAACATACCGTCCCACATGGGACTCACGGGGTATGTGACATGACATACACATACACCACCGTGAAATGTGACCATGGCACATGCACAGATATGAACAGTTGCACATCACAGTGGTCATGTACACGTAACACCCAGGATCCTGTCCCCATGAACACGTGCACAGCCTGGGGGTGGCTGCCCCCAGGTGACACCCACAGGACAACATGTACACCAACATACACACAATAGGAAATGCAGCCTTACATGCCTTATCATACAGTTTGGACAGGCTGTCGTGTTGTAGGTGTGCCCCTCACTCCCTGGGAGCTATCTGTGGCTGGCATATGTCCATCTGAGACAGGCATGGTGACATATGCCAGTCACTTGTACAGGGATGCGTTGAAAAGCAATGGACCGATCGGTGCCCCCGGCCGGCCCATTTCATTCAATGTGTGCGGGTACGCGTTGTACCCCTGTACGCGTTGTACCGCAATGGACCGATCGGTGCCCCCGGGCGGCCCATTGCATTCAATGTGTGCGGGTACGCGTTGTACCCCTGTACGCGTTGTACCGCAATGGACCGATCGGTGCCCCCGGCCGGCCCATTGCATTCAATGTGTGCTGGGTACGCGTTGTACCCCTGTGCGCGTTGATCAGCAATGGACCGATCGGTGCCCCGGCCGGCTCATTGCATTCAATGTGTGCGGGTGCGCGTTGTACCCCTGTACGCGTTGTACCGCAATGGACCGATCGGTGCCACCGGCCGGCCCATTGCATTCAATGTGTGCGGGTACGCGTTGTACCCCTGTGCGCGTTGTACCGCAATGGACCGATCGGTGCCCCGGCCGGCCCATTGCATTCAATGTGTGCGGGTACGCGTTGTACCCCTGTACGCGTTGATCAGCAATGGACCGATCGGTGCCCCCGGCCGGCTCATTGCATTCAATGTGTGCGGGTACGCGTTGTACCCCTGTACGCGTTGTACCGCAATGGACCGATCGGTGCGCACCCATTGACAATGGCCTAGCCTGGCAACGGACGCG
Organism: Calotriton arnoldi; assembly: GCA_963921515.1. NCBI lineage: Eukaryota > Metazoa > Chordata > Amphibia > Caudata > Salamandridae > Calotriton > Calotriton arnoldi. The sequence goes on along the minus strand of CAWUFW010006721.1, from coordinate 43,653 downwards.
TTTTCGAAGTTCGAGCGAGTCGGTTGCTGGAAATTCAGTTGGTCACCCACAACAATGTTGCAAAATCATGTATGTCATGAAGTTGAAGATTTGAAGGATGCTGTGGGCGTGTATTGGTGCTGCTATTCCATGGATTGGCCAGATTCAGAAGATGCAAACGACTTGGACCTATCACTTTGGACACAAGGGACAGTATCTGCCTCTCCAGCACATATATATTGCTGGCTGTTCCCCTGAGAGCTCACTTGCCTGCACTACATGCTCCAGGACGACATCTGCCACTGCACTGCTGCTGTCTCTGCCCCTCTGGACCCTGCAATGGCACGTACTGTGGAGAGAGCCCCAGCCTTCAGCCTTGAGGAGAACCAGGCCCTGCTGGACAGCCTACTTCCACAGTACAGCAAGCTGTATGGGACACCAGGGGAGCAGGTGAGTGTTCTGTGCACTGCCTTTCTGAATGTGCATTTTGTCTGACTAGCAAGGCTGAAAGTCTGCACGCCACTTGCTAGCAGGCTCACAGAGTAGTTGTCACCCCCATAGTGTGTAGTGACATGCACTGGACAGGTATGGTGCAGTGACAGTGCATTTGAACAAGGTTTTACTTCCCATGCAATGATACCATGTAGTGACGTCTGGCAAACTGTCCATGGGCAGCGTTGCACTGCCTGTGTACATCATGTGCCCCTGTGAATGAGACATGTATATACAACTGTGTCATGCACGGATATATTGCATGTGTAGTAATGGCCTTTTCACTTTGTCATCCTGACAGGTTAATGCCCATCGGAAGCAGGAGATCTGGAAGGACATCGTCCGGGCTGTCCGGTCCGTGGGGGTCTACAAGCGCCGGATTCGCAACTGCCAGAAGAGGTGGCAGGACCTTCGGGGCTGGACCCGGAGGATTGCACGGGTCCAGCTGAAGCTGTCGCCTCCTCGCAGGAGGGGCGGAACACGGACCCTGACCCCCACATGCTCCAGATCCTGGCGGTGGTGTTTCCAGACCTGGATGGGCAGCTGAAGGCCAGACAGCAGCAAGGAGGGGGTGAGTCAAAGACTGCACTGTGAACTCTGTATTACATGCTATGTGCCCTCCTCTGGCCTGGTTAAACTGCCACAGTACAGCAGTCATGTTGTCCAGGAGCCATGTCCCTCTATTGTGCACTGCCCACTCCTCATCTGATACCCAGGTGTGGCCCTTACATTCAGGGAATTGTGTCACTTGGGACTGTGTCCTTGCAGTTTGCTTCACTAAAGGTGGGGGACAGCATCTGTTTCCCTAACTCTGTTGTGGGCATCATGGGTGGGTCCATTGTTCACACAACGCCTGTGTTCGGACATGTAATCTGCGTGTTGCTTTGATATGCGGTCCACTTGCTGAGCTGAGCCACCACATGTGCCTGGGGTATGTGGCACACACTCATGCAGCGGGTGGGAACAATGTTTGGGCCCCAGGAGTGTGCAGATTACGTGTGTCACACATACATAGCCAGCTATCCACTGTCCAGGGCTCATCCCTCATTCATGTGGGGCAGGACAGTCATGACTACTGCAGGCCATGCAATGCACTCTGTACTCCCACTCCCGTGTATCAGCTGACACATTGTGCGCAGTGATTTGACCCCTCAGGTGTCTGCCTCTGTGTCAGTGTGCTGTGGATTTGTTGCCAGGACTGCTGGGGTGTTTCTCGGTAGGGGCTCAGCATGCCACTGGAGATGTGACCATAGGAGACGATACTTGTGTGTCACATAGGTGTTTGATCAGCTGCCCGAACAGACTGGGGTATGCGAATGTGAAGTTCAGGCAGCTGTTCCCCATTCACAGCAGATTGTGAGGGGCTCAGGTTCAGAGGGTAGTGTCACAGGTCTCCCATATGTCCAATCGGTATGACCTGGACAGATGAGGGTTAAGATGATGTGTTGTGTGGGGGATGTACATGTGCACTTGTGCAGCTCCAGGACTTGCATTCCCCATGACCTACTATTGTGACACAGTGCAGAGTGTTGTTGTCTGGCTGCCAAGTCATACATCACTGAGACAGTGATGTATGACTTAGCAGTCATGCCTCCGCCATGGCATGTGTCTACTTATTGGTGATCCTGCAGGGGAGTGACATGTGCTACATGCACACCATTGTGGCGATGGCTATCAGGACATGGGTGCATCATGGTGTCTGTCGCTGGTATGCATCACATGCATTTCCTATTTGACTCTGGGCGTCCCTTTCATCCGGAAACCTGTACTGACTCAGTGGCAAGAGTTGTGATGTGTGCATGTCCACATGCTACACCGTGTCCTCTGCACTGTCCAACTACTGTGTAGTTGGTGCATGTGTCCACACTGTGGTGTTGCTATCCAACAGACACCAGACAGATGGGTGCAAGGCCATGTGGGATGTGAGTGCCATGGTTGGCATCAGACTGACAATTGGCTTCTCCTGTTCAGTTAGGGCACTTTTAGCAATGTACAACTAATGATGCCAGGGCTTGCTCTATAATGTGCTGTGCTCACAGTGGTGTGTGCGTTTGGTGCAGGTGACTGATGTCTGTCTGTTTCCCCATTGTTTGCAGATACATCCACGGCCACGGAAGGGGACAGCTCCACGGACCAGGAGGAGCCGGAGAGCCAGACTGGGTCAGCAGCCGAGGAGTGGTCGGAGGGACCCAGTGGCACGGAGGGCGAGGGGAGCCACACCAAGGAGTCCTCAGCACCATCCACCTCAGCTGAGGACCAGAGCAACTCGGAGGATGACTCCCTTATGGAGGCGGGTGTCAGCAGCCACCACACCCCAGCTAGTGTTGCTGTCCCCGCCACCACCAGCACCACCACCGCCCTCCCATCGGCTCCCATTCCCCAGGTCCGTGGAGGCTCCCATGTTCGGGAGCGTGTCTCCTTTGGGCCAGGCACCGCACCCCCTGCCCCTGTGTCCCCTGCTGCCCTGAGTGAGGAGTCTGTGTACCTCCTTCGCCAGCTCCATGTAGGGCAGACAGCCATGCTGAGTGTCCTCCATGCGCACACCGCTCTGTTGACTCAGCTGGTGTCGTTCATGGAGGGCATCTCATCGGGCATGTCTGACCTACAGAGGGGCAATAGGTCCATGGACTCCTCCCTGACGGCAGCAGTGTCCCTCCTCAGACAGTCCCTCACCCCTCCTGCCTCTGCTCCATCCACACTCCCCAGCACCTTACCCGTCCCAAGCACACACACACCGGCACAGGCACACACCAGCACACACACATCCAGCACACAGACACACACGCCACAAACAAAACGCACACGCACGCACAGTCAGAGGACTGAAACCAGACTCACAGGGGATGGGGCCCTGGAACACACACACGCATCCACGAGCACTGCGCAGTCCTCAGTTGCCTCTCCCTCCAAAACACACTCCCTTGCCTCACCTGCAACCCCAAAGACCCAGCGGCTCTTCCTCAGTGACCTCGGCCTCTTCCCCTCCGATCCAGCTGATACAGCATTCAGGGGAAGAGGAAGCCCACCCACACGGAGCAGAGTGCCCCTCGCCCCCGGACACCCTCCCCCAGGCGCAGACAGACTGAGGCCCCCACCCGCCAAGTCCCCCGGAGTCGTAAGAGCAAGACCCCGCCGCCGCCCTGCAGCTCAGGCACCAGGTCTCCTTCCTCCATCCCTCAGGCCCCCACTCCACAGGTGCCCCCACCACACCCTGCCCCAGGTTCCCCCACCCACAGATATACCATCCCCAAGAGGATCCGGCCTTCTCCCCCTGCCACTTGCTCTCCCGGCACCACACCCCCGCTGCGCTTGTCTGTGCCACTGATGTGGTGAGGTGTCCTCCCCCTCTGTCCAGCCCACCTTGCCTGTTCCCCATTCTCCTCCCCTGGTGGTAGGCACTGCAGTGGAGTCCACTACCACCCTGTCTGACTTGGGCACTGCAGTGGCGGACCTGTCCACTCCATCTGCAGGGTCCACTGCAGTCGTGCCGGCACCCACAACATCTGAGTCATGCCCCCAGTTGTGCCGGCACACACCATGTCAGACACCTCCACTGCAGTTGTCAGTGGCTCTCCAGCACCCACCACCCCTTCCCTGCTTCCTCCTGGTGAGCCCTGATCCTGTCCCTGCGGTGCCTGGCCTGCCCCCGGTTGCCCCTCCTAGTGGATTGTCCCTGGTTTTGTGCAGGCATGCGTAGGGTGACATCTGCCACTGTCACCCTGTTTGGACTTTGACAATGGACTGGCCATTGGCCTTTGTGTTTTTTCTGGACTTTCAGTTTTCATTGCACACATATGCTGAATAAAGCAACTTTCTGTTCTCTAGTGCTTATGCTTCTGATGTACATGTTGTTGATGATGCTAACCATGCCCTTGCTGCAGTGATGGTGATATTTGGTCTCATGATAATGAAGTGTTACTGTGCAGGAACCCATGTGGTCCAGGGGGAATGTGTCCTATCCTGTGGTGTATTCATGTCATCCATAGCAGCATCTGAGTGTGTCATGTGTTCAGTATTTGGCAATGGGATTTCCTACTTACATTAGCAATTTCACATCTGTGGCTTCCACCCCTGCACATCTGTTGTGCCTGCCATTGTTCAATTTGTCTACTTCCCTGACCGTGTGGCCATCTCCACTGGACATGCAGGTTTGGGCATCAATGGGGAAGGACTCATCTGTGTTGTCAGTGCAACATTGCTATACAAGTGTGTTGGATCTGTGCTGATGATTTCGTTGGCACTTCCATGACCAGGCTGATGTGACGGGAGCCCTCATTTGGTGCTAATTGTTGATTGTGTGACCAAGTGCTCAGCTGACATGATGGGGCCCTACTGAGGCAACATATGGCACAGCTTTCCTCACACAGGAGTGGAGTCCCCTCATGGCAGTGTATACTCCTGTGACATTGCCTGCGCCCAAGGTGTGTGTTGTATGTGCATGTCTGTGTGTTCACTTCCGTTTAGCTGTGCATGCTGTGATCCCTAGTGTTGTACCTGTTTGTGATGCTTGCTGAGTTGACCTATGTTCCCCCAAAGTCTTCTCCCTGGGTTCTCTGTGATGTGGGTGCATGGCACATTACTGGTCATCAGGGTGTCACCCATAGGTGTGTTTGCTGTCAGGGCTGAGTTTGTGTGCAGACGCAGATGGGTCACAGTCAGGTTTCCCCTTGGCACTTGTTGTTTGGCCCTGTCATGTGATTTCCAGTTTGTGTTATCTTTCAGTGATTGTGACACGTTGTGTGTGTGACTGCTGGCACTCCTCAGGGTCCGGGCTGCAATGTTGGTTGTTGTCTATGTGAGTTCTTTGTGGGTGACCTTGGCTTCTTCATTGGTGTGTGACTGTGGCTGGGATCCCATTGGTTGGTGTGGTATTGCCGTCATGTCCATGTACAGCGTAGTGTGCAGTGTGTCAGACATTCAGGAGTCTTGTTGAGTGGCCATGTGTGATGTGTTTCTGCACCTTGGTTCCCACCCACCACCCTGGAATAGTCATGGGTGCATGTGCAATGTCACCAGTGCATGTGTGCTTCACTGCTGCACATTGTTGGAGGTCGAGGGTGTGGTGTTGAGTGTGTGCAGATGAGAGTTGTTGCCCGGCTAGGCCCCTGCCTCCATGTTGGCCTTGGCTTACTGGCCATGCTGATTGATTTGTGCTTGTGTAGGTGTGATGGTAGTTTGTTGCTCAGGACACATGACTGTGGTTCACAGTGTGAACGACATTTAGCTTTGTCATCACAGTGGGATTGTAATGCAGCCCAGGGTCACCACATTGTGGGGGCCCTGGGGGTAGTGCTGTGGTGTGTCTGTGTCTTGCTGTGTCAGTTGCTGTTCCTACGTGCCTGTGTGACATGTGTGATTTGTGCTCCCTCTCATCTGACAATGCCTGCTTGCCCACATAGGGGATTTGGATCCATGAGTTACCTTTGTGTGGCACTGTATGCACATCTGTATGATTGGTATTCAGGTCTCCTCATGTGTTGTGTGGTTGCCTGGGGACACTGGCACCCCCCTCACCTGTTGTGTATGATGTGCAGTGTGGGTCTGCCTGTTTGTGTTTGTGCATCTGCACCACTGCATTGGCATATCTTGGGTGTGCCATTGGCTGTATGTGGTTTGGTGGCTTTCCCCTGCTGTCCCTGGGACTCCTAGGTCATCGGTCAGCACAATGATCATGGTTTGTGTGTCCCATTGCTGCCATGGTATGGTATCTGTTCACCTCACATCTACAGTCTCCACAGGGTATCTGCATTTGTGTGCCCATTGGTGCAAATATGTGGGTCTGCATTCTGATGGTCACTTCTGTCATTGTGTCATTGATGAATGTTGACAGTGTCAGCCCCCATGGGTGTTGTTTGTCTGCACATGGCCAAAGGTATGTCTTATTTGCACTGCAGTATTTGGCTCCCCCAATTTATGTTGCAATGGGACACATGCACTACTTTGCCACTGATGTGTTTTATGTTCTGTGACCAGGAATCATCCATGCAGTTTGTCAACACTTACATTTTGGTTACTGTGATGATGGGGGTTTGGACCCCATTGCCACAATGTTCAAAATGTGCTTCAGCTATGGACCCCACACTTACCTTTTGGTCACTGTGGTGATGGGGCGTTAGACCCCATTGCCACAATGTTCAAAATGTGCTTCAGCTATGGACCCCACACTTACCTTTTGGTCACTGTGGTGATGGGGCGTTAGACCCCATTGCCACAATGTTCAAAATGTGCTTCAGCTATGGACCCCACACTTACATTTTGGTCACTGTGGTGATGGGGGTTAGACCCCATTGCCACAATGTTCAAAATGTGCTTCAGCTATGGACCCCACACTTACATTTTGGTCACTGTGGTGATGGGGGTTAGACCCCATTGCCACAATGTTCAAAATAGTGCTTCAGCTATGGACCCCACACTTACCTTTTGGTCACTGTGATGATGGGGGTTTGGACCCCATTGCCACAATGGTCATGGCCTGCTTGCATTGTGGGGGCCACACACATATATGTGTGGCACATGTGATAGGGGGTCACATTGTATGTTCAAAGTCATGTTCAGTGTTGTAGGCATTTGACACAGTCTACACACGCTTGTCATGGTGTTGGGGGATGTCTTTTTCTTGCATTCCCTAGGTTGTGGTGTGCTGGTTGTGTCATGCATTGTCCATCCTATGAGTGGGGGTGGTGTTGGTGGTAGGCATCCAGCCCCCCATGGGTAGAGGTGGTAGTAGTGACAGGCATCCAGCCCCCATGGGTAGAGGTGGTAGTAGTGACAGGCATCCAGCCACCCTGGCTTAGGGTGGTAGTAGTGGTAGGCATCTGGCACCCCCCTGGGTAAGGGTGGTAGTAGTGGTAGGCCTCCAGCCCCCCCTGGGTAAGGGTGGTAGTAGTGGTAGGCATCCAGCCCCCCATGGCTAAGGGTGGTAGTGGTGGTGGGCATCTGGCACCCCCTGGCTAAGGGTGGTAGTGGTGGTTGGCATCCAGCCCCCTGGCTTAGGGTGGTAGTAGTGGTAGGCATCTGGCACCCCCTGGCTAAGGGTGGTAGTAGTGGTAGGCATCCAGCCCCCCTGGGTAAGGGTGGTAGTGGTGGTGGGCATCTGGCACCCCCCTGGCTAAGGGTGATAGTAGTGGTAGGCATCTGGCACCCCCATGGCTAAGGGTGGTAGTGGTGGTGGGCATCTGGCACCCCCTGGCTAAGGGTGGTAGTGGTGGTTGGCATCCAGCCCCTGGCTTAGGGTGGTAGTAGTGGTAGGCATCTGGCACCCCTGGCTAAGGGTGGTAGTAGTGGTAGGCATCCAGCCCCCTGGGTAAGGGTGGTAATGGTGGTGGGCATCTGGCACCCCCTGGCTAAGGGTGGTAGTGGTGGTTGGCATCCAGCCCCCTGGCTTAGGGTGGTAGTAGTGGTAGGCATCTGGCACCCCCTGGCTAAGGGTGGTAGTAGTGCTAGGCATCCAGCCCCCTGGGTAAGGGTGGTAGTGGTGGTGGGCATCTGGCACCCCCTGGCTAAGGGTGGTAGTAGTGGTAGGCATCTGGCACCCCCTGGCTAAGGGTGGTAGTAGTGGTAGGCATCCAGCCCCCCTGGGTAAGGGTGGTAGTGGTGGTAGGCATCTGGCACCCCCTGGCTAAGGGTGGTAGTGGTGGTGGGCATCTGGCACCCCCTGGCTAAGGGTGGTAGTAGTGACAGGCATCCAGCCCCCTGGCTAAGGGTGGTAGTAGTGGTAGGCATCCAGCCCCCTGGCTAAGGGTGGTAGTAGTGGTAGGCATCTGGCACCCCCATGGCTAAGGGTGGTAGTGGTGGTGGGCATCTGGCACCCCCTGGCTAAGGGTGGTAGTGGTGGTTGGCATCCAGCCCCCTGGCTTAGGGTGGTAGTAGTGGTAGGCATCTGGCACCCCCTGGCTAAGGGTGGTAGTAGTGGTAGGCATCCAGCCCCCTGGGTAAGGGTGGTAGTGGTGGTAGGCATCTGGCACCCCCTGGCTAAGGGTGGTAGTGGTGGTGGGCATCTGGCACCCCCTGGCTAAGGGTGGTAGTAGTGACAGGCATCCAGCCCCCTGGCTAAGGGTAGTAGTAGTGGTAGGCATCCAGCCCCCTGGCTAAGGGTGGTAGTAGTGGTAGGCATCTGGCACCCCCATGGCTAAGGGTGGTAGTGGTGGTGGGCATCTGGCACCCCTGGCTAAGGGTGGTAGTGGTGGTTGGCATCCAGCCCCCTGGCTTAGGGTGGTAGTAGTGGTAGGCATCTGGCACCCCCTGGCTAAGGGTGGTAGTAGTGGTAGGCATCCAGCCCCCTGGGTAAGGGTGGTAGTGGTGGTGGGCATCTGGCACCCCCTGGCTAAGGGTGGTAGTAGTGGTAGGCATCTGGCACCCCCTGGGTAAGGGTGGTAGTAGTGGTAGGCATCCAGCCCCCTGGGTAAGGGTGGTAGTAGTGGTAGGCATCCAGCCCCCATGGCTAAGGGTGGTAGTGGTGGTGGGCATCTGGCACCCCCTGGCTAAGGGTGGTAGTGGTGGTTGGCATCCAGCCCCCTGGCTTAGGGTGGTAGTAGTGGTAGGCATCTGGCACCCCCTGGCTAAGGGTGGTAGTAGTGGTAGGCATCCAGCCCCCTGGGTAAGGGTGGTAGTGGTGGTGGGCATCTGGCACCCCCTGGCTAAGGGTGGTAGTGGTGGTGGGCATCTGGCACCCCCTGGCTAAGGGTGGTAGTGGTGGTTGGCATCCAGCCCCCTGGCTTAGGGTGGTAGTAGTGGTAGGCATCTGGCACCCCCTGGCTAAGGGTGGTAGTGGTGGTAGGCATCTGGCACCCCCATGGCTAAGGGTGGTAGTGGTGGTGGGCATCTGGCACCCCTGGCTAAGGGTGGTAGTGGTGGTTGGCATCCAGCCCCCTGGCTTAGGGTGGTAGTAGTGGTAGGCATCTGGCACCCCCTGGCTAAGGGTGGTAGTGGTGGTTGGCATCCAGCCCCCTGGCTTAGGGTGGTAGTAGTGGTAGGCATCTGGCACCCCCTGGCTAAGGGTGGTAGTAGTGGTAGGCATCCAGCCCCCTGGGTAAGGGTGGTAGTAGTGGTAGGCATCCAGCCCCCTGGGTAAGGGTGGTAATGGTGGTAGGCATCTGGCACCCCCTGGCTAAGGGTGGTAGTGGTGGTTGGCATCCGGCCCCCCTGGGTAGGGGTGGTGGTGCGCATTCAGGCCCCTGTGTGCATATGTGGCATTGGTGATGGGCATCCCGCCCCTATGGTGCTGCTGTTGCTGGTGTAAGTAAATTCTGCATCCCTTTGTGATGTGTCGTGTACGTGTTGTATGTGTTTTGTGGTTGGTGTCTGACTTACCTTCTGCGCCGTACGCGTCCGTGCCTGTTCCGGTAGTAAATGTAGAATATTGGTATGATCGGGACGAAGGGATTCATGGTTGGTTCGTGTCGTTCGTCTTTCTCGTTGCTTCGCGTCGTCCTCGTCGCTTCGCGTCATCCTCGTCGCTGGCGTGTTCGCCTCGTAACCGTGGATCGTGTTGTGGCGCGAATCGGAGCTTATGGCGCCTCTCCCGGATGCTTTGACGTGCCGTGCGTAGCGACGGGTTCGGCGCGTACGGAAAGCGCATCGTACTTGTTCGGCCGGACGGAGCTGCATTTTCCCTTCCGTGCGACTCGATTCTGCGTTTCCGGATTCGCCTCGGTCGGAGAACAGGACCTGGATTGGGTGAGAACGACTCGGCCGGATTCTGTGCTGTTGTGCGCATCGTACTTACTCGTTCGGTCTGCTGTACGGATCGGTCGGGAAACAGGCATTCGCATGGCTTTTTTCCCGACCGAATGGTATTGGGTGCTCCTCCGACCGAGATCGGAATCGGCCCCATAGTTTTAAGGTCTTTCATGGACACGTTTAACATATTTTCTGGGTCCGTATAATATTCAGGGTGCCCTATTTTAGACATAAAGGTTTTAATATATGCCAGCCATTTAATATTTCTGATACCATCGCATGATAGGATATCCTTCAATACTAAACGATTCAAGGAAGTTTCCTCGGTAATCCAAATTCTATGCCATAATAATACTGGCTGTATTTTAATGACATCTTCTAAGAATAGGATGCCTAATTCCCGATGGCATATATAAGCAGAGATGCTGGCCGGGACAGATAAAAGAGACCTCAGAAACTTATTTTCTGCGAGCTGCAGGGAATGAACCCCAGCGTAACCCCAAATACCGGCTCCATAAGTCGCAATCGACAAGCATTTAGCCCTATAAATCTGTAAAATTTCTACTGGGGCACGTCTACCTAATTTTTTACTGAAATTAAAAAGGGCCATCAATGATTTAACAAATAGTAATCTTCTAATTTTAATTGCCGAGGTCCAAGTGCCAGTCTGATCGAATAGGATCCCCAAATAAGAAAAAGTCTTAGTGACTTCGATTGCTTTCAAATCAATGAATAAAGTCCTTATCTTCTTTTTAGAACCTGCCCCACAGGACATAGTAAAAGTTTTTGAACAATTGACAGCCAGACCCAGGTTTGTCATGAAATTTGAAAAGACATCCACCATCCTTTGCAGACTTCGGGGTGTACGGGCCATCAATACCGCGTCGTCCGCGTACAGGAGTGCCGGTATGGGTCGATTGGCTGCCATTGGTAAGTCCTTACACTCTTGCACTAGAACTGCTTCTAAATTATTTATATAAAGCGAGAAGAGGAATGGGGCAAGGATACACCCCTGTCTAACTCCTCTTCCTACCCTGAAATATCCAGTGCATTCACCACCTCTCCCATACCGAACTCGTGCCTTCGCCCCGGAGTACAATTGTTTTAAAAATGTTATAAATGCGGCATCTATGCTCAACCCTTCTAAAATCACCCAGAGCTTCTTATGTATGACACAGTCGAATGCCGCGGTTAGATCGACAAATGTCAGATATAGTCTTTCTCCTTTTGCTTTAGTATATTTTTCTAGGATAATATGTAAATTTAGGCCCTGTTCGATTGTGCCCATACCTTTACGAAACCCAAATTGCAGATCGCTTAAAATTGAATGTTCCTCAGCCCAAGTTTGCAGCCTATTTAATAGAACCCGCCCTACTATCTTCACTGTGGAATCCAAAAGTGAAATTGGACGATAGCATGCGGGGTTATCCCTATCCCCTTTTTTAAAAATTGGAACTATTATCGATTCGCACCAAGTACGTAAAAAGCCCTTTGAGCCGCATGCATTAAAAACCTGAGTTAAAAGTGGGCCCCAAAGTGCTATATTGGATTTAAAAATATCGACGGGGACCCCGTCCGGACCTGCCGCTTTCCCTCCCCTGCTTGCATTAATGGCCGAATTAACCTCAGTGAGCGTAAAATACAATAATTGATCAGTGGGAGTTATGAATTCCATGTTATCAACCCCATTCATTGAAATTACATTGTCCTCCATCATTGGGGTATTATATAAGCTGGAGTAATGTTGAATCCACTCGGGTTCAGAAATGGCAATTTCAATGGTGGCATTGTCCTTATCGGCCAGAAAGGGAGCATTAACTGCCTTCCAAAATGCAGAGGGATCCTTGTTGACTGAGGCATCTCGTAAGGCTTGCCATGCTTCCTCTTTTAGAGCAATCTTTCTTAATTTCTGTGCGCTCTTATACTCATTTTTTCTTACTCTTATATCAACCTGGTTTTTCACCTTAGCTTGGAGTGCCTTTTTCAATTTGGAATGTGCTTTGGTGCAACTTGTGTCAAACCAGCCCTTGTTTTGTTTACTGTTTCCCTTTATACAGACATACAATGATTCTTTAATAAAATTTGTAATTTCATAAAAATTTTCTAAAATTTCCTGGTGCGAAGAACTATCATCCAAACACTTTAAAAACATATCTTTGCAATTTATAGCCACCCTACTAATAAAAACCTCCTGATCCACTTTTTCCCATTTTAGGGCATAACCATTTTGTCTACCCAGTGAGATATTTTTCACCACATGGTCTGAAGTACCTCTGTTATTCACTGGCTTATTCTGTAACTTTAGTTCAATACTGATGGGGAAATGATCGCTCAATGCGATATCATGGGTAATAAAATCTCTAAAATATTAATTAAATCTTTGTGAGGCTAATACATAATCAATTGTGGAAAACATGCCTCTTCCATTAAAAGTAGGGTAAAAAGGAATCACAGGAGCGCATAAATCATTAGCAAACCCAAGGTCGATAGTAAACATAATATCATTCAACATATCGCCAAAATGTGTATGGGGGAAGTGGGGACTACAATAACCTAGTTCATAGGATAACCCACATAACCTATTATTAACATGCTGACATAAGGGTAGATTAAAATCACCGCCCCAAATAACACAAAACTCTTTTGATGTACTGGTTTGTAGATTATATAGATCACTACTCAAATTTCTCATCACTCCCTGAGTTTGGTCTAATGGAATATTATTATAAAAATTTACTAACGCTATACCGGAAGTTTGGTCTATATGAAAACTGATGATGTGGTAATACTGGTTTGAATTTTTAAAACGATTTTCTCTATATTCAAATAATTTGAAATAAAGGTACTAAGACCACCTTTAGCTCTGCCATGGGCTGAGGGCACAGCTGGTGTAAAATAAGTTTTATATCCGTTTATATGTACAGGCTCTCGCATCCAGGTCTCCTGCAGGCTAAAAATATCAAACCTAGTCACAAAATCAATCCAAACCGTATTATCCACCTTGCTATTTAAACCCGCAACGTTCTGTTATAGGGATTCTGCACACACACAGAGCTATGCACAGGATAATAGGACCTCGGAATATAGTGGTGAGCCAAACATAAACCTTAGCACCTAAAACCCCAACCCAACTAGCCTTAGCGTCCCATTAGCAACAATGTACCAATGATTAGACAACCCAGAACACGGTATCTCTCTCTCTCAGGACTCGCAGTAGCAAGAACACCCTTTCGTCACTCACTCATACCTGTCCACAACCGGCGTAAGAAGAGACACAGTATAGGTTAAAATGTTTATTTCAACATACGTGCTCTAAGATACAGTACACGTGACAGTACTATCAGCATAATGCATAAGAATAATATAATCAGCATAGTTACAACTCCATAGAATACTAACGGGGAAAGCATTTCATAAAGCAGTGGATAGAGGGCTGAATGACCTAACCACCCTCCCCGTGCTAATAGCTTTTTTATTATAAAAATAGAAGACCTCTGGGCTTTGACAAGCGAACCCCCATACCTCAGTCTCTAGATGCAAGAACTACATCAGCAGACAATCACAGCTCTTCTCCCTGGAAAGGTTTTCTTCAAGTCCCTCTCAAGAGGGAAAAACGCAATAATAATAGCCCACCAATTTCCCCATGGCAGCTGTACATAGTGTTATGTCTAGGTGCGAGGAACTGGCCATATCAGCAAGAACCAGGGACGTGTTTTTCGACCTTGTAACTGTTGTTCAGACTGAGCCCAAAGGGAACAGGAGAAAAGGTGAGAAACAGAAAATGCAGACAGTTGTAAAATAACTTGGCAGGAGCAGAGGGCGACAGAACAACGGCTAAGAGTTACGTGCGCAAAAGTCATCATGGCAGCCAGGCCTATGCCAACGTATCCAGGCAGGCCAGGAGGCCACAAACCACAAGACACCCTCCCCTGGACAGTCCATCGGCCAAGACTAAGGACGAAGACAGAGTTCAAAACACCTGAGCAGAACAGAGGCGTCCCTAGTGGAAGGAGTCCTAATGGAGGACAACGAACGGGGAAAGGTAGCAAAAGACAGTCAGCGTGGCAGTTCACGGACAGTGAACGGCAAATCAATCCAAAAACGTGGAAGTGCAGAAAAATGCTATACCGTCCAAGAGGACATCATTGGAATCGTCAGAAAACGTAGACGCCATCCAGTCCAACAGGTCAAAGCTGCAGGAATGCTCCTCAGAGGATGGAGCATCCAAAAGCAATGCGGGACAGCTTGCGTGATATTCAATATAGCTTTGTTGTAGGAGATTCTGAGCAGCCGCCCAGATATCCCATTGTGCCAAAATCCCCAGTGCAGCCGCACGCGTCATGCAGCCTGCAACGGAACAGTCCCGTTCATGGGCCTCTAAGGGACCCATCAACCGAACAAAATCCGGAACAGACAACGACGTATTGGAGAGGCAATAATCCATGGCCCACGTGAAAGGGCAGCGAATGCAAGACATCACAGGTTGCACGCAAGTGAAACACGCAAAGCGAAAAGAAAGGGTATAGGACACACTCAGTGTCGCCAACGGCAGAACTCCGAAACCAGATAAAATGCGCTCACGGAGCAGCAGTAGGCGTCCGGGGTCGAGAAGGGCCCATCGGGGAGCAGCCATTGCGAAGGAAGCAGATCAACAGTAGTACACCAGCCGCCAAAGCCAGGATTAATGGAAAGCCACCAAAGACGCTGAAAAAAATAGAATGAATAAACGCCGGTATCACACCAAAAATAGTTTGGAAAGAGGACACTAGGCCGGACCCCACCACTTTAAAAAAATGCACTAGACCTTCAGTGTTAGATGCGTTAAAAATACGGTGAATTAATTCACCGAAATGTTGTGGGAGGTTAGTGTTCAAAAGGGCCTGTATTTCACTGTGGGTACTTGCCACCTGGAGAACAAATGTCTCCCGGGCGGAAGTGAGCATAACCTCCTCGTTCAATAATAGCGCCTTTATTCTGCTCAGTTTATTGAAATCCGCCTCCATAGTAGGAATGGAAGGCCAAATAGAATTATCTACGATGTCGTGAGGGGGAGGAAAAAGCACATTCTTGCAGCAGACAACCCTGTGCGATACAGTAACAATATAAGGGATGCCGGCCTGCATGCCACAGCAGTTGTCGTTATTTAAAAGCAAATAGCTACCATTTGTAAGCAAAGTAAAGGTAGGAGAAATAGTAGGAGCAGGAATGCCCTTTAACACACAAGCAAGATTCGGAGCGGAAACATTACAAGCTCCGTGCAATTTAATATGTTTACAAACAAGGGAATGACCCACTGTTGAATCACATGACTCCCCCGTGAGAAAAACTTACTTGTCATCTCTAAGGCATTTATACATGAAAGGGAGGGACCAAAGTTCATGCAGGAAGGCACTACCCAAAGGCTGGAAACGGCCCACAGGATAATGTTTCATGCATGAACTAAATTCAAACAAGGAAAAAGGCAATGCGATAACCCCATGAACTAGCCACACAGCAGAATCTATTTCCGCTACAGAGAATGGTAAGGGCTCCACTTTCTCGATATGTAACAGAGTGTAAACTGCATCTTTCATGGACATGAACTGCTGTTTGTCAGTTAAATTAAAAGGCAGAAATAAGGCAGTGGTGTTCAAAAAGTGCCAAGGAACCTTACCCAACTTAAGTGTTTGCAAAGTCCACGTAAATTGCATAACTGAACGTAATTGATTCTGACCATGATACAACACAGAAACATCATCTTGTACAATATCAACAACAGAGAACACAATATTCTCCAACGTGTAAATGCGGGAAGACAGGGTATTAATACTATTGTCAACAACAGCAAGCACCTTTTCCAAATTTGCTTGGTCTATTTCCCGTAAACGGGAAGCAGCCTCCATTTGCGATAGCTTCCAGAGTTCATTATAAGCTTCATAAATGAACCTCTTCGGTCGTGGACCACGAGGTCCCAATATAAAGTCGGACAGATCAATATTGCCTGAAAGGAGGGACAAATGTTGTTTAACAGAGTCTAGGGAAGAATGTTGCAACCATTGTTTACATAATTTACCAACAGAATAGGTGGTGACAGTACGGGAGTTAGAAAACCTAGGATCGGGCTTGTCCTGAGTATAGCCAGAAACTGTGTCATGAAAACGCAGTTGGCACTCATTCGATGATATGGGCCAAGACAACCAAGGTGACTGAACAAGCGTAGAAATATTAAACGAATTGTTCTGAAACAACATCTGTAAAGTCGAAAGGAACATATTAAAGTGCGAGCTGTGGTTTAGAGTGGAAGACAGGGATGGAATTGATGGTGCATTCATTTGTTTTGTGGTAGCCAGACCCAAACACATAGTCTGATAGATCGAAACATTCAAAAACACCATTTGGGCTGGGATTAGGCAGGCACGGTGCAAGGCCTCGGTGCCTTGCACCTGCCAAGGCTTGGAGCCCCAGATTGACTTCAAATCCACCGTTTCCGTCCAGTATTCATAACCACCCACAGCCAAGGCCTTTAAAAAGGAACTCGAATAAAGCAATTTAGTGTGGGTCAACATGAATTTCTGTGTGAAGGGGGCAGGTAATTTGAAATAATAGGACCCAGGGTTCGATCTATTAAAATCAGTGAAATAAGTAAATTTATTTCGAAGAGTCCGGGAGCTACCCGATAAAGGGTTTGGGCAATGTTCCCATTGAGTGTAGGTCACAGGGCTACGTGGTGCACTCGGTTTATGGACAAAATGGTTGCCCCAATGCTGGTAACAGTATAAATCGGCATAATTCGCAGAATTCATACACAAATCCTCAGCATTAAATGAAGCATAATATTTCAAATCAGCAAACAATGCTTCAACTGCATGCACATCCCAATCATCAGAATGAATATTACTTTTTACTACATCACCCATGGAAACTCGAAGGACATTCGGTACATTAATAACTTCTGTTGGTCCATGAATTTGAAAATTTACCGCATCCCATACGATGCCATCAGCAACTGGAAAAGCTGAAATGTTCACCAATGTGTGGTCACGCTTCATGATGTGAGATGAGGAATGTGGAGCCAAAGTTCCAGCAACACTGTTCACAGCAGAGCATTCAGGCAAATAGTGACCATTGATCAGTAGAAAAAACACTGTGACAAAGCCAATGGACATGAACAAAAAGATCAAGAAAAGTACCAACCAAATGTATGTCCAAGGGGGAATCAAAAAATTGTCTCTAAACCAGGATACAAAAATACTGAACTTGGACGGTACAATCGACGTGGTGGAATCCGAGTCAAAGGAATAACGTGTCGGACTCAGTGGCTTTGTTGGTAAGTGAGCCACAGATTCTGTTTCGGGATAGGTATACTCGTTCTCGTCCATGCAGGGGGTTACTGGAGGTTCGAGTATACTTTCAGGCAAATCAATCATCTCAATTGTAACATCAGTGACCGTTCGGGTAGGAGGGCCTCGAACACAAGTCCGGTAAATTGCAGGACAAGAGACCGCTGGTGTAACACTATTTAGGATCGGCCAGTTGTTGTAGCTTGACATTTTCCACTGAGATGTATCTGTTCTCCTTGCGACCAGGAAGCGGTGGTAAGATGACTGTACGTGTTCCCTTCAAACCCAGGACTGGAACCGGTGCACGATAAGAGGGGCCGAATTCTTTCTTGTTCTCCACCTTCTCTCGAACCAGGTCTCCAATCTTCGGAAGCCAGCCGGCAACCGGAATCTGCAGGGCAGTATCTGTGGCTGAAGGTAAATGTGCGTTTGCAAGTTTGTCTCGGGCTTCTTGTAAGTCCTGTAACATAGTAGAATGGTTATCTACATCAAACTTGGCGGGTTGCGCCGCCATGTCTAGACCATCAAGGTCAGGCACAAACATTCTTATGCCAAAGAGCATTTCGTATGGGGTCCGCCCACCCAGAGATCTTCTAGGGAGATTATTGAGTGCACGTTGTACGGTATACAAGTGGGCCAGCCAGTTCCTGCCAGTACCTAAGACCCTAGCTGTCAAGGATTGCTTTAAATCACGGTTCATTCGCTCCACAATTGAATTACCCTCAGGTCTGTATGGGGACGAAAACTTCACCCGTACCCCCAGTGAACCCATTGCGTCCTTGTACGCCTTAGAGGCAAACGCTGGACCTTGGTCAGAATGGAAGGTACCGCATGCGAAGATTCCCACGAAGACACACAAATCCCTGATGAAATTTCGAGCGTCAGCACTCCGTTGTGGCCAGACCCAGATGAAACGTGTGCACGAGTCCACTGCAACTAAGATATATTTATAGGCAGTGTCTGAAGAAAATGGACCGCAGTGATCCAAGTAAACACACCCAAAGGGTCTGTTAGAAATGTAGAGCGAGGTCTGTGGTGGTCGTGTAACCGTAGAAGGCTTAATCTGTTGACATACGTCACAAGAAAGCACATAAGTACGGGTGTCTTTATATAAACCACGCCACCAGTACCGCTGCTGCAAGATGGAAACGGTCGCAGACACTCCAGCATGAGCCGAAGCCATGCCTTCGTGTGCTGCCGTTATCAAGGAAAGTCTGCGATCCGCGTTGGGTATCAGCCGATCACCAACGTTTGGTATTGTTACATAAGGAGCCTGTTCGGGACCTAACTGATAAGAATATTTGGAAGGAAAACCCCTATGGTAATTAGCACCTTCCTTTGTCGCAGCAATAGCTGCCAAAATATCGGTGTCAATTTTTGACATGGATCTGGTAACTGCTGCTACTGAACACGTGACTACTGCTGATCTGGCTGCTTCGTCTGCCAGACCGTTACCAACAGCGTATGCGCCCACCCGCTGATGGCCTAGGGTATGAACCACTTGTGTGAGTGGCAAACGTTGTCTCAATTCTGCCACCCGAACCCAAAGCATCTTATGCTTGACTGTGCTACCTTTAGCGTCTCTATAGTCGTTTTGTGACCAAAAGAATAGATTGTCATTGTATGATTGAACACAGTAATAAGAATCGCATACAATAAGCGTGGTCACCTCCGGATTTACGAATTCAAGCACAAGCACCAATGCTCGCAGCTCGGCCAATTGCGCAGTACTGTCTCCGAGTGTTTGAGTATGCACTACAGTGGACTTGAACTCTCCGTTCACAAAGGTACCTGCAACAATAGCGCATGCGGCTGAATAAGCATGCTTGGACCCCGTGGCCGGTTGTGCCGAACCATCGGTGTAGATCACACAGTCGTAATCCTCAAGCGGCAGTAAAGACAGAGGAGGAGGATGAACGAATTCATACTGTAAAAACTCCTGAGTCTGTAGAGAAGAATCGAAAATGAATGTGACATCCGGAGACGTCAAAGAAGTTGCCCATTGTATCCAACGGGGATGCAAAGCTTTAGAGTTCGGTACACTTGCCTTTGTCACTGCTTCTAGAGCAGGATAGGGTGTTACCACTAGAATGCGCTTTCCCTGTGCCAGTGCGCGCTCCTTCAGAATCGCCATTTGCACTGCAGTCAGAACTTTCTCCACAGATGAAAAGCGCAGTTCTGCGGACGTGTACAGATGTGACTTGTATGCGATTGGTACTGTGTCACCCTCGTTAAAGGTTAAATACGTGAAACCCACTGCCCCGGAATTATTCTAATCACCAGGTTTGTGTGGTTATCACGCGTCAACAGGTACTTAGACTCAAGAAGGTCTGTCTGCAAAGACTGCAGAATGGAGGAATGCTCCGGAAGCCAACAAGACTTCGAAAAGTTTGGTTGTATCAAGGCATACAATGGCTTGATACGCTGGGCGTATTCGGGAATATAAGTACGCCCGAAGTTCAGGAAACCCAGCAAAGACTGAAGTTTTTTCAGAGTAGTAGGAGGGCACAAAAGTGCACATTTTTCCAAGAAGTGGGGGCTAAGCCCTTACCTTCATTGTTGAGCTCGTAGCCCAAAAACAAAACTGTTAATTCAGCAATGTGTGATTTGGCAAAGTTAAACTTATAACCTAATACCGCAAACTCGAGAATAATGCGGTCCACTCTGGAAAGATGCGGGTATAACTCGTCGTCTGTCAGGTAAATATCATCGACGTACAAACATGCATCTGGGTCTATGCCGTCTAACAAAGAGACAACACGGGCAGCGAACACTCCTGGACTGTTTTTGTAGCCCATAGGGAGTCGCCTTAATTTGAACTGTTTACCACCGGAGGTAAAAGCACTCCATTGGCTACACTCCGTGGCTAAGTTGTGCGTGTAAAATCCATTGGATAGGTCAAGTGTCGTTTTATATTTTTTACGAACAAGACTGTCTACAAGCGCAGAACTGTGGGTATTTTGCACCGCAAAGGTCCGACAATGAGAGTTCAAATGCTGGTAATCCAATACTAGGCGGTACGATCCATCGGGTTTAGAAACCGCGAAAAGGGGTTATTCATGGGTGATACGCAAGTTTCTATTACTCCCTGATATTCTAACTGAGTCAGAATTTCAGAAACGGGGCCTTTGGCTTCACGTTTAATGGGATATTGGGGTTGTGGCTGCGGTAGGGACCATAAAGGTATCTCATGGGGGGGAGAATCTTCATCCCAACCCACGTGGTTGCGGTATAACGCAGGAGCCAGGGACACAGCCCACTCAGCTGCAAGAGCCTCCGCTTTGTCCTTTGGGACATGTCGAGAAAAGCTCGGAAGGATTGCCTCCTCCCCTTTACGCGCAGCAAGTACGAATGGGGGTGGCCAATCCGCCTCTGCTAACAAAATGTCATATGAAGAGGTCAGATTTTCCCAAAAAATCCCTTTAATTACACGCTGTATATCACCTTCAATTTGAATGGCGATATTAAATAGTCTGTCAGGGGTGCCACTCTGGTGTCGGCTGTTTCAACAGTAATGAATGTTTCAGTTGCTGTCGCCTCCATATGAGGACGTAGCGCCTCCCGCACTATGGTAACTTCCGCGGCGCTGTCTAGGAGGGTTACTGCCCACGTCCAATTCAGGAGTCTCGTTCTCACCGTCTGTGGCATATTACGCTGTTACAGCGGCAACTTTCTTCTTCTGAAATTGTGGGCGAGAACGTTGAAAGTCTTCTGCTTTCCCTCTGACTTGTTGTTGAGGTTGATCTCGTCCCTGGGGAGCCTCTCGACCCCTTCCTCTATCCTGGCGATCCCCTCCACTGGCTTGCGAAGTTGTCTGTGCCTGTGAAGAACGAGGAGAACTCGTATCAGGGATCTGAAACCTATCCGGAGATTTAATTCTCGCCCTATCGCGCAAATCATATGTGCGTTCAGAAGAGACAGAAACAGGGGATGCGCCTCGCGACCCCGGCTTCTTCTGTTGCTTACCCTGTTTTTTCAACCTCCAGCTCTTTTTAGTAAAAACTGGTTTCTCATCTTTTTCAGATTGAGTTTTAGGTTGTTGTTGTTGTTGTTGTGTTTGTGTTTGTTGTTTTGCAAAAGGCTTATTGCCCAGGCTATTTCGGCCAATAGTTTTATAAGCCTGGGTTATAATTTTCGGTAATTCGCGCGGCTTGTCCAATTCTGGGACTAAAGCCAAAGCATTAGCTACTTGAAAGTTCACTGCATCGCCCTTGACATTCGCAAGGATCAGCTCAGCTACTACTTCGAACACTCCCACCAGTCTCATCCCTAATTCCACAGCCGCTTCAGGGCCATGTTCATCCTGTACTTTTTTAATTACAGAGGGGAGAACCGTCATGGAAGGAGTGCCGAAACACATTGAATAAACTGCTGCGAATACCCTACCCCAGTTGTTGCATGCTATCAACTCGGGGATTAAGTCTTTTGGCAAACTAATTGTAAGAATTCTATGTTTATCCACCGGTGTTGTATTTGGAAAAACTGCCTCCAACTGGTCAAATTTTTCTGCAAGCCAATAAGGAAAATCATCCTTATTTTGTGGACGTTTGCCCTTCACTGAGTTCACCATGACGGGACTTATGGTCACTCCGCCTGCAGCAGCTGGATGGCCCGCAACTCCAGGTGGGGCCCCCTGGATGTTGCCTGTAACATATTGCACTAAAGCGCGATGCACTCGCACCAAAGCCGAATACATATTGCGCAGGTCAGCGACTGGTATTTGCATATATTGCGGATGTGGGGTGTACCCGGCCAAAACAGGCCAAGTGGCCCCATCAATAGACAAGGGGCCTAAACGAACCGTGGTAACCGGTTGGGGAGGGCGCCATCAAACCAAACACGGTGCTGCCAAGCCGTGAGCGGTACTTCAAGGTTCCTATACGGTCTATAGTGATTAGGAACTGCGGTGGCTGTATATTCATGGAACAAATTGTCTGTCCCATCCACCGCCGGAAATGTGACCCAAGAGTAGAACACCTCAAAGTGGAAAGCCGGATCGGCTTGTACCACAAAGATCAGCTCGACACCCGCGTCAGGCACTCCATACACTGTTAAGTGTGTCCGGAGTGCTGCACGGCTATGTGCCGCAATTTGAACAGCCATTGTAGGCTAGAAATAGTCGACAATCTAAAATGAGGCAGCACAAATAGGGTTTTAGCTAAGAAACCTTTTAACAACCTCAAGCTTGAAAGAACCTATAAAAACGTCAATATAGGAGGTATAACCGTCACACACGCTTCCGGAAGCGTCTGTGAGGGGTGTTGTGGACAAGCACAAGCACTACTCAAGCGTCTCGCAGATAAGCAGCCCACTCGTTGGTCGCGCCATGTTATAGGGATTCTGCACACACACAGAGCTATGCACAGGATAATAGGACCTCGGAATATAGTGGTGAGCCAAACATAAACCTTAGCACCTAAAACCCCAACCCAACTAGCCTTAGCGTCCCATTAGCAACAATGTACCAATGATTAGACAACCCAGAACACGGTATCTCTCTCTCTCAGGACTCGCAGTAGCAAGAACAACCTTTCGTCACTCACTCATACCTGTCCACAACCGGCGTAAGAAGAGACACAGTATAGGTTAAAATGTTTATTTCAACATACGTGCTCTAAGATACAGTACACGTGACAGTACTATCAGCATAATGCATAAGAATAATATAATCAGCATAGTTACAACTCCATAGAATACTAACGGGGAAAGCATTTCATAAAGCAGTGGATAGAGGGCTGAATGACCTTACCACCCTCCACGTGCTAATAGCTTTTTTATTATAAAAATAGAAGACCTCTGGGCTTTGACAAGCGAACCCCCATACCTCAGTCTCTAGATGCAAGAACTACGTCAGCAGACAATCACAGCTCTTCTCCCTGGAAAGGTTTTCTTCAAGTCCCTCTCAAGAGGGAAAACGCAATAATAATAGCCCACCAATTTCCCCATGGCAGCTGTACATAGTGTTATGTCTAGGTGCGAGGGACTGGCCATATCAGCAAGAACCAGGGATGTGTTTTTCGACCTTGTAACTGTTGTTCAGACTGAGCCCAAAGGGAACAGGAGAAAAGGTGAGAAACAGAAAATGCAGACAGTTGTAAAATAACTTGGCAGGAGCAGAGGGCGACAGAACAACGGCTAAGAGTTACGTGCGCAAAAGTCATCATGGCAGCCAGGCCTATGCCAACGTATCCAGGCAGGCCAGGAGGCCACAAACCACAAGACAGTTCCAAAATAAGATATGGCAACTTTCCCTCGATCCTATATCCTCTTTTCTTTGTACCATCTCTACCCTTTTTAGTGATATATTTTCCAGGTGACTGATATGGGGGAGGAGTACTTCAGCAAAGGAGTTACATTCCATAACGGGGTTACACATATTAGCTACCGTCATACCTTTATCTGAGGGAAGAATGGTTGTGAGGCTATTTGACGGCTTAATTATAGACAAGTCAGGAGGTTCACATACTACGGCTGAAGTATCAAACTGTTCGGATGTTTCCAGTTGAAGTCAATCCACAGGATCATGCGTTACCAGAGCCTCAAAACGGTTCTGGGTTGAAAGATTAAACCCACTCTGAAAATGCTGAGTTTGGGGTCTCACAACACTTAGGGCGGCGTGTGAGAAAGACTGATAGAAAAAGCCCAGTGGGACTGCGTTGACACTTTGTCCCATAATGTGCTGTGTGCCAACTCTACTCAAAATCAATTCCACTAATTGTGGTGTCTTAAATGTTAATATACCATACAGTCCCCCGGCAAAGTCTTTCTCCCCTTTCCCAGCCAGCTCACTCTCCTGACCATTTTAAATTCGTCAAACAGCCTTTCACTTAAACCAGACCTCGCTCCTAACCAATGCAATGACTTGTTCCTCAAGGTCTCCCAGGATTCTTCCCCCTTAGTTTGTTGTTTAGGTACATTGATTAATACCACCACATATGGTGTGGCTTCTGGCGGTAAATCCAAGCATATTGCTGCTTCTACCTCCTTATTTTGTATATTTAAGCTGTTAGTACCCTTATTTCCTTGGTTGGCGTACGTATTACGTACAATAGGGCAAATAGAAGGTGAAGCAGCCCTGCTTTTTGCATAACTGTGTTGTACCACCTCTTTCCCTGATGTTTTAAGGTGATCCCGGGGCATCAGGGCACACCTGACCTGAAGACTGCGTTTTCTCCAGCTTACTTGCCAGGACCTCTTCTATAACACCAACTTTATGTATTAATCCACTTAGGGTTTCTCTGAGGAATTTGTCCAAGTTATCCAGCTTTACTTTTATATTTATGACCTTGTTCTGGATACATAAATTAGTAGTAGGTTTTAGTTTACCCATTTTATTTCTTACTACCGGTAATTTATTCTTCTTATTAATCTTTTTTCTTGGTTTAGGATTAAGGTCACTAGACATATCACCTCTATCACCTATAGAACTAACCGGATTTCTAGCTCGCTTGATCGGTGGTTGGGTATCCTGCTCCTGTTCACTTTCCGAGATATTATCCTGTAAATTCGCGATACAGCCATTTGAGCCTGGAGAATTAATAACTATCGGTAAAGGTGACTCAGGCCCTTCCCTCATTAGGTCAATAGTTACAGTGTTACCTTCTCTTTCTATACAGTCCAAATGACCCGGTTTGAGCGCCTCTTCGACTGTTACAATCTGGCGCTCAATAGCCCCCATTGCCCCTGTTAGATAACTTAACAAAGTGTGTTGGGGGTGAGTTTTAGCACTTTGTTGTTTGGTGGACTGCATACTAGCGGCCTTTCTCTTCCGCATCTTATTTATTAGAGTTATCACCGCCGTGCGCTACTATTATCATGCAAAAAAAAAAAATAAGCAAAATATGTAATCATTAACTCGTGCTAACTCATGTTGCCAGCAAACCCACTCTAGCCAAAATACAGAATACAAAATGGAAGTTCCAGGGACAAAGGGCAGGGGATAGCAGCAAGTTACCGGCGAGTTTCAAGGCCAACGCGGTCTCCCGCTCACCGGGACCGCGGGGCGGCTTTTTAGCGTGTTGCAGCCCCTCCAGGGGCTGTGTGCAAAATGCAAGTTCCAGGGACAAAGGGCAGGGGATAGCAGCAAGTTACCGGCGAGTTTCAAGGCCAACGCGGTCTCCCGCTCACCGGGACCGCGGGGCGGCTTTTTAGCGTGTTGCAGCCCCTCCAGGGGCTGTGTGCAAAATGTAAGTTCCAGGGACAAAGGGCAGGGGGTTGCAGCAAGTTACCGGCGAGTTTCAAGGCCAACGCGGTCTCCCCATTCCAGCATCAGACACCACATGACCACTGAAAGCGTGCTTCTAAATCAAACCAGTGGTGCGCGCGCACCACAGAGGAGCGGGGGGGCGAGGGAGCCTGTCTGTGCCGCGCGCTGATGCGCGTCCTAGACACGGACGGGAATGAGCGGAGCAAAGGCGGGACATGCGCCCGCCTTTGCCCAATTGCGTGCCGTTTTTTTTTTTAAAAAGCACGCTACAGCCAATGTGGGCTTTCGAAAGCAAAACCACACGCACAAGCGTGTGGTTAGCTTCTGAAGCCCATACAAGAGGTCTCGCGCTGCGCGAGCAGTGCTACGCACTGCAACGCTAGGCGCGAGACCTAAAAATGTTTGACTAAAGCACTCCAATGTTTGTGACTGCATGCGCATTGAGACCCTCGTTAACAGCGGGGCATTCCGTAAGCATGCTAGGCACAAACAATGTCTGCAGTGGGTGCCGCCTTCCCATCCACACCAAGAATAATGGCACCAGGAGTGTCCCTCCATCGGCATGCACTGCCCAGCTCAGCGTGCAAGGGCAGCGTAAGAACCAGACCAGCACTCACCGTGGGTGGAGGCCCAGGCTGCAGGTGTCCTACTCCGTAACACCCAGTCGTGGCTCCTGGAGTGAGTGCTGCGGGGCGGTGGGGCGGGGCGAGGGAGGGGCCGGGTGGGAGGTAGTAAACTCCGGCATACGGCCGAACTGAGTTAAGTACATAAATAAATAAAACGAATTACATTGCATGAGCCGCATCGCCATTTGGCGTTGCAGCGTGCGCAATGTCATTCGTTTTATTTATTTATTTATGTACTTAACTCCGTTCGGCCGTATGCTGGAGTTTACTACCCCCCACCCTGCCCCTCCCCTGCCCCGCCCCACAGCACTCCCTTAGAGCCGCGACTGGTAACAGCTGCCGTTTTCGGGAACTCCCTGCCTTGGATGCTGCATCAGGACACAGCCCAATACAGACCGCAGGTTGTGGCTGCCAGGGACGGCTGCTCAGCAAAACGCCGCGCAGCCATTGGACCCCCACAGTGCACGAATGAACAAGTGCATCGATTGGCCTTCAGTGAACGGCTGAGTGTAGGAAGCTCTCAGGTGAGAGGGAAAGGCCCCGGCCATAGGCATAAAAGAAGGACTACACGCTGGTTCCTTTTTTGATTTATCGGCCAAATTGGTGGTCCGTAAATGCGTGACTTTGCATTTCAGTGCGGTGTTGCGGATCACCACACTGATGCGGTACTTGGCAGGGCTGCTGCTATTCCAAAGTCTCTTTTGTTCTGAGGCACACTGATTATTAGCCTGAATAGTGCTGTTGATGGCTTGACAGCATTCATTTAAAAGCTCCTTCCATTATGATATAGGGCGTTCTCCCAGCAGGCCTTCACACCACTCTTCATTATCATATGCAGCTGTTAATCTCCACATATGGGAAGTTTGAAACTTCTATCGAGGGAAATGCAAGGGCAAAATGAATACTCGATAGAAATGTCTTTACATCATCATGTCTCGCCCCGCCTCTAACCCCGCCCATTAGACACGGCCGCAGCTCAATTTAATGAGTACCTACACTTATTTTTCCAATTTTAAAGCACTGTGTTACCCTCAGTCCTGCCAAGTATCACGCATCAGGCGTGACTCTAACGCATTTCAGTGTGGTGATCCGCATCACCGCACTGAAATGCATTGTCATGCATTTGCATAGTGCCTGAGCGTCAGCGAAGCGCTACCTAAAACGGTAATATTATGAGTGTGGCAGCTAGCAGCGCGGCGCTGCTCCTGCCGGCTTGGTGCTGTAGCTGAGCTAAAGCTGCTGCTAGGCAGCTCACTGGCTGCTACAATGTATCCTAAATGTCCGCTGCGCGGCTCTCAGCTCTCACACGGTAGTGCGGCTGAGCAAAGGCTACTAACATCACAGCCAGGGGGCCACAGTCAGATAAAGCCATACCTGGCGCCGCCCACCGGGTGACATCACGTCCTGCTGCCGAAGGCGGGGAGTTTGTTTTCGAAGGAATTAAGCTGGCAGAGGCGTTACTGCAAATCATCATGGCGGGGGCCGGCAGCGCTGCCTGCTCGCACCGGCCGGCCGCCGCCTCCTTTGTCACCATGTGGCTCAGCTGTCTCTGTGTGAGGAGCTGAGCAAGTAACTGCTGTAAATTTGACCCCCGGCCGCCGCGGCGAATTTAATTGCTAAGAGAGGAACTCAGTGGCTGGGAAACTCAGGACTCTGTTTTCGAAGAGCCGCGGCTTACAACTCTCTGCAATATCATGACCCGATTGATCACCGTCCATTAAGGCCCCCAGGTAACTCTTCCGTCTTGTGCTCCTTAAGACCGCTGGAATAGAGTCAGCTGCCTGGCAAGTGGTTTGGAATGTGCCTGCTGATGAGACGCCTGCTCTTTGCATTCCTGCAAATGAAAAGCATTTTTTTTTTCACGGCCACATTAAAGCTGGGGTGAAGCACGTTTCTTGTTTCCAGTACTTTAGGGGTCATGTCCGTGACAAGCATCCTCAGCCATTAAATTGGGAGCCCGGGGTGACCTTGCCACTGGAATGCACTGGGCTGGGAGGTTCGTGAAAAAAATGTATTTCATTTAAAAAACAAAAAAATTAGTCAAAAGCGATGCAGACACTCGAGTTTTGTGTCATCTGAAGTTATAATCCTGCTACATAAGTTGCAGAGAGATGAAGGAAGGGAGACACACTGGCATAGTAAAGAGAGTGGGCAGAAAGAAAGGTATGGAAAGAGGAGAGAAAGGCAAGAGGAAGGAGGGGGAAGAGAAGAGGGAGAGAGGAAAGAGAAGGAAGTGGTGAAAGGAAACAGGCTGAGGCAAGAAAAAGAAAGTAGAGAGAAAGCAGACTTGTGAACCTAAAAAGACCAGATGTAAAAATTATTATGGAGAAGAGGGGAAGAAGATGAAAAAGATAAAAGAGAGAGAGGAAGGAGAGAGGCTTGATGGAAGCCAGTGTTTCATTCTAGTTTTCAAACTATGATGCCAGCTCTGTCCCAAGTACCAGTGATAAATGAGCTGAGGATGGAACCGCCTTCCTCCCACAGTGAAATTATCTTTTATTCATTTTATCATCTAATAAATCGCTTTCATAGAGCTGATACCTGGCTGAGATTCTTCTCTCTTAAAGGGGCATCATCTGAAGAAAAAGCAACAGGCCTCTCCTGCACCACTAACAGGCACCACCAGTAAGCATTCCAGAATGCTCTTTCTTTGATGACTGTGACGTCTGCTTGGACATTGATACCTATTGTGACTTCATTCACTAGATGGCCCTTTAATGAATGGTCCTTGGGTAGCACACACAGTATGATTCAGACAATCTTGTTGCACAAATGGGTGTAATGTCTGATATTTATATGTTTCCCTTAGCTTCGTTGCTTGCTTTTGCTCGCTAGAAAGTGTCACTCATTGCCGTTGAAATGTCACTCATAACTACACTGAAATTATGAAAATGTCACTCATTAGAATTTGAAACCTTGGCAGTTTATGTACCCTATTTGTGGCTGATCAATTTCACGGCAAGATTCTAGTCACTGTTCACTTGTTAATTACGCTATCAACCACGCAAATCTTTTAACTTACAGGGAGACAGTTAAACAGAGTTAAAATGAGCGGGAAAGACGAAGTAGAATGAGCTCGAAAATGGCGGATAACACATTTTGTAATCTGGAGTTCGAGTCGTGCTAGAAATGAAACCGTAAATGCAATAAAATTCCACTGGATGGCGGTAGCGTTCTACCTAGCGAAGCCTAGTAATTTTGAAGAGTATTAGTCACGGAAGTTAAAAAAAAAAAAACAAGCAGTGGCAAAGCCAATAGGTCGCGCCTATGTGTGAGGTATTGGCTTTGTCAATGTGTTTTAGCCATGCTGTATGGCTGAAAGTAAAGGGAAAAGAAGCACTATGATCCGGTTAGCAGTTGGCACGTCATACTACTTTTACTTTTTTTCTTTACTTTCAGCCATGCTGCATATCAGCTGCGCTGCTATATACGGTTAAACAATAACAATGTCAAACCCAATATCTTGTGTACGCCAGACCTATTGGCTCTGCCAACGTTTAAGTTAGCAAAAAATCTTGCATGCGACAGCACATTCGCTGTCTCAGGCGAGACCTAAAAAGTATATCCTGTGTAGATGAAATACTGAAGATGAGATGGACACGAGCAGGCACAGCAGCGAAGCCCAAGTGTGGCTTTGTACAATGTTGAAAATCACATGCCCCGCACAAACTCACTGAGCAAATATAATATATTTCATAGTTTCAACATGTGTCAATCCTGACTGGGCAAAGATGCACCTCATGAGCACCAGTTTAAAACTCTAACACAGCAATCAACACGTAAAAAGGTCACCATTTAACCTTTGCTTCTGGAATACCATGTCATGGTACTTGGTTCTAGATTTTTCTAGTAACTTTTGATCTGTTCGACGTAGCAACATTTTTTGTTGGCTGGGGGAGCGGTGGAGGCTCTGCAAATTATACAGCAGATTTTGGATTATGTGCCTAATAAAACAAATCCATAACGAGGAAGAAGACACTGCAGCCACAGACTCACATAATTCCAGTGGCCCTGAATGAACTTAACCCCTTCGCTGCTAGGCCTTTTCCCCCCCTGTGCTAAGCCTTTTTTTGGCTATTTGGGTAGTGCGCGCTTAGGCCCCTGTAACTTTTTGACCACATAAGGTATCCACGCCAAATTTGCGTCCTTTTTTTCTAACATCATGGGGATTGTAAAGGTTTGTGGATTCCCCTGGAGGGGACCCAGAAATTAGCCAAAATATAGCAAAATTTTGGGTTTTTTGGGGAAAAATGCGAAAAAAGGGCTACAGATGAAAGCGTCTTGTTTTTTCCCTGCAAATGGCATCAAAAAGGGGTTGTGGTGCTGAAATCACCATCTTCCCAGCTTTCAGGGACAAGCAGACTTTTGTCAGAAAACCAACTTTTTTAGACAGTTTTGGCATTTTTCTGGGACATAGCCTATTTTTGCTATTTTTTGTGCTTTCAACCTCCTTCCAGTTAATGGTAGAAATGGGTATGAAACCAATAATGGATCCTGAAAAGCCATACATTTCTGAAAAGTAGACAAAATTCTGAATTCAGCAAGGGGTCATTTGTGTAGATCCTTAAAGTTTTCCTTATAGAAACTAACAGTTAAATGAAGGAAAAATTGAAAATTAGTTGAAAAAAACAGCCATTTGTGTCAACGTTTTCACCTGTAACTTCTTCTAATTATGACAGCTATTTGAAAGCAATATAGCGTTATATCCGCTGGACCTTTCTGGTTGAGGGGATATATAGGACTTGTAGGTTCACCAAGAACCCGACGAACCCAAAGCCAATAACTGAGCAGCATCTTGCAATGGTTTTTTATTATGTACCGGGTATATAGCAATTATTTTGGGAAAATGTATACATGGAAAAATTGTTATGAAAGACACCTATGTATTTCTGAAATGGGAACAAAATGTAGATTTTAGAAACAGTAGATATTTGCACATTTCCGAAATTGGGAGTACCCATACTAGCATGAGAATTATAGGTCATTTTTCAAAATGACTTATTTTTTACACATTGTCTTTCATTTGGAAGGCAGAAATGCATCGAAAGTCAATAGGTAATAACAATTCTGTGTTACCCTAAGTCTCCCGATACAAATGGTACCTCACTTGTGTGGGTAAGCCCTTGTGCCCACAACAGGAAATGGCTCAAAATGCAACGTGGACGTACCACATTTTTACAATGAAAAATTACCCTTTTTTTGCAAAGTGCCTAGCTGTAGTTTTTGAACCCTAGCTCTGCGGGCACTTAGGGAAACCTAGCAAACCTATACATTTTTGAAAACTAGACACCCAGGGAATTCAGGACGGG
Source organism: Calotriton arnoldi (assembly GCA_963921515.1). Classification (NCBI taxonomy): domain Eukaryota; kingdom Metazoa; phylum Chordata; class Amphibia; order Caudata; family Salamandridae; genus Calotriton; species Calotriton arnoldi. The sequence goes on along the minus strand of CAWUFW010006721.1, from coordinate 12,044 downwards.
GTGACTTGACTGGCTCTCACCAGGTTCTGTTACCCAGAATCCCTTGCAAACCTAAAAAATTGGTAAAAAAACACATTTTCCTCACTTTTCTGTGGTGGAAAGTTCTGGAATCTGCGCGGATGCACAAAATTCTACCCACCCCGCGTTCCCCAAGGTCTTCCGAAAACAATGGTACCTCACTTGTGTGGGTAGGCCTAGTGCCCGCGACAGGAAGCAGCGCAAAACGCAACGTGGACGCACCACATTTTCACAGTGAAAAATGACCCTTTTTTTGCAAAGTGCCTAGCTGTAGTTTTTGAACCCTAGCTCTGCCGGCACCTAAGGAAACCTAGGAAACCTATACATTTTTGGCAACTAGACACCCAGGGGAATCCAGGATGGGGTGACTTGACTGCCTCCCACCAGGTTCCGTTACCCTGAATTCCTCGCAAACCTAAACAATTGTCAAAAAAAACACATTTTCCCCACATTTCTGTGGTAGAAAGTTCTGTAATCCGCGTGGATCCACAAATTTCCACCCACCCCGCGTTCCCCAAAGTCTTACGAGAAAAATGGTATCTCACTTGTGTGGGTCGGCCTAGTGCCTGTGACAGGAAACGGCGCAAAACGCAACGTGGTCACACCTCAATTTCGCAGTGAAAAATGACCCTTTTTGGCAAAGTGCCTAGCTGTAGTTTTTGAACCCTAGCTCTGCCGGCACCTAGGGAAACCTAGCAAACCTATACATTTTTGAAAACTAGACACCCAGGGGAATCCAGGATGGGGTGACTTGACTGCCTCCCACCAGGGTCTGTTACCCAGAATCCCTCGCAAACCTAAAACATTATCAAAAAAACCACATTTTCCCCACATTTCTGTGGTGGAAAGTTCTGGAATCTGCGTGGATCCACAAATTTCCACCCACCCCGTGTTCCCCAAAGTCTTACGAGAAAAATGGTACCTCACTTGTGTGGGTCGGCCTAGTGCCTGCGACAGGAAACGGTGCAAAACGCAACGTGGTCACACCTCAATTTCGCAGTGAAAAATGACCCTTTTTGGCAAAGTGCCTAGCTGTAGTTTTTGAACCCTAGCTCTGCCGGCACCTAGGGAAACCTAGCAAACCTATACATTTTTGAAAACTAGACACCCAGGGGAATCCAGGATGGGGTGACTTGACTGCCTCCCACCAGGTTCTGTTACCCAGAATCCCTTGCAAACCTAAACAATTGTCCAAAAAACACATTTTCCCCACATTTCTGTGGTGGAAAGTTCTGGAATCTGCGTGGATCCACAAATTTCCACCCACCCCGTGTTCCCCAAAGTCTTATGAGAAAAATGGTACCTCACTTGTGTGGGTCAGCCTAGTGCCTGCGACAGGAAACGACGCAAAACGCAACGTGGTCACACTTCAATTTCGCAGTGAAAAATGACCCTTTTTGGCAAAGTGCCTAGGTGTAGTTTTTGAACCCTAGCTCTGCCGGCACCTAGGGAAACCTAGCAAACCTATACATTTTTGAAAACTAGACACCCAGGGAATCCAGGATGGGGTGACTTGACTGCCTCCCACCAGGTTCTGTTACCCAGAATCCCTTGCAAACCTAAATAATTGTAAAAAAAAAACACATTTTCCCCACATTTCTGTGGTGGAAAATTCTGGAATCTGCGTGGATCCACAAATTTCCACCCACCCCGCGTTCCCCAAAGTCTTACGAGAAAAATGGTACCTCACTTGTGTGGGTCGGCCTAGTGCCTGCGACAGGAAACAGCGCAAAACGCAATGTGGTCACACCTCAATTTCGCAGTGAAAAATGACCCTTTTTTGGCAAAGTGCCTAGCTGTAGTTTTTGAACCCTAGCTCTGCCGACACCTAGGGAAACCTTAGCAAACCTATACATTTTTGAAAACTAGACACCCAGGGGAATCCAGGATGGGGTGACTTGACTGCCTCCCACCAGGTTCGGTTACCCAGAATCCCTTGCAAACCTAAAAATTGTCCAAAAAAACACATTTTCCCCACATTTCTGTGGTGGAAAGTTCTGGAATCTGCGTGGATCCACAAATTTCCACCCACCCCGCGTTCCCCAAAGTCTTACGAGAAAAATGGTACCTCACTTGTGTGGGTCGGCCTAGTGCCTGCGACAGGAAACGGCGCAAAACGCAACGTGGTCACACCTCAATTTCGCAGTGAAAAATGACCCTTTTTTGGCAAAGTGCCTAGCTGTAGTTTTTGAACCCTAGCTCTGCCGGCACCTAGGGAAACCTAGCAAACCTATACATTTTTGAAAACTAGACACCCAGGGGAATCCAGGATGGGGTGACTTGACTGCCTCCCACCAGGTTCTGTTACCCAGAATCCCTTGCAAACCTAAACAATTGTCAAAAAAACCACAGTTTCCCCACATTTCTGTGGTGGAAAGTTCTGGAATCTGCGTGGATCCACAAATTTCCACCCACCCCGCGTTCCCCAAAGTCTTACGAGAAAAATGGTACCTCACTTGTGTGGGTCGGCCTAGTGCCTGCGACAGGAAACGGCGCAAAACGCAACGTGGTCACACCTCAATTTCGCAGTGAAAAATGACCCTTTTTGGCAAAGTGCCTAGCTGTAGTTTTTGAACCCTAGCTCTGCCGGCACCTAGGGAAACCTAGCAAACCTATACATTTTTGAAAACTAGACACCCAGGGGAATCCAGGATGGGGTGACTGGACTGCCTCCCACCAGGTTCTGTTACCCAGAATCCCTTGCAAACCTAAAAAATTGTCCAAAAAACCACATTTTCCCCACATTTCTGTGGTGGAAAGTTCTGGAATCTGCGTGGATCCACAAATTTCCACCCACCCCGTGTTCCCCAAAGTCTTCCGAGAAAAATGGTACCTCACTTGTGTGGGTCGGCCTAGTGCCCGCGACAGGAAACGGCGCAAAACGCAACGTGGTCACACCTCAATTTTGCAGTGAAAAATGACCCTTTTTTTGCAAAGTGCCTAGCTGTAGTTTTTGAACCCTACCTCTGCCGGCACCTAGGGAAACCTAGCAAACCTATAAATTTTTTAAAACTAGACACCCAGGGGAATCCAGGAAGGGGTGACTTGACTGCCTCCCACCAGGTTCTGTTACCCAGAATCCCTTGCAAACCTAACAAATTGTCAAAAAAAACACATTTTCCCCACATTTCTGTGGTGGAAAGTTCTGGAATCTGCGTGGATCCACAAATTTCCGCCCACCCCGCGTTCCCCAAAGTCTTATGAGAAAAATGGTACCTCACTTGTGTGGGTCGGCCTAGTGCCCACGACAGGAAACGGCGCAAAACGCAACGTGGTCACACCTCAATTTCGCAGTGAAAAATGACCCTTTTTTGGCAAAGTGCCTAGCTGTAGTTTGTGAACCCTAGCTCTGCCGGCACCTAGGGAAACCTACCAAACACACACATTTCTGAAAAGTAGACACCGGGGGGCTTCCAGGGAGGTATGGCTTGCATGGATCCCCCAACCTTTCCTTACCCAGAATCCCTGCAAACCTCAATTTTAGCTGAAAAAATCACTTTTTTCACACATTTTTGTGTGGGAAAGTGTGGCATCACTGGCCTCACACAAATTTCCTACCACCCAGGGTTCCCCCAGGTCTCCCGATAAAAATGGTGCCTCACTTGTGTGGGAGGCCCAAGTACCCGCGACAGGCAAGGGCCCAAAACGTAGTGAGGAGACATCAAAATTGCCTATCTCAAAACCACCTGGTTTTGCAAGGGAGTCACCTGGGTTTTGGCCCCGTGCTCGGCGGCCATCTAGGGAAACCTACCAAACCCACACATTTCTGAAAAGTAGACACCCGGGGGCTTCCAGGGAGGTATGGCTTGCGTGGATCCCCAACGTTTCCTTACCCAGAATCCCCTGCAAACCTCAATTTTAGCTGAAAAAATCACTTTTTTCACACATTTTTGTGTGGGAAAGTGTGGCATCACTGGCCTCACACAAATTTCCTACCACCCAGCGTTCCCCCAGGTCTCCCGATAAAAATGGTGCCTCACTTGTGTGGGAGGCCCAAGTACCCGCGACATGCAAGGACACAAAACGTTTTGAGGCAACATCAACATTGCCTATCAAAAAATGTTTTGGGCCCTTGCCTGTTGCGGTTACTTGGGCCTCCCACACAAGTGAGGCACCATTTTTATCGGGAGACCTGGAGGAACGCTGGGTGGTAGGAAATTTGTGTGAGCCCGGTGATGCCACACTTTCCCACACAAAAATGTGTGAAAAAAGTGATTTTTTCAGCTAAAATTGAGGTTTGCAGGGATTCTGGGTAAGGAAACGTTGGGAGATCCACGCAAGCCATACCTCCCTGAAGCCCCGGGTGTCTACTTTTCAGAAATGTGTGGGTTTGGTAGGTTACCCTAGATGGCCGCCGAGCACGGGCCAAAACCCAGGTGACCCCCTTGCAAAACCAGATGGTTTTGAGATAGGCAATTTTGATGTCGCCTCACTACGTTTTGGGCCCTTGCCTGTCGCGGGTACTTGGGCCTCCCACACAAGTGAGGCACCATTTTTATCGGGAGACCTGGGGGAACGCTGGTGGTGGGAAATTTGTGTGAGCCCGGTGATGCCACACTTTCCCACACAAAAATGTGTGAAAAAGTGATTTTTTCAGCTAAAATTGAGGTTTGCAGGGATTCTGGGTAAGGAAACGTTGGGGGATCCATGCAAGCCATACCTCCCTGGAAGCCCCGAGTGTCTACTTTTCAGAAATGTGTGGGTTTGGTAGGTTACCCTAGATGGCCGCCGAGCACGGGGCCAAAAACACAGGTGACCCCCTTGCAAAACCAGGTGGTTTTGAGATAGGCAATTTTGATGTCGCCTCACTACGTTTTGGGCCCTTGCCTGTCGCGGGTACTTGGGCCTCCCACACAAGTGAGGCACCATTTTTATCGGGAGACCTGGGGAACGCTGGGTGGTAGGAAATTTGTGTGAACCCGGTGATGCCACACTTTCCCACACAAAAATGTGTGAAAAAGTGATTTTTTCAGCTAAAATTGAGGTTTGCAGGGGATTCTGGGTAAGGAAACATTGGGGGATCCACGCAAGCCATACCTCCCTGGAAGCCCCGGGTGTCTACTTTTCAGAAATGTGTGGGTTTGGTAGGTTTCCCTAGATGGCCGCCGAGCACAGGGCCAAAACCCAGGTGACCCCCTTGCAAAACCAGGTCGTTTTGTGAAAGGCCATTTTGAGGTCGCCTCAATACGTTGTGGGCCCTTGCCTGTCGCGGGTACTTGGGCCTCCCACACAAGTGAGGCACCATTTTTATCGGGAGACCTGGGGGAACGCTGGGTGGTAGGAAATTTGTGAGAGCCCGGTGAAGCCACACTTTCCCATACAAAACTTTCTGAAAAAGTGATTTTTTCAGCTAAAATTGAGGTTTGCAGGGGATTCTGGGTAAGGAAACGTTGGGGGATCCACGCAAGCCATACCTCCCTGGAAGCCCCCGGGTGTCTACTTTTCAGAAATGTGTGGGTTTGGTAGGTTTCCCTAGATGGCCGCCGAGCACAGGGCCAAAACCCAGGTGACCCCCTTGCAAAACCAGGTGTTTTGTGAAAGGCCATTTTGAGGTCGCCTCAATACGTTGTGGGCCCTTGCCTGTCGCGGGTACTTGGGCCTCCCACCCGAGTGAGGCACCATTTTTATCGGGAGACCTGGGGGACGCTGGGTGGTAGGAAATTTGTGTCAGCCCGGTGATGCCACAACTTTACCACACAAAATGTGTGTAAAAGGGATTTTTCAGCAAAATGTCAGGTTTGCAGGGGATTCTGGGTAAGAAAACGTTGGGGGATCCACGCAAGCCATACCTCCCTGGAATCCCCGGGTGTCTACTTTTCAGAAATGTGTGGGTTTGGTAGGTTTCCCTAGGTGGCCGCCGAGCCCTGGGCCAAACACCCAGGTGACCCCCCTTGCAAAACCAGGTCATTTTGAGATAATGTGTTGTTTATTTCTGCAGCGTGAAAATTTTGGCACAATATTGCGAGGAAAATGTGACAGACATTTTGAGGTTTGCAGGACATTGTGGGTACCATAACTTGTTGGGATCCACAAGAGAGATATCACCATGTACTCCCATGGGTGTTTCGTTTACGACAATATCTACAGTTGGTAGGTTATTCTTAGACGGAATGTACACCTTGGCAGACAGACTAAAAAGACAAAGATTACTGCACAGCCATCTATTCCTCAAGCACACACACATACTGGTTGGATTTGGCACGAGGGCAAGTGATGGTTCAGTGTATACAATTTTATTAACAAGAGATTTCACAAAAGTGAAATGCACTGTCAATAATTGAAAGGACAAAAACTGAACCAGTGACTCGCAGCTCGTGAGCTGTAAAGCCACGTCAAGGCCCCAACTGCTTTACAGGCCATTCACACACCTTTCATACGTGATACACACAAGACCATTCACACCACCAGCCACGAAACAAACACATTACAACATTCACAAAAAGGGACAAGGTACACCCTGCTTGAGAAAGACAAAAAAAAAATATTACTGCACAGCCATCTAATCCTCAAGCACACACTCATACTGGTTGGATTTGGCACGAGGGTGAGTGATGGTTCAGTATATACAATTGTATTAACAAGTGATATCACAAAAATTAAATGCCCTGTTAATAATTGAAAGGACGAGAAACTGAACCATTGACTCACAGCTCGTGAGCTGTAAAGCCACGACAAGGCACCAACCTCTTTACAGGCCATTCATACACCTTTCATACGTGTGACACATACAAAACCATTCACACCACCAGCCGCGGGCCCATCACATTACAACACTCACACCAGCAGACAGCGCCATTCAAGGGCCCATCACTTTCACACACCCACATTCCTAACACAGCAACCACACAAGCTGATAGATTGCATGGAGTGTCGCTCGGCTAGCAGTGTGTGTAGTGACCAGCAGCAAGTCACTACTCACACACCGCCAGCCGAGCGCCAGTCCATGCACACCGCCAGCCAAGCACCACTACACGCACACCGCCAGCCAAGCGCCACTCCACGCACACCGCCAGTCAAGCGCCACTCCACGCACACCGCCAGCCAAGCGCCACTCCACGCACACCGCCAGCCAAGCACCACTACACGCACACCGCCAGCCAAGCGCCACTCCACGCACACCGCCAGCCAAGCGCCACTCCACGCACACCGCCAGCCAAGCGCCACTCCATGCACACCGCCAGCCAAGCGCCACTCCACGCACACCGCCAGCCAAGCGCCACTCCACGCACACCGCCAGCCAAGCGCCACTCCACGCACACCGCCAGCCAAGCACCAGCCTACACACACCACCATCACATTTAGGATTTTTATACAAAAAGAAAACACAAACAAATTGCAAATAGATACAAATCTACTAACACAAAATCAGAAACTAAATACATTGCACTAATGCCAACCTTGAAACAGAACAACAATTCTTAAACATTACAGACCAGGCAGTTCACTTTACCACTCATGGTTGCTCCCAATAATTCTTTTGCTTGTGGTACGCTCTATAACAAGCAGGCACACACAGCCCAGGGTTAGAAGGACACTCAGGGCAGTACATACGAGTCTCCTTCCGCGTACCTCTTCGCCAACAGACTCTACATAGTGGGAAAGTCTTTTGAGGGTGTAGGAGGAATGTGATCAGGAAAGTGGCGATCTTTCAATCGAGCCACATCCTCCACCACTCCAACTCTAGGAACACTTGCCTGTTCCACAACAACAAGGCTGCCTATGACAGACTGCTGAAACTGACCAAAAGTCAACTTTGACGCAGGAGAACACTCCTTGAACACAACAAAAGCATTGAAAGTTGCTAAATTGAAGAGATGGATGGCTAACTTCTTATACCAAATGTAAGCCTTACGAATAGCAGTGTAAGGTTCCAACCTCTGATCTACTCTATCAACACCACCCATGTGCTTATTGTAGTCTAAAATACACACAGGTTTGCGCACTTCAGCAATCTGACCCCAAACAGCCACAGGTGAAGTACTCTCATCATGGATGGTAGTCAGCATGTACACATCCCTCCTGTCCACAAATTTCACAGCTAGTAGTTCATCACTACGCAAGGAACTGCACTGTCCCCTCTGAAGTTTTTGCAAACAAGCTCTTTTGGATAACCTTTACGGTTAGAGCGGATTGTGCCACAAGCAAAAGTGTCCACTTTGAACAATTCCTTAAACAATTGCACAGCAGTGTAGAAGTTATCAAGGTACAAATGGTGGCCTCTGTTAAACAGTCCTCTAGCAAGATCCCACACAATTTTCTCTGAAACTCCAAAAGTGGACGGACAACCAGGGGGTCAATAGTGGAATCCCTACCAGTGTACACACGCAAATTAAAAACATATCCTGTCCTACTCTCAGACAACATATACAGCTTAATTCCAAAGCGTGCCCTCTTGCTAGGAATGTACTGCCTAAAAACCAAACGGCCCTTGAACAGGACTAAAGACTCATCAATAGATATTTCTTTCCCTGGAGTATAGATCTCTGAAAATCGATCTACAAAGTGATCAAGAACAGGCCGAATCTTAAAAAGACGGTCACATTCAGGGTGATCTCGTGGCAACGCCAAACCATTATCAACAAAATGCAGCATCCGAAGCAAAAGTAAATACCGATCACGAGTCATAACTGCAGGAAATATGGCCGTTGCCATCAAGGGACTGGTAGACCAATATGAACCCATGGACGGCTTCCTTATCAAACCCATCAAAAAGTCAAACCCAAAAACTTCTTCATCTCTTCCAGATTAGTGGGACTCCACCGGGTAGCTCTAGAATGGGGCCTAAGTCTGGCACTGTTGTCCCTCAAAAACTGTTCAGCATACAAATTAGTCTGCTCAACAATCTCACCCAAAAATACATCATCCATAAACAACTGAAAATACTGTATAGGCAAATAATGTTCACAATCCACTCTACACCCTGCATAACCACTAAAGGCAGGCAACACCGGCTGCACCATGTTTGGATCAACCCAGAGTCCAAAACTTCCAGTAGGAAGCCTAGCAGCCCCAGGCTGCAATCCAGATGCCTCTTGCACCATCGGCACAGTAGTATCCTCCTCTAAAACAGGCACTTCATCTGCACTGAGAGTACCTTCATCATCCGATGATTCCATGTGGAGAGAAAACTCACTGCCTGAATCTTCCTCTCCCTCCTCTCCCTCAGACGCACTGTCAGTGTCATAATCCTTCTCAGAGGAAGATTCAAGAAGCAAACCAACCACCTGCTGAGCAGTCATTCTACGGCTAGCCATAATGCTTACTAATAAAGGTTACTTGTCAAACAAGTCAACAATAACAAACCCTTTGTAAAAAAAAGAAATAAACAAAATGTAGCTTTATCACAAAGACCTATATACTCCAACACTATACCACTCACGTGACAGAAGCAGCTAGACTCACCACCACCTACTCTGCACAGACACAGTAAGGATCAACAATATCCCACTAAAAAAGAAGAAAAAAAAAATTACACATAAGACAATGCAAAACATTGCAAAGAATTTCATGCTCTGAACACTAACAAATATGCTGCCATTATGACACCACTTACAAAAAAATTCATTCATGCATGACAATAATACTCATTTGGAGCACACAGAACAAAAATATTTTTCTTAGCAAATAAATGCAATTACGCAAAACTGCAGAACAACCACTGCCGAAACCGCAAACAGGAATCAAAAGCTTTACACTAGAATAAAAAGGAGAAAAAAACATTACAATCACATATGCAAATAATGCACCAGTCCACACACAATCCACCAGCCAAGCTAAGGGGTAGGTGGGCCAAAGAGTATAAATAAAATATTCACCCCCGTAAAAGGGAGCAACCCTTGCCCTTTTGGCCACTCCCCAACACAAAAATTAAAAAAACCCTGGTGTCTAGTGGCTTCTACCCTCCTTGGGGGCAGATGGGCCTAAAAACATACTGCTATTCTGCCACCCAAAGAGGGCAGAAATGGCCACAATCATCCTCCCATAAAGGGAGCGACCCTTGCCCAAGGGGCTGCTCCCCAACATAAAAAAAACCCTGGTGGCCTAGTGGACCTACAAAAAAACAAATCAGCCGATCTGCCCCTCAGGATGGCAGAAACAGCCAAATTAATGCTCCCCAAAGGGGAGCAACCCTTGCCCAAGGGGCCACTCCCCAAAAACAAATCCCTGGTGGTCTAGTGGGCCACATATAAAAAAAATGGCGACATCTGCCCCCCATGGGGGCAGACAGCCACAAACAATGCCCCCAAGGGGGAGCGACCCTTGCCCAAGGGGCCACTCCCCACAAAAAAATCCCTGGTGGCCTAGTGGCCATACAAAAAAAAATCAGCCGATCTGCCCACCCAGGGGGGCAGAAACGGCCATAGGGGAGCGACCCTTGCCCAAGGGGCCACTCCCCTCAAACAAATCCCTGGTGGTCTAGTGGGCCCAATTTTTTAAAAAAACATGGCGATCTGCCCTCCTGGGGGGCAGACACAGCCACAAATATTGCCCCCAAAGGAGAGTGACCCTTGCCCAAGGGGTCACTCTCCACAAATAAATGCCTGGTGGACTAGTGGGAAGATACCTTTATCTTCCGCACATGATCTCTCACTACTCAACTCTACTCTCAACTCTATTCACAACTGGATGTTAGCTCACCAACTCATTCTGAATCCCGCCAAAACTGAATTCCTCCTCCTCTCTACCTCTCTCTCACCTCCTCCTGTTCAATCTTGGATGGATCAGCTGAACCTACTCAACAACAAACCCATCATTGTCGACAGCGCTAAATCCCTAGGTGTCATTCTTGACAAAAGACTCAACCTAATCTCCCACATCAACTCTATTGCTAAGAACGCACGTTACCAGTTGCGCCTTCTATGGGGGATCCGTCGGTTCTTCCCGGAGAAAGACTTAAAAACCTTGGTACAATCTCTGGTTCTCTCAAGACTGGATTATTGCAATTCTCTTCTGACGGGCCTACCCAAATCCCACCTCTCCCCTCTCAAATCCATCCTCCATTCAGCAGCTCGCTTCATTTCAGGGTCTAAACGAAGCGACCACGTCACTCCTATCCTGTCCTCTCTTCGATGGCTTCCGATCGAGGCAAGATCTATTTACAAAACTGCCTGCATCACACACAAAGCCTTACACACATCCTCCCCTCGTTACCTGGCGAATAAATTGAAATTGTCCGGTGGCTCGCAATGCGGAAAAGCTTCTGCTTGAGCCCACCCCCCCACCCCCCCCCCCGTCTTCAGAAGGGAAAGATCGATGGCGAAATCCGGTGAGAATCTGGAACTCTCTTCCCCCATTGCTCCGTGCCACCTCCTCTACCCGGATCTTCAAAGCTGACCTCAAATCTCTTCTCTTCCAAAGACACTATACTTTCACTCTCAGCCCCCTCTAGGAAGTTCGCTCTTCATTGTGTTCTGAGTGACTGCCACTTATTGCAGTATACCCCTATTTGTATTTTGTATCTCATGTATCATGCACATGTGTGTGTGCCCGGAAGCTGTTTCAGCCCGGGCTGCCACACACGGGGGGGTGGTGTATGCACTGCCAGCAACCTGCCAGGCCAGTGCACAACACTTGCCATCACCCTCTCTCTGCCTGCCATTGCGCTCCATGCCTCTGAAGGGTAACCCGATTCAAGGCCCCATTCTCCCGATTTATTAAAAACTGCCCCCAGGGAGGCAGAGCACCAAAACATATGGCCTCCAACAGGGAGCGACCCTTGCCCAAGGGGCCGCTCCCAAAACAGTATTTTCACGTTATTTTTTTAAAGAAAGAAATTCCCTGGTGTCTAGTGGGCATTCCTGCTGCACGATCGCATGATCGTGCAGCAGGAATGCACAAAGAGGCATCGGGGAAAGGAAAACCCTTTCCTTTCCCTCGATGCCCCTTTTGTTTCAAACCCCCCTCCCCGGAGCCAAAACTCACCTTATTCCCCGACGCGCTGGAAGCAAATGGCTTCCAGCGCGTCGGGAACAAAGGAAACCCCCAATGACGTCAGCGCGCCTTGCGTGCTGACGTCATTGAGGGGG